>JAYXSF010000040.1:2017791-2690388 GCA_037356135.1 Talaromyces sp. F31 | reverse complement strand
AGGAGTGAGATTGAGCCTTGAAGAGATAAGAGGTCACTAATGCTGATAATGTCGCACGAAACAGACAACTTTACACGACGCGCATTCTTTGCATACTTACTAACTTATAACTAACATGTAGTACTACTGAGTAAGCACGCTGTCAGATTTTAGCCTGTTCTAGAATGGACAACCCTCCGACTTAACACCGAAATCCTGCCGGGGTATCCGCAACGTTGAAAATCAGCCCAAGAACATTATTATCTTTCCGCCAATCATGATAGAAGTAAGGATATAAGAAGCATGCTCTATGCCAGTGGTATGTGAGTATCCACTTGACATCCTCTTGCGAAACTAAACGAGGGCGAGAATATGCCGGAGGTGCTACGTACTATGGATGTATAGAGTGTGTCCGGCGATTGCTCGGCATGGCCATCGCCGAAGCACGAATGGGCATCCAGCTGACTCTCATGACTTTCTTCATCGCGATCTGTACTTTGCCAGCGGTGAGTTGACACTCGGCAGCTAGTCAGGCCAGATACTTTCTTTTTCTCCATCTCCCGCCATCACGAAGCGGTCTTGTCCCTCCCAGTCATACGATATCACCACCGGCACACTGGAAAACACTGGAAGACATACGAAAAACAGCAATATCATGGCTTCGTCCACAGACTCCGACAATCACTCTTCTCCCGACTCGCGAAATAAGACAAAATCCGGCGCAAACAGGAAACTACGTGTCCCCAAGGCCTGCTACCCTTGCTACAAGAGAAAAGTCAAATGTGACCGCAACTCTCCGTGTTCGTTGTGTGTGAAGAGGGGTTATGCCCATCTCTGCACGTTTACGCACCCATCTACAGGGACGAAAGAGAGATCAATCAGTCGGGGAACTCGTCAGCATCATGAAGTCAGCAATAACAACAACAGCAGTCGCGGCTGTTGCAGCAGCAAAAAAGAATCACCCTCCGAGACAGAAACCGGAAACTTTACCGTTACTGATGGCGGAAACGTACTCATCGATCCACAAGAATGGCAGAGTATACAGGATAAACTCGCAAACTTGAGCCAGAGTATGCATTCGCTTCGCTCACGACTGGAAATAGCATCGACATCACCAACAGTGCCACCATCATCGACATCGCCATCATCATCAAGTTTATCTACTGTCGACGGAAATAATCTTCATGCATCGCCAGTTACAATTTCCAAATCACCACTGACGCCTATCGGCGAGGAAAAGGCCGGCGAAGGGGTGCGCACTCGAACAGCCTTAGGCGGGTCCCCGGTTCATTGCGGATCGGATTCCATCACTGCTTTTTTACTTGAGAAGCCGCATCAACGTGCTATCTTCGCTGAGGATAGTGTCCTGTCACAATTGGCGCTTGATAACCAGTCGGCGACGTATCCGTTTCTGGACCTGTGGTCGTCGAATATCACTTCGTATAGTAATGAGTCTGTTTGCGCTGCGCTTCCAGACGACAGCGTTTGTCGAAGGTATTTCCCATCGGATATATCCCGATGTTTGGGAGAGTCGAATAGCATAGCTAACTCCATCATCAGACTAATACGATCTTATCACGACGTTCGCTTGACACTGTACCCCGTCATAGCCGACTTTGACGGCTTCCAAAAAGATGTTCATACCTTTCTCGAAAACAGAGCGTTGCAAGGTTTATGCGCAAGCAATCATATGGCTCCTTCAATAGCACCCTATGGTTGCAGCATCTCTTTTATAGGAAATTTGTTTGCTATACTTGCGTCCGGATGCCAGGTCTCTGACTTTCCACACAAGGAGAGGATGTCGATGTGTCAACTATATAGTAGGTCTTGCAAACATCAGGTTGTGATATGATTTCTGACATGTTCAGTATCGTGTGCGTATCAATGTCTGCGGAATGGTAACTTCCTGTCTCAGCCTAGCATGGAGGCTATCCAAACCTTGTTGATTATCGGAGATGTTCTTTCATATAATATGAACCCGGGTATCGCCTATGTGACGTTCGGTATGTTCCTTTTCCAGGATCAATGTCGCACTCATGCTGACCATTCAGGTGTCGCCCAACGCATGGCAATGACTCTAGGTCTTCACGCCGAATCCTTCCTATTCAAAGATCAGAACGCCAACCGACGACAAGAACTATGGTGACTTCTACCAACTCTTTTATTGCTACCCATCTAACTCTCCCAGGTGGTCCATGGCCTGGCAAGACAGCCACTTCGGCCTTTCCTACGACCGCCCCATCGAGACTCTCGCACCAAGCCCTCAGATTCCCCGGGCAGCCGACTCCAGTCCCGGAAACAGAGCCTACTTTGAGACAATGTGTTCCGTCATCTTTCTCATTCTTCAGCTTTTACGCGAAGAAATCCTCGAGGGCAACAAAATCAGCGACCATACCATTCCTGCGTACAAAGTCGAACTGAACAAAATTCTAGCCGATGCAGCGCCTCATCTCAGAAGCGAAGATTACTGCTTCACGCTCAGAGACCATATCCAACGACTGACCCTCAAGCTTCGATCGTCATACCTAGTTTCCGAAATCTGTCGCCGATCGCTGAAACAGTCCTCAACCGGCAGTGGAACGAAAGCCCTAGCACCGCATCTATGTCAGGAATGCATTGACTCTCTCCTCAGCACCATCGAAGCCTTTATCGAAATCCACCAAATCATTCCCCACGGTTCGCGGTCATGGATCCATCTGCACAGCGCCATCAGCGCCGCATTTTTGCTGTCGGTTGACGAAGGCGCCCAAAACGAGCCGAGCGTATGGGCCATTCTCGAAAAGCTGGAAGACGTGTTTTCGGATTTGACATCTGCTGCCAGCCACAATGGTCATCTCAACGCAGATAAGCTTGCCCATAGCCCTGACTCCATGGCTCGCGACTGGTCTCCACCACCTCACTTTTCGAATCATCAGTCGACGATCAATCATAACACCGCCGCACCACCAGCAATGGGCGATTTGTTCTCAGCTGATAATTGGCATTCCTTCGGTCAGACGTTTATGCTCTCCGATTTCCCCTTGAGCGCAGACCCCATGATGATGATGGGTGGAAGTGCCACAAATAATATCTTAGGATTCGGAATGTCGAACGACTTTTCGCAATCTGGGCCAATGGTAGCGGAAGAGGATCGCGGCGTTGAGTTTCTCATGGGCACGTTGAACAGCTTAAAGAAAATCAACGCGGGGTTCAGAGCACAGAAGGCTGAAGCGAAGAGGAATTCGGTCGTGGGTGTTGAGAAGAAGCCTGCTGGGTCGTCGTGTTGTATGGGTCGAAGTAGGGAGGGGACGACGGTGAGATGTCATTAATTACTTTTTTATATCTTGTTAGTGCTCAAATCAATACATGAAACGTTGAGTCAATCATTGCATGTGAAGAATTCAAATCATAGAAACTGGATTCAACTAGGTATATCTATCATCAACAACCAGAACTCAAAAACGGCCTTGAAAAACACGCTATCAAATCTAACAACCTGCTCATAAGTCGTGGGGGATCAATGAGATTTCAGCATCTGCGAAAAACAATCTATAACAGCCTGCGACGTCTCCAATTGATACTTCATCTTATCCACCTGCTGCTTCAACCTCAGATTCTCAGCTGTCAAGTCATTGACTTCGGTCTTGTGGCTTTCGCGTTCTCGCATTGCGCGTAGACCGAGTTCGGCGAGCGCAGCCATACCCGGTTGTTGTTGCTGCTGCTGCTCAAAATTTCCACTGGACGCAACAGCAGAAGAAGAAAAGGAAGGGACAATCTGCATGCCAGCCCCTGGCTGTTGGCCCTTGGCACTCTTATCGAGTCGATCGCGAAGATCCGCATTCGCAGACTCAAGCTCTAGAACCCGCTGCTCCAATGCCGCCGTTTTGGCAGCCTGCCACAAATCATGACTCTGATTCGACGACACGGATACCGACTGCGCTTTCTCCATCCTTTTATAGTTAATGGACGATGGCGATGACGAAGACGACACAGAAGAAGACGCCGCACGGCTGTGGTTTGCCCACGTCGCCTGCGCAAGTTTATTGCGTAGTTCAATCACGTTCTGTAAATCGTCATCACGGAGTTTTTGGAGAGCTTCGTGCTGGCGGCGCTCTTGCGCGAGTAAGGCACGGATTTTGATGAGGTTTGAGACGTCTTCGTCTCTCAACGAAAAGAGCGATTCTCTATTGGAGAGGAGAGTGGCGTTCTCGGTCTGGAGCAAGGTGAGGCGGTGTTGGAGGGCTGTGTAGTCTGATGCCATTACAGTCGGGGACGAGGATTCGAGGAGTGTGAGTTGAGAGAGGAGGGTGTGCAGCTGTGTTGATAGCGGGCCTGTAGGGGCATTTTGCTGAGTTGCAGGGTTTTGGTTGCTGTTATTGTCCGGGTTGACGGCGCCAGGTCTAGCTGTCAAGGGCGGACTATCGGGTATTCCGCGTGAGTTTCTGGGGCGATCGATATGATTGAATTCCTGAGCAGCGTGGAAAGAGACTAAGGAATCATTGATCCCGGGGCCGGGCTCGTCGTCAAGTCCATTTACGAATGGTGATTTTAGTTCTACGTCTCCCACATCGCCGACCTCAACACCATCGATTAGGGATGGCCCATATCGCTCCGTTGAGAGGATGTGGATGTGCACCCTATCTCTTTCGCTTTGTTCGGCAGGATGCGATGCTGAGAATGCGGTTGATCCGGATGCTTGGCTAGATACATCATCGTCTTCTTCGTGACCAGGTGCGCTTGAGGACCTCGGGGAGAGAGAGGGAACGGAGTATTGATATTTTTCAGATGACAAAGATGGTAAGGAACGCTGGTGTTTGCCGAGCCACATTTCTGTGGGATTTTGGTATGTGATTGGTTCTTCAGATGTATCGGATTTGAGAGAGAGCGCGCGCAGGTCGAGATTTTTGGCGCTGGTGCGCGGTGTTGGTGAGGTGTGTTGGGCTGCCCACATGTTTGGTGATTTGGGGATATTGCCTGGGGCTGAGACAATGAGTCGCTTTCAGGCAAAGAGTTGCTCTTGAAGAATTGATCTGTATAGCTTCTCAAGAAGATACGGGTAGAATGAATCGTCTAGACTTATATGTTATTTCGAAATAACACGAATACAACGACCGTTCAGGAGGCATAACTGAGACACTGACAAAATTTCCCAGTGACTTTGCATGAGACGAAGAGCGTCAGAATCGTTTTGAATACTGTTGCGATCTTGATAATATTTATTTTAATACATTCCATATTACAATCGCAGATTTGAAGTTGTTGCGAATAACGTGCTGACTGTAACAGGTGTGTCTCAGGTACCTGACACCCGCCCCTGTGTATGGCGGCTGAAACCATTTCGGGAGATGGACAGGTCCCGTCTGTCTACCAACGGAAGTGGTCATAACCATAATGCTTCATTGGTTTAAAAAAATCTCTACACACTGAGAAGGATCTATATGAATAGAATTCCAGAAGTGAATCCATCGGCATCGACGTAAAAAATGAGGTATGACGTGGTTTGTTGAGCAACACGGTTGTACTAGGGCGCTTCGCATAAAAGCCCTAAGATACTACATTCAAAGTGCTTCCCCATCGCATCGCGTTCTACACTAGGAACTCGGATCGCAAAGAAACAACAATTTCGCATGATACTCCATGGCTTTATTATTCGTAATAGATGTTACGTGTACATAGGCAGTTTCCCCTAGCAATGCAGAGATACTGACAGTGTCTGTTTTGGCCAAGTCTCCTACAGGTTTGGTCTATTGCCAAGATACCTATTAGTTATCTCATTGAGCAAAAAGTCAGTCGACGAAATACCTATGTTAATGCACTACTAGGGTCAGTAGGCACATCCTTTCTGTCCATGCACTATGTAATAGTTGGCCGACATTATGCCCAATCTTTATTACTTGCCTTAGACCTCACCTGTAGAAACTCACAAATATTATAACTTCGGCTATATCTTCAACTCTGCTCAAATACTAATTCAAACCTATGTTATGTCGGTCCAAGGAAACTCGTATGTAGTGATTTTGTGATTTGAAGGTCTGGTTTCAAAGGGAAGTGATACGCTGTTCATGATCATGTATCTCAGGATTCGGTACGTTCCGGACACCACAAGAAAGGCTACTGGTTAGTGCGAGGAGACGAGAATCAAAGCCCGAACATTAATAAACACAAGAGGCTCAGATAAGAAGATGGCCCAACCTTGAAATAGTCTGTTAGTGTATAGACAGCACGTGATAAAAGTAAGTGCTATTAGATCGAGATACCAAGACGTACTTGCTCGCAAGAATCGCGCCATCGCTCTACCATTCGTATTTAAATAGGCGCTTCCACTGTCTGTACTTTGCAGCTAAGCAATGCAGAGTGTATCTATTCAACGACCAGATTTTGAGCCATGAAAAGTTTCACAGCCTTCTTCCTCGCAATTGACGCGGCATTTGGAGCGACCGGTGTACTTCCTTTGGCCGGGACACAAAATCCATTGCGGTTCTCACTTGACGATCCCGCCTACTCGAATACAGTACTCGATAACATAATTGACTCGAGCCCACTACTTTCGTTCCACCGCGATATTGTAAATCTTGAATCCATCAGTGAGAATGAAGCTGACGTCGGAAACTACATTATACGATTCTTGGAGTCAAAGAATTTCACTGTAGTGAAGCAACATGTTTCAGCAGACGGACCAGAGCGGTTCAATGTTTATGCATACGTTGGCAATAATTCTACACCGGATGTCCTAGTCACGTCTCATATCGATACAGTGCCGCCATATGTGCCGTACCAATTGACTTATCCTAATACCGACACGGATAGTAATTTTGATAGACGAGCAATCCGCATCCACGGCCGCGGCACAGTCGATGCCAAAGCCAGCGTGGCTGCCCAAATTTTTGCGGTCCTAGAGACATTACAACACACTGCCGATGCATCTCTGGCGCTACTATTTGTAGTTGGCGAAGAAAAAAGCGGTGTGGGCATGACCACTTTTTCTAATTCGGAATATAATGCCCCATCACCAAATTCCTTTCAAACAATCATCTTCGGGGAGCCGACCGAACTGAATCTGGTCGCCGGGCACAAAGGCGGCTTTGGATTGACACTCACGGCAACGGGGAAAGCTGCCCATTCGGGCTACCCGTGGCTTGGTCGGAATGCCATTTCGTTGCTGCTACCAGTTGCAAGTCTCATTGAAAATCTGGGTAATGTTCCTGTCGAAGAGGGAGGTCTTCCAGGAAGCGCCAAGTATGGAAATACGACGGTGAATCTGGGTCTTCTACAAGGCGGCATTGCAGGCAACGTGGTACCAGCTTCGGCAAACGCGAGTTTTCTTGTGCGGCTGGCTTCGGAGACACCTGAGAAGGCGAAACGTATCATATTCAATGCTGTGCAGGACTTTACTGGCGGTAACCCTGATATTCAGGTGGTGTTTTCGTCCAGCGGTACAGCACCAGTGGATCTGGATGCCGATGTTGAGGGTTTCAACGTCACAACTGTCAACTACGGAACGGACATACCGCATTTGGCTGTCCATGAGAGAGCCGGTCAAAAGGTGAAGCGATATCTTTATGGGCCCGGGAGCATTCTCGTTGCGCACTCCGATATTGAAGCAATAGCGGTTGGGGAACTGGAAGACGCTGTGAAGGGGTACCGCCAATTAATAGATCATGCTTTGAGCGGAGACAAAACTAGATAGAAATCTATCAATAATAACTGAACATAGATGAATAAATTGGTCATTATGGGTTCTGACTTTTGATTCTATTTACAAACGAGCAATTGAACTGTAATTCAAGTCTACGCAGAACTATACCTGTAACCGCTTCGCCTTTCCAGGTCAATAAGCCAAATCGCGAGCACCCGACTTCATTGCTCCTTCCGTTCACCCCTGTGGATATCAACATCGTCCAGGATTGCCTTATTTTCTTTTGCTGCGGCAATTCTCAATCTCTTGAGTCTGCGCGTATCTACATCGACGCGCCAAGTGAAAGACCAGGTAATTAGGTTCATCACTATGGCCAATCCTATAAATCCCATTGCAATGCCAAAGGAAGTCGTGTAATGTGGCGCATATCGCGAGTTGAAAAGCTGAGACCCGACCGCGCCACCGATTTGACCGTAGCTGTTTGCAAAAGCGATGGCAAAGGCAGAACCAGTCGCGCCTTCGGTAGATTGAACACGCCACGGCCACATCAAGATATACCTAACGAAATATAGTGTAAGCCATCATATCAAAGCGCTAAGTCCAGAACATCAGGAAACGTACCAAGCTGTCGAGAAACCACCTGCAATAACCGTGGCAGCATATACACCTCCGTTGCTTGGGAATGTGTACAGGACTGCATAGCAAGATAGAATCACAATCATGAAACCCAAAGGAATCGCTGGCTGTGGAATCCTGCCGGTATCCGCAATGATACCAAAAATGATAGTTAAGATTACAGCGAGCACCGCAGGTGGGATGTTGAGAAGCTGCGTTCGTGCAAGGGTCCTATTAAATATTTAATTTAATTGACATACTTGACAAGTAGCCCGGATGAACTTACGTGAATCCCAGCTCTGCAATGACGGTTGGCTGGTAAAAGCTGAGTCCTGTCGTTCCAACGGTGTAAAATGCCCAACAGAGCAAGAAAAGCCACACTCGCTTGTTCTTTAAGGTGGCAACGAGCTCTTTCAGATCAAAATTGGACTCCGCAGCACGAGGTGAGTTGCTAGGCAGTCGCGCTTGAATGAAGCTCTTCTCCCGATCAGAAAGCCATGTAGCCGTGGCAGGAACTGCAGTGTTGGGATTAGGATTAACCCTTTTTCAGAAAGTGTCATGATGAGGGGGAATATACAATCAGGAAGAAAGAAATATGTCGCGATCCCTAGCAGGATGGTTATAATACCCTCGGTCAGAATGAGCCTGCATTATGCATTAGTAAAATACTTTGATGCAATTGAGAGAGGAAGTTGTGACCATTTCCAGCCAGATAGACCTCCAGTTGTGACGCCGTTGAAAGCAAACGCAAGAACACCGCTAATCACAGCACTGAAATTCCCCAGCATCGTCACAAGGACAATTCGGGGAGCCAATTCGTCGGGTCGATACCAGTAACATAACATGAGCAGTATTCCAGGCCATAGACCGGCCTCGAGAAGACCGAGAAAAAAGCGGACTGCATATAGACCTTGTTTGTTGGTGACTGCTGCATGACAGCACAAAACAATTCCCCAGGTAGTCTGTTAATACATTAGATAACGTCTTCCATACGGTAGATAATATACCCACCATTATTCGAGCTAGCCACACAGACGGGCGAAATTTTTTGAGGAGTAAATTGGACGGCGCCTCCGCTAAGATGTAAGGAATCTGTTTTCTGTCAGTAATATACTCTCGGTGGCTTCGAATAATTGTCCCGTACGTAATACATAGTAGTCACGAGATTGTACTCGTTTGCCGTCATATGGAGTTCAGTGATGATATTATGCGGAGTTCCTTTATCCATGACACGGGCGTTGGAAACCTGATCACACCAGTAAATAGATCGCCTTGTGAGACAAGGATGGAAAACATACGTTGGTATAGTCAACACTTTTCAGCATATACATGAGCGACAGGAGTGGAATCAATCGCCAGTCAATTCTGCGAATCAACTTCCTCTCCTCAACATTACTTAGGATTACGCGCGCGCCCATGAGAGTCGCATTGAACCCGGAGATTGAATCGGTGTCATCGTACTGCACCAGGCTGTCCTCATTACCGGTTCGGTCGACAAGATGCAGATTCTCTTTTCCCGGTACGGGGTGCTCGTCAATCCCCGTGCTTACAGCCTTGGAGGTTGCACTGGGGGAAACGGCCTCGATTTTCTCAGAGGTCTCGGGCGGAGACATGGTCGGAGATGCTGTGTGTTGATACCTGTACCAGAGTGAATAGGGATCTGGGATAAAAAACGAGGTTTACGTACATATGTATCAAGATATATACAGTAATCGGGAGATCATTTCTATATGCGTCTATAGAGTAAGGGACTTTGCACAGATGTATCGCAATAAATCTGTCACATGGCATCATGCATTTCGTTATCGCTAGCAGTGATGTTTAAGTGGTTGGCATGGTTTTTTTGTGTTTGCCATTAGACCCTAGCGATATAGCGTTGAGGACTTTCTGCAAAGCTATCACGCCATTCATCACGTAGCAGAAGAGATTGGACTACAGGGCAACCTGTACCCCATCCAAGAGGCGCCAGCGCATGTAAGGTGGCAAGCTAGATAACAAAGATGCGAAGTAATTATTACTATATCTTTATCGCATGGAGCTTCTATATTTTCATTAAAGCAGGCGGGACCTGAAGAGAAGGCTGCACTTTATCAATGCAGAAACCCCATAACCCTAGGAACGGCGCTACCGAGAGTGTAGGGGACTCGGGGTCTCTTCTAGATACTCCGTATCGGTGCTTTGACGATTGCACGATCACGGCTAAGCAGTTAAGAAGGGGACTCTGGGGCTCGAAAGTTGACTCTACGCATATCGTTATTTGATTATACTTATCTGATAGCCAGGCGCTAGTCTGCATCGTTGCTTGGTCTCCACAAGCAGACACCGAATCAAAAACTTTATTATAGTGTATCTTCGTGTCGCCGGTGACTGTTCGTTGCTCGGTACCGACTGAGTGAGGAGTGAAGCCTTTGCTCATTTCTTCCATACTGCATGACTAAAGTGCACAATTGTTGATGGTGACCTGCTTGGATGTTAGTCACTACTCGCTAATCCGGCATTTCCTGTCTATTTGCTGCACTACGGAAAAGACGACATCCATATTTGTTGCAGCCCAGGAGAACAATCAAAAGTCGGACCTCATCAATTTTCTGGCCTCATGGGACCTGCGTCAGTGCAAAATGGGTGTCGAAACACAACATATGAGACCGTTCCCTACATGGCACTGAAAACAGCCGCATACTGGGCGGAAGATTCCAAGCGGGGCAGTCAAAACGCGGAGGAGTTGCGGACCACAGGGACATTTCGGTGACTCACTGAATTACTCCCCTATAAATTTTCACACTCTGCAGCACAAACCGACCTCAAACACAGATATTGAGCAAATCGAGCAATATCACCATGGCCACTCAAACACCAGATATTCACTTCGTCGGCACCCATACGCGATATTCCAGTAAGCTTGCCTGTCTGGACCTCAACAGTATTATTAAAATCTGGTGCTGATCCGGTACAGGTTGGACGAGTCGAGTAGAGGCTGTCTTGGAGTATTTCAAAATAGCCCACACTCGCCGTTTTGTGAAGCTTTCCGAAGTATGATCTCCAAAATATCGACGACGGTGTGGCAGAGCTCTAATTGTCACCTACTAGGTAAAATCGATTTCGCCTTCCGGGTTGGTTCCTTTTGTGGAATGCCGCTCCCTCGGCGATGATGTGAAAATTTGCGACACGCTCGCTATTTGCGAATTCTTGGCAGAGTCGTGTCCAGAGCTGCCTCTGTGGCCCCGTGATCGCCTACTGAGAGCCCTGGCTCGAAGCAGCGCTGCTCAGATGCATTCCGGCTTCACTGCAATTCGGAATTCATTCCCCACGAACTACCTGGCGCAATATACAGGTAACATTCCAATCAGTGAAGACGCTCACAGGGATATTGTGAAAATCCTCAAACTATGGGATTCCGCTCGCAAAGCTACGAAAGAGCGGCTTGCTATACTTGGCGAAGCCGACGAGGGATTCCTGTATGGAGGCTTCAGCGTCGCTGATGCTTTCTTCTGGCCAGTTCTAACCGTAAGTGACGATTTCCATGCTGTCAATCCCATCTTGAAAGCACGTGATTGATTTGAATCAGCGATTCCGCACTTATAATCTCCCATTAGAAAGTGCTAGTGCCGACGTCCTGCACTGGATGGCGAAGATGTGGAATGACCCTGTTTTCAAGGGACTAGCTCACCGCTATCACGAGCAAGCGAAGGATCCAGAGACTCGAATTGAGCATTACGATGACATATTCCATGGACAAGACGACATTCAATACAGCCAGTTTCCCGAAGACTGGACGTTCCCCCATGCTTAAGTCTGATCGCAGGAGGTTGAGCAGTCGGGGAGTGGTTGACGATGACATGTAGTGGGCGTAGGTACATAAAAGAGTTTTGAAACACGCTTTATTGACCAAAAGCAGCCATATTTTAATGGAGATACCCGCCACTAGTGTCAGAACACTAGACTAGAATTGATAATCAATTGATGATCTTGAAAAAATAAAATTTCAAATTCGGGATTTAGGACAGAGAGTCAATTACATGAACAGCAAATGGGTACTAGTGGTCCATAAACGGTAAAAGCCTCCTTACATTTGGTGTATTGCCATCGTCTTCCGAGATTGCTATGTCCCTAAAGCCCCTTCCCTTCATCTCAAACCTTTAGCCCAAAATCACCTTACGCCAATAATAGCTCGCATAAGCCATTGATCGTATCGCATAGGCCATTGAATATTCTCGTTCCGAGTATCGCGTCGCCTCGAGAGACGTATAGTATCACATGATAACGGAAATTTTCAACACCGTCGCCTTCAGTGATCGATCCCAAACATCTCGCCCTATCCTTCCCTGCCGACTCTGCAATCAGCTCATCTGCCATATCTTGCCTACGGAATTACCTCTTCGGCTTTCCCTGGGCCTGTATATTCCTGCCATACATATTCATCGCTCGGGTGGTAATATTTGGGCGGATAACAATGCAGCAGAGAGCACACTCATGATCTGGAGAATAATCTTACTAAATGTGTTAATGTTGCTCATCAAGAGCGGTGACATATGATCTAGGGGTGTGTTTTGACTGATTTTGGCCCTACAGCCATTCATCTTGTCCTGCTATCAACCCCAGATTGCGCTATGAAAGCCGTCAGAGGTAGTTGTCAGACACCCTAACGAATCATGGTACATGCACCGCTGTCTCCGTCGCCGTCGCTGCCATTATTGAGTTTGTTCCTGGAAGCATTCGTACACTGGGCCGAATTCCATGGTTGACATGGATAGACTTGTTGTCTATTATGACTGCAAGTGGATACAAAGCCGTCCCATGCGGAGAATTGAATACTTGTATTACCTTCCCCTGGTTCTTTGTGTTACGATTGCTGTGTATGTTGAGGGTCATCCCTCTACGGCACCTCAAACAGGTACCTGGATTCCCTTTACAAACTTATAGGAAGCCCAGGTTTTATAGAGTATGCCGGCACACCTAGCTTCTTCAGCATTGCAGCAGAGATGCGTAAATCTCAACACTACACCCGATCGTTGATGCTGTGCCTAGGTATAGTGACTGCCACTTATATCACAATCGGCTGCGAAATGGATAAAATTCGTTTGTGTCTTGTAAGACTCAAAGCACGTTGTGAGAACGAAAGAAATTATCATAGCGTCAAAACCTTGGGTCAGCCAGTCAACTCGTTGTCGAAGGGTCTCGGTACGCCGGGAGTGTATAACACCAAGCTTGAAATATGACTCGGAAAGTGGGCAATGGGAGAAGACACAGAGGGCAATTTATGGAAATAAAGAGTCTGTATTTTCTCGAGATGCACCGTGTCGCGAAAAGGAGGATTGTCTAGACCTCCTCCTCTGGGGTCGGAGTGTACGTACATAGGAAGTCAAAAGAAAATATGGAGAGCGATCTAGACCTCAGGCAGGGACCCAGCCCAGTGCCGTCACTCAGAACGCCTCCTCTTGGCTGGCCCACTCTTCTTATTCTGAGAATAGGTCGGATTCAGGACAGTTGTATCAATTAAGATGATTATCCCTAACAGATGTTGAGACGGACAAAACAAAAAAAATAGAAAGTGTAACCTGCCAATCGTACGAACATTGGCTGTTGAGGCAAGCGACCGGGATGCAGCAGCTTTGTCATCTCCAGAGACGTAAGACAAGGGGCCGAGTCGATCGGCAACGTCGTTAGTACGTACTCCACCAGCCCACTCTCATCTTAAAATAACACGAGACTTTTGTGGATGGTGTGGTCGGAAAAGTCGGACAGGGTTTAGACTTGTGTGATGTTCGGTCGACGTTTGTTCACATCGGATCGACTGGACGGATGGATGGATGGATGTGTACGTGGTCGGCCGGGTGAGATCGAGTCATTGGCTGTTCCAGGGATGCGTTGTTCCTGGATCTGGCTGTAAATTTGGGTCGTGGTCAGGAACCAGCTGCCGACAAATCCTTTCGTCCATAGTCATAGGTCGTAGGGAAGAGTCTCCTATGTCACCGTGCTGCGTCCTTCTTCATTAAATTATTACGAGGAATCATAATAGACTGACCGAGTGTTGACAGCAGAGGTCAATGCTGACTGTCAGCGGTAACAGAAATACTAATATTACGCGTGTCTCACACGCTGTTCCTGCATTAAGGCGTATGTACTGAAACAATGTTTCAGTGGCAAAGCCGGGGGTCCGCTTTGTGGCTCTTTATGGTTAGCCACAGCCGCACTACCCAATCACACGTCGGTATTCGAGCCCACTGATGATGTAGTCTTGTTTATGATTGGCTGTTCCTAACGTGGCTGTACCGTGGAGCGGATACTCCCTTTCCTTTGCAACTGTCTCATATCCTGACTCTCGCTCTCTTTCTTCCTTCCCTCATCACTCTTTCACTCTTTACTCATCTTCTTCCACGACAATTTGAATTTCTTTCTTCCCTAACCAACTCTCGTTTTGACTTCATTCTAAGTCACATACTTTCGCTTATTTTCGACCCTTCACTTGTACCGCCGATTATTTCCCTGATTTCTCGCACATTCGTTAGACACCACTACAACATACACAAAATGCCTATCAACATGCAACTCATCAACGCCTTGGCTGTGGCCATGTCGATCTCGCCTGCTGCTGCTGCTATCAAGGGTTTCAACTATGGTTCGACCTTCAACGATAACTCGGTCAAGGTGCAATCGGATTTCGAGTCCGAGTTCAAGACCGCTGCCGGTTTGGTGGGAGCCGAGGACTTCACTAGTGCTCGTTTGTACACTATGATTGTACGCGACCTTTTATACCTGTTGAGGATGGGAGACTAACAGGTGTACAGCAAGGTGGAACTACCAACACCCCCATTTCCGCCATTCCCGCCGCCATTGCAACCAACACAACTCTTCTCCTCGGTCTCTGGGCCTCGGGTGACACTTTCGACAACGAGGTCGCTGCCTTGAAAACCGCCATCTCCCAGTACGGATCTGAATTCGCCAGCTTGGTCGTCGGTATCTCCGTCGGTAGCGAGGATCTTTACCGTAACTCGCCCACTGGTATTGCCGCCAAGGCCGGTATTGGCAAGAACCCCGAGGACATCGTGAACGACATCAAGACTGTTCGCTCCACCATCTCCGGCACAGGCCTTGCTGATGTCCCCATCGGCCACGTCGACACCTGGACTGCCTGGTACAACTCCTCCAACAACGCTGTTATTGAGGCTGTCGACTGGCTCGGTCTCGATGCCTACCCTTACTTCCAGAACACCCAATCCAACGACATCACCAGTGGAAAGTCTCTCTTCCAGGACGCCATTAACAAGGTTAACAGTGCCTCCGGCAACAAGGCTCTCTGGGTTACTGAGACCGGCTGGCCCGTCAGTGGTGACACCGAGAATTTGGCCGTTGCCTCTACCGATAACGCAAAGACCTACTGGGACGACGTTGGCTGTGGCTTGCTTTTCGACAAGGTCAACACTTACTGGTACATCCTCCAGGATGCTGCCAAGTCCACCCCCAGCCCCAGTTTCGGTCTTGTCGGTTCTGAGCTCACCACCACTCCTCTTTACAACTTGACCTGCCCGGCTGTTGTCTCCTCCTCGACTTCTGCTACAAGCTCTGCTACTTCCACTGGTTCTTCCACTGGTAGCGCTACCGGTACAGTTCCTTTTCCTTCGTAGCCCCTTTCCTTTACCTCCGTAGACTTGCCTCTTCCCCAGGAAACTATGTCTAACCAGACATCAGGCTCCGCCACCTCTTCTCCTACTTCCGTCCCTGCCTCTAACGCAACCGGCACTGCTTCTGGCTCTGCTTCTGGCTCTGCTACCGGCTCTGCTACCGGCTCTGCTACCGGCTCTGCTACTGGCTCTGCTACTGGCGTTGCTTCTGGCACTGCTACTGGTTCTGCCACGGGTACTGCCACCGGATTTTCCACCGGCGCTGCCTCAACAGGTGCATCCCGCCCCTCACTCCCTCCCTTGCCTTCTTGCTGCCTCCCTTCTTCCCTTTTCTGAACGACTCAACTAATCTGAATAAATAGGCACTGCTACCCACAGTGGCACCCCCGGCGCCTCCGGTACTTCCACTCCCACCGGCACCCCTGGCTCAGCAACCACTCCCACTGGCGCATCCGGCACCCACGCTTCAGGCACCTCGTCCAGCACCTCCCCTGCCTTCACCGGCGCCGCCAACACCGTCTCTGCTTCCGTGACCGGTATTGTCGCAGCCATCTTCGCTGCCGTCGTCGCTTTCTAAATCCAGCCTTTCAAGCCATTTGAATATACATGCTAACACATGGTGTATATTTTTTTTCGGAAAGAGATGTAGATGTGAATGTGAACGTTTGGGCTTACATTAGATTGTTGTGATTTGGTCTGTTTGCAATTAACATTTTTTGTTATTTATCTGGGAATAATTGGGGTGTATCTTGACCACTGCGTAACCTATATCTTGGGAAGATTTGTGTTATTACAATATTCGACGTATTTATTTACATTTCGTTAGACTCCTGAAAATGCTTACTCGTCGAGATTAGAGGCTTGACACTCACACTATCTCTAATATTCCCTTTCCAAGGTTTCCATGTATATTACATCACCTACCTAGGTAACATAATGCCCTCATTTACTGGAGGATGGTGACCAAGTACGAAACTCGGGCCAACTCGACTTCAAATATTGAGGGAAGTTATGGACCCTGACCTCGGGGGAGGTTTGATGGTTCCATTGGTTGGGACTTGCTTGCATGTGCGCAGATTCTGGGTCGCCGCTCTACATACCTACATAACACAACACAATCGACCTCGGCATGTAATGTATATATATGTATACATATATGCAACTGCATAATAAATAGCTGCCCCCTCTTTGCCGTACCTTGCTCCACATGAGCAAGGTCTTGATATGCATGTGCCGGATGTACACTCTTACATTCTCTAGGTAATATCATATCTTGTAAAGAGACAGAGAAGTCTTAGGATTCTTTTTTGTAATGATGTGTATCAATAGACTACCCCGATTGACGGCTCGGTGCCCCGGTGATGAGTAGGAAATCCGAAATCAGAATGGTGAAAGAGGTACATGTGTAGACATGCCGACTACAGAGATGAAATAGCCAAAGAGAAGAAAGAGTAGCAAATGGTATCGATCGACATGTCGTTTATAGAATAATGAGATGAGAGAGAGACAGTGCTGACTGTCTCATAACCAAAAAAAAAAAAGTACAGTACGCTCGTCAGAATGAAAAAAGATGTATAATTCTGCAAGATGGAAACAGAACGCCGTAAATCGAGATAGATGTTGAGATCAGAAATGCCGAAAATGCCGAAGGAAAGATGACAAATGCGATGGTGGGAAAATTTCGGATAGAAGGCGTCGAGTAAAGATGCCACTCGTATTAATGCGTAATGGTAATCGGTAAGCTGGTGGCATCACATCTATGCCATCATCCATGCTCTATGTTTTTGTACCTCCTCAGGTACCCCGGGTATCTATGATCTTCCAATGAAAGGAAAAAAGTCGATACTTCAAGTACGACAAACCCCATGTTGTACATATTTAAAGCCAGACGCCAAACGAAATGAACAAGTCATGATAAGTAGATAGAGAAATTAAGGCATGATGGGTATCAAAATCTCGCCGTCGGGTAATGGACCGCACCATCCGTAGTTGTCGCATCGGCACTGTTCCAGACGCGGGCAGCTGGTAATAAAATATTAGCATCAGAAAAGATATTGCGCAGAAACAGGTCACTCACTCGACTGGCTCCCGACCAAACAACACATGCCAGATCTTCTCAATCGTCCAGCCGATACCATAACTATCGGTGAAATCCGTCGTCGCCGCCCACGTCAAGATACGCTCGTAATCTTCACGAGGCCTAGAGCGAATCTGGTCTCTTGTCACAACGAATTGTCCACAGCACAGGTGTCCAACGACCTGTGGGACCTGGTCCATGGGTACTTGGAGAAGATAGGAGTATAACTCGAAAAATTTGTCGGATACGTAGGCATATTCGTCGTCAACGGGTTCGCGATGAACCGGAATCAGAGTGTTGGGGCAGCCTGGTATACCCGTGCAACGCAAGTTCACAAAACCATTTGCATCCACCGACTCATATCGCAGGAAACGGAGGGCGGTCGTGGTCTTGGGACCGAAGAGTTCGTTGTGCCATTGGTCATCGTTCGCGTGGACGAAGATGGTGTAGGGAGGGAGTTGGTCGTAGTTGGTGACGATATAAGTCAAGTACGCGGCCGCTTCGTGGCCCATGGTAGTGTGAGGGACGAGGAAGCCTTCTTCGGGTTCGGGGTCCATCGTATAAACAAATGGTTTGCAGATACTAGACAAGTCAGCACCGCAGAAACACTTGGACCTAGCAAACGTACTATTCCCCGCAGAACGGTAGTAGCCAGTCAATATTCTCCCCCCTCGTCTTAGCTACTACAATACTCCGGTCCTCGACCGTCCAATTCCTGCTTGGTGTCATGAAATGAGGATTCGTCGGGAGGAGCATATCTGCCATTGTCAGTTTCCGTACCTCGTAAGATGGCGAATCACAAACCTCGCGCGACATGGTGGTTAAACGGCATCCAGTTATATACCGAACAAAAATGAAGAACCGCGCAAGCAACGATCAAACACTTAAACAGTGTCGATAACCGCGACCGATGCGAATGATCTCTGAACGAGGCCATGGTGGAGGAGGGGCAATGCCTCGTGATCTATTCCCAGACCGATGTTTCCCAACCCCAATGGAGGAATGAGTGTTCAATGAGGATCCGACAGCTTAGCGACCGTGAATTGCAAACATAACTGGGATAATATCGGATGAAGAGGAGTAACGATAATATGTAGTTGATTGTTGAACAAGAGACGGTCGGTCGGAAGTCGGGCTAGGGATAATCGACGATCGACAGCCGACTACGATAGGTATTGTACAGCTGCAATTAGCAATATAGAGGGAAAAGAAGTCCAAAGACCTTCGCTCAGCGAGAAATAAAGAAGAGATCTTGGTTGGACGGCGGTGAAGTGAAGTGAACCTTGAGATCTGTACGGCAGTCTGTGCCCTGCGCTGTGCCCTCAAATGTATGAAGTAGTTGTACTTGCCACCTCAGGCTCAGGGGAGATAACGGCAGCTGCGACGGGGCTGTATTTTTGTAATTCTCCTTTCGGGCTTAGCGCAGAGTCCTAGTACCTGTCTTCTTGGCGCCAAGCAGACATGGCTATATGACAAGACTTTGCCAAGAGCAAACTAGGTATGTATGGCGTACGTATGGTGATCTACGGTTATTCGGTAAGAAGTTCTTCAGAACGACACTGTGACTGGATATTTCGGCGTGCTGATTGCGATACGCAGTCGGGGTCCTGTTACTAGTACCTGGTGTGTATGGAACATCGGATTGCGTATACCACTTTATTTAGCGAGCCGTGATTGGACCGTCTTGCCAAAGGGCGACGTACCTGGCCACAGAACGGCCCGCAACCCCATCTGGACTTGGCGTGTGTCGAGGATAATCACTGTATCTTGGCGGCGTCTATGGTGCGTGGCCTCGGGCCTTGTGGGGTCTGGCGTCACGCTATCCATGCTCCCCCCCGTCTGGCCTTGATCTAGTATTTTTCATTCTGTATTGCATGTATTGTACTGATTCTAGCAATCAAAACGCCACGCCCACTAGCTACAGAGGAGCTCTGTTTTTGATAGTATTCATGCATACAGCGAGTATGGTACCGTACTCTCGTACTGATACATTACGACGTACGTGGTACAAGCACACGATGCTCCTAAGTCCCCCCGAATCCCCACCGCTCCTATCTGTCTTGCGCCCCTCAGCGTGTTGACGCTGGAGCCAATTTGTTCTGTTAGCACTCTCTCCGTACCTCTCCATCTCACTGTATCTACGTCTATCGTGTATGGATTCTACGTCTCGTCTTCTCCGATTCTCCAGTCTCACTTTTACGTCCCGGGATACTTCTATATTCTTCCATCCTTTGACGTAAACCTTCAATTTTCATGTCCATGGTATCAGTCTCTCGTTAAATCAATGACCTAATCTGGATTAATTCCATTGTCGCTCGTTGACAGCCATCCGTTACTACCCGCATATTCTGATATTTTCGTCATCTTCTTCATTGATAATATTCTGGCTCGTTTTGCATACATGTCGCAGCAATTCTCTTACTCCCGGTTATGGGAGAGCATTCCTAACGCACTGCCATGGCAGAGCAAAGATGGCTTGAAAGGTGATCCTCGAAAGACCGTCAAATGGATTGATGTATGCTTCCCGACCTGCGGTGTTGACTTGCTGGTGACCTCAGTTGTGCTAATAGTCTCATGATAGGGCCTCCGTGGTTTTGCTTCGGTTCTGGTTGTAGCTACCCATCTTGCCCGCGCATGGGATTACGATTTATTCGCTCCTCGAGACAACCCAGATGTCCCACCCCGATTTCTGCAACAGCTCGTCCTGCGAATTCCCTGGCAAGGCCGTATCGGTGTCACCATATTTGCTTTTCTGACTGGTTATGTGTGCGCTCTCAAGCCCATGAAACAAGCCCGCGCAGGCGATGCCAACGGCGCATTTATGACTGTCGCCAAATCCGCTTTCCGCCGTCCGCCTCGTCTCGTTTTCCCAGCTACGATTGCCATGTGCATTTCTTGGACGCTTGCTCAGTTTGGCGCATACACGGTTGGAAATAGATGTGACTCGTCATGGACTCGAGATGCCTCGCCAGACCTTGCCGATACCTTGTGGGAGGAGTTTATCCGCTTGTTCCGGAACTTTCTGGTCGCCTGGACCAATACCGATTATAATGTTCATATGATTTACGACGAACATCAGTGGGCCCTGCTACCGCTGTTGAAGTGCTCCATGCTCATCTATATTGTTTCGTTCGCTACGATTCTGTGCAAATACCGCTGGCGTCTGCTCATCTGTGTGTTGCTCGTTGCCTACTTCCACCAAGACGCCCAACTCGACCGCGAAACCTTCCAGATTCAAGCGTTGTACGGTATGATCCTCAGTGACCTGTCATATGAACAACGATACAAGAGTTTGTTACAAAGCGAGACCTACCGCTGGCCCCGTCGCCTCGTCGCCTTTGCATTGTTTGTGGGCGGTCTAATTTTCTGCTCCTATCCCGGTGAACATCCCGAATGGGCTGGCTGGTCTAACCGCATGTTTGAATGGGCTACATACCTTTTCCCTCTTGGCAGTAACTACGGTAAACGCTGGACTGCCGTCGGCATAGACATGATCATTATGTCAATCTTCCTGACCAACTGGTCGAAGGAGTTTTTGTCTAGTCCCGTTCTTCTCTGGTTCGGCAAGCAAAGTTTCGCTGTCTACCTCATTCACGGCACCCTGTTGCGTACTGTCTTGGTCTGGATGATCTACGGTATTAGCGGCGAACCCTGGGTTTGGACACAAGATCCTGAAGGAAACCCCGTTCCTCCGCCTTGGCTACCTCGGCGCGCCCCCTGGGTGTTTGCCGTCAGCATCCCCTGCTGGCTCATTTTATTGTATTCCTGCGCTGTAGCGTGGACTACCTTTGTCGACCCATTCTGTGCTCGACTTACGCAACGTATTGAAAAGGCTTTTTTCGATGACCCAAATGAGAAGGGGCCTGAATTGATTCCCATGGCTACCCGCCCGATGCCAACTACTTAGGGGGTCATAAAATATAGTGTGCAACCCATATAATCCTCGATTCGGCGCTTGCGATTGCGGCATAATGTGAAATATGCGATTGATTTGTTTTATCTGCATGAGACATTGGACAGATCGTCTTCATTCATTCTTTTCATTCATTTTACTCGGTATATACCTGACCTACTCTCAGCGAGAGTATGTCTTCGTTTCGATCAAATCCGTTACTCTGTTTTCCACTTTCTCACCTATGTACACAACCCATGGTGTGGATGGTATTTGCTCTGTTTTTCTTTTTTTTTTCTCAAGCGAGAAGTGTCTACACCTTGCATAAGCGTCTCATATTTCCTACTTGGCTTTGTATCTATGACTGGTGTTTATAAATAGGTTGTTTGTGTACATATATCCAAACCTGGGAAATTCATATATCAATCATATGATCTTATCTGAAACAATCTATCCGACCCCAATATTTGTTTCAAGATTGTCCCTGATATTTGCATCAACGTCACCTTACATATATAATCGTTACATACGCCGTAGATCCAGCATACTTATTTCCCTTCTAGGCTACTTTCTCGAACAAACGAGTTATACGCGCTCATATTCAAAAATTGCATCGGATAAATTGTAGCTTGTCTCAACTGTCAGCCGCAAGCCATAGGCGCTTAGATTGAAGGTGGCTTGTTCCAGATGTCGTAAGCCACTGTGCGTATCAATTACCAATATCAGTCCTTAGCTCAGGCCCTCAGGGTGTGATGAATACGTATCTTACACGTAAGCTATATACAGGTTGAGCGTAAACAGACAACTTTTTCAATCTCGAGAAATCAACTCGATAGAGAAGACCCGTACGTACTTTTTGAATCGGGAAATTGTTAACGACGGCACGACCGAATATTAAGGCCATAAGCGGAGAAGGAGGCGTGCAGACCGTGCACTAACGTCATGACCCCAGAATCGCAGTTGTCAAAGGCTGTGACTACTATGTAGTGTACAAGGAACAATCGCCTTCAGATCGCTCATTTGACATTCAGATGGCAAGCAATACATCCTACCATCATCGCGTTCAAAATGAGGTCAAAAATCATAGCGAAAATCGATTAAAATCTCCAACGACGATCGTTTCCTATTCCTCACGTGCCCTATTTCCTTGACTCTTGAAAAAACTATGGGGATCGCCGGCAGAGAATAGGGGAGGGCCTCCCGGAAGTTCATTTTCGGCCTGGCTGGGCCTCGCTGGCTTGCCTTGGAATTCACGTGGGTACCACCAGCCCTAATTTGGTTCTTCTTAGCTGAAAGGAAGATCAATCTTGATTTCTGTTCTCTGAATGTGAACCGAATTTAACTGACTCAACTTAGAAGTCAGATATACGTACGAAGCATTCGTATTCGTTTAGAGTACGAGCGAACGCCAAGAGAGAGAGAAAATGACAAAGCAGCATTTAAGCCGGCGAATCACTGTCCATCAGTCCGGAGATAGGGGACGGCCTCGGGGGTATGAAGAAAATCAAATCTTATCGGCCAAGAACCCAAGAGAACAGCCAAGTGTGGATCCGACGCTCGTGACTCTGCGCTAGAGTTTCAGACTTTGTCATTTAACTCTAACGTAGTATGAGGAAATACTATACAGTAGAGCGAACTCGACAAGTGTTCTTTTTTCGGACGATCGATATATGCGATCAACGAGTTAGGTTCTTCGGATGGGTTGTAGATCCTTTTTTTTCCGTTTGTTACTTTCGAATAAACAAAATGCGACGAGATTTTGCCCCTGACCAAAGATGCATAACAATCTTGTTATTTTGTATATTTGCGCCAGGTTCCTTCTATGATTTACTAAGAAAGGACTACTGCCAAGGCCTTGGCTTGTATCCGTCATATGTAGTATGTGCACCACATAGTATAGATAACACCCAGTTTCTTCATACGGTAATTACACCACATACCTCCATACGATACAATCTTACACAAAAAATAAGCACATTTCCATGCCAAGCCACCGAGACACTAGACGTCCCAGTGTCGCATTATGATGACGACGATGCTTACGACGCCTCCCGACGATAGCGCTTACTTCTGTCTACTACTATGCAAGACGCACATCACCTCCTCCAGCGCTTATACATCGTACGTAGCTGTCTTTTGTGTGCAGAGCGGCAGGTTGACGAGTTCTTTTCTAACCGGTTTTGCTACCGCTCGTAGCAAATCATTCCTTGGGCTTTGAGAACGTGTCCGTTTTGTCGTAACAGTCAGAGCTTACGTGCTCATGTCCGAGGTTCAAAACCCAACGGCCGTAAACCGAGATCGTTCCTCCGCAGTCTACATAGTACTGGTAGTACGGAGTACGGAGCATTTCTGTCAGCTCTCCGGTGTCAGGTGCACGGCGTTAAGTCCGTAGGAAAATCTGGGCATTCGCTTAAATCTCGATGATATCGCTGAAATCGCAATATAACTGGCCTTGGAACAATCGAATGCGTTCTTGGAATTTCTTGAGTTCTCCTCTTGATAAGCCACTAGCAATTTTACGTGGCCGATCCACCTGCCCCAAAGGGCTTAGTACGTATTGGCACGGATGCGATATTCTTGCTTTATCTGGTAAGTATCAAAGTCTACTCTGTATTTCCGCGTCATTGTACGGGGACAGGTGTTACGTAAATTTCTTGGCCGTTTGTACTCCTTTGTGCTGTGGTATTTGTGTATTTTTGCTTTTTCATGACTTTGTATTGTCAAGTGGGAATGCTGGGGAGGCCAAGAGGTGTCTAAGGAGCACTACCGAAGCCTCGGTCGTCATGCCGGGGATCATGGCTTGCTTGGCTTACTTGGCTAAGTGCTTGGCGATGCAATCGCTGATGTCGTGAAGGCACGAATTGAAAGATGTGATACGCGAGGCGTATTTTGGGGGGATGATTCATGGTTCCTTTGTGCGACGTTTGTGTATGAGTTTCGTTATTTCGAAGACTGTTGTACGAAAACATATGTTTCCGGACGAAGATGTCTAGGCATATAACAACTCTCTACTTGACTGCACGTGGTGTTCCTGAGATCCTTGACGTATACGTATTTCCCGAGTATGTCTACCAAGGTACGCGCGTATGCCAATTTCGCTTGGCCAAAAAAGCAAATCAGAACTGACTCGTAACATCATTCAGACCAAGACGGCTATCGTGCCGACACGTCAAAGAAAACAACAATATGCACTTGACAAGCATGCATGTCTGAGACCTTTTTTCTTGGTTCATGTTGCAGCGCGGAATAGGATCCTTGATTTTGGGACTTGGCGTTCGGGACGATACATACCGACTAATAACTGCCGACGATCTGTAGCCACAGGGTCTATGTATCTTTTCGCAATGTGGCTGCATCGATGATGAGTGATCAGATCGACTGTCGTCTTGCCCTAAGTACGTATTCATACTTTAGGGCTTGTCTGCGCTCTAACCCTATCTTAGACCTTGGGGAATCATCACCGAACATCTCTTCTTGTTGCTTGCTAAGCTAAATATTAGCATGGTTGAATGTAGTTATAAACGTATCTAAGAACATGAGCGTTCATATCTGATCTTTGTTGCTCTGCAGGAATCAGGAATTAGGATTGTCAACTCAGGACACCTGGAGCTCAGTCTTTACTGTAAATATATTTATACGATGGACGGGAGGTTGACCAAAGCAATTAGCGTCTTCAACCCAACTAAATAATCAAGCTTTCCTCTTCTCACCTCGTATCTAAGCAGATCTGTATAGAACGTGCAGTAGTTTGGCATGAAATCCATCGTTTCTTGCAGCATCGAATGCCCTACATCAGGACGTGCCAAGACCTTCCCAATCCGGTAATAAGTACGACGACTTGAGGGGACGAGAAAGAAGAACATGAATAAGTAGCTTGTCATTGTTGCAAGTACGCTCTATACTGAAGCTAATATTTAAATTCTCGGCTTGAGTCATGTTCTTGGGGGTAGTCGCGAAGTCGTGAGCTTTCCAAAGTCAAGAAATCTGGAGCTCGACTTACGTCTGATGCTCGTCGACATCATGACTTCCCTGGTAAATGTTCTTAAAGGCATTGCGACGACATTCAGAAGATACAAGATTCTTCTGGAATAAAAGAAACACAGTATTTTGGACTATCTATCAATAGACTAGTAATATACAATCCTAATCCAATAAGCGGACGTATCAAACTTCCAACTACAAACGCCAAGCGCCATTCTTCCCAAACCATACACCGATATTCTATCAGTACCTAAGTACAGAGTTCTATCGTCTAGCATCGTACAAATTGTATCACAGGATTCGTAACGAGTAACATCCGCGGTCACGTCTAAGTCAGCACTATAGCTGAACCAGGAGCCGAATCCCGTCGAGCGCGCCCTTTGAGGCTGGACAAAGCCTTTCGCAGACTACCCATTCGCTTTGGTGGACGCTGGTTGTCTTGTTGGTAGAAAGGATCATTCTTGAAGTCCTCGTCGGTGATTTTCTACCGTTCGTTAGTTAGATATACCACATTCAAACGCCAGATGATGAACCCACCTCCCCCGGCACTCTCTGGAATCTACCCTCCCTCTCAGCCATCATATTGTCACCCTCGGTGTACATATACGTCTGGCCCTCCTCGTCCGTGGTTCCTGGCGGATAGAACGCCACACCATCTAAAGGCCGATGTCGCTGAACACTGTCGATAATCTTATACATCGGCGTAGCACGCAATGTCTCCTCATTTGAATCCTTCACAGCTTCAAGAGGACTCCTCTTACTGCAGACATTGCGTTCCGGATAAACCGCATCGTAGGGACCCTCATGGTGATACTGCAAGAAATTGACATTGTCCAATTGATCAATCACATCTGGATTGACCCTGTTTCTCCGATGACTGTGACGTTTGCTGTTTGAGGAGCGCTGCGTCTTTCGGCGCTGGATGTCCTGCTGCTGCTTAATGCTCTCGCGGAACTCATTGCGACTGTGCTCAATGGCCGTGGAAGGAGATGAGTTTGACCGGCGTCGCTCTAGGGTTAGGGAATTGAGCTGTCTGTTGCGAAAGGGGTTCTTGTCCTCCGGGTAAAAGTGGTTGCCTGGCCCATCCATGTCGTTGGGTGTAGGGCCGTAAAGAGGAGTGAGGATATAATCGACTGCCTGATGACGGACGGTATAACGACGATCAGCCTAATTTGAGGAAATGCGATGCTCAAGTGAAAATACTGTAATGCGACGGAGGAGGATGAAAGCGATTTGTACGAAATGCACCGCGGAAGAGAGAAAACAGCTGATCGCATTAAGAAAGACCGGAGTCATGCATGACGTGGATGCCTGATCTGTCGTGGCTTACCCAATCCATTTTGCTGCTTGCCCTATCAATCCAATGACCTCATGCCACTGCGCCCGCGTGCTGCCGAGAGGGGCTTAGTTTGTGCTTGATAGCCGTGCCTTCCGCATCCGGTGGCCAATCACCCGGTCGCGCCTTCTGTTGCTGCCAACTGAATGCCAAGACAAGGGTCTAGACCGGTGCCTCAGGCAGATATCGCAGAGCTCTTTCTGAAGACGTCCAATATTCGATGAGCTTATTGTGAATGTCGCGGTAATGTAAAGTGTTGGAGTCTACTGAAAGCTGTAGTCAAGCACGACGGAGTGGTCTCTTTTAAAGACTTCGTTTCTCTGATTCTATGGTTCACAACGTCACTACAGGTCATCATTATCAGCAGAAGGCCCAAGGAAGGCTACGAAATAGACTCTACAGAGTAGACGTGTGAGCTTAATCTGAACGTAAGATCCAACTAGTGGATGAAGCATACCTAGGTGTCGCGATCTAGACCCAATGCTTCAATGTCCTGTGGCTGTAAGGCTGTAAGGTAACGACTCGGCCATCAATGTCTTGGCAAAGAAATAAGCATCATCAACTTCCCCACAGTCTCATCTACATTCCACCCCAATCATTCCGCATCGAATGCTTAAGTCTAGGAATGGGACTTGTCGAGTACTCCGACTCGTCTACAGACAGCGAACCCGAGGTCCCACTGCCACCCAAGAAAAAGCAGCGAACAAGCAATGACGCGATAAAGCAAACGCTCCCTGCGCTTCCCACCGCTTTTCATGACCTTTATGCGTCGAGCACTCGTGTCAGTGTACGCGATGATCCCAATCTACACGGAGGCCGGAAACGTGTCATACCCCATGTAGAAGGGAATTGGCCCACGCACATATACCTTGAGTGTAAGAATCATGTGAAACGATTACTTGGCTTTGCTAATCTTGAGCCAGGGTATCCCCGTGGAGATGAGCTGGCTTTACTTGAAGATCTCTTAACTAGATGTGAGACGGAATCGAGTCATGGCAAATTCGGAATTTGCAGCCTCCTACACAGTGAACTTGGCGTTCAACTCCCGTTACACGTTTCTTTATCAAGGCCGGTCGTTCTCACCACAGACCAGAAACATCCTTTTATAGAGACTTTTGAACGTGTCATTAAGTCATCCAATACAACACCGTGAGTACATTTCTCAAGAAAGTCAGAAATGTTTAGTACAGACATTTAATGGCTAGCAGATTTTCTGTTATCCCAGACAGCGTAGACTGGGTATCAAACACTGAACGCACACGCTGGTTTTTAGTGCTTAGACTCAAAAAACCCGCGAATAACAATTTGAATCGATTACTACAAATATCGAATCAAATATTGAGTGCATACAATCAGCCACAATTGTATGCAAACGAAGTGGCATCAGCAGATCGAAAATCGAAGCGTGACGAAAGTAATCCTCGCTTATCAGAAGCGGCGGATTTCACTAATTGCTTCCATATCTCTCTTGCGTGGAGTTTGACGGAACCTAGTTTGGAGGAACAACAACGAGTGTCAAGTATCACTGTGGATGAAATGTCTTCGTTGGAAATAAGTTTCAATAGCGTCAAAGCGAAGATAGGGAATGTTGTACATAGTATGAATTTATGAATATCGTGATTTGACATACTATTGATGCCTAAAAATTAAGGCACTGAAACGCGTGGGACAGCCCCACACCAGCTTCCTCAAGGCAGCCGCGGTCAACGTTTTTTCAGCCTCGATAACCACAACCTGTTACTCAACAATATGGCCAGTCTTCAGATACCGAGTGTCACACTGGTGAGACTTATTGGAAATAGTCGTGCTGTATCGATAACTAACATAAAGGCCATAGGAAGACCTTCAGAAATTCCAAACCAACCACTTCTTCGGCTCAACCGCATCTCCCGGCGCCGCGCAATCAGAGCTGGTAGGGAAAGAGGAAGACGCGTATTATGAAGGAGAAGAAGATTTGGGTCACTATAAAGACGGTACAAAGCGGACGTTGACAGACGAGCAAATTGCGATATTTCGGCATAGTGAAATCCACGCGCTGTTAAGGGAGAGAGAACGTTTAAGAGAGGAGGCGGAAGAGCAGAGCGATGTCGAAGAAATCGATGGGACTGGAGATACGTCAAAAAATTCCGTTAGCATTCAGAACGGATCGGACAGCACTGCTCTGAAGAGAAAGTCTGTGGATGGCCTCGAAGACTCATCCGCGAAGAGAGCAAAGGACGAGCAGAGCACGGCCCGCCCAAGTGACGGCGTCGCAGCAGCAAGCATTCAACCGCTACAGCAAAACACCTCTCCCCACAACGTCACCTTTGGGCGAAGGATTGTCTCGTACGCCGAAGACTGATGGAGAACAAATCGCCCACTTGAACGCTATACCACAGTAAGTCATACAAACCCAATGACCCCTTGAATGCATACCTCTGGTTTTGTGATGAAAACTTCTATCGTCATCCTTAGTCGGACGCTATACCCCCACTATCTTGGTGTTTCGGCATCTTGGTATTGTAGGCTGTGTATTGCAGTGTCGATTTATAATCTTCTCTCTGACAAAAAACCATTTTTCAAATTCCCGAGATAAAATAAAATCGATATATTAAAGCTAATAAGCTGAACAGGTCAAAATCAACGAAACAAAAGCATAAAAATCTGGTGTTCAAGACCCGATTTTAATCCGACTCAGCACCTTGATGGGTGTTATCGAAGCGGCGATGTTCCTTTCAGCCACAGACGGAAAGCGAGTCTATCCGGTATATCTAGCGATATTACCTGAAGCGCTTTCGCTCCCGCGAATAGCTTCCGTTGTAGGACCTAATCTTTGGTCCCTTAGAGGGAAAATCGCTTCAACCCATCCATGTCTTCTTGATCGAGGCGGAAGTATTCACCACTCACTCAACTTCGAGGACGGGATCGAGATGCAAAGGATCATCTGGGAATGAAGCTCCTGCACCCAACAAGTCCTCGACAATATCCCGTTCGGCACCAGGTTGCGCAGTATCGTCCTCGCCGCCGTGGACATCTAGGGAGTTATCACTGCAAATAACATTGGTCAGTGATAAAACGGTTCAAACGTTGGATTACTTCGTCACTCACTCGAGGCCCAAGTTGGGATCGAAGTGTAGAGCCTCGTCATGGAATGAAGCCTCCGCGCATGACAAATCACCGGAGATGTCTCTCCCAACCTCTGATCGTATATCTTCAATATGGGCACGATGCAGTTCCTGGTAACCGTCACTGCAGACGGCGTTAGTCGTTGACGGTTGAGAAATGTTCAGACTGCAACTCACTCGTCGACCTCTACGATCATCGATTCTGCATCCTCGGATCCAGCAAAATGAGAATCGGCAGACTCGAAGTCCTGTCCATCGTCACTAGAGAAAAGATCAGACATGATAAACGACTTCAGTGGTGTGGACTTTACCTGTGCTGTGAGTTCTCGACTTCATTGGTGTTATTCCCAACCGACATCTTGAATCTCAAGGGAGGAGTATCACACAAAAGATGAACAGTTGAATATTGCACTGAAAAGAGAATTGAAGTACAGTGACTAAAATGTTAGCTCAAGTCTTTTGGGAAGTGCCTCGGTGTTCTCTGTTCGACCTTGAGCAGATAGTTCTCTCCAAGGAAGACGAGAGCTGCTCTTTATACCTTTCCATCATCTATACAACTGTCCGAGTGAGGTGTGCGCCTGCAGCATGGATACCCCCTCTCCGTTGCATAGAAGTAAGAGTCAAGATCTGTCCTCGTCCTGGAACCGTTGACAGCTAGGATATCAGTCCATGTCTACTTTCCTTTCTTTTTCCTCACCACTGTGAACGTATGCACGCCCTCTGACTAGAAATATCGGCAAATGCCGAGCTCACACCAGGTTAGTCTCGAGGCCATATAGCTCAGCCAGCGCGCGCGAGTGAATCATGTAGCCAATCATTCCTGACTCTACAATGAATGGAGTGGAGTCATCATTTTACTGATCATTTCTTTCCTTCTTAATTGAGATAGGCGTAAGGGTCACCTTTCCAATCCTGGATGAATGATATGCTTACATCCTGAGACAGCCTGTTCGGTCACAACAGGACATTTTGTATGTTGCATGTACATACAGCAAGAGTGGAATGGGGCCCGGCGAAGCCCGCGGAATGGGCGAATGAGAGGGTAGGTAGCAAGCCCAAAAAGAGGCTGAAAATCAGAACGTGGACGGAAGCGGCTTGGTAGATAATGTAGACTGACAAAATTAGAAATTGGCAAAGTTGGCCAATTGAGGACCAATAGCAAAGAAGCAGAAGAAAAAGCAAATAAAAGACACGGCGGAGTTTGTAGTTCGTAGTCCATAGTAGTCCGTAGTAGGCCGTAGTAGGCCGTAGTAGGCCGTACATGGTTGCGGACCTACGCGTCGTCCCGCAGCTAGAGGGACCTTTCTAGATGTGATAGGTCCAATCCTCCCATCTTCAGCGTTTATGATTGGTAGAATACCTCGTTCGTCCTGTCGCTGCCCCTGTCGCCGTTCATGTTGCTGCTCAGGTTGCTGCTCAGGTTGCTGCTCAGGTTGCTGCTCAGGTTGCTGCTCAGGTTGCTGCTCAGGTTGCTGCTCAGGTTGCTGCTCAGGTTGCTGCTCAGGTTGCTGCTCAGGTTGCTGCTCAGGTTGCTGCTCAGGTTGCTGCTCAGGTTGCTGCTCAGGTTGCTGCTCAGGTTGCTGCTCAGGTTGCTGCTCAAGTTGCTGTTCATGTCGCCGCTCATTCGTCGCTGTCGGCAGCTGATCCGTCAAAGTAAGCTACGCCCTGTTTTAAATCGAGTCGTACGTACGCATCGCTATCTATATGTGTAGAATTAACCATACATAAGTCTTGTAATCAACATAAAGTCTGTCGGGACGTGTGTATATCTCTTCTAGCAGACGACGCATCTATTGTTAAATTCTGCTTGCTCTTGCATGCAGGTGCCATTAATCTCGGAATACAAGTGTGATTCAGCCGTACCTCAACTGACTAATACAGAAAACCTGTGGACATTATAGAGATAGTAGACTAGGTATCCCCTCAGCGAAAACGAACCTATATATTAATGATGCAGAAATAGAAGCCCAATATGAGGCGACGAGGCGAGGTGGGCTCAAGTAGGTAGATCTGCGCAGAGCTTAATGTTTAATTAGAAGATAGGATCCATATATTCTACGCTACATAAAGATCAGTAGGTAGGAATTAAGTTTAGCACTCTAGATACGCAGCTACATGTAAAAAGGTGATATTTCATATTAGCGCCATCTGGGCAGGAGCACTGGTTGACAAAAGAGCCCCGCATCTACTGCTGCACCCCTGCTGATACTAATATACAGGCGAGGCTCTTACCTAGGTAGCTTAGTGACTGCTTGACCGCAGATTTTCTTACTCTTTCTAGTCTGGTCTGTCTTGTCCCGTCCCGTCCCGTCTCGTCTCGTCTCGTTCCGTTGCGTTGGCACTCACGCTTTTGTTCACGGACCTCTTACTGATATAGGCAATTTCTTGCACTTTGATGCATCTATCTTCTTACTTGCGTAGCCCTATGTAAATGCAGGTAGCGCTGTACAAGAAATTTCTACCCATGATTTAATTTAACAACAATGAGGATTGTAGATACTTAAATAGTTTATCGAAAATTAGCACAGTTGGCTTACGGGTCGACAATATGAGGTGACTCGAGAAAGGAAACATGATTCATTAAATTTAATAGAATAAATTCACGATAAAATTTCCGACACATGCAGATATCATATTTCAGGCACTGAGGTCTAATTCCCGGTTTCCCACCAAAGTAGCATGTTGAACTGTTATCAAAGCAGTGAACTCTGACGGAAAGCAATGACAACCTTGAAACAGTAGTTGTTGTCGAGGGAATACGAAGCCTGCTGGGTCTATGACACCGTCACCCTCCCCATGGGCATGTATCCACTCCCCTTTTTTGCTCATAGGAAGCGAGGAGGGTAAGAGCCTGGAACTAAACTGCTCACAGACTCGATAACATCTTATTTCCATTTCATTTTCCTTTCCCTTAACCAGCGTAGACGTGCATGCGCCTTGCGGTCAGATCATAGCGTTTCCCCACTCCTGCAAAATCCCACTCCTGCAAAATCCCATTTCTGCAAAATGCCCAGTGTTGGAAAATGCCTAGTGTAGGAAAACACCCAGTGTAGGAAAATGACTAGAGTGGGAAAACGACTAGCGTGGGAAAATGACAGACGTGAGCATGAAAATCAGAGACGAGTAAAGAGATCAGAGGTGACCACAAATTAGTCTGAAAGTTACCGGTTACCTAGTTTGGTCATTTTCTAGCTTGTAGAACCGATTATATCATGCTTCAATAATAATCTGCAGTGCTGTCGGCGTCTATTGACTCGGTCATACAAGGATACACACGTTAGAGTTTTAGATCCCTGTTCTCTAATAGTACACATACGAGTACGTTGTGTACGAACTACTTCAACGGGCCTTGCTGATTCGAACCAGTCTACATGCTAAGTTGACGCTGGACGGAAACTAAACCGGAGAAGAAAACGCCTAAAAAGCGGCGAATCGGATGTTGTGTGTCCGGGAATCTTTGGCACTTTGCGATTCACAGGGATTAATAGCAAATTCGGAAACTTTCAGTTCCCAGCCATTTTCGAAATTCGCGATTTACAAGGGTCAGCAGAATTCTCGGAAATTTTCAATGCTCAGCCATTCCCCAAATTCCGGCGAACATAGCACGAGCTACTTGATGTCAAACCTGGACAACCAGGCTGACGCTGAGCCGATCTACCTAGGGTTGGATTATTGGTTGGACATAACCTTTGGAACTCTACAATTGGACTGCATAATTGTTCGGCGAGATTATAGGATGTAACTCTATAGCACATTAACTGACTAGAAAGCTCAATTGATTTTCTTGGTCATGTTGAGCTTGCGTTGCAAAATCTGATTCTTGACCTTCCAATAGGCTCTTCATAATTTATCCTCCTTCAGTACACGTACTATGCGCCATAGACCACTAAGCCAATCCAGTACTAAGTCGAAACTACTGATTTTAGGCCGCTAGAAGGTACTTAAGAATGTCTATTACTATTCTACATGGTGCCTGCTGCCAGATCCCGACTTGCTCGAACTAAGTGGATCAGGGAAGACATTCTGTCATCGACACTCGCCGCCCCATTGCAAACCGTCAAGATCTGTCCTCGTCCTGGAACCTTTGACAGCTAGGATATCAGTCCACTTTCTACTTTCTTTTCTTTTTCCTCCTCCCCCCCCATGATCATACGCGCGCTTTCTGACTAGGGACGGTGGGATATTTCTAGCCTATGTCGCGTCGCGGGCGGCGCCACCCGGCATACCGCCATTGCGTGTATACAGCTAGATCTACCTCCACGACGAATGAAATACATTTCATCTATCGATATTATTTTCCCAACAGAGATAAGCATAGAGGCGCTTCGGAGAAGCTGAGATGATCTAATTGAGCTGTATAATTTCAACTTGATACTACGAATGCAAGTCCGAGCAATTTAGTGCGACCAAGTCAAACGTAGTGGGCCCGAAAAGGCGGAATGAGCGAATCAGGAAGCAGCAAGGCTAGCTATAAGAGGCTGAAATTAACGCGGAGGGAAACGACTGGAGGGAGAAGAGTACGGCTAGGCAGACTAGGTACAGACTAGTTAGACTAGGTACAGACTAGGAATACTAGGAAGACTAGAAAAACTGGAAAAAATGGAAAAACTGGAAAAACTAGCTGGATTAGGAAATCTAGGAGAACTAGGATCAACCGGTCACCAATGTAAAGAAGCATAAAAATAGCAAAAACAGGCCTCAGAAATGGTTATTAGTACGATTCATTCGTAGTTGCAAAAAAATCAGTCGAGCTACGCCACTTCACGTTCCTGACAATTCTATTCTATTCGGAGGTACGTACTACATGAGAATACGACGGATTGACTACTTACCCCTGTAGCTGAAATATTATTATACATTTAGTCCTCCTAAATCCAGGGTTTATGATTGGTAGAAAATCAATCCCTGTCAAGCAGACTGTCCTGGTGGGCAGACATTTTCTTGTGGTTAGACATTTCCTGTCGAGTGTCGCTGTCTCCGTCTTCTACGTCCCATGTACATTCGTGTTATCTAGGCCATCTATCAGGGGATGGGCGCAGTTTCTTTAGCTGATTATTTCGAAGTTAGTCAAATTTTCCTTCTTAGCTTCTCATTATAGTATGTCAAATTCTACATCTTAGTCTTGATGTAACATGGCACTAACTTTTGCCAAAGGCTGTGGTCGGGATGTAAATTTAGCGTATACCTTATTCAACAAATCTGGGATACTTGTCCGACTCTGTCGAGATACTAGACTGGTTATCTCCTTCATAAATATATGATTCATAGACGATTTAGAGATACTTATATCCAATAGGAAATAAATCAGAGTCTAGTGAAATTAAATGAAGTGAGGTGAGGTGAGGTGAGGTGAAGTGATGTGATGTGGAGTAAAGTGGAGTAAAGTGGAGTAATTTTGTGTGAAATGCAAATGCAATGCAATGCAATGCAATGCAATGGAATGGAATGAAATGGAATGAAATGAAATGAAATGAAATAAAGTGACGTAAGGTGAGATTTGGTGAGATTTGGTGAGATTTGCTTAAAATAGGGATCTGTAGAATTCAGAAACAGAAGATGAACCTATGCAGACCTGACATACCGAGTGGAGACTACAGATTTGGCACTCAGCTGTTGAGATTTCAGGTTAGCTACCTCTGCACAGTTGACCCACAGATACATCTTAAGAAGTGAAATCTAGCGATGAGTTACCGGTTTCGCTACTTCTGCTGCATGCGTCCGTCCTTTCCTCTGTGTTTCTCGAGGTGGCTGGGACGTACTTCTGTCCTTTTGTCAAGTTGACAACGTGTCAGAGTTGAAGTCCTCAGTCCCGGTATCATCAGAGTAAGTTGGAAAATTTAAGTGGAATTTTATAGCATTTTAGTCGAATCTTAGTCGAATAGTGCTGCTTGTCTGCATTTGGACACTCTAATCGATAACGACACATGTGGTCAGTAGATGGACAACCACAACGGCCGTAGAAAGCTGAATTAGGAGTTCTTGGGTATGTCGACTCAATAGGTTGTGCTGAACCCGCAAACGCTCCGGGTTTTTCTACGTACCGTATAAGTAATTAGCTCTAAATTTATTTGGCAATTCAAGGCGTAATTCGCATAGAAAATAGGGTAATATCCTGATGCGCTGATGGTTAATTTTCCGGTCTGTGAACTGACACGTCAGGTGTCTGGGTCGAGAACATGTTTTCAACAATTTTGCGAAAACTTCTCAGGTTTTTAAAAAAAGGAGAAAACAACCTTGAAACCTTGAAAGCTAAAAGACTTCAGGCGCATTGCTCTAAATTCAAGTCGCCCACTGTCTTTAGAGCCTCTTCTTTGGCCAGAGTAAACTTCTGAGGGAACAGGTCGTGGCTTTTGTTAATGTAAACATCTAACTCATATCCTGCAAAGGCGTTGACTACCTAGGTATGATTGCATTGTGCATTGGTTGTGTTAGTCTGCATTAATTATGTGTCGGATTAGTTATATTTGATTTTCATTGGATACAGTTGGATCTGATTGGATCTGATTGGATTTTTATGGATACAACTGGATCTTTATGGATACAATTGGATTTCTATGGATATTATTTTTTCTATATCATGTCAACTGATTCCATCACAGTTTTTTTAAGATTGCCCTATAGAATCTCGTGATTGGCCGTATTGCTAAGATAATGTAGGAACCTTTCGGAAGGCTTGCTTAGAGATCATGTATGGAACGATCATCTTACTCTATTCCGACAGGTTATTGACTACAGAAAGCCGGCGGGCTAAGATCTTTTCTCATGTTGCATTCCATGTAATTGCAACTAGATCAAAGAGCCCACCTGGGTAATAGATATGACAACAAGCGTAAGCCGAGGTGCGACGAGTTGATAGTGTAAATTAAGAACATATTGAAGGTAATACATAACAGGCAAACACATCGATATTAGATAAAACGATAACTTCTAAGGGCTCAAAGCTCAAAATCCCACCAAACCAGCGCATTGAATCGTTGTTAGAAGGCTCGGGGGTCCTTCTAACAACGGATAAATGATTGGATATCAGATTCCAAGATGCTGCAATCGAAGTGCGCTTATATGAGCCCCATCCGACCATAAAGCTCAATATCTAATCTATAGCAAGGAGTGTCGAGTCCTCCATAGCTTAACTATCCATCGTTCACTTGATCTTCAACGCAGGATCCGTGTTCAGAACTTCATTTGAGCATGAAGCTCCTACCTGTAACAGATCCCGGTTCATGTCTCGTCCGAGATCAGGGGCTGTGACATAATGTTCGGCGAAGTCAGAATTCTGATAATCTCCACTGCGAGATCCTCAGTCGTTGTTTATATGACAAGGGTACAAAGTCCAACTCACATATCTGGCTCCGCAACCATCGATTCCGTACGACACCCGTCACTACTAGAAGAAATATTAGATATGATAACCGACTTTCTTGGTGTGGGCTTACCTCTTTTGGATCTTTTTGACTTCCTTCTTGTTCTCGATCGACATGTTGTATCACGGAAGTGTCAGACGGCAAGTGTATACTGGAGTCTTCTGTGCTGGCGAAGCAGAGATATAGAGTCTGAACGGTGCTCAAGTCTTGTCTTTTGGAAATATTTTTTTCTTTTGCTTTGCTTGATTTGAAAAGAGGTTGTGTTGTACTCATGGGACCAGACGCCTCTTTATACCCCCTTCCCATCCGCTCGGTGACTGGCACCTCCGTTTCTTGTTTGACGCAATAAAAGAGATCGTTAATCGATATCGAACTTCTAACTGACTCCATAGACTTCTTCTTGCCTGACACTTTTAGTTTCCCCACTTTGATACGTGCCATTTTCGCGCCTTGCGATCAGCTTATCGGAAATTATTCTGGTCTCGCATTGCCCCGTTCGATCTATATAAGAGACCAGCTCCAAGGAATAGTCTCGAGCTAGCATAAGCAGTAATACTAATCAAGTTAGCGTCTGATCTGTCCTAGAAAAGTAAAAGATTCCGAAAGATTTCCATTTCTTTCTTTTTCTCGGAAAAGAGATCTGCCTTCAGTACGAGACATAAGCCACTTAACCAAAATTGACCGAGAAGGTCTCGCTATACCAGAGGTGAGCTATTGCATTGGATGTAGCTATTTTTAATTGGACGCTATACATGCATGTAGCTCGATTGAATGTAATCATTTGAGCTATAGTACTTAAATGTGCATGCGGTTGGCAAACAGGAATAAGAGAAAAGGGGGGGAAAAAAGGTCGAGTACTCAAAAACCAGTACGTAGGCAAACAAAAACAAACGAAGGCAAGAGGACACAACAAGCAAGCTAAATATCCATAGTGTCCATGCCACCCATGTAGTGCATCCGGAATTATGGCTGGCGATGACAGCATGTGCCGCACGGACAGACACCAATTTTATAGCTTCTGACTCCAGACCCTGGTCGATGGAACTTGACCGGCTTCGGCGTCTGTCTCTGTGCATTGCACGCAGTATGCCTTAGGCTCAGTATCCAAGCGCCTTGCTACACAACCTATCCCGACCCGGGATTCGTGGACAAGCGTGGCTTCACTTTAGGCAGGAACAGGATTTACTATTGGTTTGCACACGACTCGTGACTCAAGCAATAGCATGAAAGATTCCCTCGACTGTCGATATATCTGTCCAATAGTAACATGATCTTTATATACGTATTATAGGTACAATCTTAAAGTTGAGCATAATGGCAGCTAATATCTGAGCTTGAACAATAGGTATAGATGGTAAATGGTAAATACGATCCTAGTAAATGTATCAGAGCACTTTCCGTGTCCTAATAATTTCTATCTCATTTCGTATGATGAATACCTATATTGCTGATAAGACCTGAAACCCCAAGCCGCTTGATTGATGTGTCTATATCCCCTATACTCTACGTAGACAGTCACATGCCACTTTGAGTAACATGATGCATCACAAAGGTCCCGTATTTAGCATGAGACTTTGTATATTCCCTTGTCAAAACCGGAAAACCGGTAATGAAGCTCGATACTATGAATGGGGTACTTGCTCCGTTCATCAACAGGAAACGGAGTCGTCAAAAAATTGACAGATCATTTTGATCAAACATACCAAAGGTCTGATTACTGTGGCATGTTATTTAAGCTGAAAGAGTCGAGTAAGCTAGTTGATGTGTGGAAATGAGACCAAGAGCTAGCCGTAAACGGAACCAGAGAGGAATGAGATGATCTTCATGTTTACGCGAGTCGGGGCACGGGGGATATCTCACGTGGCTATGGTGGAACCTGTTGTGAACCATTTGGAAACGGCCCCCAGCTAATGTGCCGAGCTGCCCAATTCCAAATCTGACGCGTTCGGAATATCGATCTGTGTCCACCTTGTCGGCAGGTACCTCTCGGTCTCTTGCAATTTCCATGGACATGCATGATTATCATGATACTACAGCTGGGTCTGTCCATCGGTTTTTATGACATCTCTTTCTTGATCATAGATATGGAGATCGACATTCGGGGCATGCAGTACTGCTCTCCCGATAGTCTTGCTGAGAGATTAAGCCCCAAGAGAATCCCTGGTAGCGTGGCCACGTAATCAAAAATGCACGACATCCTCGAACTACGGCAAAAGAAATAAGAGGCTAAGTCAGAACTTACAAAGGCCTTGTTTCGTTTCAGGCAGGCTATACAGTAGAGCAGATTCAAAGACCAGTCGGCCGCAGTTCCTTACAGCCCGAAGAAGCAAAGAAATTGATGAGTGTGGCTCGCTTTTATCCAATTATCGAGTGTTATCTATCTTCGCTCATCTCCATATGACGAGAAATATATTGAATGTAGTGTCAGTAGAGCATGTACCGGCAACGTAGTAAAACAGGATCTCAGATGTCTGCCGTTTATGTCGTTGGCTTGATACTCAAAGATGATGTCCTTGATTTCCCTCACCCACCTACCGCTTAGATCGTTCTCTTCTAGCTTCAAACATTTTGTTGACGTCCTCTCTTATTTTTAGAACTGCTCACTACCTCTTTCGCTGCTGTAAGCCCCTTTTCTCTTCGTCAGGTATTCTGAGTCCGTTGGAAGCATTACCCGGGCAAATAGAACCTTTCCTAAACCGGCCAGTACGAGAGGCGAGATTTCAATCTTGACGGTCTAGCCTGGACCTACTATATACCTATCAGCCACTTCTTAGATGATAGGCTCACCAGCTTTGCTGACCGCTTGTTCATTAGCACAGAGCAACATGACCACATCCCTGCCAACTTCGTGAATGAGGCTCCTTAGGATATTTCCGCGGCAAGACCGTCTCGAGACGCGTTTGATCCTTTAACTGTGGTCGAGCTATGCCTACTTGATCTCCCCCCTCTTCTGGTATAGTCCAGCCCTACCCATACGGTCCAGCCTGTTTCTGTCCTGTCCGTGGAGCCTTCAGATCGACTTTCCTTTCATGACGCTTGGCAGCTCTTTAGACTGCAGATACCAGATGGACAACGCATTTCTCTTCAGGTAACCAAATGCTTTCAAAAATTTTCGTAGACTCGTAGCCGTGGAAAAAGTAGTTGATTGCATGAAAGAGGAATTCCGCCTTGGCTGAATCTCATTTTTGGTGTGAGGCCCCTTCCGGGTCGAAGTCAGGGCAAACTGTGGCTGCCCCGTCGCGGGCGGCTCTTAACGCTGCCATGGTTGGAATGCTTGCCTACCACAACCTCCTTTCGTAATACCATCTTGACTTCACAACCTTTCTTCAACTGGCACTTGAATGTGTCTCTTGTGTAAAAATTGCTCTTCGTGCTTTTTGTTTTCTTTCTTGTCTTCTAAGGACATGATCTCCAAGATGTGATGGCGGGTCGAATTTCGCCCTCAACGGTCGGGGAATGCGTCTTAGCAGTCCGATAGCAAGTGAGTTTTTTGATACGATATTCCCTCGATTTACATATGAATGATACTAAAATTGTCGAGTTTTGAGTGGCCCAACATCTATTTCGAGTCAGAACCTAGGTGCGATCGTCCCGATGACATTGCTGTCAACGTTTCTCCACGGTCGTTTCGAGAGCCACTCTTAGACGAGCGTGACCTATTATCGACGATGCGAATGAAGAAGTGCCGATGTCAGTCACGTACAGATTGTTCAGAGTGCCGCCTATTATTAAATCGGTCGATGAAAGATTGATTCCTCGCTGCGCCGTTGACGTGCAGTTCAGCCTACCGTGACAGGGTTAACAGAAGACAATAACGGATCGAACTCGCAAGGTAGAGAACACGAATCGGTATGACTTGCTCCTATTGAGCTATCTGAACTGTTGCGGCGAATAATTTTGCTCTCATCATAGTTGATTGTGAGTCGGTCGTCGGTTGCTCTACATGACTGACGAGTCGGAATCGTCCAAAATGTTTTTAAGTCGCCCGGAAGCCTCCAAGGCTGTACCCAGACGACCTGCTCGATCGGTATGATATATTTCAGATTGTCAAATATGCTTTATTCTACGAACAACTGTGCATGGCAGTTTCTATTCATTCGAAGGGATCGAGGAACCTGGGAAAGAGGCAGACGTGGAAATAAAGATATTAGTGGCTTCACTAGTTGAACGACTGTGCATCTATGCGTGAGATGAGTTCGTTGTGCTGTACATTTTATGCAGCTGCCCCGGTCAGCCAGTCAATGCTCACTGGGAGCCCACTTGTTTGTGATAGGATAATCTCACGATGTCCAGGAGTCCACCATGTTTAATTCGCGACTGCCAAAACAAATTACGACGCTAGGGCTTATTGACACGACCTTGTCTCAGGAGATAGGCGAGGCCATAATTGGGGCTATATGAACGGCGTCCACTAAGCTACCTTCGGGAATATCGCCCGTTCACTATTTTGCTGGCGATGATTTACATCCACTCCTCGAAGCTTCGCTTGATCTGCTCAATGAAGCCGCCCACGATACTTTGTTTCATTCGGTACGCTTAAGTGAGTTTTCGCGATCAGACTGTGTTTGAAGGACTCCGAACTCTATGCTGTTGGGGAAAAAAAAAAGCAATGGCGGTCACAACGAATCGGGAATCTGCGTTGCGATTGGACGGCTAAGTAGCTTCTAGGATTCGGGGAGAGAAATCCAAAATCTGGGTGTCCTAAAAACTGCTTCAATTGTGTACAAGACACCATGATTGAAGTCTCACGAGACTGAAAGGTGGTGAAGTCTCGCAAATGTCAGTATACGAACTGCAATGAACCTCGAGAGCAAACCGCCGTACATTTTTTGTGACGTCATTTACATATTTTATTTTCAATTGTCTAAAGCAGGTATGTTTTCACGATCGCAACGTGTGTTGATTTAGGGTTACAATGCAGTTACACTGGAAAACGTGAACTGAAGTATAATTATAGTATTCTATAGTAAGTGATCACCGCGCTCTCCGATCAGGTATGACTAGGGCACCCACCTTTTTTTGGATCTATTTTTCACTTCCCGTTATTATTATGCGCCTGCTTTGTGTTCTGCACCTTCGTTTTTTGAACCTGCTTCTTTTTTCGAACCTAATTTTCTGCCCTTATTCTTTCCAAAACGGGCATGAGATCATTAAATCAAAATTCAGACAAGGCAGAAATATCTTATACAGCACTAAATACATATATCTAAGACCATGCAAGTAAGAAGATAGCTAGTCAGACATACAAAGTACAAGGAATTACCTATATCAGTAGAAAGTCTATGTATAAATAGCATAAATACCAGCGCAGTAGGACAAGACGAGACGGGGATTCAGACAGTCTAGACTAGAGAAAGAGAGGCGGTCGAGCAGTCACTAAGAGCCTCACCTACATAGTGAACGACCATCTAATTCTATCTCGAAAACTCATTGACTACAGAAGACCGACGGAGTGAAATCTTGTCTCAAGTCGCATTGCATTAAAGCAAATCGATTAAAGAGCCTACCTAGTATTAGACGGTACAACCAGCGTAAGCGAAGGCGAGATAAGTTGATCGTAAAATTAAGGGATTTTATAAAAGGTATTACATGATGGGCAGACACATATTCGAGAACAAGATAATTTCGAAGGGAACATATTCCGAAAACACATTAAATAAGTTGCTGAATTGTTTATGAAGCCTCGGGGCTCTTGAACCACGGATGGAAGCGATTGGACTCAGATTCCAAACTACCGTGATTGAAGTACGTTCACATGAATTCATGAGACCATAACTGTCGATATTTGCTCTATAGCATGGACAGCCGAGTCTTTCAAGGACTAGATCTCCAAGATAAGATCCATGTCCGATTTCTCGTCCGCAAATAGAGCTCCTATCTGTGAGAAATCCTCAGTGCTGCTTGGTTCAAAACCGGGGATTGTAGCACCGCGTTCGTCATGGCCATGGTCCTGGTAAATTGTGCTATGAAGATTGTCAGCCGTTGACTCGAGGATGGAGGTACAATGTTCTCACGTATCCGGCTCTGCGACTGTCGATCCCGTACGATGGTCTTCACTACTGGAAGAGAAATTAGAGATGATAAAAAGTATTCTTCGTGTTGACGTACCTCTCTTGGGACCTTTTCACTCCCTTCTTGTTGTCAATCGACATTTTCAACCACGAAGAGAATAGATTTTAAAAAAAAAGGTTGAGCTTTCGAATCGTCTATGGTCAAGAAGGAGGCGAGAAAATGTGTTTATACTGTCTGCTCTTGATAGTAGCAATGCTCTGTTTTGGATTTTGCGTATCACTGTAGAATGGAATTGGTTTCGAAGAAGACGAAAGGTGCCATTTATACCTTGTTCCATCCATGTTTCGTCCAGCGACATACACCTCGATCTCTCCCTTACCAAACATCGCCAAGGAAAATTACACCTGGTGTCGAAATTCAGATAGTCGACATGATTCTTCTTGTTTCTCTCTCTCTTTCTTTTCTTTTTCTTCCACGCCCTTCGCCTTTTGATGGGATCATTCAATTTCCCGGAATCGGTGCGATCTCCATGGAATGAGCTTATAGAGTTAGTCTAGAACAATGCGCATACGGTCTGCAACGAATCATTATTCATTGTAATTGGACTAAAAGCTGTAAGCAATTCAGTAGTCTCTCTCTACAGAGTAACTGACTTATGTGTACTCTAGAATTTGCAACCTCTTTACAGGGATTGGACGCTGGGAGATCGTTTTCAAACAGGGTTTTAACGACCGGGCCATGAAGTCTACCAAGTATTCACACGGATTAGGAATTCAATTTTACTCAGCATTTGACAGGTCACATAGTCTGTCATAAGCCACGAAAGACTAATATATGGTTAAAACCATGTGTCTTTTCAAGAAAGGGGAACTTGCAGGGTTTCAAAAAGATCTAAGCACGAGCCCACTGAGTTCGTGCTTGATTGCGTGGAGTAGTCGATAGTAGCGCCTCATCCTGTTGATCTCCTCTGTATACGAATACATGTACGACCTCGGGAGGTACCGGAGATTCTTATCCCTCCGTGGTCGCCTAAAAATCATTGAAGCATGCGAATGTAGTATTATGTCTGTATATGGAAGTCAAGCGGAACAGATTGCCTAAGTCGCCGACTTCCACATCGGTGTTTCTATCTTACCTTAGCTCACATTTAGTTTATTAAGAAATCTTCCTAACCAAATAGCTTCTTTCATCTACGTTTTTAAATCCCACTACTACCAGTCCCGGGAGCGGAGTCTCAAGGTATACCTTATCTGCACCTTGATCTGCACGGAACGTAACCTTCGGTGCCACCAAGTCGTCTAGGTGGAGACCAATACAAAAAGCATATGCCTAATCCGGATGACTAATTTTACGTACTACGTCGAGGAAGCGATTTTGGTAGGATCTTCTAACTTCGAAACCACGCGGATGGCCCGATCGCTAAGACCAATCGCAGAGATCCGGAACCAGAACCAGATCTGAGGTAAGCGATGGGGCGGGAGGATCAACCCATACAGGTAGTGCCCTGGATGAATTGAATGCCACATGGCTCTTTTCGTTTAAAACTGCCGTCTCAGAGCCGAAAGGCGACGATATGCCCGATCGTACTCTTGGACACTGAGACAGAATAGTACTCGATCAAATGAAGCACAGCTCCGGGGCTCCGTGCCCTGTAGCTGAAAAATCGGATGTTTCTCCTTGTAATTTCCGGCCATCGTCCTGGAAAGTTAGAAGTGAAGACCTTCCTCAGCGCGTGAAATGTGGCTTCTGACCCAAATTCGTTCATTTCTCTTCTTCTCACTACCGGCTTCAGTAGCTGCATATGCACCCCTATTCCTTTGCCTTAGTCGACTTCCCACTCATTCGAAGGGTGCCTAGACTCTAAACCTGGTGCTTGGACTCTAATTCCGCGCAATTCCAATGCTCTTTTTACCGAGCTGAAGAATACGTCGAACATTTCAGTACTATCAAAGCTAAATTCTGCTGTCTGTCTGATCAAGGTGGCGGCGACATGTGACCACATCAAGCAACCGGGATTTTTAGTCTTATGTACGGTAAACTTAAAGCAGATGGATGATTGAACTGGGTAATTAGCTAGTACTTCCCTCCAGGTGATGGAAAGAATTCCCTAACGAAGATACACTTACCTCTATGAGCAGCCTTAATTCCGATTGGCTTGCTCAGGGTATGTGTCCAGTAGTCTCGCCCTATCACTCGATCCAATTCTAATCTATAATCAGACCGCTACTTTTGTATGCTTGCAAGATCCGTGGACGGAAGGTCATTTGTTGATTGCCGCGACGAGTCGCTTTTCTCTCGATCCATTCACCTCCACTTCTCTTGTTCCCATACCCGTCATGCAATCCTTGTCCCCGATTCTAAGCGTTCTTTGGCAGCCTCTCCGAGTGGTAAATAGGAGAGCCTTTAGATTTTCGATGGTGTAGACAAATTTGGGGCTCTTGGACTCTCCCGGTCGCTCGCCACATTCCACTGCTTCGTCGTTGGTGGATGAAGTCGATAGCATCAAAGAGGATTCTGCCTTGTTTGGAGTCTCAACTTTGAGGCTGCTTTCTGGACAGGAACTAGAGTAAGATGCTGCTGCCTAGGAGTTGCTTTGCGGCGCAGTTGATCCCCGTCACGTATGTAGCCGTCCATGTGAGCCTTGCCTTCCCAGCCTTCTTTGGATACCACCCTTTGGAATGCACTCTCTGCTCTTAGTTGCCTTTACATTCTTAAAACACTCTCTTCTTATTCAATCATCATTGTTTATCGTCCCCTGTCTCGTTCTCAAATCGATGATGGTCGCGGAATTCTGAACGTTCATTTAAAAAACCGATATGACAGTCGAGTGCGTCCCACATGTTCTCCCCACGGTCGCGCAGAAAATTGCCAGCAGTTCGACGATAGCTGGGCGGCTCTGATACACAACATATACTTTGTCGCTTCTTGAACAGGATGCTGTCTTCCGCTGTTGAGCTATGCAATGTCAGATCTCGTCGTATCTCCTTCACTCCGTCGACGTCACGAGCAGCCCCCTTTTACGGCCTTTCGGAAACATTGACCACAACCGATCTTGGAAATGTCCATTCGAACAGGACTAGTGAAGATGATACTCTATAAATCCTGATCCGTCGCGAATACCGAGTCAGCGTCGATCGTGCAGCTATCTATCCTTGATGTATGAGCGGCGTGATTTCCTTTAGGATAAGGCTATTTCAAACGCGTCCACTTCAGACAGGGAATTATTAAATATCGAAAATCAAGTGATTGTCTCGAAATGAACCGCCGCACGTCTTCATTCTGTCGAGCACTCTGCGATGTTGCGACAATAACCGTTGACTCAAGGCATGCCTGCATCATGCGCTCGTGAAACAAATCAAACGATACTACGAATCAATTCGAGATGCTCGGAGCTTACGTTCGATCCGGGTATTACAATTTGAAACGTTTTGGTTTGCCTTACTCGCAGGAATCGTCCACGACTCGTTGCTCAATGCGGCTGGTTATCATCGAAAGGAACAAGCGTTAGTCATGTTAGATGAAGACTGAGGTGGAAATAAGCATGTCGGTTTCACTAGCCGATTCTACATGTACGAGATGAGTCGTTTTAGTTGCATTTATGCACCATTCCATTCCAGGCTGTCGTAGCAAAATGTGATACGGCGATTTTTGCGATCCGATCGAATTTCGCAGTGATTTATTCGCTGAGCGCCATATGCACGAAGTCAGTGGGTCTTGAGAGCGAGAGTTTATCAATTGCGATTTTGTTATGATCTGTTTCCGATGATCTGCAAGGAAAGTTTACCGGGCCTTATATCTGTATATTCTAGGTTTCCCCCTTACGGTACGGCAGGCACTCTTCAACTTTAGACTCGAGCCTTTAATTCAACCTTGCGGACGATACTACATTGGAAATGCACGACGAAATAAGCTCTTGTACGATCGGACTGTTGAATCGAACGCTATGGTCTTGAGGGGGAAAAAGAAAATAACCGTCACATGTGAATGAAACGTAAATGGTACTATGATTGGACGGGTATATAGCGTCTGGCATCGAGAGGAATACGATAAAGGCGTAGCTGCCTACATGTCATCTCCACAATATTCGAATGTATGTACAACGCACTTGAAATGAAATTCTGGGCTAGTGATTGATAGATGCAGCAGATCATCTGGAATTCACTCAAAATACCGCCGTCGACTCCAGGAAGCGAACCAGTACTGCCTTGATACTTTGCTTAAAAAACGGTCGGATTCACTCAACAGTTCGTCTTTAAAGACTGGAAGAGAATATTGATGTCTAAGGAATCCCTCCGATCCAAAATCTATCGAAACTACCCAGTAGTAAGAGTATCTGTGTAAGATACCTGACCTCTCATGGTGCTCAATTCACTGGCTGGCGGTAAAATTAGCTCTTTCTCCAGTTCATCGAACGTCTCTTCAAATGCCTCCCATGTATCCTTATATCCAGTCCATCCAAGCTTTCTCGCTTTACTCATGCTAACCACACACGAGAACTCGCGACTGAGCAGCAAGCTCAAAAATCTCCATGTCGCCTGTTCCCACGTCTCATTTTCTAATCCGAATCGATCTCTCAGTAACGCCCAAGTTTCTAATATCTCTGGTCGTTGCGACCACTTCACCGTGTCAATCTGTTGATGATTCTCATTGTGTCTCCCGCTAAACTCTCCCTTAAGACCAATTCGCTCTTCATGCCATGCAATAGCAGGTGTGAAAGGAGAAATGGCGTGCCATGCTTCAAAATCTCCGTATCCCTTGCCTGTAGGCTCATTCGGGAACATGACTGGTGGTATTTTCCCTCCGAACCGTTCTACCACCTTGGGCCAGAGGTTGTGCCAGCTCTCTGTATCCCCATTGACCACATTGAACCCTTCATTGGCAGCTGCTGGGGTGGTTGCTGCCCAAACGCAGAATTCAGCATGCAATCGGGCCGACGTCCAAGTATTGAATGCCAAATAAGTCTTTTTGGCTCCGGGAAAGGGTATTTCACCGTTTCCAGATATGGCAGATACACTGGCATATAGACCGAGAGCAGTTGCGAGATTCATAAAGTTTCCACGCGCAACACCGAGAATATCTTGAGGGTATGTGACGACCCAAGTCCATTTGTCACCGCCTGCCTTTGCTGCATGGGCTAGGACTCTTTGCTGGTCGTAATAGAAGTTCTTGGGCCATGAATCACCTTCTAGCCACGGGTCACTTTCGTGCATGGGTTGTTTGGGCTGGCCGAGATGGACCCCGTACTGTTTCACGCCCGTCACAAGGATAATTCGGTTGACAGACTTGATGACGCCACTTCCTCGCAGCGCACTGAGAAAATTCAAAAGCATATGCGAGTTGATTTCGGACGCTTTGTCGGGATCAGGATCAGCGAGATAGGCGCTGAAGAATACACAGTCGATGTCTTGGGCATGCTTCCGGAAAGATTCTATGAGAGATGATGGGTCGCTTAGGAGATCGGCTGTTAAATGTGATACTTTGGGATGAGGCGTGACTTTTTTGGAGCGAGATAGGGTCACTACTCTTGACCAGTCTGGCAGTTTCACAATATGCTCGACGATTGCATGGCCACTGATCCCTATAATTATTAATTATAGGCATGCAACAACAATGCTTGTTCTGGAGTATTGTGGAATCATACCTGTGGCCCCGACAACTAGAGCATTAGGCATGATAGTCTATCTGTTTCTTGTAATCTCCCTATCGAGGAAAATGTGTTAAAAGAATCTATGAGTCGTCTCTCATCTGGAGTGTTAAGTGCTCAATTCGAAGTAGTCCCGGTCGCTTTTGCATTTGTAATAACACTTCTGTACCCCTCTCTTGCATCCAAGTTGGGAGGGGTAATTCCGCGCACAGTGGACAGTATTATCTCGCATGAAGAGAAGCATGGAGCTTGGTCAGAAAATACCAGGATAATATCAAAACTTTTTTTCTCCGTAAAAAAGCTTGAACTAGAGCGATCCTGATCTCGATGAGAGCCATTTGGATGCTATCATATCAGGATTGCTTCATTGATAAAACTTACTAGCAAAGAGGCTCTCTTATACCTAGAGGCCTCTCAAGTGCATAATAGCTAGTGTGCTTTGCATAAAAGACTACCCGTATGACCTGAATATGCCCTTGTCTTGAATGTTGGATGCTTTTTATCAACTGAAGAAACCGATATCTACATCCATGGATATATATGACACTTCTTGTGTCTTTTAGATAAGCCTGATTGTTAAGTAATGCTCGTACTCCATACTGCAGTCGACTGACTCTCGCTCAACCGACAAAGCATGATTCTTTGGTCGTCATCTTGTTGCCGTCCGCGGTTTTTTTCTGAATGCTAGATATGGGGTTTCCATAACCAACTTTCGGACGTATAGTACGTCATTGCTATTCATAATGTAGCTGGCTCCATTTCTTATGATCTATGAGATTTCTGAAACCTCAAAATATTGGATACTTGAGAAGCAAGTCGCATCTCGTCTTTGACATGCAGCATGACTGCAGACTATCTATTCTGGTAAGGAATTCCTGGAGGGCACTGTCTGTCTCAAAAACGGTGATGGTGGCCATTGCTGGGTAAATAGGTGTCGATCTGTATAATGCTTCTGAACGAATAATCAAAATGAGTTGGAGCTGATTTTAAATGGTAGATAGTTTTCGGTGTATTCATATAGTACATGGGCTTCTAATAAGTTTGAGCACTAATTAACCTATTGAAATTTTCTCTTCAGTATATGCTCCATGGCTATAAAGTTAACAAACACTACAAGTAATTCGATAACCCTGGTATCTATCAAAGGTAGTATGATTCTCACCTAGATAGGTTGTGTAGTGTATGGTATCAATCCTTAAAAAAATCTCTAATCTACTTAAGCACAATCCCAGGCTTCTTAATACACATGGAATGATTCGCATCTAGCACCATAAGCAACTATATACCAGAAATTCCTTCTACCTGTGTTTCTACACCAACATCAGTCAGGTTATCAAACACAAAAAGAAATTTATTAAGAACCAATCTAGAGAATAGATTCAATGCTTCTCCCCAATAACCACAACGTTTTAGCCATTATACCACATAACTTCTCCATACAATCAAAATATTTCTCCTTTTCCAAATATAAATCATCTAGCCCTTCATTTTCTTCAACCTATCACTAAAAAGAGAAACAAACTATACAACTCTTCTATAAAAACCATCCCCCCACACTTCAAAAGCAGCACCAGGATCGAAAACCTCCATATAAAATAGCATCAACATAAAACAAATTAGCCTAAATTCATTATCATCTTCATACACGCCAAAGACTTTATTCCATAATATCTAGACAGAGATATGAAGTGCTTTATACACTCTCATTTCTAGAGTTTTAATAGCGCCTTCTTCATCTTCAACTCTAACATGAGCTTCTTAGATGAAGGACAGGATGAAGGGAGGGTGTACGATGATGACTAGCCGCCGTCCCCCTAAGAATCAAATACGACACTTTTAACGCATATTTGATAATATACTGCTGCGCTAGAAAACCACCAAAACTTACATCACAGATGATTACTTACTCATCCGCACCTAGAAAGTGTTTCCAAATACCTTCGATATCATCAACCAATTGCTTAAAGCTATAGGGCTTTATAAGCGAGCTTTGACCATGGCCGCGGTAGTCGAATGACAAAAAGTGGAGTTGGGATGAGATTTGGCTGTAGATTCTAAAGTCTGATCTATGGTCTCCTATTTTTGTTTGTCAGGTGGTTGTTGATCTAACAGTAGGGCGGAGATACATGCCCATTCCTCGTCCGCCGTGGAGTATTATCATTAATGATGCTGATGCAGGGCCGGTGATTGAATAGACGAATGTTGCGCCGTTTACAGTTATGAGTTCAACCATTCTACTTAAATAGAAGTACGAATCTTAGTGTTAAATTTTTTGATTTTGGCGTTCAGGTCGTTTATGTATCACAAAGATGATACTTCATAAGAAACGAAAAGGAGAATTATCATTGGAGGTACCCCGACGAAGTAATTTAAGCTATGTCTTGCATGCTCGATGTATCCATCAGACCACGTAGGTGAGTAATTCTTAGTCTAGGCTCTCGCTCACTGAGTCGCTCGGCGTCGTCACGTGAGAGGCAATGCCCTACTGAGTGCTCAGTGAGCATGACTGGCTGCTCACTGATCACTGTAAGTTGTAAAAAGTTGCTGGTAACTTCCAAATTTTAATTTTATTCCCAACGTTTTACAAGAAAAGAGCCCGACTAAACAAAGAAAGCAGCAACCATAAATCAACCTACGCAGCCGTGTACGCCTCAAACCTGACCTCAGTCATTTCTTTTCCCACTAAAATGCGAATACGCTCGTTTCCATGTGGATCCTTGAACGAATAAACCACATGTAACCACTTTATCAACATGGGTGCTGGGTCATTTCCAACAAATTCGTTAGACACGGTAAACGGCTGCTTGCTATCCAGAAATCCGTAAAGCTTCTCCCTCAAGCCGATATTATCAATAAAAGACTGTCCACCCCAGGTAATCGAATAAATGTATGCCCTAGGGTGTGTGTCATCATAGCCATGATAAGATTGGATCCGTTTCAGCTGGCTCTGGAGTAATTGGACGCCGTTAAATTGTGCCTGGAGTTGGCTTTGAATTAAACTCGCACTACTCTGGCCCTGCTCCAAACGAGTTTGTAAATCGTCAATTTGGACACGTGCGCTCTGCAAATCTTGTTGCGCTTTCTCCAATGCCTCGGTGCGGCTCTTGAGTTTGGTCTCTAGTTCGTCATTTTGTTGCAGGAGGTATGCCTTTGGAGGCCCGCTTTCTTCTGCGGGAGCTGCATCTGGTGTGTTCAGGGCACGGAGTGTCTGGTCTAGTCAGCCTTTATGATTTTTCATTTCGCAGTTTTTGCCCTCATGATACGATTTGAACGTACAGGTAGTCGAGTCGCCCAGAGTTCGGGCTCTGCAATCTTGTTATTCGGCTCGATAGTAGTAGCCTTTTCGGGGAAAGCATCACTGAAAAAAACGTCAGTTGGGTTTAAAGGAGTCACATCTTGAGGATTCTGACAGTGCGGTCACTTCGGCCACGATCTTAGCCATTTCTTGCTTCAACTTCTTTCGTTCCTGTACGAGTGAATTGGCATCCAGCTCGATTGAGCCTTCGCCCCCGCTGAGCTCATACAACGATGGATCTGCCAGCACAGCTTGTATTCGTCCAAGGTTTTTCTGAGAATAGAATTACGCCGTCAGTTAAAACTGTTCTTGACGCTGGGGCGGCGGTGTTACCTTGAAGGCTACATAAGTATCCAGGAGGTCTTCGGCATACAGCTGAGCCTGGCCATATTGTTTAGTGGAGATACCCTTTTCGCTGGCCCACTGGACAAAATCCGCATTATTCTCGTAACGCGTGAGGACGGCATATGTGCGTTGAGGCGTGGTGCAGACACGCGAAGGGAAAGCAGCAGCGACCTTGAACAGCTCCGGAAGCGTCCACTCGTCATGATCATCTTTGATTTGACCACCACCCATCCAGTGCACAGTGATGGTAGTCTCTGATTTACGCAGGGCCTTTGCCACGGCACTTGCCGAACTGGCTGTGGTGTACTCAAAGTCCTCGACAGTTCCACTGTTGAATACGCTTTTGAGTGTAGATTCGACTACCTTGTTGTAGTTGCGGTCGAGGGCACGTACTGAAACAAGTCCGTGCAGCTCGCCGCCTTCAATGAAGCCTAGTCTTTTTGTAAGAAGAGTAGCCAAGGCAAAGGCTGTCTTGGGGTTAACGACGCACCCGAAATGAAGCAGTCCCCGTAGATTTCATGAAATGTTTCTGAATTCATACGTTCGAGTTTACATCCCTCTTTGTTGCTGTTTCTCGCGTCAGTCTTACATTTGAAAGGGATTCAAGACGCAATTCACAATTTAGCAGAGTCGGAAATGTTGGTTGTTTCTGAGGGAAACGACCGTCAGTACCGAGAGCGTAAAAAAAGAGCGACATTTATGTCATTCGCTCATTCATTCATGGGTTCATGGACTTACGATGCACCACCTAGCCCGAGTCAGAAGTGCATCATTACTAAGGGAATTCTTTGAACTACCCACCTTTACAGACACAAGTGCATTGACATCTGCTGAGGCAAACTTGGCCTCATCTATTTGCATCGATCTGCCAGAAATATCAATGCTTCCATTTTTGACGGCACTGGCTGCATGGAAATTTAGTCAAATCCCTTCACTCTATCTGCAAAAGTACCAGTGTCATGGGGGAATCTCACCTGGAGCGATATTCATTGGCTTGACGACCTGCGAAATTTGGTCTACAAAACGAGACGAATAGCTGACAACTTGAGAGACTTGTCGAGAGCGGCTGATGTTGGAGGTGGCATTATTGGCCCCGTCCTTTTGCTCGCGCGTGAAAGTCACCGCATTGTGCACCCGGGGCTCCTGGAGGAAGGAGTTGTAGCCCTGACCCAGGGTCATGGCATTACTATAAGGAACGAGAAAAATTGCAGCCATTACGTCAGTTAGGAATAAATATTCAACAGTGGAAGAAGAATTATATGGAAGATAAATAGGAGACAGAAAATAAGTAAGTCCCGGCCATGTCGACAACTGCGACGATAGCCAGCGTTTTAATAAACAAGCCCCGTAGCAGCTCCTTGCCCCATATTTAATTGACTTCTGATTTACCCTTATTTAGCGCCTCTGAAATACGAATTTACCATACCTTACAACGGGGCACATGCTGGAAGAAGGAGGTGGCGTGTCGCTTACGCAGCTAAACCGGTGGGGAGAAAGAAAGACGGATATTTCAAGCGAAGAGTGTCATTGCTTGTGGCGATGACAGGCGGTCATGGTCTCTAGGGTTGTTTTTTCACATCTAGGCCCATAGCTTGTACTGATATAGATGCGAATCCAGGTACGGAGGACCCTAATTGCTCATAATACGTCTCTGAAGTAAAGGGCACCTAAGCATGTGCCCGTAGATTATAGACTTCAATGCGAACACGACTGGTGACGAATCATATCTCGCCTACACACCTACACATAGGTATAACATCACTACTTTGGTTTGCTACGAATCGAAAGATGAATACACCTAGCAATATAAATAACACCTTCAAGAGAGCGCATATGTCATAGAAGCTCCATCTCTTCCAACACCGACGGTCGTACGTACCTCCAAGTGAGTCTGCATCGCACCCATAAAAGTTTCACCAAAGAAGCCCCGCCCCAAAGTCATGCTTTGGGTAATGGGCTCGAATGTCTTTTCAAAGGAAGCCTTCTTCGTCGAACCCGAGATTACATTCATAAAGTCTCTCGAGTCACCATAGCCTTCGTCACCAACACAATCAAGCCTAAAGGTTAGGTCGTGCAGATTGTAACTGCAATTCTTAGGTGACGTTTCCTTATTTACCGCACGGATCTCTACTGTCTGCAGGAAGGGCTCCCCAATGAGGACCGGGCTCATCAACAGTGAGACAGTCTTGTCGGTCGAGAGCTCAAATCGGGGAAAAGGAACTTTGAACGTGAGTACATTTCCGCTCATGTCAGTGGGCCAGGTATAACTGCGTCTTCCGTAGACGTCATCATAGTAATCACGGAATCCAGCAGACTGGTCTGAGAAACGCCATGTTAATCGTACTTCGTCACCATTCCGCAAGCTCTCGTTAGACGTATATGGCTGTTGGGAGACGCGTTCAAGACGCCAGAAGCATGGCTCGTCGCTGCTCATTATGGACGGCTGGAAGATGCCCTGCGCGTTGCGGTAGATAGACAACATCAGCTCGGGAGCCGAGGAGCCGGGTTTGTCGTGCTTCGTCGGGGCGCAGGATTTGATGCAGACCAAACTGTTGGGGCCAAGCTGGGAATAGATACAGTCAGCATAACTGAGCTTAGGTACAGTCATAATCCCACAGATAGCTACATAAAGAGCTACTCACACTATAGCCCTCGGCGACTTCAAGTCTCCATACTGTTTGCAAGAGTTCTTCATCCTTGTTCGTCCCTAAATTACCTCTCGTAAGCTTCAATCCAATTATACGGAGAAAAAATAACTGCTTACCGATCTTTTCACCTGAAGGGAAAACTAAAACAGGAGCTTGCGCACTGTCCACCGACGTAATTAGTACTGCATAGTGAATGATTGCCAAAACACTCCGACATACCGATGTGGAGTAAACAACGCGTCCAAAGTGTAGACATCGATTTGGTTGGCACTGATTGTCATATCGACAATGGGCCCATGGAAGCTCATTTTCATCTGTCTCTGGAGCGTGCTTTCCGGTACCATCAATTCTATATTAGAGCGCACTGGCATAGGCGGATTTTCTGGGTCTACGCCCAGATATGCCTGGTCCTATTTCCGCCTCGTCAATACGTAAGTAATCTTGATTTAGTAATGACCATCGAACTCACCTTAATCTTCAAGACCCTATCAACTGCCCCACCTGGGCGAGACATAGCATGAAAACGAACATGCAGGGTACGTGATTTGGGTATTACGAGATACTTACTCAGTGCTGGGACAGCACGGTAGAACCATGACTGCACATGTTCATACCCAGGCATTTGTGCAATGGCCTCGACGATCCGCGTTGGCTCGGCTTGGTCAATGATACGCCAGTTGTTAAAGTCGGAGACTGAGCCTGACCAGCCTTGGGGACTGTAATCAATCATATCCGACTGAAGTTAGCACTGCTGTGCCTCCCTGGCCATAGTTTAAGAAATGATGCCAAACCTACTCAGCTGCTAGCAGAGTGTTGCCTCCAGTCGCTTCGAAGGTCATTCCTTCGCTGCTGTGGGATGTTTTGGTGGCCGTCGCAGTCGAGTCTTGAGTCTCGTGGGATGCTTTCATCTCGGCATTCGCGCCAAAGGGCTGTATATATCGTTTGTTAACTTCGGAATTCCGTGGCCGTGAAGGGTAAATATGCTTACCGTTGATACGGCCAGCCCGACCTGGGCCTTGAACTTCTCCTTCTCGTCGGTTTGTAGCGATGTCTCCGTCCCAGTGACCATCTTACTTGTCTGAAGACACCCGCCTAGGGTTGCCCATTGACAGAACAATTGACCAAATGTTGAATGAATCTTACGCAGATCATTGATCTGTCATGGAGGGTTAGTATACATCCGTGGACTGGGGAATGCTATCTATCACTTACGTTTTTGCTTTCCTTAACCCGATTGAGCGCCGCCTGAAGTTCCTCAGTCGGTTCTAAATCCTCCGGTCGCAGGAAAACTCTGACTCTCGGGAACTTGTAGCTGGCAATCATCTTCTTGGACATTTGTTTGTTCGCGCTACTCTGACCGGAGGAACTCTCCGATGAAGCTCCTCCAGTAACCCCGACAGAGAATCCTCCCCAACCCCCAGATCTGTTTAGCAAGAGAAACTATTAGCAGGTAAGACTATTAATTTCAGAAAATATTATAGTAACTTACGCAGAAGCTTCAATTGACGACGCACTGAAATGGTTCTTGGCCATGGACTCCTGGAAACTGCTAGACACATTTACAACCTCGATACGAGACTGGTCATTAATCGAATTTGAAGGAATGGCACCGAGTTTTGCGGGCTGGGGCGTATGCACATCGTCCGCTTTGAGAGGTTCAGGGGTAACAGCATTTGCAACTGCTCCGCTGAGAGAGGGCATTGGGCTATTCGCGGGCGTGAATTTGCCATCGGGCTCTGCAGGAGTAGCTTGCGTAGGTAATTCCTGTCCCTCTGTAATTGCAGCATCAGGAGGAGAGGGTGGAAGAGTAGCACCAGGTGGTTCTTTGTCTCGCAGACGGAATGCTGGAGTTGACGCTCGTTCGATTTGGCGCGTCGTTTGGTTGATCTTCCACCCGTACAGGAGACTGCAGTTCCGAAGCACAGAGTCCCAATCCCTTTCGTCCATAAGGCTCGTATATCTGTCATTCAGTTTAGCTCATTTCTTTTCTCTTGGATGTCAAATGGCTACAGACTTGCGGGGATTTGCATCACGAGCTGCGAACTGAGACGCCTGTAGCTCCTCTTTTACCGTCAGGGCTGTGGTGTCCATTTTGAGCTCCTGGCCAGATCGATCCTGTGTAGAAAATATATTAGAAAGGTTTATCGCAGTAGTGTGGTGCTGAGACTGACCTTGAATCCCAACTGGGGCTTCATTCTCTGCATGGCCGCCAATACTTCTGGGCTGGCTCCGTGAAACTTAGATGCAGCAGCTGATACTTTGGCGTCGGTTTTTCGATAGCGGATTATGATTGATGGTGTTGATCCTTTTTCTTGGACACCATCGCCCTGTCTATTATGTCAGAACAGATCACTGTCTTTATTCGCGGTCAGCGACTGAACTTACATCCAACTCGAGATACTTGCTAAGCGGCAGCTCATCAGCAGCTGCTGTTCCGTCCAGTGCACAAAAGGTATGAACCTGTGTCGTTTTTGACCTACTTATAATCAGGATACCAATTTTCCCAACTCACAGGGCACGAGACTTACATCTTGGGAATCAGTTTGCGCAGTTCGGACAGCAACATAGCGGAGGGATCTTTGCCCTTAAAAGTATCAGAGTGCAAGGAGCCTGTGTTGAGAGCGTCCTCGGCCGTATCTCCCATCTGAATAAACTTGAACATGAATGGAGGTTGCAGCAATGCCGCAGACTGCGTCGCCCCAGGCTCAGTGCTGGGAACAATATACACACGCATCAGGCCATCGCCTGGCTCGGGACTCCGGTTTAGCATGTTGCGGTAGGAAGCAAGTGAAATATGCTCGGCGACGACTGAGCCATCATTGGTGCAGAACTTGTATCCTTGGCCCCTGTTCAACTGATCAGTCTGTGAATGGGAGAACCGGTTTCTGTGGACTTTTACCCGCTAATTGTTCCCTTCAACCCATCACGCAAGGAACTCAGAATGGTCGTCTCGCGAAATTTTGATTCTTCATCGCTGGGCAGATTTCAGTTGACCATGTCCTAAACTTTCAAATACAGCGCATCGATTACTTGAACTGGGCATAACCTACTAGGTAACCTCTACGCTGGTAATCGGCACCTCGATAAGCCCTGTCTTCCGATCCGTACTTTTCGTGGCGGAAGCAGTTTTTTCTCCTGCTACACCTTTGGCTGTGTCGGCGCCTGTTGTTGTTGTCAGGCTGTAAAACTTGATGAACCCCGTCTTTGATCTGGATTTTGAAGCTGGTTCGTTCATAGTCTCGAGTGGAGCCATGGTCACAAACACCGCGAGTAGAAAATTGTAGTAACAGTCTCTACCAGTGCACAACTTCTCAGTTAGATGAATTTAAAATGTTGCAAAATAAAAAAATGCAGAAGGCCATTTTCTGATCGGTGATTTCTACGTGTTGCGACAAAAAGTGCCAGACTATTTGGTCTGGCCATAGCCAGGCTATAGGCTAAAGACGCCAACCGGCAATTATTCCCTTTGATAGCTGTCCTTGGCCCTAATCTAGGCTCTAGCCCCGGGCCAAGTTGAACTAACCCCGTGTATGTTGGTCAGTTACTAATTAGTGTCCTCAAAATTTGAGACTATTTATGTGCGCAGGGCCAATATTTGCCACAACTCCACATGTTCCTTCAGAGTGGTCACTGGACCTGCAGATGGCTGGCTGTGTTTGTACCTCGGGCAGGTAGCCACAACAATTACCGCGTCAAAAATACGAAGTACTAGTACGTACTTCGAGGTTACGTACGTCGTGTAAGAAAAAAGGGATTTTCGGGGGTCGAGAGAGTGGGAGTCGAAGTCTAGAAAGTTCTTGTCTCATCTCACATTTGTCTCTTTCTGCGTCAAGTGAATAATAAAAAAAAAAAATGGTTGTCTTACTGCTCGCGCCCTATCACGACTCCATTCAGCTGGGGCAGGGCTTCAATTCCTTCCTGCAAAAACCATGCATCGTGGGTGCTGTTCAAATTCATGAGTCTTCTCTAAAAACGCAGGCCAGTCGGGCTGGCGGCGCGGCCAATGTGTCGCAGACGGTCTCGTACAGCTCACGCTTTGTTGAAAAGATTTCGGACGTGGTCAGAAGTATGAATATTAGCGCTGCTTCATCTATCAAGTCAGGCACTATTGAAGTCTCAGGGAATTCGATGACTGTGGATGAAGGCAAGTTCTCTTCTAGCGACATGAACGCCGTTGTCTCTGTCAGGGTATGTGAAACTCCTTGCACAGTGTGGTTAATAGAAGGCTTATAAAGATGACATCTTCTAGGTAGTAAATCGTAAGTTGGGGTTTGATTGCAGAAGACTCGAGGTGATTCTAGCTGATCCAGCATAGAAACGGTTACGACGCACCAGCAAGCTGAGTTGTGGGTTACCAATCAAGTTTTAGGTCGGATTATATATAGAAAGCAACAGAACGCTGATCGGTAACTAGTAAACCGTTGGATAACGTCCCCATGGACAGCGCCGAGTTCTTTGAAATATACGGCGACTGCTATGTTTCAGGTGAGTTGTGTCTACGAATTCGTCTCATTGTTGACAGTTGTTTTGATATCTTGTCTCAGGCTTTATGGAGGGCGGAGATTTGCATGGAATCGTCTCCGTCAAGGTGCTTGATGCTTCCAAAAAGTCTCAAATCCAGACTGCGTAGGTGCCCCCGGTGTCCCCCCGATACCCCGACTGCACTCACACGACGACTCACTTTTGTAACACGAACAGGATTAAGAGCCACATGAACGGAAGTTCCGCAACCGACTTTACTCTAAGCGATATTGAGTCTTCATCCGGACTCGAAGCCGCACTCAAACACACGGAGACATCTGTAGCAGTAAGTTGGTCGGGAGGCGGCCAGGTCAAGCCTGGTAGGTGTTCCAGACGAATCGTCACACAAACTGAGTACTAGATAACTAAGAATTATAAACAGATGATGAGGAATGGACCCTTGAAACGCTTATGCGTGCGGCATCCTCGTTCCCATCGCGAGTCGCCGCATGTCCACAGCGCACTTGGGCTATTCTCACCCGCTACACTAACAATCGCAGCTTCGTGAAATGGGCCAAAGAGAACAATATCCAGGTGCCAGACTTCGCACCTGTGCAGGACTACACCTCGGAGCTGCTTGACAGCTACATGGAGTTCAAAAGTAACCTTACGCGGCTACAGGATGTCATGGCTCATCAATCGCGATACCGAGTCAGCAAATGCGAAAACCCGGTCTATCTTGACATCCGCTCACTAGTCAAGGAGCGGGAGCTCATACGGGCCAAAATGAGAAAGATCTCGAGCAAGGTTGATCTATTGTAAGACATCAAGAGTGGAGCCCTCATGGAAGATAGAAGAGTGCCTGCTAATTGAGTTGCAGGAATGCGGATCCATCACATCCTCCCAGCCTGGAGGGAGTCTCCGCTGAGGAGTGGGCGACGCGTTTACCGGTTAGTGACTACTTGATACATGACACAATCTGTGCTGACAGCAACTATAGGTGCCTATTGACGAGCTGACGGCGACTAGCATGGCGCAAGCCGATGCTGCAAGTTATATCCTGACGCTGCCTACTGTTCCCCGTGTCTGAGGGAATATTGATAGAGATATTGCATGTACTAAATTTAATCCCGTGCTCTTCTCCAATACAATGCATTCTTCCGTGGGTACTCATACATGTCACGGAGGAATGATACATCATACAACTAATAATATTTCAGAAGACTTCATAGGCTCGGATTACCGAGGTACATGTAGCTACTCCGTACAGCCACATTATTGGCAGTCGTACGTTGTAACCGATGCATGTGCATTTGATAGGGCAAGGGCATACGAATAGAATCGTTATTACATGCGCAAGAATTTGCCCTTTATTAGCGGTACATCGCGGCAGTGGTTTGACTTTGTATTATATCAGTGTCTCATGTCTACTCTATGTTAAGTTTGAAGATTTATTAGGGCTTCTCTAGATCTCTTCGGTCTACAAGACTTGACGCTCGCATGTTTCGGATGCGGACATCGCCGTAGTTAGTACGACTGCGCGCTCTGACCACCGACTACTCCATAATTCTTCAGACTTGTAATAACTATATCTTTATAACCGAGTATGCAAACCAGCCACGTCAGCCGGGGGCAAAAAGGGGGAAGTGAGATGCCAGTAAACTACTAGTACTACAGTAGTGGCCGCTGTCGCTCCGGCCCACACATGCCGCACCTTAACCTACAGTACCACGAAAAAGTGTGTTCGCGCCCCCCACATCTGAAATTTCCACAACGCCGGGTATTCTGCCGAGGAAAACGAAGTTGTATTAGCAGCATGCCCCATCGAACTTGGTTGGTATGTCTCACTATCAGCTATTAAATAGTGCTAGTTAGATCCATAAATTAGTGTTACAACTTAACATGCGTGTAAAAATCGCCTCTTTACTAGCGGCACCTAGTGCTATCACAGAGCTGGCAACATCAGCCGAGCATGGTATTGTTTACCAAGCGATACAATAGTCTAAGACTAAGACCAGATTGGCATTATTATTCCCAGCGATGCTAGATTCAGCCAGAATCAATCCTTTTGTCGTACGAGTAATTGAATCCACTGCTTCATCTGGTGATGAGCAGCGCAGTTTCACGATGAACGACCATACAACTTGGGGTAATTTCGGTGGTGGTGAGTCCAGCGACGATGAAAATGCGCCGAACAACAATACCACTGGGTTCAACTATAATGCGTTTAACAACTATAATGCGTTGACCAACAATAGTTTGTTTAACAACCATAATGCGTTGACGTACAACAATGCTGCTGCGTTGAACAACAATAATGTATCGAGCAGTGTTGAATTCAATTATCAGAGATTAGCGATGATTAATTTGAATACAATGCTCCAAGTTTTTGGGATTGGAAATCATGAAGATCCCCGTCAGGTCCTCACGGGGGCCACTGACGGCACGATATACCAGGAACCCCCAGTCTACTCAATCAGTGACAAAGATGTGCTTCCCGAGACCGAAGAAAGCACGTACACAGCCTGGGTGCTACTGCCAGTGGAGGGCCAGGAGAAGAGAATACCGCAGTGGAAGCAGCCAGCACCGAAGAAAAAGCCCGTCGGCCAGATGCAAGTGGAGGACAAGACCGAAACACACTTCTACTGGACTCTCAAAGACAGAAGCAGAGAGCGGTTGCCTCTAGGCGAAGAGTATTGGGCGGTGGCCATTCAATATGAAGACAAGCTTCGGGATGACTTTCCGGTCTTCATCAAAACAAAGTCGTATACCAAATTTAAAGACGATGGGTTGGGCACCAAAGAGATTCAAATTCGAGATCCGTATGGCAGACTGTACACGATTCGGAAAGGCATGGTCATAACGCAGCAAGAAGGTCAGAACTCCTGGACTGAGCAGGGCGCGTTTGTACCAAGGACATTACAGCTGGGGAAAAATGTCTTGTTTAGGAAAATCGCCGCGTTGCAGATCATTGCAGATGAACCGCATCCGCCGAGCACGAGGGGTAACACGTCATACGTATTCAAGAAGGAAGAGAACCGGCTGAGGGAGGCCAGAAGCGTGCTGCAGAATTTGAACGTAGTGACGGTGAGTGAGGGGAATTTCGCGGAAGAAACACCAGAAGATCGGCAGAGTCCGCTACACGCTGAAGAAAGCAATATCTTTGACAGAACGCCACAGAATGGTTGGGGACAGGCCGGAGGCATAAACCTGGAAAATGACGAGACATTGGACATGACTGAAGGGCAGCTAATTGCAAGCCTTGCCGACAGGGAGGACATAGAGGAGGAAGTCGACCCGATGGAAAAGGACAAGAATACTCCCGAGGAGGAGTTTCAATACCGCTTCGATGCGCGCCGTTCAGTGTTCATCTTGGACGTCCTGACCAAAAGCAAGCTCGAGATGCTGCTCCCTTTAAATGAAAGATATGCCAAGCTAAAACCGATTCATACAAAGAAGCTCGGGATACAAACCGAGCCTAAAACATCCATAGAGGAGATCTACATCCCGCATTATGTGTTCGACCGCATGCCTGGCTACTTGAACGAAATAGCGATAGAGGAACGGCGACTTCGCCCGCCTATCAGGCCAACCGCGAAAGTCGAATCCAAGAAAGACATCTCTTATGAATTATTGCTGCCTGATCCAAATTCGTTTGAACGACTCTGGGCACGAAACGACCAAGGCCGGCCGTACTGCATTCCCATCTACGAAAAGAGAGAGAGAGGTGCGAAAAAGAACCCGATAGATGATTCATCTTGGAAATCATACCTTACCACTGCTGTTAGAAGCATCGGTGCCGGTATACCGCCACGCGACCTCGATCCTAAAATTAATCTCTTTCTGTCTCCCCGGGGTGACGTTACCCGGAAGCAATTACAAGACTGGGTCGATATGATAAAGGAGCTTTTGGACAATTTGCCACGCAAAGGGAACGAACCCCCGAAAAACAACCAATTGGTTAGTATTATTAACAAACCATCAACGCCGGAAGAACTGGCAAAGTATCACCAGGTAGGGATCATGATCAACAATGAGAACGACGCAGCGCTAATGAAAACGGTGGCTAGATTGGAACATCTCCATTCGGGCACTACGACACCTATATCGATGAGAATGTCTATTGTCACTACGTATGGCAACATCCGTCGTACATATATCCCTCCATTGTCGACCGCGCCGCAGAACAGGGCGCATTCTTGCAGTTGGAAGCGGGCCTGGTGCAACATTATAGAATACAAGCCGTGAATCGATTACAAAACCAGACGCATTTTCCGACTGTCATAAGAAATGAAGTCAACCGTTTGAAGATTGCGACTGCAAAGGGGAAACGTAAAGTCCGAGGATTCGGTGATAATACGAACTGGAACCAGCAAGAAGTGATGGGATGCAGTGCAAGCGATGTATGATCATTTTTCACTGCAAGATCTAGGACAGGCCTGCTGATATGAGTATTTATCTAGATTGCTAAAACACTTGGATGGCCCGAAAAGGACGGGATGGACAGAAACCATGAATTGGCCATGGGAGGTCCGTCGGACGACGAAGATGAGGACGAAAATATAAAGGAGTATAAAGACGAGGATCTGGATGATTGGGATCTGGTCGAAAATATGCTTGAGGAAGAGACGAAGGGCGAAGCAATTGTTGAGGAAGAGCAGAATCAACCACCACTGGGTGACAATCCCAATCCCCAACTAATAACAACGAACAAATGGGGACTCTACAAGCCGGAGGATTTGAAAAGTGACCTGTCCATCTCAGATGCCAAACTTGCCTTGGGAGTGACTCACTGGCCTCAGACACCCTTCACCCCAGCCGAGGTCAGTATTCCTAGCTCTATCTCAATGTCTCGATTGACACTAACCCTTCACCTCACGAGGTGACCGCAGTGGCTCCATCGCAGCGCCTATTCATGGGGTGCGCTTGTAGGAAGAGCCTCGAACAGCCCGCAAATACCGCAGAACCTTGTATTCGGTTCGAGCGAGACGAACTCGCTGATGACAAGGTGTGTGTTTATTTAGAGCATCATCCAGACACTCACTAAATGCGAAAAAACAGATTCGAAAAATCTTGGCAGTCTCTAGTAACTCGACTCGGCGAAAAATTACCCAATATGACCGGCACCTTGACCGTTACAGTGACGGATCAAGTCCACTCAGAGCACTTCGCAGATGCCGCATCCTTCACCGATCTCGATACATGGACCACCTTGGCCGAAAAAGATAGCAAAAACGAAATCCCCTGGATCTCTAAAGCAATTATCTACGAACTGGAAATTCACGAAGTCGATGTGGCAAAAGAAACAAAAGACGTCATCCAGCGTGGTCCGTGGAGGACGGTATTCTACCCCTTTCAAAGACCGTTTTTCACGCGGTTTGAGCGGGAATTGGACAGGTATATCCTTGATTTGGCCTTTCCTGAGTATCTAAAGAGGAGGAGGAAAGGAAAAGCAGTGAAGGCTACCGCAGACCCGACCAAGGATAAAAGGAGAAGGATGGGAGGAGATAAGGAAAATGGAAAGGAATACAATGAGGAGGCACTTGTGTATGAACCGACCGGAAGGAAGTTTTTGAGGAACGTGGATGGAGACAGGCATGAAAACAGACAAAATCAGACCGAAACTTTAATAGGGTTCAATGAGGGTCAAAGGGATGGATTCGAGGCAGGATTTGACGCAGGATGTGACGGTGCAAACTACGACGCGAGGTGCAGGGCAGAATATGATGAAGATTATGATCGAGGATATCAACTCTCATACCCGCAAGGATATCAAACAGGACGTCTGGAATCGGAAGAGAGAGCGGCAGTGCCACAGGGAGTGGCAATGGCAGAGGAAGAAGCTCAACCTCAAAGGAAGACAGGATATCAGGCAGGATATGATGCGGGAAAGACAGACGGATTTGATGATGGAAGACTGGGAATGGATCGGGAAAATGACCCAGGAGAGGATGAAGGATATGAGAAAGGATATTTAAAGGGATATGGGGAAGGAATGGCGAAGGGAGAGAAGTTATTTTTCCAGGGACCGTGAAAGGACCCCAAGAAAGCGCCAAAGCGACAAAGCAAGATGGATAAACTAGAAGGCGTTTCTGTTCCACAGCGGAAATATGTGTCTCCCGGTTACCTTCTGGTTACTCTTCTGCGACGTTTCCTTGCCCGCGACGTAACGAGAAATCTACGGTGTAAAAAAAAGGTAAGATGTAACTACTAGAGATACTTATAACTTCATATATAAGTTACATATTGATATATGAAAACGCGCAACAACGTGTCAATTCTAATCTAGATATTGACATACATGACGCACTCAGGCATAGGAAGCGAGTTAAGGAATGTACTCAGCGTTAACCATTGGCCTGCGCGCGATCCTAGATCTAATGAGTAATGTAGTGAGTAGAGAGCGTTAGAAGCATATAGAGAAGTGTGTAAACAAGTTTGAGAGGAGGTAGTTAAGTAACTATGCAGTAACTAGTACTCATACATTTTCGCTATAGTTCCTAAGGTCATGTTTAACTTAGGATTCAAACTAATATTCAGTCTACCTGGTATATCATCTCGTTACTCATAATGACTCATACTCCCATAAATTGTCACTAATTAGTACTGATATCAACCCATACCGACATTGACTTGTACTCACATCATATTCAGGATGGCGGTAAAGTAATCTTGTTAATGTGCTGGTCTGTCCGTAGAAAATGGCGGAGAAGTGGAGCTGTGGGATCTAACCTAAAATCAGATTAGCTTCGTGCAATTCAGCCAGCCGCCGCTCTCGTGTGGGAGCCCACAAGGCAAATCCGGTCAACATCTGCCTGTCAGAGGCAACTTCATCGCCTCCATACTCCATCGCATCGAATCCATCTACTCGTACTTGTGACTATCATAAAGATTTTTATGCCCGACAACATTTGTGTATCAGACTAAGACTACTAGCCATGAGCGTCCTTCGCAAAGCATGCCGCCAATGCACAGTCTCAAAACGCAAATGCATCGTCCAACTGCCCAAATGCAGCCGTTGCGCCCAAAAAGGTTTGTCATGCACCTACGATCTTGAACACATCAATGCGCCTACTGGAAAAGCCGAAGTGACTCCTCAACTCTCATTTAATCCATCGAATTGCGATACCCCCGGGTACTGCGTCTTCAAAACCTTGAAGATAAGGCCCGACGATATTGATCCCGCGATTTGCAGACCTGGCCATGAAGATGCCTTTGAGTTAGTTCGGTTAGGGTTTCAGACCGTTCCAGACATGCTCAAAGCGAATCAACCGGCGGTATTCGTGCATCCGAAACTCAAAACGCGCCTTCATAGCTACGATCACGTCGCTGTGTTCAGAGAGATGGGGAGTGCCGCCGTTACCGATCAGAACTTGACTAATCTGCTTCATCTAAATATCAAGAGGGTCCCTATGGAAGAAGCACTCACAGCCGTGCAGGCGCTTTTAATTTACCTTGCGACCATCCTGTTTGCGCCAAACGAAGGCGATGAACCCGACACAGTGCAATACCTGAATACTTTGTTTGCGTGGACACAAGCTCTTTTCCCATCTGCACAGAGCGAGATGCCCCGCGATCAATCGCCATGGCAGGAATGGCTATTCGCAGAGAGCATCCGACGGACTATTGTCATGTCATATGCCCTCACGATGGCCATGTCGAGTTTCAAATATGGCTACTGCTCGAATTGGTTGTTCTTGGAATCGTTGCCGTTTGATAGTCGTGCAGGGTTATGGGTGGCAGAGTCGCCGCAGGCTTGGATTGCGGCTGCTCACGTACGAACGGGAGAAGAAGTAGGTGAACAGCTTCGATCCTATCATGAGTATTCAGAGAGTCGGATGGGAATGAAGGATGATTTTCATGGAGATGTATTTTTGAAGTTGCTTGTGAATGGCCATAATGGAGTGAACTAGATCTATTGAATGGAGGTTGCTTTTGTGCTGACCATATCGCCTTTATACCATTCTTATAATTCATCAGTTCTATCGAATTGACACGCGCTCAACACTGTTGTAGACCTGTGGGAACTAAGCCAAATAAAGCTCAAGATGGATTTCGTCCGGGGAGTCGCACCGAGCATCTAACAGACCCGTGGGAACTAGACTAAACCCAGCAAGGGGTATATTGGAACATGATGAACAACTGAATATTAATGAACATACGCTGAATCGATGGCATCTCTAGACCTTCTTAGCCGTTTAATTCGGACGAAAAGTGCATTCCAAACACTCGTCCGTAGGTCATTAAAGTACGCCTATAAATTGACATTTTGAACACTGAAACAGGATAATATCTCAGATTGGCATCACAAGCTTTCATATTCAAAGCAAACAGAACGAAAGCAAACAACATGGCCACAGAAAAACCTCTCGTCGTTGTTCTAGGTGCAACTGGCAACCAAGGAGGGTCAATTATTTCCTATTATCTCTCGCAGCCCTCGTCACCCTACAAACTGCGCGGCATTACCCGCAACCCTTCATCGCCCAAGTCCCTCTCCTTAGTCTCGCACGGCGTCGAAATGGTCGCCGGCAATTTCGACGACCGTTCATCTCTCGAAGCCGCATTCCAAGATGCAACCGTCATCTTCAGCGTGACCGACTTCTGGCAATCCTTTATAGACCCATACCTACGCGGAAGAGCTGCTGAAACAGGCGAAAAGATTGGTATACTAGCTCGAGACCGAGAAGCGCAACAAAACAGAAATATTATCGATGCGGCTGCCAAGATTAAGACGTTGGAGAGATTTGTCTACTCTAGTCTACCGAATACGTCCAAGCTAAGCGGAGGGAAATATTCTCACGTATACCATTTTGATGGGAAAGGGATTGCGGAGGAGTACGGGCGAAATACGTACCCAGATGTATGGGCAAAGACGAATGTGCTGTATGCGGGTTATTATTTAGAGAACTATTTCGAGGCGGCCGGGGGTTTGTTTAGGCCTAAATTGGTATTTCTATCCCCTATTTCGCTACCTAGGTGCTAATTATGATGTTGTATAATTGACTGATATGATCATAGAGCAAAGATAAAAATACATTAATCCTATCTGCGGCCACACCCTTTGCCACTGCAGCTCTACCCATGTACTCATCGATAGATGACACAGGCCCCCTCGTCGACGCACTCCTTCGCTCTTCAGCTGGGCACAAAGTCATCGGGGTCAACAGGTGGCTCAGTCTCCGCGAATTTACTTCAATTTTAGCTCAAGTCCTTGGCATCAAGAATGTCGAGTTCATTGACAAAAGCCCCGACATGAGTCTACTAGGCGATCCAGACTTCGTGGAAGATGCTATTGATATGATGGGGTGGTATGTGGAGTTTGGGTTTGATGGAGGAAAGGTTGATAAGAGTGTTGAGCAGCCAAGTCAGTTAGGGGTGGAGGTTAGGCTGAGGTCGGTGGAGGAGTGGTGCACGAAGCAGAACTGGAAGGATGTTTTGGAGGTTGTTGAATAATTCCACGATTACAACTGTGAAACATACAGCGAGAAAGCGATGTATTTGTCTATCAACTCGACAGGATTCCTCCATGCCATCATGAGACGCTCAAACAGCGACCTAAAATCAGATTTTAGTCATCTCCCAACCGACTCTGAACCATCGATTCAAGACTAAGCAAAGAGCGCCTACAATAACAGAACTCCCCGCAAACAACTGTGCAGCCATGTAGTTGCCCCCTTGATCCTGTATGAGCGCACCTTCAATCGCCGGCGACGTCAAACAGAAGAAACTAATAATCGTAAACACCATGCCCGTCCTCGTACCCATTTTACTCATATCCGTAGTCTGGTGAGTCACCATCGTCGGGAAAAGCGCCTGCGCGGCACCAGCAAAAAATCCATAAACGGCGCTCCACGCATACAGTCCCTCAGCGCTATCGATATCTATCCAGCAGAATATGCAAATCGCGCAGATGACGTTGCAGATAATATTCATATTTGTGACACCCGTGAACCGATGGGCAAGGATGTTGGGCACCATTCGACCAATGACACCCACACCGTTGAGCACAATAACAAGATTCAGTGAGTCTGAAAGATGGATTGTGCCGCGCGCAAAGGTGCCAAGATAAAAAAAAGCCATGTACAGGCCCCAGAAACTTAGCGAATTTGCGGCGACGAACGTGACGAATGGCTTCTCGCGAAATGCGCTCCATTCGACGAGGGGTCCTGTGGAGCGGGGTGGGATGTAGGGCCTGTATCCGATGATGGAGGGGAAGTTTGTGATCAGCATGATCAATGCCATGGCGCGCATTGTCCAGGCAAACCCGACGTTCGAATGATAGAGCAACAGATTGACTACGGCAGGATATACCATGCCACCTGTAGCACCACCTGCGAGCACAATGCCCATGGCAAGAGTGCGATTCTTCGAAAAGTAAGAACTCGTCACTGACACACCAGGAGTGAAAATCAGTCCAGCACCCAATCCATAACAGACAGCCTGACACAAGAAGATCCCATAGAAATGGTTCTCGCACCACGAGGTAAGGCAAATCCCGAGCACCTGCAGCACAACTCCTGTCACGAAACAATGCCGAAAGTAACCCGCGTCAGTGGCACGGCCCGAAAAGACGCCTCCAAAGAAGATTAAAAACATTTGGATACCGCCAATCCATCCTACGGTACTGGGTAGTTGGCCCAGTGTCTCGGTGTAATACTGCTCAAAGACGCCGTAGCTATTTGTCACGCCGATTGTGTTGAAGAGGATCATGTGCCCGAAGAAGACGTGTAGCCAGGCTCGGGCGCCGCCATCTGGAGGTGGTGGTATCTTCGAGATTGGCATTGCTGGTGTCTCAGGCGCGACTGATGTTGTGCTTTGATGGGCCGCTGATGCATTTGGTATCTCAAGAAAGACCGAAGCACCGTCTGACGAGGAGTCAGAGGCGAACGAGGAGGGCTGCATGACTTGTTTCTCGGGATCTATCATGGTGGGCGACTGCGATTTGTATGAATCTTTGGGGAAATGTTTTTTTTACTTGTTGCCCCAAGCCTTACGAGTTTCAAGCGAGAGATATAAGCTAGGAGGAAAAATGGATTCAAATCGTGCTCGATTCTTTATGCGTGGAATGCCAGGGGTTGTTAACGATCAGCGGGAAAACCCCGTCGTTTTTTATCACATTTTCACTCGGCCGTTACACATGGAATATTGTTCTTCAATGAAAGACCAGATGACTCATCTTGTAAGACAAAAACCAACATTTGCGTCAAAGACAATTGTTATTACGCATTAGTATCAAGTCGCAAGCCGCAAATGCCGCTCTCTCTTCGTGCCCTAATCGGCTAAGACAAGACATGCTGGCCAATGGGATTGTCTGCTGCTAATCACAGCCCATACAGATACCGATCTTCCCGCACTTTCCGAACTTCATCCCACCTTTTCCACTTCCCAACAGCACAGTCAGCGACAATGAACTCAATATCCGACACTTCTCCTAGCGCCAGTACTGCCATTGTATCAGGTCCACGTAAGCGTCGACGGACTAGATTAGCCTGCGATCCATGCAGGTCGCGAAAGCGGAAATGCGACGGCCATTTACCGTGTGCAACGTGCGTGCAGTTCGAGTATGACTGCTATTATGCATCCACCGGATCGAAGAAGGCATCGATAAGAGGACCATCCTTGGAACAGGAACAATTAAGTCAATTTAGCATCATCTCTCCAGTATCCAATCATGGTCCCACGCCGCCGAACAACAACAAATCGCATCTACTGACTGATACGCCACACACAAACCGACCAGTGTCGCCCGCTGTGAGCAACAATGCAAATTCGCAGATGGAATCGCTCGAGGCAAATTCTGGAGCCGCATTTGTAAGAAGATTAGGTTTGAAGATCGATCCGTATAATGCACCGCGATTGCATCTCTTTGCGTGGAATGCAGGTGATCGTCTGGCGGGTTGCCCGCCCGGTAGTCAGAAACGGGTTATTAACATTCTAACGAAGAGCGAGATGAGAAATTTGGCATTCATATATTTTGAGAAAGTGGCGTCTGCTTATGGTTTTATCGATCGGGATGTCTTCTTTCAGCGGCTAGAGGAACGATGGGGGACGACACCTCCAACAAAAATTGAGGATGATACGTATGATCCGGTTTTCAGCGGAGTCGCAGCGCTGGGTCTGTTGTTCTCGCAAAAGTTTCCCCCTCTATTTGAGCCGGATCTTGTAGAAACAGCGAGGTCGTTGTTAGAGCAGCACTCATTGTCAAGCCCGCCCTCGATAAATACTGTGACCGGCTGGGTGTTACGGGTTGCATATCTGCGCATGACTTCGTTGCCGCATACGACCTGGTTGGCAAGTTGCTCACTGATGCATGTCATCGAAGCAGCCAGGATACATCTCGAATCACCATCTCGTACCGTCTTTGAGGGATCATCTGAATATGAAAATATCAATCTAGACATCCGCCGCCGTTTATGGGGCATGGCTCAACACCTGAATATCTGGGCTTCTTTTGATCTCGGTAGGACAAAGATTACATTATCGGGCGCCTCAACAAAAGCCGTCGCCCCAAAAGCTGGGGATTATACTTCTCAACTTCTTGGATTGATCCCCTTAACGGAACCGTTGGATCCCACCAAGACGCGAGCCGTCGAAGATCTCGAGGCTGATCTGAACCGGGTGCTTGACGAGAATCGTGAACAACCGCCCGTCATCATGGCCCAAGTCAACCTTATGCTCTGCATATTCCGACGTCTACGAGCCCAAAAATCGAATATGCTGAACCTACAGGCAGATCGTATACTGGCTTTACTTGTCAGAGGTCTACGCGCTGCCCGACAGATGGTTGTCGACAGCAGTCCCTGGCACCACGTCGCCAACGTCCCGTTCCAGGCAATCTGTTTGCTGCTAGCGATTGATTCTCGTGCTTCGCTAGCGTTGCTGGGTGATGCGATGAGTACATTGCAACTCGTCGCAAATACGTGGAATAGCGCTGTGATGAGCGAGGCATACAACACGGCTTATTTATTGATACTGCTGCATCAGCGACGGAAAGAGGAAGATGCAAAGGCTCTTCGAGATGTGTTGAGTATACATTCAACTGCACCCGCGATGACTGCAGACTCTTCTTCTCAGTTCGCTAGCGTTGCTACTTCGAACCAGAATGGTGGCTATCAACAGCCACAGTCAGGACCGACGGCCATGGCGGCCACTGATTCTGCGGAATTTTTGTGGTTGGAGGACTTGATTGCTGATTTGCCGAGCCTGAGGGAGTTTGATTTGGAGCAGTTTCTCGTACAGGATGCGATTCAGCCGCAGGATTCTGATTTTGGGACTGGGTTTGGGACGGATACTTTCAATACTCAGTAGTGCGGAGTACATGGGTTGTAGTGTATATGTTTTTTGATTTGTATGTACTGATTGGTTGCTTGGTGATTAAATCTTTTTGGCGTCCGCGCGAGCTCTTTGTTTGTTGTAGTGCTATGTAAATTCCGACCGGTCAAGTACATGTTATGCTATTCTCACCTCTTATCTACAATTCTACAGTGTTCCGATCGGGGAGGTGCGCTGATCCCGCTAATGCGCGAGGCCGCTTCGGAGGCACACTTGTGTAAACTATGGATCTAAATTTTTATCAGCTGCAAGTCTGTCCCTGGTGCCATTCCTTCATATCAGATGATAGAAACATCTTCATCTTCACCCACAAAAGTTACGACATCACAGCCTAAAACCGCGGCTGAGTGACTAGCGAACCTTACAACTGAATGGCGCCGCCAGCACGCCAGCCCCCGGAAGCTCTGGCCCTGTGACACCGGCACGATCTTCATTTTAGCGTGCGACTAGGCTGGGTCCGGTGATACACTTTCTTATCATCGACTTTGTTCCAGTAGAAGCCTAGTAGCTATGGTGGCTGGAATTATAAATCCAGCCTCCTGTGCACGTAGGAAGGTGTTCCTGGAAGTACAAATAGTGAGACAGTGCAACTGTGAAAAGTCTCACAGGTTTTATTGAACTTCTTCAACAATATCCTTTCAGTACTTCGCAAGTTTGAGTTGTGTAACAGAAACAATAACTCTTTAATAAAATGGCCGACAGTCATATTGATGTGCATGACCACGATGATGAACCTACGGAATCATCACCTCTACTCCCGAAACCTGACAAAAAGAAACAAGACGAAGCACCAAAACAGCAAAAACAAAGCGATAGCAGCAAGAAAATGGACACAATACAACCCGGAACAAATATTGCCATCGGTCCACCCATAGACATCAAACCCATCAACCCGAGCGGAGGAGGCTCGTCAGGAAACGCCGCCGGACCTGCCACCACCAAACCAACGCACACCCCGTCCTGGCCCATGCCCGCCGGCCTCCCACCCCGCGACAACGACGACGAGAATCTGATTATCTTCCGGCGCGCAATCGGGATAAACTACGACCTCGCCGCCGCCGACACTGTAAGCATGGAAGAAGGCCGGCGGCGCGCCGTCGGCATATACCGAGCCGTCATCAAAAGCAAGCGCAACAAAATGTGGCAGTTTCGCGCCATGTGGTGCGTTATATTGTTCTGCCATTTTGCGCAGATTATCATAGGAGCGGCGTTGACGGCGTTGGGCCCGTTGGCGAACGATCATGGTGTTGTGATTACGATTCTGGGGGCGTTGAATACGGTTATTGCGGGTGTATTGGCGCTTGTTAGTGGGCAGGGTATTCCGGACAGGATCCAGAAAGATGAGATTGGGTATAGAAAAATACAAGATTGGATTGAGGAGACTGAGTCGTTGTTGTCAGTTGGCATTATTGGACGAAACCGAAAGGAGGTCGGATTGTTGGTGGAAGAGGCATTCAAAAAATACAATGCGGCGAAATCGAATGAGGAGAATAACAGGCCGAGTTCATATATCAATGCGCCGGAGGAACCGTCGAGAGCTAGTGGTAATGGAGAGGTGAGGGGTCAAGTGTCGACATAGTCGACGCCGTGGAACTGATGTTTCGATGCTACCTACCTATGTAGGTAATGAACTTGTAAAGTTCATCTAGCTCACGATCTTCGAAGCTGGAAAATCAATGGTTCCCTCGAAATAACCCCCGACAGACCACACACTCATTTTTGGCACACTGATGCCATCGCCATACCACTCCAGACTCTCTTCGTTATCTGTAGGAGGTGCTTTTGAGATATAAGTCAACCCCCAAGACCCTTTGTAAGTCGGCGTGATCAATAGCCAAGGATTCTCTCGCCCGTTTTCGGCATCATCAGTCGCAATCACAGCGGCAGTAATTGCGGAATCCTTATAATACCTAGGCACTGCCAAAGGCGGTTGAGCAAGACCAGCCGGTGCCATCGCTGGTAGACGCAAGTTTGGTAACGCAGAGCCTTTCAATACTGCCGCGAAAAATGGTCTTTTCGGGTCGAGTCGTGCAGCGCTATCCTCGGGATGATATATTTTTAGTATCTGGTCCCGTTTACCGACAGGCTCAAAGACGAAGCGTGCTCTGTGTTTCGGAATATCTTCAACACGTTAGATGAGCCCACTACACAAGAGAAAGGAAAGGAGCATACTCCAATTCCTCCTTCCATTCCAGACTGATGCATCCGTCGACACATAGATATTAGTAATTCTCGCATTCCGTTTCCCCGTATGCGGATTTACGAAAAACCCCGGCATGACGATAAGCTCATCATACGGACCAACATCCGTATCCTCATACCGGATTATCGCAAGCACTTTTGCTGATGTCCCGATACCATTGAGTTGCGGTTTACCGTTGTAGAGTTTGCGAAGCGCGTCTGGATGGATGGTTTCCATGGGGTGGTAGGAGCCGGGAGATAGTACATCCTGTAAGATTTCGGCAATGTTGTTGGGGTTTAGGCTGGAGGTTATGGGCTCCGATGTGCTTGGGTCGCGGTAGATGAACATCCAGGATTTGGCTTTGAGGGTCCAGGGTGGTGGTGCCACGGGGATGTCCTTGCTAGGGGGCGATGAGCCGGGAATCGCTGGATCTGGTGCTGGCGGTATGAAGTCTGTGGACATTATGTATGTGTGTAATTATTCGTGACTATCTGATGTCTGAAGGTCTAAATCTATTGATGCTTGTATAAACGAAGAAGAGATGAAGTCAAAAACGCGAGCATGGCACAGGTACATAGCTAGTGTGGGGATCAGTATATATGATTGGACACCCGCGGAGATTCCAACCGAGGCTCGTACAACCCCGACCCTATGACCTTAGCCAATATTATGTCGTCGTATCCTTCACAGCAGGATAATAATCCTGGCCATACGTAGCATTCAGTGTCACAGCGCCGGAGATACTGCCCTCTTCGAGTCGGACCCATGTATCGGTCTGCTTTCCTAGTGTCTTTTCGTCCAACAAGATTTGTCGTGATCCGCGAGTCCAGCTTCCATATCCTCCATAGCCACTGTGGCGGTCGAAGCAGAGGACGACGCCGTCGCCTTTGATGTCCATTTCGGAGAGGGTGGTGTTCCATTTGAAGCACCTATTTTTCCTGAATTAGACGGCTGAATTGTGCACATGGGGCGGGGAACTTACCAGTCATTTCCATGATCGTGTCCGCTGAATGTGGCTATCAGACCCTTCGTCTCGACAAGAGCTTTCATAAAGGGCTTATCCTGGCCTGTATAATCGAAAGAGCCATCGGATGGACCTTGCTCTGCAAGCGGGACATCATCGTTGATACCTGGCTCAGTATGAGAATTGGGACCGGGACTGTCCTGAAATGCGAGCATAGCCGTGACGGGGATGTGAAAGAATGCCAGCGATGGAATAGTCGTGTGATAAATTTTATTAAGTTGGTCGCGAGTCTTGGTGAACCAGTCCACAACCTTCAAAAACATCAGCCTAGTCCATCATTTGAGTCGCGGAGAATAATTACTTACCGACTGATCGACAAAATCATCAACAGGAATGACATCGCCATTCTTATCAACCTTTTGAAATTGATTACCTCCTCTACTGTCAAAAAACCACAGAATCACCTTCGGCGTATTATCTCTCTTATCAGCCGAGTAAATCGGTAAATAATAATTAGACACACCAGAAGTGTCACCGATTGTGGGAACCATACTCTGCGTCAGGGAGTTTGGGTATCGTTTCTCCCGCGCAAAGATTTCTTGTCGCGAAAGATTAAATTGGCTGTCATGGTTACCATAGGTACATGCCCAATACAAATTGCGGTCTACAAGCGGCACCACGATTTCGTCAAGGTAGTGGCTGGAATTCGCTTTGAAGGTATTTTCGCCAGTGATCAAGTCGCCGTTGAGCACGACGAGTTGGGGACTTTCTTGGTCTAGGATGCTGTTCATGACGCGGGTTGAGTTGATGTCTTGTTGAGGACCCCAGTCCAGGTTTTCAGCTGTGGGATAGTTAGAACCCAGTTTCATAATTCATCTAGGATTTTAAGGGGTGTTTTACCTTCGCCATAATGCAGATCCGAGAATACAGAAATCTGGAATGTGCCATTGTCGGTGAAGCGGAGGATGGGTGTTGAGAGACCCAATCCCAATGCACACTTTGCGCCGATTGTCAGCGCAAGAGCGATGGACTTCATTTTGGCAAGAATCTTGAAATTCTTGAAATCTCGCTGAACAGAAAAAGAAAAGAAAAGAAATTCTGGCTTCCAGAACGAAGCTCATAAACAAATTCGGATTACAAAAGAACGTGAGATCAGATAATTATTAACTAAATTAACGTCCGCATTCTTCACCACCACAAAGCCACTCGGAGTATGGCGTTTGGCCTCGTGTTCTAACTAATTACTTACTATCAGGTATTTTCCGGGCTAGCGGTTGCTTGTTTAATATGAAGTGGACCATGAGTAATGCTAGCAGCAACTTTCTTTACACATGTGCTTTCGGATGGGAAACGAGTCATGATGAAGTGCCGAAATCTAGATCCTGTAATAAACGTTCATTTAACGCATTAAATTGCATATAGAATAGGAAGGTAGATAGTTGAGGTTGCATTGCACACAGATGAGTCGTTGACGTATGACTCCACATAGCCCTAACCGGGAAGCCCTAATTACGGCTCTTTTGGACTTTTATCGGCCATGAGTTGATTATACGCATTGGTAAATGAACGAACAGCTGAGTCAAACTGTTATTAGATGGTTAGTAAATCTCTTGGTTTGGCTTTGAATTTTCAGGTACGATTGATTCGTTCTAGGTCGAGCCTGTTGTACATACATGGCGGAAGCAAATCCGCGCGAAGAAATTCCAAAGTCTCATCATCCTAATACCTACGACCGTTTCGACCAACCAAGTGATCTTAGAGATTTTTTCTTGGAAGGCCACTTCTTGAACATAGAAGACTACATAGCCAGTGCCTTGAAAAGGTTCGCTGCAACATGCGGCCGCTTCTGGATTAGGCTCTGGAATGCTGGTTCGTTGGCCAGATCCCTGACATGACAAGAAGCATATCGATAGATTAAATCACTAATCTCGAACATCCGAACGGTTTCATAGGGTGTAGTGTGATCGAGAATATATCCAAGCATCCTCACGATCTTTTTGGGTGTCGGGCAAGGTTTGATATTCTCTATCTCATAGTGGAGATAGTCCAGAGACCTGCGTCGCAATGATTCAATCAAGTATTTGTCGGCAAATATGAAAATATGAACGTGAATTTTTGCAATATAATTTAATTGGTGTCCCGGTGAGGAGCTGTGCCTGAGCTTTTGAAATTGTCCTCTAAGCCGAGTCCTTAACCGTTGAAATTCAGGTGATGTATTTGTGTTTCGAGTGGAAGTGGTCTTGATTTGTCGAGAAACGAGCGTAGAGGTAGCATTAGATATCTTAGCCTTACTTTCATCAATGGGTGTTGAAGCCTTTTTGGTGTCAGATGTGTCTTGAGCGGTGGAGTCTGCCGAATCTTCTACTTCGTCCTCTTTATCAGGATCAATTTCATCAACAGTATAGTCCCCAGTATAAGCAAACTGGCAGAACTTCTGAAAGACTTCGACCTCAACGTCTTCCAAAACTGCAACTTTGGTGGTCGACTCTTTCATCACTCCGTTGTTGATCATCGCATGCAGAGGGGCTGAGAGATCCTTCACAACATCTGCGTGTATCGTGATTGGGGTACGATCCTGTCCAACCAGGAAGGTGAAGTGGGGTGATAGAACCATCCTGGAGTTTAGAATTATTAGAAAACCCTGAAAAAAGCTGGAGAATAAGAATATTACTAACTTCTCCAGCTTGTCCAGGATACCTCGCCGATCGAGGGCCCGCATGATGGCGCGTAGCAAGAGATGCTGGCGCCGATAAAAGTCCGTTCACTTTGTCGCTGTCATACCATGTCAAAGGTAAAAGAAGTCGAAGCCTGAAGGCTTGTTGTCTGTCTTCTTAAGAATGGTGCTTCGTATTGGTGCGAATGAAGAGAGATGTTGTAAATGAGCTCGTGTCAGAAATAGAATGCTCGAGGAGTCGACGACTATTGCTCAAAAAATGGAGTGAACCTAAGAAGCGTTGAAGGTCTCCCTGGGCGTTTATTTGTCCAGGGCAAAGTGTCACTGATATGTCAAACGAGCACACGTGACCTCCTGAAATGGAAATACTAAGTCAACAACTCCCACTTCCAATTTGACACAATCATTTCTACCCCCTCACCACACATCGTATTCGCCCCAAGCTCGCAAAAACATGTCCTCAGAGCGTAACTGCCTCTGACCTGACGAATATGGCACCAACTTCTGCACCAATGTTCCAAAATGTTGTAACGTACAAGCCAAACTACGACAAGTTAGAGGTCCCCCCCAAAGGAAATATCAACGATCGCTACTAATTTTCCATCTACTAGAATTGCGAACTCAGCCCTCGTTACGTTTCTTATTGGCCCAGATAAATTTCCAATGGCCATTCACGCCAGTGCAGTTAAAGGTTTATCTACCAAGCTCAGCGCCATGGTAGAAGATGCTACTACGAAAGACTCGAGAGACGATACTTTGACTCTCAAAGATATCAATGTGGCAAGCTTTCGGGTGTTTACCGAGTTCGCGTACACCGGTGACTACTCCAACATCGACGAAGACCCTCCCTCAACCAAAGAGATGAAACGAAACGCGGATGAAGCCGGTCTCAGCCAAGAGGATACTGCATGCAAGAAGCAATCAGTGGCACTGGAGTCTAGTTCTCGAGGTGCCTCTAGCGAATCTGTCAAATCAGTCGAGCGATATCAATCGTCCACATCGACAGGTCCCACTACAGAAAAGCAGTTAACGATCAATCAAAGCAATTCGACTGCTCAATCCGCACACTTCAAAAGGCTGAGATCATCATTAGCAGATCGCTTCAAGACATTGGATTATGGCCATGGATTCTTAGGTCTCGTCCCATCACTGCATATTTTTGTCGAACTGTATGCTTTTGCCACGAAATACTCCATTGAAGCACTTCGCCAAAAAACCATAAGCTCAACCCACGAAGCGCTTTGTGGGTTTTTTAATGAAGTATCACAGAAAACCATCATTTATTACATCAAATCCATGTACACTCTCGGACCAAGAGATGAATCAGACGGAAAGTGTCAATTGAGAGACTTGGGTGTTCGATACGCCGTGGCTCAAGCTGGATTACTGCACCGAAGTCAGCATTTTGAGGAACTGCTAAAGTCGAATGGAGACTTTGCTGTGGACTTTTTCCGAGCATGAGCTGAGTAGAAGATCTAAGCAAAAACGATCATCGATGGATACTTTGCAGGACTGGGTTTTTCTTAGGTTTTTGTGTTTGGTCTGAGATGTGATGTCCACATAAGATGAATGTTTCTCAATCAAAAATGCACTGGCTGAAACATGCTAAGTTAGATGAAGAACATCAGAGTTTCTAAATGTTATATATAATTACGATGAAGCAACTCTGTCCCCTCTCGTGTGGTGTTCCAGGTTGCTATAGGTGATTGTTGCGCGAGACCATCCACGCACCTCCTGTGAGTTTTCTTTGATATCAAAGAAATTAAGCGATCCTCCCTTCTTTTATACCCAGTTATTATTACAGCAAAAATTGTTCTTTTTTACAACTCATCGCCTTTATCAAACGCAGGGGTTCACTGATGATCTTGATATAATCAAGTAAGAGGGAGAAAATACACTTGGTATCATTTCATCGTTCTCTAAAGCCCTTCAGTCTCATCAGAGACAAACTCGTCTTTGACCATGAAAAACCGGCTAAACTGGAGCGAGTTGGGATTCCCCACACCCTCCTTGATATATCATCCCCACTTACATGATCCTTTCCATAAATTAGAATTATCCAGTCGCCACTGGTCACCTTTCTCATCGGAGAGACACAGACTCCGATTCAAATCCATGCCGCAGCTGTCTAAGGTCTATCAGATCCGATCAACTAACTACATTTGCCTAAGTCGTCTTGCGGCACAGCAGTAAGCGTCGCTAAGAACAACATAAATTATCAATTACCTCTGGGTTTCTAGTCTATATATATGAGCATTCAGACTATATAGTCGTGGTGTAAAATTAAGTGCTAACTTTGTTAATTAAAATAACGTTATCTCTAGATCACATATAATGTGGATGACCTCATGATCTCTCCTTATTTATGGCACGATAGGCCCCTTTTTTTTTTTGCTTTGCATGTCCTGCGCCGCAGAGACCCTGTACAAGTCTCCCCCCAATCTCTGTTTTCTCTACTAAATGGGATCACTGCATTCTAAACTATAAAGATACTATTCAGTTGCATTAGTTATATTAATAGTTGTGATTGCTTTGCATGTTCTACACCATAGAGAACCTGTACAGATATCAGTCTTCCCCTCAGTCTCAGTCTCAGTTCCTACTATAGTTGTGGTTACTTTGCATATTCTATGGCATAGAAAACCTACTCAGATGCGTTAGTCTCATTTTTTTTACTCATAAATGTGATTGCCTTGCATGTTCTACGCCGCAATCTCAGTGCAACTATTCATGAAATTCGTAATACTGAGATGAAATAATAGGTGTGTATACCAAACTCAGTTCCACATGCAGTGTCCTTTGGATAAGCTGAGTTAGAAGCACAAGCGAGACCAACAAAATCTGAATGATTGGTATGAATGCGTAGTGGTAGAATTACTTAATGTCAATGAATGAGGCCATGTATATAAAGCCTACTTGCCCAAAAATGAAAGAGTGATTGTTTAACTTCCTTACAGATCAACTTCAAAGTCTAACAATCGAAAACAACGGACACAATTCTTACCCAAAACAACACCAACAATGAGGCTTATAAGCTCAATAATTATCGCATTCGCGTTATCAGGAATAACCTGGGCATAAGGGCCTTGCTATAATCAGTAAGCAAAATCATTTTTCATATTAGTGCTGTCATTCATCTCCTCTAGAATGAAGTGCTAAACTGTACAAACTACAGGGCTGATCCTGACAATAATATTGGGAACTATTGTTACTGTCAAGGCCTTGGTATGTGAAAGGCCTTTAGTCTCCAGCACAAGAGATTTGCAACTTTAGTGTTTAAGGAGTTACTAAATAGTTCTCTTGCTTTGTTGTGACTAGGTCAATGCTATTTTGTTAGTCCTTCTGGGAATGATTGTGACCCTCCCTCAGATGTGCAGATACTATGTCCTGAATAAAAGTTACAGAGAAAGGACCGATATATAAGGAATTTTTGACATATCTAAGCAACTTAGCTATTACCTGCAGACTGCATGTTCTGGCTTGAATATATTTCAAACATCATTTACTTCTGAACGTGTGAAGCACAGGGGGTTCTCATTCAAACACATAAACTCTTGAAAGGCGAGAAGTTCGTTACCTACCCAAGAAGTAACAGGATGGGTGTGAATATCTAGGCTGAATGTAATATTTGCTATGAGCTTGATATGAGACGAGTATTTAGTAGCCACAATGATATAGCTTACTAGATGAATAGGTGCCTGCCTGGCCCAGTGTGGATTAGCTGATGTATGGATTGTAATAAACTCCGAATTATATTGAGAATGTCAATCATGAGGACAATAATGTCCTCTTGAACCCTGACATGTGACCTAAGAGTATGAATTCAACGTCTTTTAGTTATAGTCTCAGATGGCTTTTCCCCGTTCATTAATTATGACATCAGGACGCAACTGCCGTTTCCTAAGCTCAAGTCTCCATGGGAGTATAGCATCAAGCGTGAGTTCTTCGTTCTCTGTTCATGCATTTCGTGAGCATGCCACTAGAGATACTGCGGGTAGGTCCTGTGCGGATTCGAAGCGTAGTCGTCTTCGTGAGTTGATCCAACTGTTGGCGAATAGGCAGGAGATGACATTATTACTTTACCGCTATCCTGAATATGGTGAGCGCAGCGCATATATCCACTCGTCTGCCCTCATTGGATAGCTGGCTGTCCTCGTTATCCCCTGTTTTGGCCTGTTGTGTGTACCTATAGATTAGTAACAAGGGTACTAAACATTGTCTGGACGCCCAAGTCGAATATTCGAGAGTCGTATTTTATCGCTGTACATGTATTGTAAATAAAAATTGGTATCGGTTATGTACAGTATTATTCCTGAATTAACATTATTCCTACACTATTCTATCTTTAGAATAGTGTCTCTTTAGCAATGTTTCAGACAACAGAAAAGTGAGTGTCAACTGTTACTCTGAAGGTGCAAACAGCTGTAAAGAAAAGACAAACAAACGTAAAGGTCCAAATCTTTGGGGGAAGAGGATTAGCTTCTAACGACAGTTCGATCTTATTATAGCGTCTGCGATCGTCCGACGCTGCATTCGTAATGTAGAACGCATCCACTCACTCGGACGTGTCAAATTTCAAAGTGTCCGATATCTCTTCAATCTGAGGTTAAGGTAGGTACTTCGTCTTGGATGACCCGGGGCTAGCTATCACCGACTATAGATGAATTGGGAGTAAAATTAATTTTAGCATTCAGAATCCTGAAAAGCTGTTTCAAACAGCTTGATTTTCCAGCTACAGTAGGTTTAAAGAGTCTTTTGAGTCATCCAATCGCGCAATAATAGCTATAATAGCAATATAAGTAGCCCTAGCTACTACGCTAGAACAGGTAACCCTCAAAGAAGCCGCTACAGGCTACAGCCATGCTGTGGACACGACACCGGAGGATGTGCTCAAACCGAGGTCGAAGCTTTGATTGCCGCTGGGGCAGCCATAAGTATGGAATGGACAAGCCTTGCAGTCTGTCTTTTCGCAGCACGTAAGGGTCGTTGACCAGACTTGATGGTTGCACGCGGCGTTCCGAAACCTGGGGTCATTTTGGTTGACACGGCATTGTTGGCTAGGGCAAAGCGACATGTGAAAATGTCGCCGGCCATTTCGAGAAGACTTTGAGGAAGTGGGCTACTTGGGAGACGAGACAAGGGCTGTCCTCATTGGAAATTAAACACAATTGTGGTCCATGGAACGGCCACAGATGACGTTGGTTGTGCGGTTTGTGATCCGAAGGGAAGATTGACGGTAGGAGACAACGGCAAGATTCAGGTACGGTTTTTTAAGAAGCCAAGAATGAGTAAAATTATGATGGAGGAAAAGAGAGGATCGATATAATTCTCAGGTAGACAGCAAGAAAGCTAGCTGATATAGTGGAAGCGCCTTCGGAATGGAGATTGAAGGATCAATACCAGGTCGAAGAACTAGGTGCCAATGCTTATGCACGGCGAGGATGACTACTTGATAGCATTTGAAATACAATCTAATAGTGGACTTTCTATTGGTTTTCCTTTAGTGTCTTAGCAGGCAGCGTCATTCAGTAGCAAAAAAAGCCCAACCGCCCTTCTGCTTGTGAATTATATCGAGTACATCATCTTACATGTAGTCAGGAACGCGTGAACTTCAACTTGCGATGACGGAGGATCCCTGTCACTATATTTCTAGGTAGATACCACTGTATTGTCGATGACACAGACGAAATCAAGGAATTCATACAATGGCCCATAGGTAAATTTGATGAAGATCTACGCGTAATGTATCAACAGGTCTCCCCTCAACTCATAATGTGTGAATGTTATCAGTATTTGTTGAGCTCCTCATGGCCGAATGGGCTATGTTCAACTAGTACCGATATGAGTGCGTCGAGGCCGTTCGGTCTAGATAGTCACATCCTATAAACCCACTGGAAGATATAAAACAATATATGCCTCCATAGAGCGCTCTAGATCAAAACACTAGGGCGGAAATCTTTAGCGAAGCAATGTTGGTCTCTATTGGTGAATGAAGAAACGAATATCAAAAACCCAATTGTTCACGTCCCTTAATTAGCTTCCAAAGAACGTAATAGAATTGACAGGGCGCACTGGTGGAATCTCTGGAATTTTCCAGCTTGCCTTCATAGATATTGTGACGTAAGCTAGGTGGTCTGCGCCCGGCGCCCAGGTGACTGGGTTGATGGGAAAGTCCGTCTTCACACGCCCTCGCTAACATGAGTATAAAAGGAATTGATAAGCGCCTATTCTCTCCTCGTTTCTTACGTTCACACTATCTCTGAACTGATATTTGTCTAGTGAATCTTCAGAAATTTCGTTAACGATACGAACATCAAATCTCAGGTATGTATCATCTCCAAGCTTTATTCATCTCATATCCTGGCCGTATGCGGTGGAAACACCAGATATTGATTTCAGACTTGTTTACTGATATCTCCCAATACTTTCTAGAGACAATCAAATTTCGAAAAAATCTCGACATGGCCAAACAGACCAAGGCAAAAGCCTCTAGACGCCGCCGCCAGACTGCTGCTGCAGGGTTGGTGACCCCAATTGCTGGTATTGATCTTTCACGCTGTGGCGGAAACCTGACCATCCCCGTCCGCGATCTGGAGTGGCTTGAGCCTCGTGCCCAGGCCTTGGACACTACCTATCGTCGAAAGGCAGCCAAGATTTACACCCACGGCACTGTTGCCGATCTAGCGCCATGTAGCCGATGCGCCGCAGGAAAAGGTCCTTTCCGGAAGTGCGTGATTGCATGGGACAATGAGGGATACATTGCCAACGGAAACTGCGCCAACTGTTACTGGTTTCATAAGACCAGCTCCTGCAGCCGTCGTTACATTCTACCATGCGAGGCTCTAGCAAGCGCGGGAAAAGATCTCGGAGAGTTTGAGGAAGCCTGCAGCATCCACTGCAGCGGCGCCCATATCCTCGACGCAAGCGTTACTGCCAACCACCATGCCGCCGAGTCCTCGGATGAGGAAGAGGAATCCGTCGACGAAGCGGAGGAAGAAGATGATATCCAAGACCACGACGAAATGGACGAAGATAATGAAGACGTCGACGACGAGGAAGATGGATATTATGAAGTTGAAGAAGCTGAGGAAGCCGAAGAAGACGAAGATCTTTTCGATATCTATGAAGACGATGCTCTCTTCGACAAGAAGCGCAAGGCTGACAATGATGCAGACTACAAGCCGCAGAAGGCAAAGAAGGTTCGTGGTTTCGCCCCCAAGAACGTTGACCGTCTCTAAAGAAGGGTGACGATTAGGCAAGTGCATGATAAATCAGTATCGTGCATCTTGATACATTACCGTGACAATGAACGAGCATGGCGATTTATTGGGTTGCTATGATGTTGGGATGGATATGTGGTGTTGGGTTTAAGGATTTTAGTGCAATGAGAATGATAGAAAATCCAGAAACAGAAGTTTTTTAAAAACAAATTACTTCCCTCCATATTAAAGACACTAGTGTCTCATGTTGTGAAAGCCTTTGCTCACATAGCCTTACTCGCTAGTCGATTTAATCGGCGAGATCATCCAGCAAGCGAAAATAATCCATACCATCCGCAGCCGCCAATCTTGCATGAAGAACGTCACTACCGGACAGACAGAATTAATCTATAGATTATAACCACGGTGGCTGCTTATATGGCTTTTTAAGGACCACTCGACCCAAAACCACTTTATCTGTGAGCATAGCAAAAGTAGGAAAAAAGGACATGGTACGCCTATTAAAAGGGTTATATAGTGAATGTGTCGGAACTTTCTCAACAGAAAATCAGTTCACATTTCCAAGGTTATGGGGGAATGGGGATAAGGTCCGGATTTTGCATTATAATCTTCATTATTGTTATTGGAAATTCAACGCCTCGTATCGTACAAACACTGCGTATGTGACATCCTTAAAGAAACATGCATACTCCAACCTAGCACCCCTCTCCTCTAGGCAAATGCACAGTCAAACCCATATCCTTTTCAATATCATCAAATATCTCCTGTATTGGAGTAACATAAGCTACTCCAGTTGCAGTGTTCAAGGCATATATCACCGCAACAACCGTATTGTCAACACGATCCACAACCCACACACCGCAATCCTTGGACTCACTGAATCGTTCGTGATTTCGAGCTGGGATGATTGCCCATTCGGCTGCGACTTTGACATCATCACTTCCTTTATCCTTGTAACGTACATAGCTTTTTGTACAGCTGACATGACCTCCGGTGAGATCCGGGTATTTTGCTTTGTAGACAGCGGAGCCGGGTTTGAGTGTTTCAGTGCTGGTTGGCGGCATTTTGATCTGATTGAATGACAATGACTGGCAAATCATATTAACGTTATTGAGTTGGTCCTGCGCTCTCTCCAGATCGACCAGTGCCCAGTCCAGATGATGGTTGTGAGATATGCGTGTGCCTGAAAATGCGCAGACTGTGCCAGTACTGAGACTATCGTCGGAGATAACCTGCTTCATCCTGCGTGCTTCATCTTTCTTGGACTGCAAATAGGCTCGTTGATGAGCCATGAAATGCGGTCCACAATCAACTATCCAGTCGCTTTTGATCCGTTTGATCACACCGTGGAGCCATTTGAGTTCTCTTGAGGCATCACAGACATGTTGGAACCACGAATGATTGCTGGGATATGAACAAGTGATGGTTCCATATTGCTGCAATGGTGTACGGCTTGCATCTGAAAGTCATTCTCGATCAGTATCTTCTATGAAAATTTCGATATACTTACACAACATACCTAGACAAGTATCGACGTCCTGTGAAGGCATAGTAGATGGTAGATAAGACCGGCAAGTCAATGCGCATAGTTTCTGACATGTACCATCACCATCAACCAGCTCTATGATGCCTCCAATTACCCCACCAGAAAACTCCCCAGGCACGTAATGGAATGAGACATCACTTCCAGGTGGTAAAAACGTCTGATCTGTAAAAGCATCAACTACCGCACCATCATGTCGCACTGGCTTGCCAACGCATATCTCAACACGAGCTTCCGTCTTCGCATGGATATCATGTATGAATCTCACAAACACCCAGTTGATCATTGGCAAAGCGTAGACAGTTATAACCACCGTAATCTCAGTGCATCTCACACCCACCCTTTTGCCCTCGCTCTGGAAGCATTCAACGACCGCCCAGTCAATGTCCATCTGGTCGAGTTTGTGAATAATCATTTTCGCGGTATGAACCCACGTTGTTGACGTCCATCTCGATGGCAGTGTTGAAGTGAAATGGCTAGTTTTCATTCTTTCCTCCTCCTCAATGGCCTCTGGGTATATGATCTTAGTAATGGAATAATTGGTAAGTGGGCGATCTGCGGGATAGAACGATAAGAGAAAATCGTCATCAACTGTTCCAAATGCGTAACGACCCATGCCTTCTATCATGGTCAGGAAGAGGCCCATTGATTGTGCCAAAGTGATAACTTCCCTGGAGTTGTGTTCATCGCGAGAGTCAATTAGAATGGATTCCAGAAGACGGAGGAGCGGAGGAGACATATTTGTGTATCGCAAGATAATCTGTCGTCAGAAGAATAGGTAGTGTCGCAATCTGGATATGAAGCGTTTTGTAAGAATAATAGTGTCTCTGGTCTGGGACGGGCTCGATATTGGAGGAAACAGACACGCGCAACAGGCGAAATGTTTGACAAATGTCAGATCAACGCCCGAATGTTGATGGGGAACAGGAAATCATTCCACCCTGAATACATTTATAGAAGATCAACCATTAGCTGATCATGATATGTAGCTATTTTCTCAACATGAAAGAAAGCTTGGGTGTGACAGCTCGCGTGTCTGGTCTTGTATGGAAAATATGAGTCGTGAGCTTCCATTCACATTCACATTCACAGAGTAGATATCCGTGAAGGCATCAAGAAAGTTTGTTGGTGAATCATCTAAGCATTGAAAAGCGAAGAGGAAAATAGATTAGATGGTCTACTTTATCAACTTGAGGTTGGTCGAGGAACGAAGAGATGAAATGGAGGCAGAGAAACTCTGGGAAAGTTGAACGACGCAATCAAAATAATCCAACTAATTTGATTTCTAGTAACTCACCAGTGAAACAGATAGACCGCGACACGGAATTCATATAATTGGAAGTTACATACAGTGAAAATGCCAAAAGTATTATTACTTACTAGCAGTAAACACAAATTATGTCAAAGACTTTGGCAAGTTCTTAGCAAGATACTCTTCCAAAGTCGTAAGCTTCCCACGAGCAACACTCGCCGTCCAAGCCACCTTTTCCTTTGTCTCGCTTCCATAATAGCCAACATCCTCACTATACAACATCATCTCAATAATGCACTCGGCCCCGTGAGGTGGAAGAAACCCTTTGAACACCTCGACCGGGATCTGATTGTATTTGACCGTCTTGCCGGTGAGACGTGTCAAAATCTCGGCAGCTTCCCCCAGGCTCCAAAAGTCAGTCGCTGCTGAGAGAACTTTTCCTTCGAATTTGTCAGGTTCGGCTAGAATTGCGCCGATGTATTTACCCGTGTCACCCTCGATATCAATATGTGGAAGCTTTGTATCTGGTCGAATGACGTTTGATATCGCAAAGGTGCCATCGCCGATAGGATGAGGACCCATCATGGCGGCATAATTCTGCATAAATGACGACGGCGCGAAAAAGGAGCTTTTGATGGGAAGACTGCGAATATACTCTTCCACCTCGTATTTAGCATCGAAAGATTCGACTTTGGCATATTTTCCCTTCGATTCTAGTGTTGGTGAGGACAGAGTGCTCCAGATCAAGTATTTGACGCCTGCTTCGACGGCAGCATCAGCTAAAGCTTTTCCCTGACGCACTTCACGTGCTCTCAGTTGGTCGTCGTAAATAGTTGTGGTAACTGCGAAGACAGTATGTGCACCCTTGAATGCGACTTTGATGGAGTCAGTGTCGTCGAGGTCTCCTTGGACAACTTCGATACCCTTGGCTGCTAGTGCTTGAGCAGCTGGCTTTTTAATATCACGAGTCACTGCGCGGATGGAATATTCTTTGCTCAGGACTGGATCTGCGACAACATAGTTCGCGACTGAGCCGCCTTGGTTGCCAGTGGCGCCAAGGATGGTGAGGAGTTTACTCATAGTGTTTCCTTGTTTCTTTGATATTCTGAGGATGTGTTTGACTCAATAACAGATCTAGAATGTTTATGAGGTATCTTCAGCGGTATCTTTGTAGTTATCGAGTCAAGCAACTCTCCAGGCCGGCGTCCACTTCAAGTGGCCCACCTTAAGTCCGAATATAATGCCGAGAGTCAAAATCACACGAAACTCGTAGACCGATTTAAAGCCGTAGCCGGGGCTTACAACAGACGCGTATAATATGCCGGGCTATTGTTATTTTGACGAAATAATTGAAAACACTAAATTTTATAGCGATGGACACGACCTTTACCATCAATCACCGAGACGAACATGATGTCATAGACTTGTGGCCAACGGACCATGGTGATTCTCGACCTCGTGTAGTAGCCTCATTGTAGATTAGTTCTTGGTCGTTGCTTTCACCGTACATTCTCTTTTTATTGATACCTAGTATTGAATTCGTTCTGGAAACTAGTGATCGTTTTGCTTGATGACCGGATATATCGGATTTAGTTCGGGTTGTCATCCTGAGCCTCTAACTAGGGCTAATCCCGGCAAGCCCTAACTCCTTCGAACGGCCGCAACCGTACTCGTGCCAATACTTCAATCTAATCAAAATTAATATACATCCCATTGGGCATCTTGAGCTCAGAAGAGTATTCCTTGCAACCGGAGGGCCCAAAAAGATCGCAACCTGGGCGATATCGTCAAATCCCCCCAGCCCATAATAACACCCAAGTTCTTAGTACACTTACCATTAACCCAGACGACTATGAACCGCTAATACTGCCATACTATGACGATTCTACTAATTCTGCCTATCAGTCCCAATGGAATTGCAATTTGACTCAAGCGTATTATACTACAGATTACTTTGATAATGTATGTTTGCGTTAAAGGGACTGCGGAGTGAGTAAGATTTTGCGAAGGCTACCCCTGGTAGAACATGATTAAAATAAGACAATATAAGCAGTATTGTTTCCAGTTTCCATCAGACTGACTCTAAGACACAATCAGACGTTCCTGTCATGCTAGATGATTGAAGGTTCGACCCTCACCACCGCTGAGGTTATCTTTCGTAGGGGTCAATTTGCATGTCTTATTGCCTACCACTTTACCCAAACCTGGATTAGTTTCTTTCTGTACTCATTCATTGAAATCTTTTTATTCAGTAAATTGTGAGTCTAGGAAGTTGGTAAGCATGTCATGTTGTTAAACGTCTGTTGCAATACAGTAACCATTTCTGCAAGCTGTCACATTTCACATGGATTTTTTCGATACTTACTTATAGTACATTCCCCTCATCATAGATTAAAAGGGGTGAGAATATAAAGAATGAGGATTTCTTGAAAGTGATGGCCGGGCGCCTTGATTTGAATATATATGGCGAAGATTTTCGGTTGTAAATTAGAATGACAGTGATGTGCAAGTGTCTTCGAATAGAAGAAGGTGAATTGCCGACCTTTGGAATTGACTGAGTATCTATTTACTCCGAACTGATCAATATATTCTTATATTCTACTACTCGCTGAAACTCATCACAGTAGTTATAACTACCTATGAGGTGAACCGCGAAGTGAAAGAACCAAGCCTACTAAAAGTCATATCTAGGCATACTGTTAATCCTCGCTAGATCATTCCAATGATGCTCTTTGATCATTTCCCGGCGGTGTTCTCTTGCTTCCAGTATGCCCATAGGCCATTCATCTGTTCCCTGAAGAACTTGGTCAATAAGTTCCTGTAGCATGGAGGTGTATTTACGAAAAAAGGTTTGGGTCATTGCTTGTGCACACCAGTCATGTTGCTGTGGTGGTACATTGCGTGTCGAACAGACCCGATAGTGCGGGTCCACTAAGTAGAGTTTGACCGCACGAAAATGACCTGTGATCGTAGGGTTGACCAGTTTAAATCTCCTAAGGCGATGCTCCATAACATTGGGGAAAGTGATCAAACGGTCTTGTGGGGCAGTAACAGATCCGTTTTTTTTGAAAAGCCGGTTCTTTCTGGTGATCCTGATAAAGATGTAAAGGTGGGAAACCAAAAATTTGTGTAAGTGCATCGATTTCCACTAAGGTACGTCTTCCATATCGCTTTCGTGGTCTCTTGAGTCGTTGATCATAGTATATCTTTTCTCCTGGAGCCACTGGTTCTTCATCGCATCTATAGGACTGCTTATCTATGGGAGTCTCCTGGCGGAACTCAACCCCGGGGTTCGTAACATTCTGAACGTCGTATGGAAATATAGCCATTGCCGCGATGTGTTCATTTAACTGTCCTGGGAGCTGCCAGCTGTCAGGTCGATAGACTGGATTTTCCGGCGTGAGCTCAATGCTGTCTATCTGAACAATGACTTGCAGACCTTGATCCCGGAATGTATCTTGTAGATTAATCTTATAGGGTTGAAAGTCGTGTACCACGGGCTTCTTAATCTCGCCACCATATTCGAGCTTCTGTCCGCTGGCAATATCTATAAATGCTCTGGTATTGTTTTCTCTCGACCTCTAATCTTCATAGGTAACTGCTGTTCCCGGTTCCGGACGCTTGAAGTGGAGTGAAAGGTTTAGCTTCTGAAGCATATGAGGCCAAGGTTGATCGGTCCAATTTTCTGGCGCCGCAAAAGCTGTTAATAATCCAATGTTATACTCCGGAAGCTCTAGATAATCTTTAGCCTTCTGCCATAAGTGGGAGTCTAGCGGAGGAAATTCCATTTTCTCCTGTTCAGCAACATCGAGAAGACTTTCCATTCTTTCCTGTGCTTTGCGTAGGTCCTCCTTATCCTTATCACTTGGTTCTTTCAGCTTGCTCAAGCGTAGTAAATCTTGCTGTGTCTCTCGGAACATCATCTTCCTCTCATTGGATGGGACATTAAAAACTCGCGCCCAGTCGGGAAGCTCATTTTCCCACTCAATACCGTAGGTGATTATACGCAATGGCACAAGTCCCAGCTGTCCTTTGTTAAAAGGATCTTTGAGACCGGGGTTACCTTGGATTATACAGTTATTCCACAGTGGTATTGAAAAAGCAATTAATTTCTCAATGTCTCGATATAGTGTCTCGTGAGCGGGATGCAAGTTGTTAATGTATGAGACGAGACGAATGTCTGTGCCTGTATCATGAATAAATTCCACATCGCAAGGAAGCCATTGATAATTGGAGCTCCAGCAAGAGTACTTCTGGATTGGCTGATAAATGCGTGCATGTACACTATCAACCTGGTCTTGGTTGGCTTGCTGCTGGACCAATCGTGGCTCAATTCGCCGATCGAGATGTTCCGGTGCTATAGTAGCATCTCTGTATGAGCCAAAAATGTCCTGTAAATCCACATATCCCCCATTGGCTAAGACCAGGCTTCTTCCATAAACTAAGGGAAATAGCGATGGATCAACAAGACTCCAAACTGGATCGCCGGATTCAGGCCGCCGACCTTCACTATTGCAATGTAAATCGAGTAAGGACGTAGCAGCAGACTTTAACGAAGCAGCAAGTGATTGCAAATCAAGTCTATCAGATTTGCAAACACAAGACCCAGTATCTAAGACACGTACATGCTGTGTTTCGCGAAAGAAAATAGCTTTATCACGTAATTCCGACAAGCACCAGCTCCAAGCCTTTTCACTCATAAGCGAGCTGGTCTCGAAGGCTTTATCTCGCCACTTATCGACAAACTCGTCATTGAAAATTTCAAGATGCCAACCTGGTTTGTCTGTCACTTTATTGATTAAGTCTACCATGGCTTGTTCACGAGCAGTCACAGCAGGCATCTGTCGCCACTCGCGCTCGCCGTGCGCAAATCGAGCCTCGGGTTTGAGTTCATAATGAATGGGGATGCCGTGGAACCCAGGGACTCGGAGAGGGCCACGGCCACTATTGTCTAGTGGTATCGTGGTGTGGATTTCCATTGTGCTTGATTCTCTGAGATAGTGTTTATTTAGAAAAAGCGACTCACCAAATGCAGGGAGAAAAAGAAAAGAACCCCTGCAATTTACCCCGCATCATTAATGCCTACTATGTAGATACACCCATTCATGTATGTGACAATCCAATCAACAAGGGCCACGAAATATTCAAAGCCTCGTGTTAAGCGCTGTAGCATTTACGACGTAGAGCAACGAGTTTCAACACCTAGCTTTTCCTACTCTATCCGTTTTCAACCCGAGTCTTATTTCTCTCTTTCAATTTCTCTTCTTCTCGTTAGAGAGTAGTATTTGGACCTTGCGGTGAAGCAGCTTTTGAATTAATGTCAGACATTATGGAGCGTCTAATTACACATACCATTGATCCAGATGGCGAAGTGATAATAATATTGTGCAATGCAAATGCCCCTTTCGCGGAGCTTAACGATGATACAGACGCCATTACTGAGATGCTTGGCCAGGACGCTAGTGTGGAAGCGAAAGAACAAGTAAACTCTCTGGCTGAGACAGCTGAAGATGCATTTGAACATGATTTGGGGGGATTTGGCGCGTCTTCTGTAACGCAAAGTAAGAAAAATTCGAAAAGGGCAAAGAAGAAGGCGAGAAAAAAGGAAGTTTATCTCCCGTTGAGATGGCTGTGCGGCCTGCGGACGAGCCTGAACCCGGGCCTGCTGAACCCGAGCGTGTCAACGAGTCGGTTGTCGAGCTCGCAGAGTGGCCTGTTGAGGAGCCTGAATCTAAATCTGAATTTTTTGACGAGTCTACACCGGAAACCGACAAGTATCAGCCGGAACATAACGTCTATATCCAAGTATCTGCTAAGCATCTTACGCTTTCCTCTCCTGTGCTCAAGTCAATGCTCACCGGTCCTTGGACAGAAAGCATTACCTGTTCTAAATTACAGAAAGGATCCATCGAAATCACTACAGAGAGTTGGGATACCGACGCTTTCTTAATTTTGCTCAGAATCATCCATTGCCAGTTTAATCAAGTACCCCGCAAGCTGAGTCTCGAAATGCTTGCCAAAGTTGGGGTCATAGCAGATTACTACAAGTGCAAGGAAGTCGTGCAATTTTTCTCCGATACATGGATCGTGGTCCTCAAGGAAGCATACTCTGAGAAGTATTCTCAGAACCTGATATTGCGGCTTTGGATAGCGTGGTTTTTTCGACTCTCTTCCGAGTTTAGAACAGTGACTTCAATTGCTATGTCGAATACTGGGGGTTTGATCAGTAATCTAGGACTTCCAATCCCTAAACGAGTCATCGGTAAGCTCCCCATAGCTCCTTGTTTAATCTCCTTCGCTTCTCTCCCTCTCCCACTCCTTTTATACATTTCTATAGAAGAACGTTGATGAAGTCTACTGTAGATAAAATGAACCTGCGTAGACAAGAAGCTATCGAAAGCATCATTTGTCTACTTTATGAAACACAAGAAGCTTTCATAGACGGTTCTCGAGGTTGCGGCTTTGAGTGTAGCTCAATCATGTACGGCGCCCTCTCCAAGCATTTGCGGTCAACTGGTTTACAATCTCCAAGGCCTATGACCCCTTTTTTGTGTATAAGTTACAAACAGCTTGTGCAGAAGGTATTGTCGTTTAATTCACCAAAGTGGTCTAAGTCAGGAAGCTCCTATGGGTATCACTCCTGTGAAGATTGCGATTTTCGACACATTTTTCCTGGGTTGAATGTCAAAATTGACGGCTTTGGTCTGCTAGAGCTGACGCTTGATTGAATGATAAACCTTTTATTCCTCTGTCCACCAATTGATTCTTTCAAGATTTCCTTCATACGATATATGTATTGTAAATACAGTAACAATATGTAATGAGAATACAATACTGTTCCCGGGTTATATTTATTCTCACATCACTCTAAATCCAGTATGGTGTCTTCTTGGCACTTTTTCCAGAGGAAGGAGAAGAAAGTGTCAGTTGTTACCCTGGAAGGTGCGAATTACTGTATACTAATGTCGAAAAGACTTGCCTACGATAGAGATCACATTTGAGAGAGTCATGATAGATCCTAGACAAATTTGCCCTCATTACTAATTTTCTGTAAGCTAACATAATGATTGTTCATCCACCAAGCTGAACTATTGCCATATCGGCCATCTAATCAGTTACTCGAGATGCAGAGACCCATTTATTTTAGCATTTATTCCTCCTAGAGCCTCTCATACTAAAATCACAGATATGCAAGGAAACTAGTTGTACATCATGGGACTAAGTTCTCAACTTTTCGTACAGCACCCAATGCAAACACCAAAAACCCGAGCATACTTGTACTGCGTGATAGGTTTCGAGCCCTTGCCCCTTGAACCAGTCCGAACGAGTTTTCTACTATGAAGCAAAGCCACAGCCAGTCTTTCCGTTCTGGAACTGTGCACCAAGGCCGGAGCAAATACCAGACGGGCCAGCACAGCATCCACTAGCACAGTCCGCAGTGCTAAGGCATTGACCCCCAATAAACTGAAGCCCCTTTCCGTTTCCAACATTCTTCACTCCTGACGGGTCAAACGATGGGCCTCCGTGAGCCGGAGAAGCCAAGGCTCCTGCGGGTACAGCTGAGGCAGCAGCGGCAGAAACAGCAGCAGCAGCAACGACACTAGTAGTCGAAGTAGAGGCGCCTGGAAAGCCGCAGCCTGTCTTGCCATTCTGGAACTGTGCACCGGGGCCGGAGCAAATACCAGACGGGCCAGCACAGCATCCACTGGCACAGTCCGCAGTACTGAGGCATTGACCCCCAATAAACTGAAGTCCCTTTCCGTTTCCAACATTCTTCACTCCTGACGGGTCAAACGATGGGCCTCCGTGAGCCGGAGAAGCCAAGGCTCCTGCGGGTACAGCTGAGGCAGCGGCGGCAGAAACAATAGCAGCAGCAGCAACGACACTAGTAGTCGAAGTAGAGGCACCTGGAAAGCCGCAGCCTGTCTTGCCGTTCTGAAACTGTGCACCGGGCCCGGAGCAGATACCGGTGGGATTGGCGCAGCAACCGCTGCCGCAATCAGCGTCACTTAGGCATTGGCCTCCAATGAACTGGCCGCCATGTCCATTGCCAACGTTCTTGGCACCAGCTGGGTCGAATGGAGGAGCAGCCATTGCGGTCAAGGCAACTTCAGGAAGTGTTAGTGAGTTGAACGAGAGATTTGGGAGGTGGAACATTTACCGCTGAGGATACTTAGAATAGTGAAGGATTTCATTGTTGCGTATAAGAAGATACTTAAGAATGATAGGATCGAATGAACGTATATAAACTGTCGTGTAGAAAGAGTGAAAATTAGAAGTCCGTATCAAACGGGGAAATATAGAAGAATATGAAGAGAATGAATTGTGAAAAGCTCCAGGCTTGTCCTTGCAGAAAGAGAAGGGAGCAAGAGGAATATCATAGATGTTTATATACCCAAGACACAATCACCAAATATAGAAATTCATGCGATTGAGGCTCTACGGGGTCATTACTGCTCTAGTGACATAGGATCAGACCCTTTAAAAACTTCCTGTCTCAGGTACCCGAGTTAGGGTTTCATCATTTGTATGGCTTCAAACCGTTCCTGTCCCAGTCCGTCCCACATACCGCACGGGCACCGCAGAACCTCAATTTGATTTCACACATGTGCTATGAAAGACTTTACCTGGTGCTTGCGCTCTTTTGCTATTTCGCTGCTATAGAAAATGCCGTAAATTGTAAATTGTAAATTGTAAATTGAGAATTTACGACGACATCAACCATTCAAGGTACCTGATTAATGAATGATTTCTGTGACCTTGAGGAAGTCTTTTGACCAGATTCCATAATTTATTGACTAGGCAAGCCTTGTTTCCTTGACTTATTCAGTCGCTGGGTTGACAGATGTCAGGAGGTGGTAGAGTGGTAGTTGCTACTTCGATCACCACTCTAATCCTAATTTGTCCAACATAACTTAACCTAGCTTGGCGAAAGAGCCGAGATAGTGGGTTGCAGATCGTTTGTTTGGGACTTGCCAATATTACGGGGGCGTGATTATATGAGACGAGCAGGGCGACAAGCAACATGCAATGGTTGCAGTATATTCATATGTTTAAGTCCGACCAGGGAGGGAATCCCCAGGTTGTTATTTTTAGACTGACACGGCTTCAAGGGGTCCCGCCATGCCAGATCTAAAACGACTCTAGGGACGATCTCAGATCGTCTTATACATACTACTGGTACAACAACGGAGTTTGAAGCGAACCCAATTCCTGCTGCCTTGAGTAAATGTGTTGGGGTGACAAAAGATTGGGACAAACCCTGGAAAATCGAAGACCCATGAAGCAGCGCATGAATTAAAGGGATATCACGAAGTAACTATTTCCTACCTGCACGCTATGCACAAACCCTGGGGATTGGAAGTCTCACTACAGCGCTTTAATTGTCACATAAATATTGTAACCCAATCCCGCGAAGTTCTAAAACAGATCCCGGTAAAGATGAAGGGATGCTACGGACTCCGAACACGACCTTCTTCGGAGCGCAAAAGTCGAAGTGCCCCGTTCCCAATCAGTGTGAATGAAGCATAGAGATATGGGTGCTGAAAATTGAGATCCAGTGGATCTGTAGAGTCCTCCACGCCTTGATCAATGACCATATCGATCTCTGTGTTGGTATACTGTGATAGTTTCTTCAGGTAGATCATTCCACCCTGTACGATCCCTCTCGCGGCAGGAGTCGTATCCCTCCATATCTGAATCAAGTCTTGTATGATCCCGCGGCCATTTTCGTGTTCATGTTATAAAATTCCTCTAGCGCCTGTCTCCATATATCTGCTACACTGATTTCGCTATTCCTGTCGTCAATGCTCTGGCGAATTTTTCGAAAAAACAAGACCATCATCAACATCGTTGCAACGTCACTCACTTCCCAAAGAGTCCCGAGATAAGAAGAGCAGCCTGCTTCGAGAAGGACGTGTGAGAAACCAAGAACCTCATTACCAACGACGGTCCCCATCCCAGTCGAACATGCCGAGAAGACCACGAGGTCCGCATTACTCTGCGCCTCGAATAAATCAAATGCTTGAACTTTTTCTTTGAGAAGCAAATTCATCGTCCACGGTGATCGAGACTCGAAGACACCGTGTGTTGCCACGTGTAGGACCCGTGATTCGTTCAGTACCTTACGAAATCTTTCCCTATCCATCTCATTGGCTTTCATTGGCTCTATATTGAAGAGATGAGAGATGGCGACGGACTCTATCCCAGCCATTGGGAGTAACGGCTCCGTTGGTTTGGCTTCATATTCAGCCCAACTACTCACTTTTGAGATCGATGACACGAATTGTGATTTTTGTTGGTATGCTCCAGGCTTATCAGCTGTGCGTTTTGAGAGATAAACCAGAGAAGAGAGGCTTGGAATTTGTGATATTGCTTTCTGTATGCATAGAGGTTTCCCATCTAGTGCGAGTGCCCCAATGGGAAAACCTATCAAAGGAAAGCTCATGACGAAAATTATATGATTCTTCGAGCGTATCAAGCCTTGAATTGGAAGAATAATGGCAGCGGATAATTCTTGAAGAAGGTCCTTGATAGAAGCAGATGTCATATCTTGTGTGATAGCCGTCATGTTCTTTGACTTCCTAATATACCTTAATAGCCTGATCGCCGAGTTCCGAAACTCTAATGGTAAAACGTTCATCTTCTCGGCGAAGAAAATTCCTTTTTGTGCTGTAATTGCCATTTCGTAGATTGCCTCAAGCGAATATGATAGCGCGATGACAAGGGCGTCGTCTGGAATAGCACCGTACAGATCTCCGGGGTCAATTTTCAGGCTTACAGATAGCATGGGTTGCTGATAGTCAAGAACGCCATTATCAGATCCAATTTCATTCTCTAGCATGTTGAGTTCCTGCTGTTCCATTTCTGGCATTTCAAAGTCCTGCATTCGATAATCGATAGCAAGGGAGCGGAGGTATCTCAACTTCGCTTCTTTGTATCGTTTACTGGTGCTGGCCTCTGCCACCGTTAGTCTTTCCCCAGGTTTCTGTGATCTCAAGGAATCCAATAAAGACCTGGCGCAAGATCTTTTGTAAAAAAGTAGAACATTTTCTTCCCAAGTCCTTGCGTTAGAATGATCCTGGAAATCAGATTTTGAAATCAAGGTTAAAGGCAGACCGCTTTTTCTGCATCACTGGTTACAATATCTCAGTTATCAAGAGCTCGATTGAGAGCCCTACAATAACAAGCTCTCGATTGAGCTGTTGATAGAGTGTCATATTGACAAGTGACGAAATACAGCATACCTCCCGGGCCGTTTTAAACGTCAATCAGGTATCTGTAAGTTGGATCGATACAGATTTTAATTTAGAGTTACTCAATTGATAACTAACTTTTCTTTGTTATACTAATGAATACACTTGAACTTTAATATACCTATGTAAAGAGCTCCTTGGTAGACGGATACATCGGTGTGAATAACATTTGGTGTCTCAATGCGATGACAATTTCCACATTGATCAGACAGCTGTCAAGACTCCGCCCCTCTCCTCAATGGCCTTCAAGATACTTGAAAAAGTGGTGACCATTGTCACAATATTGTTCATAGGATCTTCAACTTGCCCAAACAAAAGTCCCGATATCCTGCCCCAGACGTCGTATAGTAGGGAACCTGAATCTCCGCACTTGGAGAAGTTCGTCTCACCATCAGTCGCCAGGATGATAAATTCATGGGTACCATTAACAACATGCTCAACGCCTTGCACATAGTAGCGAACATCATGTGGCTGGAAAATCTTGACCCCATTGCATAATCCACTAGTCACATTTGTGCTTCTTCCATGTTTGACGTAGAGTTCTCCCTCTCGGATCTCCCCGAACCCTGTGGCTGGTGTCCCTGGTGCCGCAACATGTGGGTGGAGAAATTCAAAGTCATTCGACTGATAGGAAGGCATAAGATTAGTGACGGGAAGTAGAGTGCCATCTAGCTCTGCAAAGGCCCAGTCCGAAACTTGGCCATTGAATAGTGTTCTTCCACTTGACATGAGGACTTTCCCTAGTCTCTTAGGTAGTAATCGATGAAGGTTTCTCATATAATCGAAGTGACGGATTTTTGAGTTGCATTCGACGATATCAGCATCAACGCGGGCGATTTGCGAGGGGGAGCCTCCAAAGGAGTTAAGATAGTCTTTCACTTCTTCCTTCCGGTTTCGTTGAGCTTCCAGATCATCCAAGCAACAGCTGATTCTTGCAATTGCATTATCGACATCCTGTTTAGACGGTGTTACCGCTTCACAGCAAGTCTCGTCATCAACATCGGGGGACGAGCCAAACTTGTCGGCTCTGTTCCGGGTATGGACAGTTTCTTCTGATGGGGCAAGCACATGATAGCACGTCAGAAAGCCTCTGTACACTCTCTCTCTGAACTGGAGATCAAAGTATCCTCCGAGAGTTCCAGATCCAGAAACTCCTTTCACACCAATCGAACTTCCAGGTCTAATTGATTGCACGGTCAGATTTCCTACTATAGAGTCACCAGGGTTCATAGCGGCACTGATAAAACCTGGACGGAATGAAATCTCAATCTCAGGATCGCTGCTTGTAAGCACTAAAAGCTCTGACCGGAGGCTTGACCAGTCGAAAATCGATGAAGGCTTCACATACACGATGACAGTTGGAGTCACCTTCGATGAACTGAATCCGATATTAAAAAGACACAAGCCTTCCCACATATCACCGAGATTGTTGTACAAAGAGTCGATAATCGCACTTTCCGCATCATTGTAAACATCCACGGCATTATGGAAAGGATATATGGGGAAAGTCAACTGTCGAAAATACTCCCTGACGAAGATTTCCACATCGGTTCTAAGTCCCTTGCTGTAGAGAAACTCCCGGATAGCATTCCTTGCGCGTCCCAAATCTTCAGGAAGTCCACCTTCATGAAATGCGACAACGAATACTGGCATTGGGTCCTGCGCTCCAGGATATCCAGGTTTAGACATATGAACAAATTCAAATTTTCCTTTGCTCTCCCGAATACCATCCACCTCTCTGGCTGAGTCATGGATACTAGGAAAGCCATGATCCAATAGAATTCTTTCCATATCTGGATAGAGAGCGATGTATGGCTGCGTTTCTGTCTGAGGCGGCTTATGGAAACGGACGGGATAAGGAGGGGGGTTGAGAAGTGTCGTAGATCTATATGGGTTCGTCCGATAGAGATACGACTCTATTGTGATATCGCCGTCTAGCTCGTCGGAATCTCGCAACAACCGCGCTCGTTTTCGGGGAGAATCTGGAGGTGTGGCCAATTGCCCTCCAGGACCTCGTCGTGGGTGAGGCCAGCCAGTCACGAACCGTGGAGGAAAATCCATGGTGTAATTGAGGATGTCGTAAGGATAATAGTAATCTTGAAAAGCGCTGTAGAAGTACCGTTGTTTGTACCTCAAGAGACAGTGATGGAGATTCGTGTCGAAGTAAACAAAGAGTAGACAAGAAGAAGGCGCACGGAGATCTCAAAGAGAGGGCAGGTACGTAAGTATTAGACTGGCATTGCTATGACGCGGAGACCCTAGGCAGCTACAGTGGTGTAGTAATCCAACCCCTCACAATTACTCTCCCCTCGTTCATCAGTTATTTTTCGTCCTTTCTTTAAGCGACGCTCGATGCATAGGTGCTTGCTGGGAGTTACCGCGTGGAATAGTATAGTTTCCCGCATACATGAATCCTAACACAAACCTATGCCGCCTCAATCTAGAACTTGACAGGATCAGGCTCTCAATCAGACTCTCGATCAGCTTCTTGATATATTAGAGAATTATCTATCTTCCAACGTTGGTAGTACCTAGGGAGAGAAGCTTTCTTGTGGGAAAAAGAAGTTGCAAACACGTTTGGAGGGGGTGAGTGTTTCTTTGAGGAACGAGACGACTGACCGGCGGTCAACTGACAAAGAAGGAACTCCTCCAACAAATTGGGATGGGACGCCCCGAGCAAACAAAAAGGGACATTACGCATTGTCAGGGGCGGGAGGGTTACCAAAAGGGTTCCATGGGAGTATGGGTATGGGAGTTGGGAATAACTTCATCAGGGTTCTATGGGAGATTTCAAGGCCTAGTTAAAGCTCTCTCCTGGGTAAATCCAACTTCACAGGCATGCCTGTTCAAGGGGGAATGGCAAAAGGGTTCTAGGAACCCTTTTAAAGAGCTCACTCATGATTATATACATCAAATTAAAGTAAGGTTGATTGTTGCTCATGCTGTTGATGCTGTTATTACTATCATTAAAGTCTTCGGATCCGGACAGTCACGTTCTACTAAAAGCCAAGTCATTTTCTTCCTACATAATAAAGCAATAATGAAAAACAATACAGACCGTACCCTACCATTTCAGCATGTACCTAGTCTGCCCTTCCGAGTTTCCATTTCATCATTGATGTAGACAAATCTGTGCTAATTTCCGCGTTCGACTTTAAGAGACGAGTGAAAGCTCTGTCTTTTGAGAGAATAGTGAACATGCAAGCCACGTAATGAATCACTAGATCCCGCATTAATGATGGGCCCGTTGGCTCTTCATTGCTGGTACTAGCGTATGTATATTCTAAAAGTTCGAGGACTTCATTTGAACAGAAAAAATGCCGCCTGTGATTGCGTAATTCGTCGTGCAGAGCTTCCAGACAGAACTGCCGTAATGGTTCGATGAGATATTTCGTTGCAAAGACGTATACTTTGACAACAAAATAATAAAAAGCGAGTGGGAAGATCCGCTCCTCCGAAAAGATTGGCTGAATCCTTCTAAGATCTCTCTGGAATTTCCAGAGGAAAAAATCGCTGTATTTCAGCCGCAATTCGAGATCAACATATTTGTTTTTACAGGGCATGGCTCGTCTGCATCTAACATGGCGCTCTGCAAAGCCTTCCGATCGTCACTATCTCGGTTCGAAAGCCTCGCTTCTTGATTCGACCGCTGGAGATGTTGAATTAAAGACCTTTCAAAAGTAGTTTTGAAGGTTCCGGAATAAGCAAATTCGCAAAACGCAAGAAATATCTTAACATTGATATCTTCGAGGACTGCGGTCCCGGATCCAGATTCTTCCATGGCCCCGTTCTTGATAATTGCATCTAAAGGCTCCGGTAAACCTTTCAAGATGGCGGTATGGATTGTCAGTAGGGTTTTTTGGCTGCCCACGAGAAAAGTGAAGTGCGGAGATTGAAGCATTCTAAGAACTTGTCAGTAGCAGATTATCCGGATAGGATGCCGTCCCGAGACTTAATACATCATGCTGCTCCGTCACTGGAATGTTGTTCTCTAAACAATAGCACAAATTGGACTAGGGTTTCTGCTTCCGACTGAACAGGGATTTTGGAGTTTGGCAATTTGTGGCGTCGCTGACCATTGAATAAATAGCAGCGTCCCGCGTTAGGCTGTAATCGGTACCTACAGGCAGAGGTTCGGGCAGGCAACATTTGTAAAATTTCCAAGTTTGAGCGTATTTGAACTTTGATCTTGTGCCTTGGAGTAATTATTTCTCCAGGCAGGAAGGCTAGAACGAAGATATTTGAGGCAGCAATCTGATGGTCAAAGCCGTTTAGACAAGGTTTCGGGAAAGGTACCAGGGAAAATATTACAAACATGACTTTTCAAGTTCGCAGGGAGAAGATTGACAGTCATACAGGGAGATTGCTATGCATAAAAAAAAATGAAACATGCATTTCATGTCTCCTCTTGCCAGGCATCAATATCGACATGAGCTAGTCAATGACTCTATGTACTCGAACAAAATTCTCTTTTGGTGGAGCCTGGGCCAATGAAAGAATGCCCAGCTCCTCAGTTCTTTTTGTATAACCATAAGAAAAGTGAACAGACAATGGCATTGTGACCATCGCGGAGATTCCCCAGGCCGCCAGGGCCGCCAGGGCAAGGTGCGAAGGTGCTATAATGTATTACATACTGTAGGCTGCAGCGGCTCCCGTTTGTAGGGAAGGCATATGATCTGAGAAAGTGAGAATTCGAGCCACCATAACGTGATCCTACCCTCTCCAAAAAAAAAATGTAAGTCAAAGATGCATCAACCTCTAGCACTTAGCTCCACGGCATTCCACTCCTCCAACCTCTCATCATCCCACAGCACATAACCCCATTTCCACTCCCTTCTATTGATAGTCGGATATGAACTGTAATGCCCTGTGCCATTTACAAGCCATAAATCCGGATGTAGCTGTCCCTCCGAGCCCGCCCAATGCCTAGCCCAGCATTTGTTTGGTTTCTCCAGTACATGCAGAGATGTTACAAATTGAGCAAGATCGGCACGTTCGTATAGATCTGCTGGCGAGAGAAGTGGTAGTTTCTGTTCGTCGTTGAGGCCGGTGACTTCCCATAATTTTGTGGTAAAGACACTGCGTAGATTGTTGGAGACGGCAATGTGTCGGTCGTCATAAGATTGTTGGAGGATTTTGAAGAGAAAGTAGGGACCTATTTCAATCATGGAGTAGCGGAAAGTTATGGCCAAAGACCATGGATCTCCTACAAAGTATCAGCCAACTATCCAATGAATCCTATTGATGACTATAACAAACCGCGGAGCTCATAAATCATATGAATCGGGGTCCCCAACGGCAACGTCCCAACCGGCGCATCATCCAGCACATCCGAAGTTTGCGAAGATTGGCTATCTGTGGTTGAATTACCAGGTTTATATCCATTGATCAGAGCAGTCGTAATCTCCTGAAACACTTCAATGTATTTCGACATGAAGTAATCCAAGAGAGACCCGATTTCTTCAATCTCCCAAGGCGGCATTGTGCCCCAAATCAGCCGCCATGCTTCCTCAAGTGTAAAGGTTCGATCTGTCCATTCATTTTCAGATGATCTCTCCAATCCCGCCGAAAAGGGAGACGAGAATGAGGAAGCTGTTGAAGCAGAACACTGACGGCCATACTCCGGCTGTCCAAATATATGACACCATGTTTGAAGCCTATAGAAAGCGCGAAAAAATCTTGCTCGTTCTGTGTGCGACAGCTTGATTGGTGATGGCCACTTTAGCGCCTTGTGATCCCACCACGCGGGCGCTGGAAGTGTAGCCGCATAATCGTCCATGAAATAAATAGCTGATTCATGCATTTTCATCATCTTCATAATTTCGTCGATTGTAAAAGAGTCCGCTTTGAATATTTGTTTCTTGCTCTCTTTTGTCCCACGACGTCGACAGTCTAATAGATCGATAATCTTGTCGCGGTTGCGGAGGTCTTCAGCGATGACGCCCTCGGAGCGCATGGCCACGACGGCTTCGGCCAGGTCGACTTCGTCATTGTATTGGCGACGGAGGAGGTCGTATAGTATCTGGGAACGGAATTGGGTATATGTTTGATAGTATTCAGGGGACGCGTGATTCAGGGCGTGGATTGATTGAAGGTTGGGGAGTTGTTGGAAAATGCATATTTTTAATTCGGCTGGGAGGCCGTCTAACGTGTTTGTTGCCTATTTTTTCTGTTTGTTAGTCCTAATTGACGATGAGAGCAGGGTTTGCTTTACCATCGCGTATTTAATGTTATAGTGCCAGAATTCAAATGTTTCGATCCTCACATTGAGCTGGTGATGGTTATCTGCATCCTCTTACTAGCAGCTCTCAGGTGGCAGATAGCCCTAACTTTCCGAAACGGGCAGACTCATGCACTATTCTTCTTTCTTCACGTCCAGATTGAGGTCTGTAAATTGCGAATGATGATCTTCAGTGTCATGAAAGAGTATGAAATAGAGAAAACGAGGTTGACATACCGATAAGAGTGCGGGGAAGGTATAACAAAATCAGAGGCACTTAGAAGCTGCGGGCAACGGACCAAGGCACTAAGGCAGCAACTCAATTATCCCGGGCCCCGATTCTGGCCCTTTTAGCCCCTCGCTATTCAATGAAATAGTTGATATCTTCATTAATTATGTAGACAACTACAGGAACATGCAGTGAAGAACCCTCACTGTTGTGTTACAGCCTAATCATTCAATACACAGGCGCAATCTGACTAGACAGCTGGCTAGATCAGCCCCGTCGGTATTAAACCAATTTGAAGCTAATATAATTTTGTGAAAGTCTTGATGAGTGTGTTCTATTAAACCGAATTTGACATAGCTTTGTAGCAAAATGGAGGTCAAATGAACGAGAAACTCCGACTCCGAGACATAGGCTGCACAGTTTTAGTCCGCCACCGGAAAGCGCCTGTTACGCACTGACTGCAGATCAAATGTGTCATGTCTATTCATAGTGACCATCTAATCTGTCTAATTCGCCTGAAAACCAGTCTCTACTGGCTAAAATAATGTTAACATCACATACGAAAACAAGATTAAATCAAACGAGACTAAAAACCCCCGAATATGCATCCGCCACCTCCTCCGGCAACGGCCCGGCGTCAACAATATCCATATTCTGCTGCAGCTGCTCAACTTTCGAGGCACCTAGCACAATCGCATCACCATACTTGACATCTAGGATACTGTGGTAAGCAGCCCATCTAAGCGCGCCGGCATGGCCGGAAATTCCGTGCTTGGAGGCGATTTCGACCGCAGCGTCGACGGCGGATATGACGGAGGGTCGGAGGTACCATCTGGTGTAGAGTTGGCCGATGGGGAGCTTGATTCTTTAGAATCAGATTCTATGAATCCCTTCATAGAGTGTATTGGGAGTAAAACATACCGTAGTATCGTACCGATTTCCAGGTTCAGTTTTGGTTCTGTGGTTTCCAGAGAACATGCCTGCTGCCGCGGGACTGAACGCATAGAACGCAATTCCATGCTTCCTCAAAACTGGCACAAGATCTTTCTCCGCCGCCCTCGCAATAGCATTGTAATGCCCCTGGTAAACAGTCGGCTTCACATACCCATTCTCCTCACAGATCTTGACCACCTTCTCGATCTCTTCAGGTGAGTGATTCGACAACCCAAATCGTTTGAATTTTCCTTCGAGGTAAGCTTTATTCATTGCTTCGCATGTCTCCTCAAATGGTGTTGAGCGGTCTGGGTCATGTAGATACTCAACATCGACTTGAGGTAGTTGCAGTGCTGTTAGACTCTCGGTAATGTTGGACGCGATCTTTTCGCGTGTATGCGGCCGGTCACCGCGGGGCATTATCTTTGTACTGACTGCGAAAGATGGTGGATTATTGTCATCATATAATTTCAGGGCCAGGCCGACCATTGGTTCTCCAGTAAACGGGGCGTGCGGAGGGTAGTTTCGTGCAGTGTCGAGACTGGTGTAGCCGCGAGCGAAGAAAACGTCGAAGAGTTGCTTGACGGCTTCCGGGGTACCGTAACGAGCCATGGGATCTTTTGATGTGTCTCCGACCTGTTATTCTTATCAGCCAGAAGAACAAGGATTTGAGGAGACATGAGTACATTTGCAAGACCTAGAACGAGCTGCGGTGCTTCTTTAGACGGCATATTGGCTGCGATGTGATTGAATCTGAATTGATATCTGAGGTGCAAATAAATTTAAGCTGGAGCTTGAATTAAATAGACAAAACACACCTTTGTCCTTCAGCCAATTGGATACCCAGGCAAAGGTTCTTTGTTGAGCTGATGTGCAAGGGTCCGACTGATGCGCGGACTAGACAATTACACCAATCGGTCGGTGCGTCGTAGGTCGATCAATCGAATGGACATAAGCGGATGGTCCGTTGAGTCTTGATTTTAATGACGTCAAAGATAGATTCCCAAGCTCAATATTCTTCGCAGAACTTCATTCCTGAGCTTGCCTTATCAAACATTTTTGATTTAGGGTTTAGGGTTCGACATCCGTGCCCTAAACTACATACAACAGACGCTGTTCTTTCTACCGTCCGGTCAACGAAAGAGAAAGAATAGAGTACGAATAAAATTGATCTGATCAAATGTCCTACATTATAAAGGACTCGTTACTATGAAACAAAATTTCCTTTTGATTTCAGATGTGAAGTCTCGCTCTGGAAACTTCTATGTGCGTCCAAATTACATATGCATAAAGCTACAGAGTGAACAGGAACATCGCAGTGGTCAGTGAATTATTAGCACAAACGACCGAAAAGCGAAAGAAGAAAATACCTAGGTACATATTAAATTTATTCACCATGCTTTTAAAGTGTATGTTCGATAGTCGATCCACTCTAGCAACATCATATGAGACGCAATTGATACCTACCTGGTAGGCCTCGGGATGTAGAACAAGCCTGGTCTAGGCTATCTCACGGCACTAATGCAAAATAAAGTTTAATTAATCTAGATTTGATGTTTAAGACGAATCTCAGTCAAGATTGTCGATGTGAATCCTAAAATATTCATTTGGCTATATTTTACACTAAATGTTTGGTTAGTATTCTGGATCTTGATTACCGTATCTGGTAGGTGGACGCGGCCCTAAACATCTCAAATCTAACGAGGGGTTGGTCCCACCTCAGTATCGGAGACAGGATCGTTGATAACAAAGCTATTCCTCGATAATAAATTTAACTTGTCAGGTTATAATCTTAGTTCTTTGACTTCAGACATATCTGCTGCGCGCACAGTTCTCATCTTCCAATCTCTGCTTTTGTGGTATCATTCTAATCCATCCGAGAATTTCAATGTCTTCTGAAAATGTACAAACACAAAAAAACGTGTCAACCAATTGGTCGACACTAGTAGCAGAGAAGCAAAAGGAATGTCAGCAGAAAATCCCCGAACCGTGGCGACTCTCACCAGAACACTTGTCGACTTTTACCCGTCCTGGCATCGATCTCATCGCCGCTGATGCTTGCCGAAAATGTGGCATCATGTCGGAGTTGGAGCTGAACATCACAGAAAATTTCACGGCTACAGAGTTAGTACAGCAGCTCGCGACTCGTGAGATCAGGGCACTGGATGCGACGACTGCTTTTTGCAAGAGAGCGGCCATCGCGCAGCAATTGGTGATTAAGCAGTCTACCTACCAGGTGGAGAATTTATCGCTAACATATTTAGACGTCTTGTCTCACTGAAACATTGTTCTCAGAAGCATTGGCTCGCGCCAAGTTCTTGGATGAGTATATAAAGCGTACGGGAAAGGTTATAGGACCTCTTCATGGGTTACCTGTTAGTGTCAAAGACAGCTTCGATATTAAGGGTGTCCAATCTACCATCGGGTATGTCTCGTTTCTCGGCAATCCGCCTGCTAAATCCAATTCCGCCTTGATCGACATGCTCCTGGATCTTGGAGCAGTTCTGTATGTGAAGACAAATATTCCGCAAACAATGATGGTAGGTTGTCATCTCTTTCCACTAGATGTAAATATAATAACAAATGAAACTTTACTACAGACGGGGGACTCAGAAAACAACATATTTGGCCGCACCTTGAATCCTAGTAACACAGCTGTTACTGCAGGTGGTTCCAGTGGAGGTGAAGGAGCCTTGGTTGCATTTCGGGGTTCAGTCCTAGGGGTAGGAACAGACATTGCTGGATCCATCCGCATACCCGCTCTCTGCTGCGGAGTGTATGGCTTTAAGCCTAGTGCTGACCGTATACCATACGGAGGCCAAACTTCAGGTGCTAAAGTGGGACTTCCAGGTCTGGTTCCATCCGCTGGACCCCTCGCCCACAACCTGGAAGACATCAAGCTTTTCACAAAGACTATTTTGGAATCTGAGCCTTGGAAATACGACCTCACTGCGTTCAATGTTCCATGGCAGAAATCTGCCTCATTAAACCAGAAAATATTGACGATCGGGGTTCCTCCTGAAGATTCTTCGTTCCCATTACATCCTCCAGTTCGAAGGGCTTTGGAAACCGCTATTGAAGCCCTTGAAAAACAGGGCCATAAAATAATCCGTCTCCCAGTTGACGAGAACAGGAACCTAGCATACGGAAATCGAATCGCCTTTCAATACTTCATGTATGGACCTCATGAAGATAACATTTCTCCAAGCGGCGAACCTCTTGTAAAATCAGTCGCAAAGTTCTCTTCTCCCATGTTCACCGGTCCATTCCCGGTCAGTCCTGAGGCAGAATTGGTCGACAAAATTACAGGATTGCATGACGCAAGGCACAGGTTCGCAGATTCATGGAGGAAGACGTGGGTAGAACATGGTCTTGATGTACTTTTGGCACCTGGGTCTCAAAACACTGCTGTACCGCACGATACTTACGGATGGCCACCTTATACACTTGTATGGAATCTTCTTGACGTGAGTGTTTGTTATTCCGTCACTGTTTATAACACTTTGAGAACACATAATTCTGACCGCTGCTGCTTTCTTTAGTACCCTGCATGTGTTATTCCATTCGGCAAAGTGTCGAAGGATCTCGATCCAACGCCATTGAAAGTGGAGGATGATGTACAACCCTCGTGTAAGTCATGATGATACAATCTTTAGGTTGGTAAAGCGCTAATGATTTTCTCTTTCTCTCTTATAAAGACGATCCAGAAGCTGTTGATGGTCTTCCTTGTGCAATTCAGATTATCGCGCCGAAGTTTCAGGACGAGAAATGCTTGTTTGCTGCGGAGATCATTGATCAGGATATTAGAAAATAGTTTGAACACAAGCAGATGAAGAGAATACATCTAGGCACCATCTATTCTCTTCAACATCATATAAACTCTATATATGTATAGATTTTACTACTATCGTAGAAATAAAATCTGACTTTCCACGCTAGTCCTGAATTACTATAGGATACCTCTCTAGACATACCCCGGGTGAGACTTCGTGTTTCGATTCATACATTTTTACCCATTCGCATTCTTTTGTTAACAAGAGCATCCACTGCCATCAGCCATTTCGTCCACGTTTGTCCATCCCCCATCGCCAAGATTCGCTCCATACGTAAGTAGTTGCGAACTTCTTCATCCTCAATCTCGCATTTCAAGCTCTGCTGGCAACTAGGACCCCATACTTTCCATTGACTGCTCTTGACTGCAGAACCCGTTTTCTCAATCGCCCAAGGGTCTTTTCCGCAAACAAACCGGATCCAAGAAGCCGCGAAGTCCTTTGCCATAGCGACCTCTTCCGCGCTAAACTCATTTTCCAGGTTTCTAAACAGATACAGTAACTCATGAGCATGGTAAGCGGTGCCTTCAAATTGGTTTTTGATTCTGGATAATTGGTCGAAATGGTAGCAGAAAGCTGAATCGGGCTTTTCCTCAAAGCACAATTTGGCAGTTGCGTAATTAGGGATTTTGAAGACTGCGTCACCGCACATATGTTCTGTTCTTTGGACGAGCTCGTCCTGGCTTAGACCGGGCGTGATTCCGTAGTCTGTTAATATCTGGGTCACTGCTTCCTCATCATGAATGTGTTGCAGCATAGCATGTCTTAGGAATTCATAGGAATCATCCGCAATATTCAGATGAAATATTACGCCTTCGTGGTAGGTATCCCCAAGCATGAATGCTTGCACCCAAGATGGAGACGGATGGATCTCAAGAGGGTTCTTTGCATAGAACCAATCGTCCAAGCAAGCGTTGCCAGTGCCAGAGAGAACTCCCTGGATGATCGGTGTTGCGTCCGCTAGCTTTTGCTGCGGGACATCGCGCAATTTCTCGAGGGCACATCGATCCGCAGGATCTATTCCAAAATGCCTGCAGGTTGCTATAAAAAGCTCCTCATGTTGATCCATGCTCCACGCCGGAATGGACACACTAAGACCTGACATGCATACGGCGCGATGGAAGACAGGCGGACTTGCTGCACACATCTGATGACTTATCGATATACCCCCAGCAGACTCTCCAACTGCAGTTACCTGGGTGGCATCCCCTCCAAAATTACGAATGTATTTTTGTACCCATTGAAATGCGACTTGCTGGTCTGTGAAGCCAAAATTACCACAGCCAGCAAACCCGTCTTGTTCCAGTTCACGTTTGATTGATTGACTGGCGAGGAAGCCGCCTAGACCGACACGATAGTTGAAGTTGACGCAAAGAATAGGCATGCTCAATTCTAGGCTTTGAGAAACCAGATTTACCGCGTCGAATATTGGAAGATTGGCCCCGCCGTAGAGTAAAGACCCGCCATGTACGTATACCATGACGGGAAGCTTTGTGATGATAGCATCGCTCGCCGCTGGCACTACGATATTCATAACCAGTCCGTTCAACTCATCAACTTCTGGTTGAATGGGAATGTGAGCCGCCGGTGGTACTGGGACTAGGTCGTCACTGTCGTCCCCTTCTGATTGCGGATGGGGACATGAGGGCCTTAAAACGAATAAAACGTCAATTCAGATTTCGCGCTGTTAAGAAAGCTCAACATACCCAAGGACTGTTCCGTCATGAAAACCATCGTTCCATGAAGTCTTTAATGTAGAACGAGTCCATCGCTTTGCAAGAGACGCGTACGGGATCCCACAATATTGTCGTACACCATTGGAGTACTCGAAACCTTTTAGCTTCCCAAGTCCTTCAATATGGGTTTGACAAGTAGAGACGGGGGTTTTGAATGACATCTTGATCGTGGAAACAATTTTCCCCTGGGCAGTCTTCCTTTAAGTGGATATGAAAGCTCTGAAGTATTTAAAAGGTAGTATGCATGCCGAAAACAGCTACATTTGTACTTTGATATCTAGGTGGTTGTAATCTGGACGGATGGAAAAAAAAATCATGCCCTGAGACCAATTCAAAGCAATAATCGTACCAGCAATGAGAAGCATTCTGCAAACTATTCACTCTGGTTGCGTATCAGGACGCAACCCTAAAGATTCGGCATTTCAAGTCTATTGGCCAGAACGGATAGTGATAACGAAGACTTGAGCTAGAGCCAAAATGGCAGGTTGACGCGTCTCGGCAATTCCACCGATTGACCTCGCCATGGATAGAATGCCTCGGTTTGATCAACCACACAGATAAACGTCAAGTGCTGGTGTTTAATTCGCATCTTTCCAAACCAAGTATGTCGACCCGTTCTCGTGCCGGCTGCTGGACATGTAAGACAGCCAAGCGCAAATGTGATGGTCAGCGGCCACAGTGCAAGAACTGCCAGAAACGTGGAGCTGAGTGCGAAGGATACGACGTACGCCTTCGCTGGGGCTCAGGTATTGCATCGCGTGGGCGCTTCGCCGGCGCAGACAGGCCGGTCAACACGTCTGTTCCGCTGCGACCAAAAGGTCGTCGACGGGATCTCAGTCGCGAGAGGAAGAAGGCACAGCAGCTGGAGGCGGAGCTGAAAGTCCACCATCGGAGCCAGTCCTCATGTGACTCGATGAATGATCTTCTTCAGACGCCAGCGGACTGGGGTACATGGCTGTCTGCTGGAGAGGATCAGATGAATGTCTCTCCTACAACGCCATCTCGCGAGCAGCATAAGGAACAATTGTTGTTCCAGGAATGTAATTCAATTTTTCCTTCCTCATGACAACTGTGATTTGTGGTAACGTCTAGATTTATCAGTCCTTACGACCGGAATTAACATATTGCACGCAACCAAAACCCATGAGATCAAACTTGCCTCAGCCATTCCTCAACTGTGTCAGGAATCTCCAGCTTTGTATAAAATCTGCCTGGCGCTCCAGTGTTACACGCATCCTGATCTCAATGCCGATTTTCTTAGCTTTTACAATGACGGCCTTGTCAAGTTTCGATTGGAACTATCGGAATCTTCTACAATCGGATTGGGAGATTCTAATCTAATCTCAGGTCTTCTTCTTTGCACTATTGAGGTTAGTGTGTGCGTTGTTGCATTTCTTCTTGGCTTGTTATTAACTGAATAATTTAGCTCTTGCGTGGCACACCTTGGACTCTGCATCTCGAAGGAATGTACAGAATACGGCAATCCCAGGGGCATCGATCAATGGAACACCGCGATATTGGTCTACGTACGCATCTCATGGAAGTTATGGGCGTGATGGATATGCCTGTATTCATCATTGGGCGCCGGACACCTCATTTAAATGTCTGGCGACAACACCGCCAATGCATGGTCGACCAAGGATACTATAACAAATCCAACGTGGAAGTCGTCAGTGGGCTACCGCATTCGCTCCTCGATCTCTTTGCCGGAATCGGCCATGATACCACTGAGCTGGATTTATGGAACTGGCCCGGACAAAAGGGCACTACACTTCAGTGCCAGCTATGGGAATCGCACCGACTTGCTGGCATCTTGAGTGTTCGAAGATCCCAGAGACGATCTGGAAGTTTTACTGCCGAGATGCCACGAAATCAGCCACAGCTACCGAATAATGAGATATTGGTCTTGCGTATACTTAGCTCTGTAGAGGCCATCATAACGGCATATAACGCGGCATCAGAAAAATCCGAATACCTCGTAATAAATGCAATCAGTTACCCCCTGATTACAGCAGGGCTTGAGATTGAGGTTCTACGAAATAACCTGGAATACAGAGAGCTCATTCGACATTTCTTCACAGCTTCACCGTGGTGTGACTATGGGAATAAGGTTCTTCAGAGATTATTGGACGATTTGTGGGAGATTGATAGCGTTGATTTGGATATAAATGACCTCGCACGATCTGAGGGAATTGAGACGGGTCTTTTTTGATGTCAAATCAGTATATGAAAGCTACACTAAAGGATTACCAGTCAATGAACTTGAGTTCTATTTTCAGTCAAGTTTCAGTTTCCTTGCGCTCCGTCGTCTTTCACCATTAGCCAATACTTTACTGTCGTGTGGTCATCGGTAGACGACTTTGTAGCGCTAGCCAGCTCTACTTCCTGCACAACACTAAATCCGAGCTTCTCGTAGAATGGTATGCTGCTCTCACTCGTACATTCCAGAGCAATACATTGACCTTGTGAATATCGAAATATCTCTTGCATAACTAACTTGCCCAAACCGCAGGATTGGAGCAATGGGTGAATGGCAATCACCTCTAGATACCATATTTTAGAATGGCTGTACCTCCGTTTTATGAAATCCAAACCACTGTCATGGGCCGCCATTAGTTTCTCCACACGCTAAGAAGAGAATCATAAGTTAAAAATGTGAAAGCAGGATTTCGAAAAACCACTTAAGCTTGCTCACTCACCGAAAACTCCGTTCCTTTGTCGAACGTAGGGTCAATCAAATTAAGGAGCCAGACCTTGCACGTAAGCATCAGGCGGCTGAGGCTCCATTTGGTATATTCTTTTGGAGGAAAAAAAATGACCACTGCGCCTGAATCTGAAAAATCCGGTGTTTGTTTTTTCCCTTCATTATTTGTAAAATCGACAGCGGCGGAATCGAAAGCAGATGTCTTCGGGCGAGGATATCGATGCTTTAGAGACAGCCCCATATTCTCCTTGATATCTTTTACGGAAGCCGACTGCAAAACTATGCCCTGGCATAGAGCTTGCTGGATTCGTCGATACTGCCATCTGCAAGTTTGCGTATCAAGGTGTTCCCAAGGGGGGCCATTGGGTCGGAGCCATTGTATCAGGGGATCGCGGGAAAATGACAAGCTAATGGTATTTGCAGCCGCTGCAATACTCTTTTGGTCTGTCTGTATCAGAGGACTTTCACACGTTATCGAGGATTGATAGGGGGGACATACTATCAGTGACTTTGAAGAGCTCAACTACCGCCTGAGAAACAGACATCGTGCGTCCTCTTGCTCAACGGGGAATGTAATGTCTAGCACAGACTGCTGTGCGTTTGAAACAGAGACGTACGGCAAATGGGTGATCGCAAATTCTGCTTATCGAATGGAAGAAATCGACAGAATAATGCATAATCATGGCAGATAATTGATTTTGCCTATACTCACTTCTAGCTTGTTTCATCTCGAAATATCAAGAAATGTAATCGAACTCAAATCTAGGGTATCCGCGAATGATTTCTCTCCTTTCCTATTACGGCAGGTCGACCCACGACCCCTAAAACCTTCAGCCTCCACAGCGAATGTGAAAGTTTAGGCAATATCGGAGGAAGTGCCCGAGCTTATCGCTCTTGTCTAGCCTCTTGCTGTTTTTGGTAGGTAGACGCAGCATCCCCATTGACGATTACGCGTGTTCTCCCTTGCTGATACAGAGGGATCGATTCAGTTAAATAATGGTGTTTCTGATAATCAGGGATCACCGATTCCGTGTCTTTCTTATCAGTATCAAATCAATGAGTGGATCTTCCCCGCGTTTTCTTATCATTACATTTGCAGAGACATCGACTGTCTCTGTAGTGTGCCGTCTCTCACGAGAGGGATCATCTATAAAGATAGCATAATTCCTTTCGTCGCATGCACCCAGTATATTACCTCCATCACCGTAGTATTCTACTTTTATCATATCAAGACTACCAAGCTCAAAATATATTATGGCGACCATCAATCCTAATATCGAGGAAATGGACATGGTTCCCGGGACTTTTCTACTCGTTCACGGTAAGCCGCTCCTGGATACCAACCAAATACTATACCGAATGTTAACTTTGGATTACTTCCTTGCCCTCAGATGAAGGAGAAAATGAAGAGCATCATGAAAGAACCATTATGCTGCATCCAGTGCCTTCAGATGATCCAAACGAGCCTTTGGTACGTGCCGTCCGCACAGTTTCAAGCAATTGCTAACCGACCTTAGAACTGGAGCACCACCCGCAAAACAATTAATTTTACATTGGTGTTAGTGGTTACATGTGTTATCTTCACTGCGTATGTTCCGCCAGACCAAAAAGTGTGGGATTTAGATCTGCTGATCATCAGAACAATCAAGTCTTTCTATTCAGTCAATCTTCTGGCAATTGATGGTCGTCGATCTAGGAGTTACGTACACCCAACTAAACTGGGCCATGTCGGTCAATTCCGTCGGTCTCTCGATGGGCTGCGTCCTATTCGTTCCACTGGCCAGAAAATATGGAAGACGGCCTGTTTATCTCTTCTCGACTGCTCTAATGCTGGTTACTTCAATCTGGCTTGGTCAGATCAAGAGTTTGAGCGAGCTCTACGTGGCAAATCTTCTCCAAGGTCTGGCCGGTGCCACGAATGAATCTATCACGCAAATCACTGTATGTTTACGACCTTCACTACTCAGAGCATTAAAGTTAATCTCGGGCAATGTAACAGATTGCGGATCTTTTCTTTGTGCATCATCGGGGAGGAGCAAATGGTCTGTATATCACCATGGTGATGATCGGCGTATGTAGTCCTCACTTCCGACTCAATTGTGTCCAAGTTGCTGAAAAACGAGTGCTAGAGTTTCTTAACACCCATGGCGGCCGGGGCTCAAGCAGTGAATAATGGTTGGAGATGGTCTTATCGCACATTATCCATTTTTAATGCTATTGTATTTGTACTCTTTGTTGTCGCATATGAGGAAACAAAGTACGTCAAGATAGTTCACGGCATTGAAACTATCAGTGAAACTACCGACAGTGGAAAGCCATCAGGCCAGAACGGTTTCAAGGGCAATTCAGACAACGATTCAAAGGTCATGACCAGCGAACATCAAACCCCACTCGGCCCATCAACAAAACATCGTGAATTGGACCATACTCGATTCACTATGAAGCCATGGAGAACAAGGCTAGCACTTACTACCACGACTTCTGAATCTATATGGCCTCACTATTATCGACCTTTCTATATCCTCTTTTGTTTTCCCACAGTCCTATTCACGGGGTTGCAATACGCCAGTGGCGTGGTTTGGCTGACCATATTGTCTAGCGTGCTAGCAATAGTCTTCCCACTACCTCCGTATGAGTTCAATTCTGCACAAATTGGCTATCTGAGCGCTGGACCGTTCATTGGAAACTTACTTGGATCTTTGTACGGTGGCTATCTTGGTGACAAATCCGTCCTGTTCTTCGCGCGACGAAATAAAGGGTATTTCGAGCCCGAAATGCGGCTTTACAATCTGCACTTCCCGGCCATATGTCTGTGTGGTGGCTTGATTATGTTTGGAGTGACTATTGCTCGCGTACGTCAAATAACATCAATTTTTCTGGCCACTTCATCGAAACTGACTTGAATTAGGGCATGCACTGGATTCTCTCCGTGGTTGGCGGTGGGTTCTTCGGATTTGGTTTCGGAAGTATTGGCGACGCAGCTTTGACCTTGGTAATTGACAGCTACCCTGATGTCAGTCACACAATCTGAAACCCCCATTGTCCCAACATTAGTTACAGAGTCTGACCTTTCCACAGGTTGTCGGTGATGCATTTACCGGCATTGCTTTCCTCCGAAATGCGATCAGTATCGGGATTCCTTTCGCCATCACACCATGGATGGTACGCGATGGATTATCAAATATGTTCATTGCCTGTGGATTCATCAGTCTGGCGATAAGCGGCCTGTGCATTCCTATGGTCATCTGGGGCAAGGATTCTCGACGAAAACTAGCTCCACTCTATCGAACAATGGGTGAAAAAGAAATCTGAGTAGCTCAGCACGCGGTCACGATGGAGTAAAGCGGCACATGAATTGTGGAATGGAAGCAAAGTTGAATACCTGTTTTTTATTTTGGTAAAGAGACCAAGTTACCAAATATGGTTCGCAACGAGTGAGGCTTTTCGATGGTTGTCGTTCCGCATTTCCAGCACACCAGTACTTAGTCAGAAGCTTCAGCATTCCTCTATTTTCTAGCTAAATACGAAAAAGATATTCTTTTCAACCTTTTACCAGATCAAGCAAAAGAAGTGCCTACGAACGAGCGAGGCAGGGGCATACAGCTTGTACTCTGAAAAATAGCTAGCAAAGCAGTTAGATATTATAATTCCTCAGACTTAGGAATACCCATGTATGTACAACATGCACTCTAATCTCTCGATCGTAGTTTTTTTGGTCATCATGCGACTACATAAACATAAAAGAAAAGCTACCTTGGTGACTATCCAACTGAACGGACCATCACATCTTCCGGTTTCACTCCTTCAAAATTTGTCAAATAATATGCATCAATAACAATCTTGGTCCCCACGCAGGTCATGACGCCAATACAGACCAACCCATTCAGATAATTATACTTTCCCGGCCCAGTCTCGATGCGCAAGTGAGAGAAGAACTCGACGTCGTCCTGCGTGACTGTATGCTTGGGCCGAATGGCAGGATTTTCCGCTACTTGCTTTGCGTACTCCGTTCCAGGACCCGGGCGATACAAGCCGTGGGCGCGGATGTATAGATACTTCCCGTCGTCTGTTTTTGCAGTGTAGCGGGCGTCTAAAGTCATGGACTTTTCAATCGGTTTTTCAGTTAACGAACAGCCCAACGTCTTCAAGTACGCGATCAAAAGAAGGTGATTTTAGGGGGGTGAAATTACATGTGTGCCTTGGATGACAGTAGCCCAATCAGCGGCTCCGAGAGGCAAGACGGAAGCTTCAATTTCAGGCCCCTTGATTGTTCCACCTATAACGTGTGCGACACTACGGATTGAGCCTGTTCCATGAGGAGCACCAATGTCAATTTCTTCTTCGGCAATGTCACATTCTAATCGGTAGAGAAAGGACATGGCCGGCTTCCGCATTCTAGGGCTGTTGGGGAAGTAGTCATTGCCGGGCGAATCTGCTGCCTTTGATGTAGCCATGGTCTTTGGCGGTGGATTTATTTGTTCTCGGAGGATAGGGAATTTTGATGCTATGAGAAAATGCTTTTTCTATCTCATAGTGAGAAAGACCATTGATATATATGTTCCTTGTCTACGAAACATTGAAGCTACATCAAGGTGGGGATCAACTAGGACAAATATGGCAGGTCGACGCTCACGACACAACTCAAACAGATTAGAGCTCGGCTTCTACATCTAGTATGTACATGCGAAGAGGCTCAAAGGTTCTGAGATGTAGGAATTACTGGAATAGGATGCGGCTATATATACATCTTCGTTGAAGTCCCGCGTTCAATAGTTATGCTTCATGATATATCCCAACTACGAATTTACAGGCAAATCTTCCACAATGGCTTTTGTACAGTATCTTCTTTTCAGCCCTTCTCTTTCCGATTCCGATAGGCAAGGTGCTCTAGATCGGATACATGCTGATCCAGGCATCCCAAATCCTGACCGTACCACGTCATCTTTCTGGTTGAAGAACCCGCATCCAACTTTATCCCAGGCACAGTCGAAAAGTCTCCCAGAACAGGCAGAAATCGTCATTATCGGCTCGGGAATCACAGCAGCATCGGTCACACATACTTTGCTTGGGAATAAAAGTCCCGAAGACATTAGCCCAAATGCAAAAAATATTGTAATTCTTGAAGCCCGAGACTTTTGCAGCGGGGCCACTGGCCGCAATGGAGGACACATTCTGGAGAATGCGGATGAATATGCGGAGCTAGAAGAGAATTTTGGTCCAGATACTGCCAAATCAATCATGAAATTCCGCCTTTCCCATCTTCAAACCGTCTTGGGTGTCGCCGATAAACTAGGCATCGCCGAGTCATCTCAGGCGCGTAAAGTACAATTCCTCAGCGCCTATTTTGAGGAGGAAACCTGGGCAGCGGCGAAAGAACGACTTCAACGTTTCAAGGATGCGATGCCTGAGGAGTCCGCACCTTGGGTGATCCATGAAAAGCCACTGCCAGAGGATTTTAAACTTGCCAGTGCTACTGGAGTAATTTCGGGACCAGCGGGAGCCCTGTGGCCATACAGATTCGTTACAGGGGTATTTGACTCCTTAACTCAACAGTTCCCGAACACACTTTCAATCGAAACGAAGACTCCTGTGACAAGGATTACTAAATCATCATCTTCCACGGAGACTGATAATCTTTTTTCTTTCACCGTCGAAACTCCTCGAGGAGCAATAAAATGCCGACATGTTATACACTGCACAAACGGTCATGTAGGCCATCTCGTACCCCAATTAAAGGGATGCATTTATCCCGTGCGCGGTCAAATGTCTGCCCAAAGACCAGGAGAAGCCTTTCCAGCCTACGGCCAAAAACACTCCTGGTTGATGAACTACGATACTGGCTTTGATTACCTGACTCAGCTCCCTCAAAATGACGCTCTTGGTCTTTCTGATGGTGAGATGATGCTCGGGGGCGGGTTTGCGCACGGCAGAAAAAGCGGGATTACCGATCTGGGAATTCCAACCGATGATGAAATCTCCTTGGATTGCAGCATTCATCTAAGGGGTGCGCTGCCTGCAATATTCGGGGATCAGAATTGGGGAAGAGTTCATCCTCATCCTGTTAAGGCTATGTGGACTGGCACCATGGGTTTCAGTGCTGATGGATTGCCTTGGGTTGGCAAGCTGCCCTTCTCAGTTACAAGTGTCAGCAAGGATGAAGACAAAGAAGGATCGACAAAAGGGGCACAATGGATTGCTGCTGGGTACTCTGGGGAGGGCATGGTGCAGGCCTGGCTTTGCGGTCAGGCTCTCGGAACAATGATTCTTCAAAATGATGCTGAGATTGAAGCGGAGGGCATATTGGACTGGTTTCCTGAGCAGATGCGGGTGACCGAGCAGAGAATATTGAAGTCAATGCTACCTCGACATCTCAACCTGACCTCAAATAGGCCTTAGATATCTTTGTCCAGCAAGCCTCGGGTTCTGCTTCTTGTCACTTCGTTTATGAGCAGCTCATTGATTCCTTCAGACGTTGTTATCATTTGTATAAAACATCTCAAACTGGAACTTGACAAAATACGAAAAGTTACTGGAAGTGCCAAGTGAGGTGCTGTACGTTTAATCATTTGTATGCCTTTGCAAGAACGTAAAGTTGTTATTGATTAATAATGTTCTTAACAGCCTCTATATAACGTACACAACTTCCTTCATAGATAAAACATTGACAGACTAGCCAGCAGGTACTGATCGTGACTTATCTCCGCCTTAGAATACCCAATCCAGAACACGCTGCCACCAGGTATCCGGCTTGTGACGCGGGATGATTTCTCCCTCCTGCAAACGGCCCGAATAGAGGTCAATAGTGGCAGCACGAGCGAACTATGTAATCAGTCAGCGTCAAAAGATTCGACTCCCTTGATGTTAAGTTTGAAAGACTAACCTTAGTGCGGTTGACAAGCTTCCACACAATGATAGGAACGATGAAAATCGGAATGCCAATATACGACGCAAAGAATGTCGACGTATCCCAATTACCCTTCAAGAAGACAGGGAAACCGGCAATGAGCACAATGATGGTCGAACCAACGAATCCCACCCATGCGGCGTATGGCTGAAGTGGGGATTTCCATGGAAGGGTGTCTCGACTAATGCCCTGGGCCTTGAGCGCGGCGTGGAAGCGGATATAACAGAACGAGAGCGTAGCCCAGGCAATGAGGCCAGCTACGGTGCTGAGATTCAAAAGCCACGAAAAAGCTTGAGCGGCGCCGCCGGAGCCAAGACCTATCGACAAATTAACATCCCATTTCATATACAATCAGTGGACTATATGTTCGACCGAAGTGAGACCACAGCCTGCGCCTTGCCGTGAAGGTGAGGAGTGCTGATCTGGGGCACGTGGGTTGTGGCCGAAGAACTCCGGATTATACATATAAGGGGTTGATATGAGGTAGGATTGAATAAAACTTACTCAGATATGCGAATGGTCCAAACAGCCAGGCAGTAATGACTGCAACATATGGAACACCCTGCCTCGTGACTCGTCCAAACACCTGCGGCAGGTACCCATCTGTCGTCATAGCGACAATCATTCGCGACCCGACCCAGCAGTAAGAGTTTCCTGCGGACCAGGCAGACACCAGAATGCAAGCGTTCACAATAGATGGAAGGGCGGTGATACCAGCTTCCTTGATAGCGATAACCCAGGGGGAACTGTTGGCATTCCCGCTACCAGACACAAGATCAGGGTTGGTGGGGCTGACAATCATTCCGATCAACAAAGCACCAAGGACGTAGAAGAGGGCGATGCGATATGTTACTCGTCGAGCGGCTTTGGGGATCGATTCGTGCGGGTCGACGGCTTCAGCTGCTGCGATGACAACAGTCTCAACACCAATGAAACTGAAGGATGCATTGACGAAGGAAGACAAGAATCCAAGAAAATGGCCCGTCGAACCGGTGATTCCGTTGTAGTTTGTCCATGCACCGGGGTTGTGCCAGTATCTGAATCCCGTTGTCTGGTGGTTGGGTGCGCCTCCTGCGGTGATGACAATCGCGACGATGAGGAGTCCGAGAAAGCAGAGAACCTTGATCGAACCGCTAATGACCTCCACATCGCCGTAGAATCTCACATTGACCAGATTGAAGGCCAGGATCAATACCAGACCCACCGTGATGACCACGGCAGGTGTGATATCCGTCCAGTACGAGACCACGACAGCGGCAGCAGACACCTCGGAAGCAATAGCAATTGTGTAACAATACCCATAAGAAATAGCCAGAGAAAACCCAACCGAGGGATCAATAAACCTTGTCGCCCAGTGCGGGAACGATCCGGCAGAAGGCAGTAACGTAGCAAGCTCCGCGATACTCTGCATAACACACCACAGAACCATCCCGACGATGATAAAGGCCAGCAGCAGGCCAGCAGGACCGGCTTTGGCATAAGCAGCACCTGTTCCAACAAACAGACCAGTTCCAATGCCCCCACACAATCCGATCATTTGGATTTGGTAATTCCGGAGACGTCGCTGGGTGGCCCCCCGGCCACCAACATTGATGGCCAGGCCAGTTTTCGGGCCGGGCAGCTCGTTGCTGTCATTGTATACATGCTTCTCCTCGATTTCGGAAGCCATCTTTGATGGACCCTGAACGTCGATGAAAGAGTCGTCGAACGTTGTCACAGGGGCTCAATTCTGGGGAAGTATCTATTACCTGATGGGGGTCGATGGAGCAATTATATAAGAAAAATTTGCGCGGCCGATATGGAGAACGAAGCGTCACGACATCCGCGGACGGCCTTACGCCATAACGCAATGTGGGTTTATTACGTATTGGAAATGAGAAAAAGACCTTAGAAGCTCGTTCTTTTCCGGCATAAGAGGTCTGAGGTCGCACTCTTTTGTGGTATCGTTCGAATCAGAGGCATAAGTTGCGATATCAGCTAATAAATACGCCTACGAAGTCCGTAAGGTCAGGATCGACCTGCTAGAAAAAATTTCGAAGCTCTGTTTCCAAACATATGAGGTGGATACCTTGGTGTTTCCACCATTGGACCACCACACAAAAGTCCCGAAAAAGGAGAATTGTCGCCGAATCAAACTGCGATGATGGCTTATATAATGTCGATCACGACAGATCAAACTTTTTTCGCCACGTTTGTGGGTTTTAGTCCCCCGTGGTTATGCGGGAGAGTATATTAGATAGCGGCTAGAGTCGATCCTAGGATTAGTCAAAACTGTGTGTCAGATCTTTGTCTCGCAGATAGGAATGTCTACAGAGTACATTCTTGGCTGGAAGAGTCAGGCACGCGTGTCTCCTGTCCATCCAGCATTTCCGCCACGACTGTTATTCGCCGTGTTCAGGTCTTCCAAGACCTCGCCCCCGGGACGTATTTCCAAATCAAGTTAGCATCGCGGGCGTCGTAAATATTGATTAATCATTCTAAGCCTCATGCACACTCGCCAACCTCTTTCAAGTGTCTCGTGGTGTCTATATTCCGCTCTTCTTTCTTTCCAGCGAACTCTCAAACACAAAACCAGAAATTTGCTTACTGTCTCGTGAAACTCTGTCGTCGCTTCGTTTAACCGGCGTCTGGCGCGGTATCCCTGGCTTTGGACTTTACGGATTACTGTGGCGATGTATGTTGCTGAGGCACGGCGCCGCCATACTCCGTATGTTTCGAAGTCTATTTATTTTACCTATGGACCTTTTCACGGTTTGGGTAGAATTCGCTGGGTAATTATACGGTACATATTCCATTAATACCTCATTACGAGGCAATTTATATTGTTATGAATAGTCGTGAAGCAAATGATATAGCTGCTCATGGGAGTCGTAAGCCCTGGGCCGAACGCTTTCAACACTACCATCCCAGCGATACTCCTCTGAGAATGGCTCATTATCATCGATTAGGTCAATGATTTTATTAAACGCGCTCGACGGACCAAAGGTTTCCGACAGCGTTGATGAAAGATCGTTGGTTAAAGTTTTCATGCAGTGAGCGGAGGTGATAGACTGGATGCTATTTTTCATCCTTGCCGAAAGGGGGGATAGAGTCGGCGATGGTAGGTCCGGAGGAAGCGTCGAAGCCGGCGATAGAATACTATAAGAGGCCGACGAAGAAATCGAAGACTGGAAAGAGCCCTGCTGAGTCCGATGGTGCTGCACCTCCCGATCGGAGGATACTTTGTGTAGTCGCCAGAAAATAATAGACACCCGCTGTGCTAGTATCCAGTCTGATGGGAACGCATCCAGTATTCGAAGGCACATGGAGACTTCTTCCGTGGTTTTGAAATCATCGTCAGGTATCGCCCCATTCTGCCGTCGCAGACAAAAGAGCATTATCGCCGCAATGACTAGTAATCGACCAACTGTTATCCGGTTGAATGACAGATGGCCCTGTTCCAACAACACCAAAGCGCAGCGAACATACTGCTGGATCGTACGTCTGAGCTTGACAAGCTGTTTACGGGACGACTTGGAGTTAAACTGAGACGGCGTATAAAGTAGAATGAGCGAACTGTAATAGTTCACGTTGAGCCATGGGATCGTGTTATGTAATGGTGCCTTGTCATTATCACTATGTGATATTAGGCATCCTTGTGCGTACCAGTTGTCAATCTGTAGACGTAGGTCTTTGATGATAACATCGCAATCCGACCTGCTCAAAGCAGCATCCGAGGCCGAGTTCGATAGATGGATACGTTGAAGTATTCTGCCTTCCAACTCTCGTAGAGCGACCACACTCCGAGATACTTGCAGAGTCTCCTTGTAATATCGTAAATCTGACGCCGCAAATTCTTCCAATGTCACACCGGGGAGAGGTATGTCAATGTTCTCATCGTTGATTGCCACAGGTAACCCATAGGAAGACGCAACCACTCTGTCGAGCTCAAAACTGCTCCAGAATAGACGTGCGCGGAGTTCGGTCTCTTCGGCTGTAAGGCCACTTTTCTCTGGGCGAGGGCTTCTGCGATGGAGGCCAAGCGATATGATTTGTCTGCCGAGTATACCAGTCAAAACCCAGGGATTCAGTCCCTCTGGGTCGTATAGAGAGTACAGAGCCAGCAGCAATAAAATCTCGATTGAACCGACGTTCGCCATCTCCAGGCACTCACAGATTATGCTTTCGTATGGTACAACAAGTTTTGCGACAATCTCCGGTCGGATCCTGTTTGCATGTTTGAGAGCTGCACCACCGATTGCAGCTAGCAGGTATAACTTTGTCGAAACATGACGACCGCTAGCGTTCCGAGACTGCCTGAGGACCACGTCGACCTCTTCCATGGTCTTGACTTTGTTTAAAAAGGGCGATGATTTGTGCACATGGTCGAAATATCCCTTAATTAATACCTTCATGTCTACTTCATAAGGCACTTTTCTGGCCGTCGATCCTATACGTTGATGATTTTTTGTCGACGGAGTAGTGTCTCTGACGGTAACACTGGTATCCGATGTACTATTTGGTAACATTATCCTCGGTAAACACTCCTCGTCAATATCCGGAAAAAGGTTCTTGATGGCCGGTAAACTGAATTTTGTATGTTGTGACATATCGTTAATCCCGTTGATGGGGAAGGATGGCGACAATAAAAGACCATCGTTCTTTGACTGGTCGCTCTCTTCTGCTTGCCTCTGCTGCTGATTCGACATGTGACCTTGGACATATCGCGATAATACTTCGACTTCCTTGCGCAGCTCTCGGATTTCTGCTGACTGATCTCGCTCCGGCGGCCATGAGCAGATATAGCCGGCAGTGACGCATGCCGTGCACTCGGGCAGTGTCCTGCAACATTTCCTTTTCATATGCCTGCAGCGCTTGCAGGCTGAATGAGCTCGCGTATTTGTTGAGATTGGTTCTGTAGTTTGAGTACCAGCGCCATCAGAAACTTCGTCTAATTAGCAGAGTGGAATAAAGGTGGATTGATTCTCATCTTACTCGCATCAGCAAAAGCGAGAGTTTCTTTGACATCCCCCTCTATGTTAAGTCGCGCTTTCTTACTAGGGGCTACATTCTCCTCTGGAATTGCGAGCGGCTGTCGTCGACTCTTCGCGACCCGGAAACGCAGGAAGGACCCATCACTGTTGGGGAGTGACTTTGGCATTGCAAATCCAGTTGACTAGCCACAATGGTCGTAAGCTTTATCATTTTCTCCATAGGGATGTTTTCTTTAGAATCCGGGGTGTCAAGCGGGAATATGAATTGAAGTTGTTGTCGAACATCAGCATCCGGCATGATGGCGTCTAATCACGACATCCACACTATCATGGCGAACGGCCACCATACTCACCAATGCAAATCCCTCAGCTGAAATGATACAATTGACCGCTTTCACGCCCTCGGTTGGACAGAAGACCTGTATTGTGATCTGTCGTAAAGGTACTACCTGACCCCAGTATAGGAAATAATTGTATGCGAAAAAAACCCAAGATCAGAGTCGAGTTGTCGCTATCACTTTGTCGCTTTTTCTCGGCTGCCTCCTCGCCAATATTTCTGCTGCTGTGCATTCAACGCCTTTTCTGAAAAAGCAGTCTCTACATCATGCTCGTTCACTCAAATCGGAACTCCGCGGCTCGCAAGTCTCCTTCTGAAATCTTCAACCGACTCTCCGACTAATCCGTCATACGCTCTCTCCGACCGAGGACTGCTGTCTGTTCTCTGCCTTTATGCACTTCGGACAACACTCTTTCGACCTGCGGTCCTCGCGTGGCTTCGTACAAGGCAAAAACTTGCCGGATATGTGCAGGCGATACTCGCAGCTGTTGTAATGATGGAGGTAAAACAGCTTCAAATGCACGACTGAAGAGCATAGGCATCAACCATTGCCAATCCGACGCCAGCAGCCTCGACATTACCATGTGTATGCGCCGCGTCACCCAACAACGTAACACGATCATGGAAACCTCAGTTGCTAGGGGCATCGGCGGCAAGTCTTTCTACAGTTCGAAAAGCACCGGGTCCGCCGATGAGGGTTCCAAACTCTTTTAATTCATCCGTGCACTCGCATACTTTTACTGAGAGATTTGAGTTCTGCTTTAGTGTCATGGCCAGCGTGAGATCGCCAATACCTGCGCCGATGATAGCAACCTAGAGTGGTATCTTGCTGTTGGTTTGCAGAGAATAGCTGTTGTTCGGTCCGATGTAGAAGTTGTAAGTGCCTTTAATCACCGGGTCATAATCTGTCGCATGTCACGCCACATCCACCACAAGGCGTCTCGTATCAATGTTTCAGACACCATCTACCCTCCTTTAATCCCAAACCTTCCCGATCGGACAACTTGACAACAATACACTGCCCGCTAGCCCGACTCCACAAGCCCTAACTCCGCACAAGCAGAGCATGTCATCCTGCACTTCAATGGCTTTTAAACTCACCACAGGTTCTCTTTTCCTATAAGTAAAGAACTAAAAAATAAGTTAGCAGTTCTCCCCATCGTTGTTTCTGCCTAAGTACTAAAACGTGCGTGGTTGTCGCGTCCCATCTTGATGCTGATCACTTTTAAGTCCAAGATTATCACTTTGCAATCTTTTTGGTAATTAGGGTTCGAGGAGCAATACATGCTGTTTGCATGTTGGGGACGATGTTTTCGGCTTGTCTTGCCATTCCGTTCTGGGCACAGCGGACTTCCTCGTCGAGGAGCACAACTGTACGGCGATGACGATGGGACTGCAGTCTGGGGTTAAAGAACTCGATGGTTTGATCGAGCCGCAGATTTTGAGACAAAGGCTACGGCTGATAGATACAAGACGTCTTATGCTGTCTTTTTGAGAGCTTTTGGGGGCAGTTCTCATGGGATCTTAAGCATGATCTGGAGATTAATTTGTATCGCGTTAAGATTACGAAGAAAAAGGGTTGAGAATGAGGCAAACTGTATACTGAGGATGTCAGATATCAGTCGAGGAGAGATCAAAGCTCGGCTTTTCATAGCGGTGTGCATTTGCAGTATCGATAAGGTTAAAAATAATCTAAAGATATGTACTCCCATCCTTCATCCAGCCTACTGGAGCACGTGTAGCCGAATAACATACTCCATGTACAGGCCCCAGAAAAGTAGGAACACACTTCCCATCATAGCACGTATAAACCACCATTGACAGTCTGCAATAACCCTCAAATCCACAAGCGCCAACATAGTCGAGAGTGCGAAAAAGGAGCCGCCACAACTAATGATGTTGTAAAAGATGGAGTAGTCACTCAGATTCCCAATCTTCCACAATAGAATCTCAACTATAGCAGTCATTATCCACAGCCACGTCTTTGGTCGATTTGTCATAATCAAAGCCATGGACTTTCCCCCGACACTAGCATCGTTCCGCGCATCTGGAAATGTGTATTCCACATTGGCGATTGTGACAAGAAGCATGAGAACTACACCGAGGAAAACCGCAGACCAGAAATCTTCTGAGCCTGGTGAGGGGTTGACTCCGATGACTTTAAGGGCCATAAAGACACTCATTGAGAATCCGAACCCCATGATGAGTTGTGGAAAAGCCGTGAATCGCTTGGCGAATGGGTACAACATCATCGTCAGTGTGACAATGATTCCAAGTCCATGAGACTCTGCCGGTAGATACAAAAGGCCCAATATCCCAAGAAGCAGCAAAACACTACTAAAGTTGAAGGCTTCGTCTGGCGTGATAGCTCCCCGCGCAACGGGTCGCGAGCGGCGGCGGAAGACGCGTCGGTCGTATTCGTAGTCAACGGCATCTTTGAAAGTGCAGAGGGCGTGTCGCATGTAGTATACCCATAGCACAGCTCGACAAGCTTGTGGCATAAACTCCTTCGGTTGTAAAGGGGGCATTGCAAGACTCGCGGAAAATATCAACCCAACGCTGTAGAGTAGAACCGCCATTACAGCTTCGATGGGCTCGCCGATGCGCGTGAGCTCGAAATATGCGCCCCATGGTATGTCGAGAAATGGAAAGCGATCGATCACTTCTTGGTGAGCATAGTAGAGTAACTCTTCCATAGACATGGTGATAATGGATATGAGCAGCAGCCAGGAAGTTCAGCAGCAGCGGTCAGGTATCAAGACGTGTGGAAGAAGAAGAGAATGAAGTCAAGGAGAAATGAGGATTGCGAGTCGTAGAAGGAGAGGGAGAAAAACGCTGATGGTCGCACCTTCCTCGTTGTACTTAAGTAGCGCTGCCTCAGACCATCAATGCCACGATCTGATGGCAATCCAAGATGTTTCTTCGTCAGGTCAAGCAACATATCGGGTGTCTTCGTCGGAGCCACTATCAACAGTCATTCTAATCGGTCCTCTGCAGGTAATAGTTGATTTTCTTTTGTGTGTGAAAGAAGAAACATGATGCTGCAATCACGTGGTTCGTCGTCCTCCTTTGTTCTTTCCAGAGTAGGTCATTTTTGTTTCTTTGAAAATGCTCACGCCCGGCCTCCCACTGCTTTTCATTCTGTCTTTCTCCTTGTCAAGAGACCTCGATTTTCTTCTAGTTTCGTCGCCATTATCAAGCCAGTCCAGAGTTCGAAGAACCCAGTCGAAAATAAACCCTGCGATCGAAACGCCGCGAACTGTTATACCGAAGTACTTCGAGAACATGACCCGCTGATCCTGAGAAGTAATTCAATCCATCTTGTGGTCACGGCTCCAACAAAATCTGAGTATATAGACCAGCCTTCCCACCGAGTTCTGGTGTCCCCTTTTCGGCAGAAACCATTCAAGATCTGGGCAGACGCCTCATCGTGGTACAGAAACCTTGGGGTAATGCAAAGCTTCTATGAGCGCAGCACCATTAGAAATAAACTCGTATTGTTGATCGCACGAATGATGATGAGAGACTCAACGACGGCGAAGACCTAGACCGCTTTTCGTCGTACAGTGGACGCAAGGGGCAGTTTTGAAATCAATAGCTGCCGCTCCGTTTTAATATCCGCCTAATGCACAGTGAATGTCACCAAGTCTTATTTTCTGATTCAATTGCGAAGTTCAAAGACCATAAAGGCAGTCGACGTTTGTGTTACGCGACCAATGGTGGTCTTCGAGCGTCTTGCAACACATCATATGGACATATTCATACATAGCCCCCTAAAGCGAGTTTCGCCAATCATCCCATCCCACCTTCCAACCAAAGGAAACCAACAACTGACGAGCGGCGAGGTTCGCTCAACAAGTTCATTGCAATTTATCACTGTTACCCTTTCCTGCTAGGGATGAGGTACGAGTGATTTATGTCCTCCTAGAAAATTATATTTACTGTGACCCCAAGGGCCCGGACTCACCAATCCGCTGTGCTTCATCGTTCTCAGCAATAGTACGTACCAGCAAAACAGTTTCCATGATCTGACCTCGCAATTATGATGAGCAGACTAGCTACAAGGCACGACTTCGGTGTTTTATCCCAGGGAATCCAAGATGTACAATCGGCTCCATCTCTTGGGGATTACACCGGTCTATCTGCAAGGGGCATAATAGACACCTATTACCTAGGTATCCGCAACCAATTTTCCAGTGCTACAAAATCTGATATTCAAGGTCGAGGACAAACACTCCCCCGCATCGTACCTGCACTCATGAACCAAGTGTAGACTCAGGTAAGATTACTATGTTGCAGGAACAGGATTTGATCCATGATCTACACCATGCGATTGAAATACATAAAGAGGGGACCTCCTGTGTGCACGATTTCGGACACTTCTGCTTCATTTCTATATTTTATTTTCGTACATCCAATCACTGACACTCTTTCCTTATCACTACACTCGTTACCTTCTTTCAGTGCTGGGTCATGCCCTAAGTCCATTCCTTACGTCTCTTGGTTGTTTTGATCAACCATCGTTCAATCACAATGAGATCGCTAGCCGTACTTGTAACTGCATTGGCAATTGCTGCCCGTGCTAATGCTGCATCTGCCGATGACTGGGCCAAAAGATCCATCTATCAAGTCATCACGGACCGCTATGCGCGCTCTGTCGATTCACCCGATGACTGCAATATCACCCAATACTGCGGTGGCACTTGGTCCGGGCTTGTCGACAAACTGGACTATATCCAAGGGATGGGGTTCACGGCTGTTCAAATCTCCCCGATTCAGGAGAATTTGCCTGAAGATACAATCTACGGAGAGGCGTTTCATGGCTACTGGCCTCAAAACCTCTACGGAATCAACGCCCATTTTGGCACGGCCGACGATCTGAAGCTCTTGGTTTCAGAACTGCACAAACGTGATATGTACCTGATGGTGGATGTAGTGGCAAATGAGGTTGCTTACAGCATCGGTGAAACGAATATGACTGCCACTAATTCCACGCTGATCGACTACTCGGTCTTTGCTCCGTTCAACCAATCTTCAGATTTCACACCTTACTGTCCTATTATGGACTGGTCAAATCAGACAGAGTACACACACTGTTGGCTTGGCTATGAAGGTGTTGCCACACCACGTATCAAGACGACGGATCCAGCCATCGCCGCGACTCTTGATCAATGGATTGCTGATCTGGTCAGTACTTATAGCATTGATGGCATCAGAATAGACGGGGCAAAGCAGATTGAGTCAGCTTTCTTTCCTAATTTCACAAAAAGTGCCGGCGTTTATGCAATGGGTGAGGTTTATGATGGCGATGCCGAGTTCTTGTGTGGCTATCAGAATCTTACCTCCGGACTCGAGAATTATGCGCTGTATGGGAAGATCATTGATGCTTTTACGGCTGGCAAGATGGCAGATCTTGTTTCAATGGTAGGAGCGATACGCCAGGCGTGCCACTCACCTCAGTACCTGTCCAACTTCATAGAAAACCAAGACAACCCTCGATTTGCGTCGTTGACCCAAGACATTGCTGTGAGTACCTGGACTTCTCATGTCATGTATGTTTTTCAATATACTGATGAATCAGCTGGCCAAAAATGCACTCGCATTCACCATCCTCAGTGATGGTATTCCCAAAATGTACTACGGTCAAGAGCAACATCTATCCGGGAACTACTCTCCATACAACCGACAAGCTCTATGGCCTACTAAGTACGATTCATCCACCGAACTATACAACCTTACAGCGACACTGAACAAACTCCGGGCCCATGCGATATCTATTGATGATCACTACATTACAAACTGGAGCTCAATTCTCTACACCGATGGATCAACCTACGCCACTCGCAAGGGTCCCAACGATGCACAGATTGTTGCCATACTATCAAATCAGGGCCTACGAGGCGGCAATTATACGCTGCAGGTACCTGGAGTCGCTGATCCGGGAACGAATCTCACGGAAGTGATCTTGTGTAAGACTGTTGTTGCTGGTGAGAATGGCACTATCACCGTTCCTATGGGTCAGGGACAGCCGCGAGTTTATTATCCGACGTCTAGTCTGAATGGTTCTGGCTTGTGTGGGTCTAATAATTCTTCTGCTTTTCTCTCATCATCGTCGAAGGGTTCATCTGGTTCTTCAAATTCGACGTCTTCAGGTGCACCGGCTGCGACCTCATCCTTACCACATGGAACCGGTATGACGGTTCATGCTTCTGGATGGCTGATTTTGTCAGCTTTGATTTCATCAGCACTTTATATGTTGTAGTCTTCCTGACGTGTGTATTTTGATACCACTGTCGTGTACAATGTTACATCCAAAATCTTTCCGCTTCATACGCATATTATGTACTACAATTCTTAAATAATATCACCGCCGATTACCAGTTCTCGCGTCTCAGACCTCATCTCGCTAAATTCCATGCACATGCAAGCATCAGCAGTAATAACAAAAAATTGATGCTCGTAATGTACCACAGCAGACACCAAGACTAAACCCGATATGGAATAATTACGCGACTTTCTTATTTTGGTGCAGGCCCTAATCAAAATCTAAGCCGGAAATAGTCTAAGAACCATGATCCTTGAGGCTTAAACCAACGAATTCCGGCCATCTAAACTAGATCTGGATACCTGCTAACCGAGAAAGAGCAATTAGACCGTTCCGCTCATTGCCGGATCGATTAAAGCGCCTCTTTCTGGCATCTGTGTACCTGGGTGGAGAGCCAATAAGCGCTAAGCAACAAAGTTGTCGTTTCAGCAATCTCCACAAAGTGTGGATGTCAATTTGCTCGAATCTGCCCCGTCGAGTCAGAATAAGGTATCAATACTAACCTGAATTATCCTCATAACGCGAGATGAGGCTGAGGCCGTGAGCATCTGTGTGACATGTGCTGGTTCTCTCCTTTTTGAGGCGTTTCTTCGGATTCAGCGCCGCCGCCACATTATTGAGCTTGTCATGTCTCCCCGCTACAGATTCGGTATAATCCGATCTATCAAAAAGGCTTAGCATGGAGGGCAATCTTTTTTCTTTAAAGTCGGGCTTCACCTCCTAACTCTACTTCTATTCTGGGTTTTGCGTTTTGTCTGTTACGTTACTATTGTTGAATCGACCGTCTGAATATCACCTTTGGGTATATAAACATGTTCTCCAAAACAGGTCTTGGGTCAATCGCCGCTGTGGCTCTACTTGCTGGTTCTGTATTGGCGCAGAATGCTACCACCATCTCTGCCACGGGGTGTGTCGATACATCTGGAATGACTACCTGTCTCAACACGGCACAGACGAAATACGAAAGTTGCATGGCTGCAGCGGGTGGCAACGATGAGCTCGTCATTGCTTGTCAATGGACAGAATGGGTCGATCAGATGCTTTGCTATCAGGCAGCTTGCTGGAATAAGGTACCCCTCTCTTCTCGCGAAAACACCAAATCCTACAAATGACGAGTGCGCTAAATTCCGGTAAAACAGATCTACTCCTGCGAGTACCAATTCCTGGTTTCCGAATACCTTGAGCAACTCACCACAAGCCCCAGCATCCCTTACTATCCGGCTCCTGATAACGCACCTGGCGGTTGTTCATGCAATCTCGGCAAAGTTTTGACCAATGTCACAGCTAGCATCAATGCCGCGGGATCCGCATGCTCAAAATATTCCACAAGTATCTCTAATTCCCTCGAAACCTGCGAATGTTGCGGGTGGAGTGCCGCCGTGTCTGCGTAAGTTTCTCATCTCTAACTCAAAATTGAGACTACTTTACAATTGCACTGCTGATTTCGATAGCTTCTACGGAATCTGCCCTGACACTTCTCCCGACGGCCTGGGTATTGCAGGTATTGACAACCAAGCCGCCAACTTTGAAAAGTTCAGCGGCTCTTGCGCAGGACTGACCGCAGATATCTGTGCTCAGTACGACTTTTACTCTGCCGATAATGGAACATTCTTAGATCCCACTGCTCTACCCGCTGCAGGCACAAACCCTCTCTCGACGACAGCGGGGCCTTCGTCTCTTACATCGCCGCCGGCTGGAGAGACAATTACCTGGTCATTAGATAGTCAGACATTTACCGTTACTGCTGCTCCGTATAATGCCAAGAATGCTGGATCGGGTACGACCACCACGGGCACAGCTACATCCGCGACTGGAAGTGGTGCCACAGGGACTACGAGCAAGGGTTCTACCGGCACAACTACCGCTACAGGAACTATACTGACGGGTCCTGTCAAGACAGGTGCAGCAACAAAGCTCCAGGGCTTCACTGAATCCTGGAACGTGGGATTGCTATCCCTCATTGGTATGGCGGTTATGTTGTAGGTCGCAATAGCATGAACATAGAGTGAGATATCCATCCACGAGTGAAATTAATATTAACGCTTATAAAATAATCAAGCTAATGGATCAATAACGTCGTATACTCATTCCACGCCTCCCCATCCTCGTCACTAACAAATATGCCTCCCTCGAGTGCATGATCTGGTCGAGGGCAGGTAATCAACAGGCCTCGCTCCCCATTCAATTTTCGTTTCCTCCTGCTCAACCATCCAGATTCGGAAATACTAGATCTTACATCCGTGATGTCCTGCCCCTTCAGTTTGAAATATGTATCAAAGGCTAAACGTAACGAACAAATTCTTCCCGAAAGCACTGTATACGTATTTCGAGAAATTCCATTCGGGATCCTGGATCCGCGAATGACAGCGCCGTCCTTGTTTGTTATGATGAAACAGACTTACATAGGAGAGATTTGGGACAGGCCGACTTCCCAATTGGTAAGGAGCCAGGATATGGTCTTTGGGCTGGGTACGCTTGACTCTGCGAGACTCTGTAGCTTGGTGATTGTATCGTCGATGAATGCTCGGGACTCCTTTAGCTGCGTGTTTGGGATGCGTGCTGCTAGGACCCCCTCTGTAGTGTAGATGAGGACAACGTCGTGTTTTCTGCGGAGTGGAGACATGCGAAATTCGACTTCACGGCTGTTGTTGTTTGTGTCTTTCAGGGAAGTAATCAGCATAGTTCCGCCGTCAAGTTCAATGGATTCCTCCTGCGAGGAGGGCATGAGTTCAGAAAGCTCAGTATCTGCTTGATTGTTTGTATTGACGGAATCAAGCTCGAAGAACAAGATATTTAGTTCATCAAAGTCATAGCCTCTACAAGGCGTTCGTGATCTCGTGCTGATTGCGGATCTATTGGTGGTTGGCGGATGATCCCCCTGACTTTTCGATTCATCGCCTACTATATAAAAATGTGGTTCTTGAGGCACTGGATTATTGATGAATCGAATGGGATCACCGTATCCGGCGGCTATAGCTTCTGTAGACCTTTCAAGATCTGAGTATAGGTCTTCGTCATCACCGGAAGAGAGCCACTCTCTCTGCGGAGTTTGAGGCTCCGGAGATTCCATAAAGCTGTCGGAATCTCCAGAATGAGTCCGTGGATTGCCATTGTTGTAGCTCTCATCTGAACTAGTATCATTGTCATTGCTAGGACGTCGTCCTGGAAAGACTTCATTCAGGGCGTGCAGAAAGTTGAAGAGAACGAAAAGTCCGGCCAAGATTATCCACATTTAATCCCATAGGAAGATAAACAGCAAAATCGTTAGGTACATTGTCAGAAATGGTGTCTTTCAGAACCAGCAAGCTTTGCTGATGGTCTTATATACCTGAATTCTGCTAAGGATCTGCCCGTCAAATGAGCTTTTACTTTACCCATATGCAAAGCTGTCTGCTGATTCTCACATAGACCTCAGATTCAGAAGTAGGCAATAGCTGATCAAAAGGTTCATGCTGACCTTTTTCGGGTTTCATTGTTTGTTTTACATCTTCGTAGCAACCTCAAATGTTCACTTTATTGATTAGTCCTTTCTGGCATAAGATCCTCCTGCACTACAGCAAGGTCTATGCTTTAAATATTACCGAGGCAGAAGCAGCAGAAGATGACCACCAAATTCTGAATTCCATTTCTAACATCTGAAACGTGGTCTGACTGCCTAGACATTTGGGGCTAGCAACTATACTCCAACAAGACCAAAGAAAGAGAAGATGACCAGCATTGTTCACACATCGAAAAGAACCATAACATAACATTGGAACTCGGAATAATAAAAGCTTTTTTAGGATGATTTTTCGTTTTTCGATATTTTTTTCGCTTTTGGGTGGTTATTATGGGTGCTCTTGTGTAGGGGTGATCAAAGAAAATGTTTGATCAGGTCAGTCCGAGATCGATTCGCACGACAGAGTGTGCTCAGGCGAATCGTGACTCATGTTTTCAGTCGACGTCAAGACGCAATGATCGAAATCAATCCTGAAGAAGACGTCGTCCCACCACGTCACGAACTTCGACTCTAAGACGGTCAAATTGACCCTCTTGTCCGAAACGGCCAACTCTGATCCCAAACTTATGGTTCCCAAGGCTTTTCTCCACCGGAGGAACAAAGAAAGGCTGATGACTGAATCTCTCCTTGTACACGGTATCCATGCCCAAGTCATCAAGGAACTTCTTCGATTTGATGAGGTGTTCTGCATGGTTATCGATATCCTTTTGCACCTCCGCTGTAACTGGCACAATTCGATACATGTACGCCCAAGTCTTCTCCTCGGCGCCAACGACTGGTGTCTTGAATGTCTTCTCTGCCAGACCCAACAAGGAGAGCCAGTCATTCTTCAAGATTTCAACGTTGTTGGTGTGCGGAATTCGGCCGAATATGATGTGGAATGGAGTGATGACGACTGCAATTTCATCGGGATAGCGGGCAAGATTGTCACGTCCGAATGCCCAAATGTTCACTTTGTGCCACCAATTTGATTTCATGTCGTAGGACGCTACTAGGACTTGTCCTGAGTACACGGGTGTTTCGTAATTCTGCTGGTTCATGACTTGGCTATATAGCATGAGTTCAGAATGGGAATGGCCTTGATCGGAAAGATCCCCCGACAGTTTGGGATGATGTTCCTACCCATCGAAAACCAAGTTCAGTCAATTCAGTGCCAGTTTACATGAAGAACTGGGAGAATGGTGAAGCAGAACTCACATTAGGCTCCTTGCTGTATTGAGCGAAGCCGGATTCGATCGCTGTGCTATTCTCAATACGAAGCTGTGGCCGATATTTGTCTGCACTACCATGACAGAGCAAAGACTTGCAATAACCTTAGAACAAATGTCCATATAGGGAAAAGAGGGTGAGGCTTACAGCTTCAAGTTCCTATTCAAACCGGCTACGTTAGCATACCTGTCCATCAAACAAGGTTACGATTATAAAGAGGAGATAGAAACTTACTTTTCCGGTCTTGTCTCGGCGACCATTCCAAAACTGCGTGATCTTTTCTTCGACGGTCAGATCGGGAGTGGCGGAGACTTTTCTGCCACGAACTTTGACCGAGTACTTGGTGGGTGCTGGATTAGTAGACACAAGCTGGCTGTTCGACGCAGGCAAATTAGGGGGCGCCAGCTGACTAGGAGCTGCAGTCTGGCCGGTAGATGTGAGCTGGGTGGCAGGTGGAGGCGCAGGCTGATTCATGGATCCCAGCTGATGAACAGATGTTGCCCGTCGTATGGATCCTGGCTGCTGAACAGACGCTGGTTGGGTGATAGTTGCAGGCTAAATCAAAGTTAACACAGATCTATCATTCAGGACTGCGAATGTATCACTTACAAGACGGGGGTTCTGAGTGTTGTTCGCATTCTTTTTTGCACGCTTCTGTGCAGTAATCTATTGATCCGTCAGCGTTAACTCATTACAAATGGACAGATATCTCGACAAGCGATAAAGAATAGTCAGTGGATGGGATTCATACGGCTTGCTTTTTCGCGTCATTTCGCATTTTCTCCTAGAAGCAAGTCAGTAACCAAACTTTCCATGACAAGAGTCCATCATTTGACGGTGGCATTGGAAATGCTCACATCTGCTGCTCTGCCGGCTTGGAGAACTTTCTGAATTTTATCGAATGAGGTTAGTATCTCATCGCATGTTGTTGAATGTATTGATCGTCAAAAGGTCAATGGACTTGTTTTTCAGGAATTCTCACAGCTTTTGTTGCGGCGAATGCCTGGATAGTCGAACGATGTCAGTACATTCTCGATACAGGGTATGAAGAAAGCATAGCAGGTAGGTCTCACAGTGCTCTTCGGATTCAACAACTACATCTCAATGTTAGTTCGATATTGTCTTTATGGTTCATTTGTTGTAGGCTTCACTTACCATATGGGAAACGCTAGCGATCTTCATCAAACGAAGTTGTCAGTATTTCTTATGAATAATGATTGAATGGTGTATGGTTGCGTGATTGTCTGTACCTGCAGCATCTTGGCTCTGCGTTCTGGGTCCTGAAATGTAGGCAAGACGTGGTCAGCAAATTTTCAAAAATTCTTCTCACAAAGCCCTCAACATCACATCTTTATCGGGTATATACTCACTGGTTCAGCCTCGAATCCCATTCCGGATGCCTGTTTGTCAGGAGAAGTATTAGATTGACGCTGTATCCTCGGTGCTGTTGGGTCATTTGAAATCTCACCCATGGTCTAATCTGTTCACTCACATAAAGTTTAGCTATGGCTTCAGACCATTTCGAATTGGGAATGGAAAACAGCTTACAATATTCTGTGGGGTGGTCCTGGTAGGGTTCGCGGTGGGTGCAGTTTCATTTCCTTGGACAATAGTATCCGGGGTGGCCGTAGGAGCATAGTTGGGAAGCTAAAGCATTCCCATCATGATCAGCCAATTTTCCTTTCAGATATAAATCATTGCTCGGCACAAAACAACTTACAGCATTTGCAGTTGCCTCGTGTGCATTCTGAGGGGCGACGGACATGTAGTTGGCAGGTTGTTGCTGTAAGGATGAATATCAGTCAACGAGTCCCTCGGATATGAATTGTTGCTTCATGAGGAAGGACTTACATTCGCACTCGCATCTGCAAGGGGGGTTTGACTGGGGGGCTAAAATACGACAGTGATGATTAGTGGAAGCCTCTCTCAGATATCAATCATCCCTCAGCAGTTGAGAACTCACAGGATTTGGAATAGCGGTCCCGAGCGTGTATGCCGTGGAATTAACAGGGAACTGATTGAAGTATTGAAGCTAAACGTGAATATCAGCTGACAATCTTCTCGCTTATCACTCATCGCTCGCTCAGTAAGGTATGACTTACAGCGTTGTACAACTGTTCCATCTCTTCAGAGGAGAGAGGCTCCATCCCCTGACTACCAAACTCACCACCAACACCTTCGGTTGGCCCAGGATCAGCCGCGAGACAAGGTGAGCCAATATTTTGAGGGAAATTGAATCTGTCATCGGACTCTGGGGTCACTCTGCGAGGTCTGAACTCTGGAATATCCTCGTTGATGTAGTTACTGGGGCTCAGAATGCCCTGTTGATACTCTGGAATCGGATCGAAGGAGTATCCAGTATTAGCCTGCGCAGATTCACGTGGAGGACTAGCAGCAATAGGCTGGAAGTTGCTCAGAGCGCCTGTACGACGTCGGGCTGGACCGTAATGACCTCTTTCTCTGCGTGATGGGGTGTGTAAACCAGAAGAAGAGGGAGAGTAGTCAGACGAAGCGGCACTGGGACTTGCTTGTTGACGGACAGGTGTCGATACAGTGGCTTGTGCTGGATGGACAGGGGATGTGTTTACAGCGAAGGGAGAGGCCTGATCATCCTGACGAGTTGGTGATGTAGAGGCTGAAGGAGATGCAGCAAACACGTTAGGCATACCCAGAGACTGAGCGAAGAGTGCTGGGTCAATGTATTGCTCTTGTGGAACCTCATTTTGAAGCATGAACGGGTCTTGTGAGCTCCATTCACCGTCCATTTCGGCGAGCATCTCGTCGAAGATACCACCAGCCTCATCTTCAGCGTTGGTCATCTAATTATTTGGAGAAGAAAGGAGTCAGCTATCATGTTCGGTATGGACATGCATGCATGACACAGCATTTTAATTCAAGTCGGCCGTGTGGACAAGGAGACGGGAGCTCTTGTCCTGCTTGATGTCAGGTAGGGCTGACTTACGACGACATCCTGAGGCTCGCTACTGCCTGGGGGCATGCTGCCATCCATGTCGAATCTGGCTAGCAATGTTTGTCTTGTGTATTCGTATCAGGGGTGCTCTCGAGTACGTGATAGCAGGCCAAGAATAAGGGGGTTGAGGACGAAAAACGAAGATAAGATGTCGAGGCAAGTCCAAGAGAGAAGGTGGGAGAGAGAAGATAATTTTGGAAAATTTTCTCTGTTTGCAGGGCACAAGTGTGTGAAATCGCCATGGCGATGGATGTTGTTGACGCCGTTGTCCCAGCATCGCGAACACAGTGATGTACGCAAAGGAGAGGAGAGGCACAAAACTTTCACATCTCTTTTGATCAAGGCTTTATTTGAGAGAAGAGGTGTGCTTTGCATCATTTTTAGACTAACAAGAAGTGAGTATAGAATAATTTGAAGCTTTTCAATGTTATCCGGATAGGTTCATCATGATAGTGAGACGGTGCCGAATGTACTACCCAATTCGGGTCACACTCTCACTTGATACCAAGGATCATCCGAATACTCCGCGAGGACTACATAATGATTTTTCAATACAAGTGCTTACTTTAAAGATCCTCTTGGGCATCCTTTAGATTCACAAATGCAAGAAGAGCTTCTCGATGTACTTTTACTCGACTTGGCACGGGAAAAAGATCCGGATGTCAATATACACAAGTCCTACGGCGCATCAGCAGGGATAATCGAAATTAAGAGTAAACCCCATCAATGAGTAGATAGTATTTAACGTGATCGTATAGAGGAGACATCCTATAAGAGCTGTACGGTCAATTAATATCCGGCCTACCAATCATCCTTCCCCCAAACGCCGATATCTGCCACGAAAGTATCCTATAAATCAACCCTTCCCAACCAATCTTCATCCCTAACGCATCAGCCATCATGTTACAATTGATTATTAACCTCCAACAATACTTCAAATGCTTCTGCAACTCCTCCTTATTCCCCGCATGAAACGGATCATGCGGGTACACCAGCCTGCGTTTGACCGTATAATCCGCCCTTTCCATCACATCATTGACCAATTCCAGAGGCAGTCTTTTTCTATACAATACATCTCTAACAACTGCAACTGCAGCTCCATCCGGCAAGTAACCAGTAGAATGACTCTCCGCGTTAAGAAATTCATCAATCGGCGCTTGACCATACGGAAATCGGGATTGTGCGAATCGGCGATAATCGTCGGAACTACCAGGGGGGCGATATTTTAGTTCGAAGGTGGAATCCATGCAAGGCCAACTACGGAATTGGTTGTCGCCTATGCCGAAAAATGCTCTGTGCGGGTACTTTGCTACTTCGGACGAGCAGTTGGACCAGGTACAGTATCGGAGCATTACTTGGTATAGTTTTGTGGATCTATAGTCTGTCGGTCTGCTTGATGATGAGGCAGGGTCCCATAATTCAGGGAAAGAATACAGGATATTGAGAGTGAGATAAGCATTCATGGCTGCTTCGTAGACGGTATCCCAGCCGGCATCGTGGTCCTGCGTTCTACCATTAGTCTCAACATATCTCCAAATTCTCGAAAAGAACGGCGCTTACCATGCAATAGCATTCACATTGATTCTCCCAGTCCCCAATGTCAACATCCGGATGTGCACAAACACGAAGAATAGGTTCCATCTCTCCATACAAAAGGAGCGTCTTGACCACCTCGATGTTGTAGAATGCTTCTGTATTTTTCTTAAAGAATTGGTAGCAGTCATTCGGATAATGCTGTCGCAGGAACGCAGCGGCCTTCCTTTCCCGAAGCGGGATTACGCATCCACATCCAAAGCCTTCTTCATTGTCATGGGTGCATAGTTTTCGCAGTGATGGTGTTTTCTTGTTGTCTGATTCTGATGCCAAGTCCCAAGTGTAGGCCTGGCGCCATTTGTGTACGAGTGGAGTTATTTTTTGTGTTGTGTCGTCTCCCAGTATCAAATCATCTTGATTTGGGATGTCGAATGTCGCGGGATACTTCCTCCGCTCGCAAGCTGTGTGTTCTTTGGTGTTATTCAAAAATGAAGTCACAAAATGGCTGATATTCTTGTCCTGGTTGTCCTCGAATCGAAAGTAGAGGTTGATTGGCCTCTCTCTGGTGGGCCTCTCTGGAGCATGGACTTTGAGACAAGAGGTCAGCGCATTCCAGTGGATGTTATGTGTTTGGTGAGCCATTTGTTTTAAAACGGTATTTCAGCGCACGTCGCGACGAATTTGTAGCCAGAAGAAATTGAGTCACATCAGCTTGGTCGTCAAGATATAGTCAGTATCGGATAGCGCTAAGCCAGAAGTAGTTTTGCATTAATGGTGGGCAATTAGGCAACAGAGCACACATTCAATCTAAACCATAGTAAATATTTGAAGTTATAGGTGCAGTGACTAAAATTTCACCAGTAGGGTTACATAGTTGATTATCTCAATAGTGTAATTTAAGCCAAATTCCGGGTAAGCCTCAAAACTAGAAAAAGGGAAGTTGGCGATTATATATACACTCACAAGTCAACAGCACATTCAATCTGAAACCCATAATAAATGTCCAACTTGGGAATATATAGCTTGATTCTATTTGCATCCCGTCCTATATAGCCACAGGCAGCTCACAAAACCTTGGAAACAGAAGCCATCAAGTACATAGATAAATCCGATTCCAAGACATTTGAATGTATACATCATTCTAATCTATCATCATCCCTAGGCATTCGATCTTCTATGTGCAAGCAAATATATACGAATAGATCACCCAACCATGCCAGTACTCTCAATAGCCCCCCGAATCAAAAGAGGCAACGAGGAAGAAATCTACAAAAACGCATCAATAACCTTTGCAAACTCCTCCGGCTGCTCTGCCATCGGTAAATGACCCGCGCCTTCGACAATCTTCAACTCCGATTTCCCATCACCGTAGTCCTCGGCCATCTTCTTCATCCCTTGCGGCAAGACACCATCACCACTTCCGACAACAAACAATCCGCGGACGGAACCGGTCTTCATTTCTTCGCGCAGGTCGTACGAGTACAATGCTCTGACGCTCTTCTTGAATCCTTCCAGATGGTTCGTGAATACGTATTGCTTCACTTTCTCAGCGCGCGCTTGTTGCGCACCGCCGTCGTAGCTTGCGGGCACAAACCAGCGTCTCGTAGTAATCTCAGCCAGTTTTTCGCCTACAAGCCTTGCGCCGGTCTTGGGGTCTGTAGGTGCGTCGGTTTCAGACTCGGCGAGCGAAATTCGTTCACCCCATGCGGTCGGGTTACTGGGTGGAGCGAGGGAGTTGGTATCACAAGCGACAAAGTTTGCGACGCGGGTAGGGTAATTGAGTGCTGTGTTGAGCGCTGTTGCGCCGCCGAGGCTGACGCCGATTACGGCTGCGGCTTGAGGGACGCGCAGCGCGTTGAGGATGGTGATGACGTCCTGGCTCAATAGGTCCATTGTCACGGGCGTTTCGCCTGGATCGCTCGCGCGGCCGCGCGGACGGTAGCGGACGACACGGTATTTTTGGTTTTTGGGGTTCGATAAGAAGACATCCAAGAACTCGTCCCAGATGCCCCAGTCCGAAAGAATGGAATTCACCAGAATGATTAGAGGTGCTTCGGGGTCTGCGCTTCCTTCGAGTTTATAAGGAAGTTGAACTCCGTCGGGAGTTGTGATGAATGACTCAATAACCGCTCTCTTATTGCTGGTCGTCGACGCAGCGCGCGTTTGCGTCAGACCATCTCTTGACTCAAACTTCGCAGAATACTCCGGGTCCGATAGAGACGCCAGATCTCTCGGCGCAGGACCAAACGTATAGTACCACTCATAAACCCTCCGCACGCGCCCAATCACCACATTCGCATAAATTTCCTTTGACAGCTCCGTCGAAACCGCAGCCTTCATCTCAGGCCCATTCTGCCCTTCCATAGTCGCATATTCATGAATAGCAAGATACTCCTTCTCCTCAGCAGTGGGGTTCAAAACGGAAGAAGTCACAAACCGCCTTGAGCGACGCCATCCAGGCACTTTTTGCAGCAGCGCGATGTGCTCGTCGTTATACCAATGCTCAACTTTGTCTTCGGTGCCGGGCTGGATCTTGAAACACACCGGAATAATTACGTATCCCTTTGAATTCGCCGTCTGCACGTCTTCTAATGGCTTGTAGTCGTCTGCCTTCCACTCCTTGATCAGATCGAACATCCGTCTCCCCACCGTGATCTGCGCCATGGTCTCCTTCTCGCGCTCGGTCTTGACGCTATCTTCGCGTAGAGTGGTGTATGGCGGGCGCGTGAACTCATCTGAATCCGTGATGTCATACAATGCGACCCATTCGTGTTTTTCCGCGTTGTATGGGCCGGTCTCGTCGTCGCCGTCAATGGCGCGGAAGCGGTAGCCATTCGGGAAAAACGGGAGTCGGAGACGGAGGGGTCCATGTTCGTTGTTGTACCAGTCATGGAATTGGGAAAGGGGCAAGCCTGGTTTGGGCTGCATTGTCACGTAGAGGAGTCCTGCCGTCATTTTGTCGTTTTTCTCTTTATAATATTTCGACAAATAGGTTTGGTGTAGGTGTATAGAAAGAATGAGGGTTGTTGATGCGGTAGATATTTCTGTAGGCAAAGTGTGGGGTTAGCTTTCATCCCTCCATGGATAAACGTCGCATATACACTACTCCGGTCCCATTTCGACTCGATAGACAAGATACAAGACCGATCTCTCCCGACTCTCGCTTGTCGTTACTGAATTATCTACTCGAGGACGTACCTGTACTTGTACGATTTCGACAAACAAATTCCTGTTAACCTTCACCTCGGACAAGTCACCGATTATCCAAAAGACAACCCGCGCAAACCCCGCAATATGTATTCGAAAGAAAAACAAGATTCGTGAGATCTCATCAAAAAAATACAATGAAGCCTCGTGACGTCTTCTCAATTGATCTAGTACTTATACTCAGTAGTAGGCACTTTGAAGGTTATATAAATCATTCGCCGACAAGGATGCGATTGGTGCGATTGAGTCTCTCCCGATGTCCCGCGGCGATACTAGCCGTTCTCGACTGCCGGGGTTGCCTGAAGAATGCTGGAAATAATTTTCCATATCCCGCGTATCTTCTGGCAGTAGTCTCGTGGCTGGTATATCACACCACATAGTACTTTTACAGGTACTTGAAGTCCCGAAATGATCCGTGGGATTTCGGCCTAGGTAATGTTCTGCGCGACTACAAAGTGGGATGTTGCTGATCTTAGGGCTGTAGTGCGAGTCGTCGTGGACTTTGGCTAGTGCGCTATCCCGATTGCTTGAAAGATTCTCATCGTCCTCCGCTCTGGAACACATGTAGATAAAGGCTTGACACAGATACTTCAACATTGTCCACATGCAAAATGTACTTCAACCTGGCATTATATCAAGCTGACTCCCCACACCCCCACGCTCGGCTATTCGTTATCCCGACTTATCACGATAAGACTAGGGTTGCTATAATGATGGTATGTTTCTTATGTAGTACGTATGTTTTGTTGAAGATTCAGAAGCATCTATTTTTCAATCACATATACATAGTATGACCGAGACTCCCAAGGCATGCTTCACCATCCAGTTTCTGCGTTCAATAAAGGACAGAGATGTGTTAGTAAGAATCCAATGCAAGGTATTCTAGAGACATGAGAAATTCAAACTTTTTATAGATCGTCCGATGCAGAGATATGGGTATATGCAATCCAATTAAGGTCGTTTCGTAACGCGTTTCATTCGTAGCGGGTGTATCGTAGTATCGTATCAACTCGGTACAAGACTGAGCTGAGAAGGTCGAAAATCCAGGCGTAACCTATTTATAAACCTCCCCAGCAGACATTGGCCGAGTGGGATAAGAAGATTTCTTGGCTATTGATGACCGTCGAGATGCTGCAGAGCTCGTTCGACCGGATCTCGGCGTGTCGACAGGCGGTGATGACCCAATATATGTGCCCTGGCATGACATATTCGGCCGCTGCGACCATGAAGTGTAAGACTCGTCGTCACTGTCACTAGGCACCAGAAAGTATGTCTCGTCTGCATTCGTGCTCGGCACATTATTTCTGCTGTTCCGTGGCGACTCCGTCAGACTTTTGGTCTGACCATGTTTATATTTATAAACCGGACTAACAGGTCTCTGCAAGTTGGCCAACTCAATGGAAATAGAGCTGTGGGCCTTGCGCAAATCTCCATTGGGTTGTCGGTGGGATGAGGGCCGTGTGCTTCTCGCTCTTCCAGCTTCGCCATATGAGCTTCGCCTGGGAAACATCTCGGCTCGTTGATTGCCTTCAGGCAAAATGCGCGATTGAGCACCTGTGTATGACGATGATAAAGGTACTGCAACAGGAGGGCTTAATGCAACGCGAGCTCGCATTGTCTGTACTGCCGAGTCGAGGGCCAACTCGATGGCGAGGTGGTTCCGCACGCGGGAAATCACCGGCCAGGTCGCTTGTTCGCCTTTCAGGCAGGTTTGTAGAATAAATTCGGTGGTCGGATTTTGAAGGATGCGTAGAAAATGTGCGTACGGAATCTCCGGGTAGATATTAATATCGCCCGAATATTTCTGACTCAGGATTGAGGCTGTCTTCATAAATTCGTTTTGAAAAACGCCCATTTCCGAAAATACATTCATACGATGTAAAGCTTCGTCTCGAGCGAGATTCGTCATTGCTTTAAGCCAGGGAGAGCTGAACCAAGCTTGTCGTTGGTCGTCTTTTCCTGGGCCGGTTTCTCTTTCTAAGAAAGGGAGGACGTGAGGGTTGACTTGGGAAACGATAAAATGATTGACATTGAACATCTCCGCTAAACGAGTCATGGGTAAATCTCCGTCGACAGAGCCGTCAATCCACTGGCCGCGCTCGTCGTGCCAGGGTACGTTTTCTCCCGTGAGAGGATCTTTCGCCATCAAAACAGACGGCGAGAACACAAAAGGTACCGAGCATGATACAGTACTGGTGCTGTTAGCAACCGAAATCAGGCCAGGAGATACACACTTACATCGCAGACCATATCAGCACATTTGGTGCTGTAATATAGTTCAATAATCGTGGAAGTTCGTAGAGACCAGCACTCGAAATGCATATGTTCAGAATTTTCCGCGTGCGGTTGTAGGCTTCATGAAATGTCATGTCTCCTAGCCAATTTCTCATTACTCGTCCTAAATTCGAGCTATCATAAACGGAACCATATTTCAAAAGTCGGGCCATCTTCTGCAATGGGGGAAGTTGGTTCCCCTCTGGCTCAAAAACAGCTAGATCCCCATAAGGAAAGGCCTCCAAAACTGAAGGAATCTGATCATCTGTATGAGCACAGAATATAGAAGCGACGATACTCCCAGCGGATGCACCGGAAATGATTCGAGGCACAAGTTTCGCTTCCCACAACGCCTTGATAACTCCGACATGGTTCATGCCAAAGGTTCCGCCTCCTGATAATGAGATGGCACTGCGGCCAAATGCCTGTCGTGCTGACAGTAGTTGATCAAGAATGTACTGCATCTCGGCAGAGTCGCATCGGTCGATGCCGGATAGGTCTAAAAGAGTTGATATTGTATTAAGCGCCGTAGTGATATATTCATCAATGAGGTTTTTGGTCCCAATATGCGAATGCCGGTATAAGGCGACGCTGCTCATATTTCCCAAATCCCTTGACAGCGCTGTTCGGACGAGGAATAGCATGCGACTGACATCACAGCTGATTCGCGCATCCTCTAGCTGTCTCATCCGTTCCAAGACTAGGGCGGGATTGTATTCGTCGGATTCCAAGGCTTCCTTCCACTTGTTGTTGCCTTCAAGTTCGTCCAATTCGCAGGCACACGAGCGCCATTCCTCGAAAGAGACGGCCTAGAAAGATATAGGTTAGTAATTTTTCATCGGCCGCACTTTCCGACCGGATACTTGGCGTACATTTCGCATCTTCAGATACAATAGTTGTTTCCGATTCTCACGTCGCACCTTTTCCTCCCGCTCTTCCCTCGACAACCCATCTCTGTAGGTATTCAGCCGATCGCCGGCCCACGAAACGCCATCCTTGACCAGCGACGAAAAGCCTGCAATCGAGGCTCTCTTTGCGAGCCTGGACGACTTGGTGGCACCATTTTCGGCGTTTCGCGATCGATCAAGTTGCAGACTCTTCTTTTTGTGTATTTGCGCGTGTACCGACGTCGGATCTCGAAATGTGGTCATGATTGGTTGATGCGCGGAGCGCTGTCTGTGCTCAGGACTCCCTGCAATCCATGCGAGGTTCCGATCTAGTCGTCATGTAGCAGATAAATTGCAATTGATCGCCTTGATCAGATAAACAACAAGTTAAGATATTCTAACAAGCCAAACATTATTCAAAACTGAGTCCAGACATTCCGTTACGAACCGATCAGAACAGGGAAGAAGAAAAGAAGAAAAGAGGCGGTGGTGTGCACAAGTCACGAGGGCCCAACAAGTCGCAGTAAAAATGACTATGACGGCACGGCAGGGGTGACCCACTCTCTGCCCGTGGGGAAGGAATAAAGGCAGCTGAGCTTATGGAATGAAACAAGGAGCATTCTTTTCCATTTTATCAAATTTGTTCATATATTTTTTTACCCTGAATCTGATAATGGCTCAGAGCAAGAACATACGCTCGTACAGTCTGTGCCACCAGATCTTGTCATACGCCCTGTCGCGATGATCATCTGCAGGCATTGCAGTGAAACCTACACACCACATCGTCTAATACAGGGAATTCGAGTCTTTTCAGCTTTTGTCATCTTCTTAGTCACACAGTATGCAGGCAGCAAAATACGGGTTACATCTGACATGCCGAGTTCAGCCAGCCTTTCGAACGCGATTGAAGATCAGAGTACGTTTGTTTATTGTTCGATCTGCATGTGTTAGTCCATGCATGAACACCCAGGATAACGCCGTCGGCCTCGTCTGCCGTGCCAGGATCTATGAGAACTACGAGAAGGCGGGAGAGATTAGTTCATGTGCGAGGAGCCTAAAACACTGCAACGTCGAAGACGGGCAAGATCCCAATGTAAGCCCGAGCAAATGACTATGGCCACTAAGCATTCCCCGCTTGTTTACTCCAGACGAGGTCGCTACTCCATTTTCACATGCAAATGATCGTACGTTTCAGGCCAGGCGCATCGACTCAAGGTCATCACACGTGCATTAATATAGGTAGTCGTAATATACAACATAATCGCCAGATCACGGCTTATGCTCCAACCACTCACCAACAGCCTGTCTCAACTGTTGATGAAACGACGGCTCCACCCAGAAATGTCCAGCCATCGGAACTTCCACCGCCTCAACTTGACTCTCCGGCACATCTTTTAATTGCTTCGTCCAATTCTGCAGCTTCTTCTCAGATGTGAACATATCGTCAGTGCCGTATACAATCAAAGAGGGCACCTTTGGTAGTCGTTCTTCAAGAACCGGAGTGACGATATTATGGCCCTGGACCGACAACTTCGTCAAATTGCCCCACAGCGTCACAAACCCCAGGGCATATGAAAGAATCGGCGAAACCAAAAGAAACGAAATTTTCGCTGCTGGTAGGTCGCTTGCAGTATCCTCGTCTAGTTGCACCTCCGTAGCGTAGTATTCTTCTTCAGTCTCTTCTGGCTCGCCGGCGACCAGCTTCTTGGCCTTGACGAGAATATGAGCAGCGATTGAGTCGCCCGTCGGTTTACTGAATATGGATATCACGTTTTCGACGTTGGGTTGATGTGATGCTATCATCGATCCATATGAATATCCGGCTAGAACCAACTCTACTGATTTCCCTGGGGCCAGAAGCTGGCTATATTTCAGCATGAAGCCGTATGCAGAAATGTAGTCTCCCATTTCAGGTTTTGCGGTCCAGCTCGTCGAGCCGCCTGAATAACTAGCGCCACTACATCACATCAGAACCCACCCAGATAGCATTATCGCAGCAGTGTAAAAAGAATAGACGTACCGAAAATTCAGAGTAAGCACAATATAACCCTTGCGTACCAGCTCGGCCGCAATCGAGCCGACGACGGGATCATCGTTGTTTCCTCCGAGCGAGGCATATGGATGCGCGACAATGGCGGCTTTGACGGCGGGTTGTGTCTGGTAGTCTATGCCGTTGAGCTTGTATATGCGGCAACTGAGCCGGGTTCCGTCGTGGATGGAGGGGATGAAGAACTCGCGCAACGGTTTCATTCTGACTTTTCAACTGAAAGAAGGGAATCAATTTGATAGAGAAGATTACAGGCCTATATAAAGAAAAATATTTGGTAGTTCAAGACAAAAGATAGAAGCCAGACTAAGATAAGTCGTGGCTAGCCCGATAAAGAAAGCGGGACCTCATTGACTGCAGCCGCGTGCCCTCATGATTGGTCGTAGCTTCACCCTTCGACCATCTCACTTCCCACCACCAACAGGTCGCAAGCTAGCTTTACGCATAGCTAATTTCCTGATCGAGTATCAACCCTCACCAGCGCCCTGTGTATTAAGTATCGCAGCAGCCATGACGGCAATAAATGACAGCCAAATCAAAATCCTCGAACAAACCCGCCAACGCCTTCTACACCTAACTCATTCCCTCGACTCACTCACGGGCAGTTTACATCACAGCGACCCTTTGCCTTCATGGTACCTCCTCCCTTACTCCCGACAAACTGGGTTTAGTTTAGCTAATAGATGTGATGATAGGTCCTCTCTCCAATCGCAAGCCAGCATCATATCCAACAACCTGATCAACATCTGCTCGCAACTCGCCGAGCATCAAGAACTCTTGTCATCTCTAGTCGCGTACCCGGCACCCTCATTCCCGGGGAATACGCAACAGGGTGTTCTCGAGCAGTTGTTGCGCACGAAGCTTGATCCCAGAGTCGACGATTGGGTTACGCGCGGTCGAATCGCGGGCGCAGAAGCTAGTAGCGGTAATGATAAAGATAGCGGCGAAGGTGCTGCTAGTGAAGAAAGACTCAGTGAAACCGACCTAGCAGAGTTGTGGTCCTGGGCGCCCATCGAAGCAAACGCCGAAGCTCGACGACGGAACTGGGGCGGGAATTATACGCTTGAAGAAAAAGAGGCGGGCATTCAGAATGTTGTCACCGGCCTTAGGCGGGCGCCGCCAGATGATGACGATGACGATGAAGATGAGGACGAGGACGAGGATGGGGATGAGGATGAGGAGTTTGAGGATGTAGATGGAAATGGGGGAGAGGAGATGGAGATTGTGGGTGTGCATACGAGACCTGGGGCGGGTGGTGTGGAGTTTGATATTGCGAGGGGTAGGGACCATGTGCTGAGTGCGGCGGCTTCGCCTGCGATTCCGCTGGAGGAGGTTTTTCGTTATATGATGACGGGGGCGAGGCCAAAGTCTGGAGCTTGAAAGGCATCTTCGAGAGGTGGCATTTTGCGATAAAAATGAGCAGGTCTGTGGCTGTAGACTTTTACAAACAAGGTCCAAGAAATTCTAGGTATGGAATATGCAACTACGCCTATACATGTTTACTGTTTACTGAAAGGCTAGAAAAGGAAATCTTGACATTCTGAATGCGAAGGAGAAATAAATCAACCTCGACGGCGGGTAGTAGGACTCTTCCCGGCTGGTTTGGGCGAGACACCGGACGCTTGCGCAGCCGCAGGGGAGTTTGCGATGGCCTTCTTGTTCTGCTTTGACGGAACTGCAGTCTTCTTTGCTGGACTGTTCCAGTAGTACACCATCTGAATTGCGAGGACGGCGTTGAGGACAAAGGCAGCCACGATGCTGTACAAGATGAGGTTGTCGTCGACTTCTTGAAGGGTCGTGAAGATACGAGACAAAGTACCAAGGAGGTAGTTGAAGACCTATCACACTATTAGCCAGATTAAAGAAAAGGGTTCGAAGTAAAACATACCGCGAATGCGCTGAGTTGGCCAGTAGTGCCCTCCTTGTAAATAGTAAAAATCTGAGGAAGCTTGCTAGCAACCCCCAAAACGCCCGCGCCAGCCTGCAGAAGCGAAAGCGTATGTGCATCGACCAATGTAGCATCAAACAAAAGTGCATAGATACTAGCCGCAACCACAGCAACAAACGCAGCCGCACCAGCAGGCTTTCCAGCAAACGACAAGACCAAAACACCAATAACCACATCCTGCACCGCAATCAAAGCACTTTCGCCATAGGTGCTGAAGGGGAACTGTTGTCGGACGTTATACGAGAGCGTGATCAGAAGACTCGCGGTTTCCATGGCATAGGACATGAAGGACACGCCGGCCGAGGAGCGCGAGTTGACAAGCTTCAAAATCTGGGGGACCTTGACTATTGCGCTGGCGCCGACGATAGCAAGACCCAAAGCCTTGGAGATGGCTAGAGATGTGCATTTGGGATCTTTGTTGACGTCCAAATCGAGCAGCAGAGCGCTATGGCAGGGGGCGCCGATGAGGGAGATGATGGCATCGTGCACTGGCTTAGGCAGGGCGTCGCTGATGGGTTTGAGGATGGGTTGCAGTGGTTCAACCACCAAGCTCTGAAGTTTATCCATTCTGGGAGATATGTTTAGTAACGGTGTGATACTGCACTGTGTTAAAAACGCGTGAGATGGTGATATTAATGACCGTATATTTCTGAAGTCTTGATGGAATTTCTTATGGACAAAGCCGAATGCGGGGCCATTTTGAGGCATGTGATTCGCCCGGTTTGATTGGAGCTTTGCTTTTGTTCTTTGCGGACTTCCGAAAGGCATCTGTCGGCAAGAACTTTGAGTCTTCATACTCAATTACTGCTAACCAGAATCCATTTCAAGCATGATGACGGCTCAATGCTAAGTCAATAATGCAGAGCATCATCCGGCAATGCTTCTACAACCAGCATTGATACGGCCGCTCGTGGCCCGAGACGCGGCTTCATTATGCTCCCGTTGCATGTTCAAGGCGAGCATAGCTTCACGCAGTTTCGCAACATCGACGTCTCGACGGTCTGGCACTGTTAGCGGGGCGCCAAATACCCCGAGACTATTTCAACAGAAAGAGTTCTTCCTCTCCTACAATCCATCGAAACGCGTGTTCAAGAATGGATTCTTTTCGTCCTATCCAACCCGAGATCATACGGCGTCACTCAGTACAGACAGCTCAGCCGTCAACACCCCTATCACAACAGCAGCAGAACAGACACAAGAACTCCCTCACAGACGGCGGAAACGACTAAAAGAAGAGCAATCTCGTGACAATGCCGCGCCCGAAGAACAATTGCCCTTGGATGCTTCAGCTCAACTATCCGCCATATCCTCCTCGCTCCCCACCGCTTCCCTACGCCGGAAATGTGCTGCATACCTTGCACTCGCCAAACCACGATTATCTGTTCTTATCCTCCTTTCAACTACTTCTGCCTATGGCTTGTACCCTATAACGACACTACTCGCCCTTGATCCATCCGTCGCCCAACTCCCGACCCTCTCAACCTCGACGCTCACATTTCTGTACCTTACAGCAGGCACATTCCTCTCCTCAGCAAGCGCCAATGCATTCAACATGTTCTTCGAGCCCAAATATGATGCCCTCATGTCGCGCACACGCAATCGGCCGCTTGTGCGAGGCCTTGTTTCTACCCGCGGAGCTCTGATTTTCGCCATTGCTACCAGTCTCATTGGCGTCGGATTGTTGTACGTTGGCACAAACCCAACAGTCGCTGGTCTCTCAGCCGCCAACGTCGTGTTGTACGGCTTCATATACACGCCCATGAAAAGGGTGCACGTCATCAATACCTGGATCGGTGCCATCGTTGGCGCGATTCCGCCTATGATGGGCTGGGTAGCTGCGGCGGGACAGACCGCTACAACGGGACATGACACATGGAGGGACATGCTATTTAGCGAAGAGAGTGTTGGCGGGTGGATACTAGCATCGATGTTGTTTGCTTGGCAGTTTCCGCATTTCAATTCCTTGTCGCACTTGATTCGGTTTGAGTACAAAGCTGCAGGCCATCAGATGATGTGCTGGGTCAACCCGGCCAGGAACGCGCGTGTTGCGCTCAGGTATTCTGTGCTTATGTTCCCCATCGCATTCGGGTTCTGGTGGGCCGGATACGTGAATAACTGGTTCCTCGTCAGCAGCTCGCTGGCGAATGGATGGATGCTCAAAGAGGCGTATCGATTCTGGAAGTACCAGGGTAGTAAAGGTAGTGCGCGAGGACTGTTCTGGGCGAGCGTTTGGCAGTTACCGATTTTCCTGATTGGCGGCCTTGCGACGAAAAAGGGGGTATGGGATGGAGTCTGGAGGAGGATCTTTGGCGAGGAGGATGATGAGGACCAGGATGATGAATTGTACGAAGAGGAGGAGGATATTGTTCCGACTGCGAGGACGGGGAACAATAGTATTGTGTCGCTGAAAGCTTCTCAGACAAGGGCATAAATACCCCTGCCTCTGTTTTGGTTTTCAGTTTCCAATTTTTTGACATGTATTATTTTGCCATTTTTTTAAGATTGCATCTATGTATTACCACCAAACTCCATATCTTGAATCATAAATGATGATGCCATTGACCATCAACCCTCAGATCAATTACGAGAGTGTATAGACATGTGAAATGAACGATCGTGTATTGAAGTAGTATTATATTGACGTTCGCCATGACCTGCATATAAGTGTAGACAATATAAATTAAGACTCGAAAAAGACCAAGGACACAACCATGATTAGATCCTCCTTTTCTCCGATCCGCCGTTACCACCTCAGAGATTGACTCAGTGCACCAAAGCGCAAACACCACATGACTCCTTGCATGAAAAAAATAAGGGAAAGAAAATTGATGATGAATGTTGAGGATAATAAGATCCTGTATCATGAAGATTGTATGGTAAGTAGTACCGAGTTCGGGTTGGCTCGTATGCAACTGTGAAAGAAAAGTGCATGAAATATATACAAATGCAGACGAAATACTGCAAAGGGGAAAGTTATCGACTCTCCCATGATAATCTACGCTGATTCGGTGTATTGGAGCGTGACATCGACTGCCGAGGGTTACTTATCGACGCCGATTGATAATGATGTTGATGATGATGAGACATCTGCACATGCGCCATCGGCGGCGGCGCAATCACCGCTGGTGCTGGTACGGAAGGAGGCGGCATAGCCTCTGAGGTGTTGCCTGTATTGATTGGATAATTGAATAAACTCTCGCTCCGCCGATGACTCCCCACCGACGACGCTCTTGAGCGCGCATAAAACGATGATCCGCACGACGAATATGGCGGCGGCGGCGTATCCCTCGTTTCAGTAGAGGTATGCCCAAAACTGCTGGGAAAGGAATACGCGGATGATGCGTCGTCCACGATTGTTGTTGTTGGCGCTATGGTTGAGGATGCGGTTACTGTTGCGCTGCTGCTTCCTGTCGCGTGGGAATGCAGAGCGGCATCATTTTCGGAGTCTTCAAAGTCTTGTCTGTTTTTCTCATCTGGTCTGTGTTGGCCAGGCCCATGGGGATGGCGAATGTTGTTGGTTTCGAGAGTTTTCTCATGGATACTCTTTGGTCGCGGGGTGTAGCGCGGCAATGGAACAACGGGGGAATAGCCGCTGTCAACAGAGTCGTATTTTGGTGGTTGATGGTGCATGTCCATTGCCGTTTGTGTTTCCGGCCTGGGCATGAAGCCGGCTTCTGGATATGCTGGGATCTGAGTGCGAGGCTCAGGCTTAGAGCCCAGACAGCAGAATTGGGACATGGTGATGCTTGGAGATACTGCTTCTAATGCAGTATTTTCTATTAACCCCGTAAAAAAAGGCCACAAAAGTCGCAGGTCTATGCCAATTCAAAAAAATCTTCTTGTATACGAACATAAGACAAGAATGAGTGCATTAAGTACTTTCAACAATATGAAGGATCACCGCCAGGCCCATCCCTCCGATATCCCACCACTGGAATAGTCCCGGTTAACAAACCTAGGGATACAAACGTACCCGAAGATCGAATAAAGACAACGGAAGGAATGAGTAACCGTGGACGGAGGAAAGCAAGAAAGAGAAAGAGAAACTTGGAGAGGGAAACGAAGTGACAACTGACAAGTAGACGGTTGAGGCTGAGTCTAGAGTAGCCGTACTTCTCAGGCACCAGCATTTACTTGGCGGCCTGAGGCTGCCCACCCCGCCGCCAAGGCATGAGGGAATGCGCCTTGTCGATAACGTATTTTACCACTTATCTTATCACTTGTCTATTATACACCATCTGTTAGGCTTCATGTCTCTGATCAGCTACACGATTATTTGATTATTCCTTAAAATGCGGCTTTTTGCAGATGTAACGGCGATGGTTTCTTCGTTCACAGATGCTCCGGCACATTGACCGATAAGTTTACCTGCCGCCAGATTACGAACCTTGAATAGGTTTTCGGTGATGCCGGACTCGTTATTGAAAATGGGCGATATCGTGGCGACCTCGTCGTTAGTCTTTCCTGGGGCCGTAACTTCAAATGCTTGGAGACTTAGATTAAGCCATGGACAGGAATATTGGTGTTTTCTAAGGCACTCCACTCTATTAACGGAATCGGGAGCTCATCAGGAAGCCAAGCGGGTGTCGAGATACGCAAGTCTATATGCATAAAACAGCAATGGCTAACGAGTAAGCACGGAATAATGAGCATCTTATCTATAACTTATGTGATATGGCCCTTGCTAAGCTGCAGAATATTACAAAGATAAGTCTCAGCATTAACTGGACCCTAATCGTTGTCGGATTGATCATTCCGCGGAGCGTTCCGTGGCATTTTCAAGCGACTAACAAGCCTCCAATATCAGACTCTGTTGCACCAATCTAGGCCTAGATCGGAATACTATATCTCCCATAGGATGACTTTAGAAAATTTACAGCATTACGAGTGTACTTGCACATGTGGGCACGAACCCTCATTTTATTTGTTTGAGCTGATTGATTTCGCTGTGTTCCGCGGAATAGCCTTGGACGATGCTAAACCACGGCAGGGCGGGAAACTTCACTCGCTTGCTAGAACCTACAGATATTGCTTTCATGTCTTGTAGTCAGAAAATTAGGGCGATTTTCTATCACACATCCATTATGGCCTTCAAGGAGTATGCATACAAAGAGGTTGGAGGAGGCGAGTCTCTACTAGCAAGCGTGTGGTACAACCCAGGGGCTTCAGAGACTGCAAAGCCAATCGGTAAGCCTCATAGTCACAGTAAAATGTGTCAACACTAACCGTCTTAACAAGTACTTTACTTCCATGGAGGCAGTTGGGTACTCGGCCACAAGGACATGCTTTCACCCGACTATGTCAAGGAACTTCTCGATCTAGGATTCGGCGCAGTCGTTTCACCAAACTACCGGCTCGCTCCTACAATCTCCGCCCAAGAGGGCCCTGTCCAGGATGCAAAGGATAGCTATACATGGTCTCAAACAAAGCTGCCCCAGCTGTTGGCTCAAGATGCCAATGTACATGTGAATGGCAACAAAATTGTGACTTTTGGCCATTCTGCTGGGGGAACTTTGGCTCTTCTCATGGTAGGTTTCCTTCTATTTGACCGCTAAAATTGATTTAAATATCCGCTGATGATGTGAATAGGCATCGATGCCTCAGAAACCCCTTGCCATACTCGATGTCTTCGGTCTGAAATACTTCGACGACATATCCTATTCCACACCAAACCCAGCATGGTCTAAGCTCCCGGATTTTGACCAAACACTATTGGACAAAATCAAAGACGAAGTACCCCCGCCAAGTTCAGCGCCTGCACCTGGTGGCCCCAATGGCCCAGACTTCACTAATCATCGAATCGCCTGGCTATTCACTTCCCTCAAGAAAGGCACATGGCTGAAATCAGTAGCACCAAATGGCGATATTGACTCTATTGATCCGGGAAAGCTGTTTTCGTCTTCTTCTCCCTTCCCTCCAACTTATATCATACATGGCTCGGCGGATACTCTCGTCGATGTCAAGCTTTCGGAAAGGGCGTTTGAGGCATTGAAAAAAGAGGGCGTTGACACTGAGTTGGTGATCGAGAAGGAAGCTCCACATGGATTTGATGCAGGAGCGAAGCCTGGAGATCATAAATATGAACTTGTTGCCAAGGGATTCAAGTTTCTTGCGAGTTATACCATCTAATAGAAAGGAAGACCCTAGAATTGAAGAGTTTACTTAGAAGACTAGTTGAAAGGATGAAACAATGCATTCATCTGCAGATAGTCGCGTCATTCCTTGTTTGGAATGAATCATAGGGTGCGATTAGCCTTCAGAGACTGAGAACTACGTACTTCCATCGCTGCGATACCATCAGATAGGGTTATCACAAGGGAGGCACTACAATTACAACTTTGTCATTTCACAAATTTAAAGAGGGTCTCGTGATTCCACTTCTGATAAAAAAAAACCCAATGCCCTTCTCGTGAATTTTACCATGAGTAGCTGTAGGGGCCGCCAGTCAGATACAGTGGGATGAAATATGTGTTGGCATCTCCCCGTATCCGAAACACCACACCACCATTGCCATCATTCAATGAACAATAACGCGTCCATATCGCGTCGCATGTGAATGTTTGTAAAAGGAATTGGCTGAATTAGAGCCTTCTTGTTCCCATTTTCGGTCTTTCTACTATATTTAGGAGGCAGCGAGATTCTAGATGTGGTTGGGGGAGGCTCGGGCGGAGATCTAGCACATATTTTGTGGTACTGTACAAAATCTTTCGCAGCAAGCTATATAGTAAGCATACCTAGGTACTAGAATAAACCTCAATTCAATGTGATTATTGTCATGGCACTATTATTATTCTAAAACTCGAGAGGAACCTACTCGCCCGTCTCCCTGTCAACATTCCAGTGAGCAAGTTTCATGATATGCCATTTGAAAGTAGCATGCCGAATCCGCCGGCCCCATATATAGATTGGAATCCATAAGGCGAGAATAAAAAAACTCAAGGCTGCCATGGTTGAAAATGCCCCTGCATAGCCATCCCGATCAATCCACGGATTGGCATAGAAAGACATGAGAAAAGCAATGATAGCTACATTATTTATCAAGTTAGTGGAAGTCGGACGCTGTATGTGCAAGAGATAAACCTACATTTGAAGGCAACCTGGCTCACGACAACCTCCCCGGCAATGGGTCTGTAACTATCAATTGTATAAACGACACTAATACCGATTGCAGTGCTGCTGCCAAAAGAGACTGTTCCCAGGATCAGCAAAACTTTGAGGCATTTCGAAGAGAAATTGTCATACACAAAAATATGCCCAACACCGGGACTATCCAGTGGGTTTTGTAATGAATACCCAGGCCATAAAGAAGTGCTGGCCATCACTCTACGAATACTTAGGTACTAATATTTATTGTTATTTCAGGAGCCCCAAGAATCGTATTTATCGACCATGATATCCATAGACAGAAGTCTCTCCGAAACATGGGTAATCATCAACTCTCCGTCTCCGCAAATAAAAGAGAATCGCGAACGCGTCGAGTTTCTCAACTTTCAACTCCAAAATCTCGTTAATAACATACCAACAGACGAATTCACCCCATTGGAGCCAACACTATATTCGCCAAAATGGCTACGGGTCGGATTAAAGCTGTTCTGTCGTCTTCGCGTGCATCACATCAAGATGCTCAATTATGTCGGATCGTTTGATTCAATCAGGAATCTCATATCACAACCACAATCGGCCAAAGCCCTTGTCACTTCTGCCGCTGAGGCTGTTATTCTTGCCCTAGAAATGATAAACAGTAATGGCGGCAAAACCAGTCCACTATTACTACCTTCAGCTCTTAAATTTCTTCTCTCTTCTCTCTCGTTTATACTATTGGTCGTCTCGCATTACCCAACACAGTACAGAGCTATGTGCAGCAAGCCTTTCCACGCTGCCATTGGCATGCTCAACAAAATGCAGGGCATCGTTAAGGACTCCAGTCTCGATATCTGTGGGGCAATACAAGAGCTGCAGAAGATTGCTGAAGCCATTCAGCTGCTGCCACCACCACCACCACCATCACCACCACTACCTGAGCGCTCAGCAGCTTCCTTTCTCTTGGCAGATTCCAAACATGAAACAAACAACAGCGCACGCTTAAGCCAGACGTATTCTGGACCAAATGTGTTCGATGAGCTTCAGACACCGGATGCCGACTTTTTCACTAATTTGGGAGATGTCAATATTTCTGCACCTGATTTACTGTACATGAATATGAATAACATGTTTGACTAAATGACTCAAGCAAGGAAATGGATGTTTGGAGGTTAGTCTAGTTTCCTGAATTGGCATATTTTAATCAACACGCTCTCAAATATAGCCTCATAAGTAAACTTCAATCTAACATCAAATATCCTTCGAGCCACTTGATCACTCAAACTCTACTATAAGCTAGATACATATCATCTGCTGCACTTACCACGAAGCACTAGCAAGAAACTGTGGCAGTCCCGCCAATCCCTCAATACTATCTATTATCGAGCTCGTCTCCGGTGAATCCTCCAAATGAAGCCACATGCCATAATCAGGGCTTGGCTCATCGTCAGTAGAATCTGGCGAAGACAAATTCAGTGGTGAATTGGAACTCGTTATAGTAGACATCACGCCGAAATCGACGACTGAACGGAGAATGTTTATATCTGTGGGTGACAAGTCATCGGCAAAGGGGTAGCTTTTGAGAATCGTTCGGTATTTGGTGCTTTGGCAGAGGAAATTCTGCAATCCGGTTGCCTTCCACTCAGTCAGCAAGTTGTCGAGCAAAGATAGGGGAGAGGGAAACTTACAAACGATTCAGCGATCTTATAATAAGGCGAGACCTCATCCAAATACCTTTTACACCGTTGCACATATTCTCGTGCCCTATCCTGCGTCGAAGGGTCGTCTGCATCTAGAAACAAAACTTGAATCGATCCCGCTACCATGACACAATAGCAAAAAAACGCCGTAGTGCCGCAATTCAAAGCTTTGGCTTGAACCAGAAGATCGGACAATGCCAACGAATGCATAAAGCATTCATGTCGACTACCCCTTAGCCAACTGGGCGGGATATTGAAATGGCATTTCCGTAGTTTGAGTGCCAACAAGAATGGATGATTCAACATGCAATTCGTCAGATGGAAGAATGCTCGTGCGAGGAGAAAATGGCCGACTTTTCTTTGGTCGATTTTGCCGTTTGTGAGAAAGTCTTGTCGTTGCTGCGTGGCGGATCCGGAGAAGCGTCTTCGCATTTGGGAGGTGAATAGGAATAAAGTGGATTGAATGGTTCCGTATTCGGACTTGTGATCCCATGGAGGTAGGGCTTCGATTTCGTCGCGAAAGGCGTATTGGGTTGCACGACTTGCGGCTGAGGCCATTAGCACTGCAGATGAGAAATTACCCAATGTATCCCGCTGTGTCTCGCTATATTTCAAGATTGCAGGTAGTGTCATAGTGGCATCTAGTCGAGAAGGGGATGAAGGATAGTCCAATGTCTCGGAGGGAAGCCGGACGTGGCAATCAGAGTCTATAATCGCTAACGGCCTTCCAGAGGAACAACAAATTATTCGTTCTAAAAGATATAAAGACCAGAACAAATGCCGTCTTTCTTCTTGCTCGATTTCTGGGATATTCAGGCCTGTATCGCGCATCAAGTCTAGGTCTTGACTGATTCGGATTGCCATTCCGACTTTGACCCAGGATGCTCTTTTTCGGCCAGCTATGATGTTGTCAACCTCGTCACATTTTGGTAGTCGACCATATCAGAGAGACTCACCCAAAGTATCAATAATCGACAAAAGCGCAATCGCCTGTACAACCGAAATATCCGGCTCATCCACCAATGCCAACCCAGAAGCCGATATGATATCCCACGACATACAAGCATATTTATCGATCGCTTCTTCCTTGCAGTCTCTCCAACAGGCCTCACTGGAATATCGAATCGAGGTCGCTAATATAGCCAATTGCAGATACATCGGAACCCGGTCCCAGTGGAACCGGGACATGAATCTGTCTTCATCGAAGAAGGAGAATGGTTGATTGTAGCAGTGAAGGAAATAGGTTCTGCATGCTTCGAGGATAGCTTCTTTTGACGGATAGATTTCTTGAACTGTCTGTTTCTTCGAGGGGATATTTGTGGTGTTCCGTTTAGGGATTTGAAGGGGTGTTACTGTGTATCCATCATAGTCAACACGCCATGGTGGACCCTGTTAGACATTTAGCTGCGTGGTTTTATACACAATCGGCGACAGTGATTACTTCAATGTCAAAAGTCGAGATACCTACATCGATCTCCATGGTGGGTGAGCGCAGATAAGAAACATCCACCATCAATTGCGACAGCTGCTCAGCATTGGATGGTTTGTGCTCGATGTATAACGATGTGTATAATACGCAACCAGTGGCAGTATTAATTAGGATATCCGATTAGTTGTCCGTCCAGAATGCATCCTATTCCAAGTCCTCGCAACAAGAAAAACTGCAACAAACTCCACCGCTGATCCCCCGGAGTCTAATCTCTCCGCTGTGATCAGATCAGCCAATCTGCCAAGTTTCTGCGCGGGTCGAACGGCTCAAGAGATGCGGGGATTTCCCACAGCCTATTATTGGTGACTAACCAGGGCTGGACTATACAGGCTGAGGCCCGCTTCTATCCGCGAGAGATACGTATGTATATCCGGGATTTAGCGTAGATCATGTACGTATGCTAATTGAGCAGCAGTGTAGAATCTATCTTGGTGTTTCCCGATTGAGAAACACTAAACATTAGGGTCTTTGAACAAGTTACCAGATCATCTCGGTTCGCGTTAGGGTTGAAATCTTAGGGTTATACAAGCCAATCAGCATTGAGCGATATCGGTGGGGTAATTGCGGCCCAAATAAGGAAAAGTGTGAAATTTTTCTGGATGGACTACTAAACTTCAACTTTAACAAAGCCAATTCACTCATTCGTTTAACTAGTCTCTCTTTACATAACACAGTTTGTGCTCTGAGTTGACTCCGCTCAGAAGGAGTGTTTTTTCCAGCAGCATGCCAGCCCTGCCAGCCGATGGCGACTATGTAACCATCTCGCAACTCGTCGAACCCCCCACCGTTCCCAGCTGGCGCTCTCACGACCCAGCCCGCAACGCCAAACGCACCGATCCTTTTGCGTTTGGACAGCGCTTCCTCGAAGAAGGCGACGATGTATTTGCGTACAACGCCTGGGACCACGTCGAAACGGATGAAGACTACAGGGCCTACGCCGAACTACAATATGCAAAACAGCGCGAAAACCCCGCGTCAGACTGGCATAAGACGCTCTACAACTCGAGCCCGGCGAAGTTCTGGGATAGATTTTATAAGAATCACAATCAAAACTTCTTCAAGGATCGGAAGTGGTTGAGGCAGGAGTTTCCGGTGTTGGCTGAAGTCACGAAACAGGGTGCAGGGCCTAAGGTGGTGTTGGAAGTTGGTGCTGGCGCGGGGAATACGGCATTCCCGTTGATCAATAATAATGAGAATGAGGAGTTGAGAGTTTTTGCGTGCGATTATTCCAAGAATGCGGTCCAGGTGATGAGGAAGAGTGAGCATTATAACGAGAAATTTATGCGCGCCGAGGTATGGGATGTCACATCTGAAGAAGAAGAGATCGAGGGAGAGATAAAGTCTGCCATGCCACCTGGCGTGGAAGAAGGCTTGGTTGATGTCGTGATTCTCATCTTCATTATGTCTGCACTTGCCCCGAATCAATGGAATGCAGCTCTTCGGAATATACATCGAGTTCTCAAACCGGGTGGTCTGGTGTTGTTTCGTGATTATGGCCGTGGTGATCTTGCGCAAGTGCGGTTCAAGAAGGAGCGCTATCTGGCAGAAAATTTCTATGTGCGGGGCGATGGCACGAGGGTCTACTTCTTTGACGAAGAGGAATTGAGGCAGATTTGGAGTAGTTGGACGCCAGAGAAGGGCTTACCGATGGTGAACAGTGACAAAGATGGCGATAGTAACCAAGCAGAGAATAAGGAGAAACAACATACGGAGAATACCGCCGAGCAAAGATCAGAAGAGATAAGCAGCAAGCAGCCGGAACAGGAGCAGACAGAGGACTTTGTAGGCGCCTTCGAGGTGCTGAATCTCGGTAAAGACCAAAGGCTCTTGGTCAACCGCCAAAGAAAACTCAAAATGTATAGATGCTGGCTACAGGCTCGTTTTAGGAAACGTGTTCCCGGTGAGTCCAGTGCAGATCAGCAATCGGCACCGACCCCCGAGTCGGTCACAGAGGGACTTGCGGCTACTACTTTATAGACTCTCTTTGATGATTTAGCCATGAAAAGCGTTTGATCTGGAGGCATTATTCATTATAGAACGTACATTCAAGTCTACATATTATATGGCGCCCTTCTCCCTTGTATTCTTGACTAATATACACTAAACGACTCTTATTGTGATTCAGTATGCCGAGGTTGACCCTACATCAATGCTACAATAGGATGCAGCAGCAAAAATACCGGTCTTCTTCTCCCAACCCTCAGCCCTATGATGCTTATTACTTCAATCAGCTACCGCCCACAGATCGGTTTTCCGCATAAACTGACACATCCTCGTCTACATCTCCAGAGTTGCCGACTTCTTTGGCTCCCGCCACATATTTTTCGGAATCAATCATAGCTCCCCCCTTTCATCTACAGCGATTCAGGGCCACTCTTCAATCCGGAGGGTTGATTTGAATATGATGGCAAATTTTATCATTCTTTTCATGGCAAGATGGCCGAGCGGTCTAAGGCGTACGTTTCCCGATACTTGTACAGACATACTCAGAATTCTATACTAACAATCTTCTAGGCTAGCTTAAGGTATACAACCACTTTGTGATTGATGTACGCTAGTTCGAAAGAGCATGGGTTCGAATCCCATTCTTGTCAGCACATCACGATTGTTTTTTTGGCGCTTTTGCTGTCTACTTTTTGTAGTTATAGTGAATGGTTTACGTTATGGAGACCAGGTGGTGTAGCGAAGGGGGACCCGTTAGGGCTTGGTTGGCCGTTGCGCTACACCCAATCGGTCTAGCGCAATTCAAGTACAATCCGATGACCTCGATCATTTTCTCGTACTGACAGAGTAAACGGAACATTTTGCGCTTATATGAGTTTTCATAATTTAAAGATATCAATCTTTTAATTATTTAGTTTTGATTCGGCGTGAAAGTGGTTGTATTGCTACGGTTGTCGTCGGCTCCGAACAGTTGCACTGATCAGATTAGGGCTTTGAATGCATCCTCAGAAATTTGTAGTGGAGAACATCGTGATTTGTCAATTGGATGTCATCTACTCTTTTCCAAGGCACGGGACAGTATGGAAATGTTTTGTCCTTTGATCTAGTCGATCTCTATGGGGGAGAACGCGCCTTGTCACCAGAATGATGGAACGCTGACAATTATCTGGAGCAGTCTTCGTTTGCTACATTCAGGTTATTCTTCAAGTATGTTGGCCATTGCCTTGACCATACCCCCATGCACATCACTCTTCAACTGGGGAACAATATGCGGGCTCGAAGTTCAAGTGGACAAGTCATGTTGAAATTAATCAATCTAGTCGGTCGTTAGTCGACGCATCTTCTGATGAATTCGACGATAAGAATGAGACAATATTTTACCATTCTCTGTGTTAACTAGTTTGCCAGACTTCTCTTCGTTTGACCCAGAATCTTCCTTCGAGATCTTTGACTCCGGTTTTGGGGCTTCTTCCGAGTCTTTAGGTCTCTATCCAAAGTCAATAATCAGACCAGAGCAGAAAAGAGTAAATTTTTGGATTCCCTACCGGTATTTGGCGTCGCTTCGTCTGTTCACGCATCGGAGGAGACTTGAAAGGGGACTTCACTGTTTGCTGCGTGTCTAGTTTGCTGAGGTTCTCGGCATCTGATCTAGACTCTATCTTTAAGGCCTTTGACTTTGATTCTGTTGCTGCTTCCGAGGTTTGCGGACTCTATCCAAGACCAATTATCAGAGTAAAGCAAGAAAAGAGTGGACTTTTGGTTTCCCATACCGGTGTTTGGCGTCGTCGCGTCTTTTGGCGCCATGAAGGAGACACATCTCTCGCCCTCTTCTTCATCGGATTCTGTATGAAGGTAACACCTGAATCCTTGTGACGACAATCCTCAGTCTTGTAGCCCGTCTTGAAACAGACCTCGCACTGCTTTTGACATGCACTGGCTTTATGTCCCATCTCGCCGCAGATGTTGCATTTGATGCTGGGGCAGTGCATGCTCCAATGGTCCCTCTGTTTGCAGCGGAAACAGACGTTCTGGGGACAGTCGCGCGTGTAATGGGTATCGACTTCGTGGCAGATTTTGCATTCTGATTCGGACTCAGGGATGGGCATTGTGGTTAGATTGGTGGGATGGGAGTAAAAATAGATCGTGTTGATAGTACTGATAATTACAGGGATGAAATTAAATTGATGAAGATGTTGATGATGAGATAGAGTAAGGAAAGCAGAGAGGGGTCAAAAGATACGTTTTATCGAGCAAGGCTAACAGAAAGGCACCTACAAAGAACTCTGCTCGACGGTAATCTCCGTCACAAGATGTCGTTGCCCGAAGAATACAATGGCACGGACACAAGATAATTCGTTCAGAATAATTTAGTGATTATTTTCTTATACTAAGATCAGTAAAGACAAATCAAGTACCGTTGGGAAATCATAACCATCAGGTAGTTGATTAGAACATTTCGATTCGTATTAGATGGAAAGAAAAATAGATCCAAGATGACTTCTCTTTCCTGTAATAATAATACATCAATACTCGCCTCGAGATACGTGTAAACCACCGGATTCTTTTCATAAATGATGTACTTAGGCCAGTGAGTTTTATTCAGGAGTGCAATGGTAACTATTGATACCTGCAGACACACTCGTCTCTAGTAATAGCGCACTATTCAACCTGGACTCCATACTGAATATAGCAAAATATTTGCATAACTTTCTTAAAAGATCAAATTACTCAGAACATCACATATTAAATAAACTGATCTACTTAGATATATGCTACTATTATATGAGCTATATTTTCAACGATGTGAATGCGTATATTACTTTATACTAGTTCATGCGTATTAAAACCTCTCGTATGATTGTATATCAGGTCATATTCTCTTTATCAACACATGTGCACTGTGAATGCTTATCAATCGGTAAGTTCCTCAATACCCCTCTGCAAGCACGATTCCCTCCCTTCCAGCGCTTTCCTTCCGCAGGTCATCATCCATGACTTTGTCGAACTCAAAAGTGACTAGAAACCGTTTTGATTATTTCGATTCACTCGACCACAAGTTATGAATCACCGAACCCGAGACGAAAGAGTCTTCTTCATTTTCAATTTTGCTATCTTCTCCAAAGGCCCTTCACACCAACACACATATGGATGTATGTATTATAGATACTAGAGTCAAGCTATTTCTCTAGCGTATCCTCAGAATGCAACCCGTAAGCCCTAACTTAAAAATCCAACACAGTCTGATTAACAAACTCGTAGAAAGCTCCACTCTTCGACACAAAGTGGGACGCTAACCTATTCCTCGGGGGCCATTTCAATGTATCTAGCCATCTACGCATCAAAACCAAGTTACCTGACTCATACTAGAGCTGCTAGCCCTTGAAAATTTTGCGTATAGTGCTGCGGCTAGTCCTACGAGTATATCTTTGACGGTAAGAAAGCCACACCATATGCCGAATCAAGCTTTTATTCTTCATGAATAGTGGAGGCACTAGATTATTACTCGCCCGGAGTCATCACGGCGAGTGTAATGATTGTGAAAAGCACGCGCTACGAAGTGGGCTGCGTCACCTAGATCATTTGCCACGTGCTCTGTGATAGCAGCTTTTCGCGGGTATATAATGCCACTGTATGTCCTGCATAAATTGTAGACGGATCATGGGAACAGGTTCTTGGTCTTATGTAGGATCCGAGGTTGATTCAACACCAGTGCATATTCCCACAGGTAGCGCCTCCGATATTACGATTCAAGAGTAATTGAGACTCCTCTCAATTCTGTTAATCGATGTCAAACATGTTAAACAGGAAATATCCAGCACCCGCGTCCAAGTTCCATCAACCTGCTCTGCTGGGAAATGTTCTGTGGCACGAACTTGAACTATGTTACGGCTTCGTGCGACGAGATCTTGGGACCGGTCTATTGCCTGTCCCAGCATTTACATTGGCATCGTTACTATACCGAAAAGCCTCAGCTGAAGAGATCTATAGCATATTACCATGTTTGTGAATCTCATTCCCACGTCCGCCTCTTTTCCTTTCCCTTTCTAAACAATTTACTAAAAATTCGAAACAAACGGAACAGATGCCTTCCTCTACGGCTTCCTTTACCTCTACTCCTTCGTAGTCGCGAACCAAATTGACGGCGTAAATGAAGACAAAGTCAACAAACCCGACCGCCCCATCGCCAGCGGCGCCACGACTCTTCGCGCAGCAAAAATCCGCTGGACAATACTTACCTTTTTATATTTAGGATACAGCCTTTATCTAGGCGTCGAAAAGCCTACTTTGTTATGGATCGCGACAACTATTGCGCATAATTTCTTGGGGTTTGCGAACTTTGGCCCGACAAAGGATGGATGTATGGGTGCTGGATGTATTGCGCAGTTGACGGCTGCATGGGCGATTGGTGGTTCGGAGGCGCAGATGGGCTGGGATTGGATCAAGTATATCACGTTGTATATGCTGTGGCCGATTCCATTGCAGGATTTAAGGGATATACCTGGTGATAAAGCTGTGGGGAGGTTGACGACGCCGATTTTGATGGGAGATACTATCTGTAAGTCTTCTCCGCAATCGAATTTGAACAAAGGCGTGCTGATGATTCCAAAGCAAGAATCTATATTTCTGCCGGGATTTGTGTGTCTCAGGTGGGATTCCTCTCCCTGTGCGTTCTGATGGCTACTCAACTTACAATGTGTTGAAGTACCTCCTCGTGAGATACCGCATTTTAGAGTACAGATACGATACTTCCACTATTATCCTCAGTTCATCACTGGCCGTGATGAGTCTGGCCGTTGTGTTACGATTATTAGCGTGGCGGACTGTGGCTGCTGATCGGTATTCGTATTGGTTGTATACCGTTATCTACGTGTTTCAGCCTATATCAGCATGTATAGTGTTTGCGTGAGCCTATCAGGTCAAGTTTGATAGAAAATTTGTGACGAATCGACTTGAGTCCTATGTTGAGTCTCGCTTCATCAATCGAAACACAGGAAATAAAGGGTGAGAAACAAAAGGTACATATCTGCGTGAACGTATAACCGTCCCAAAAAGTACCATTAGGACTAATTGATATGGTCAAATCTACCTAAGAACCTTCACGGAACGATGAATTTAGGGCTGGAGCATGCATGTGACATGAAACGGTAATTTCCTAATTTGGACAACTGCACTTAACCCTACACGCAGGGGTGTGCATGTATACCGCAGCAGGCCAAGACTATATGTAGCACAGAACTCCAGTTTGACTGTATGCTCAAACTGCTTCGCTTCGATCTCGGTATATTTATTTAGGAATAGAATCGCATATCATAAAGCCATTGTTGTACGTTCGATAATCTAGATAGGAAACACATTGGCTGCGTTGTACATATCCTGTATCTTGCTCCACGTAAAAGTGCTGATGCGCTCCCCGCATTGAAACAACTCCTCAACAGTTTCCCACCTAGAGGATTCATCTTCTCCTAAGAGAGATGAGAAGACATTATTCTCTCGCTTCCTCCTGCAAATTATCTTCCCTCCAGGTTGCAAACCGTCTTCCATTATTATCCGAACGTCTTGAAACCGACGCCATTCGGGGAGAACGTCACCATGAATAGGCGACTGTGAAGAGGATCCGAAGAAGTCACCCTCTTCCAACCGTATCACCGTCTCAGCCGCCGCTGCCACGGCAATACCATCCCAAACCGCCTCACGATGAGGCGCAAGTCTCAACCCTTCAATTGCCCGTCTCCTTATAGACGGGACACGGCATTTCAGTGCTGTATAATACAGAACAGGCACGGGACCCATATCAACACAGAAATTTAGAGGTCCGGTATGACATTTTGCTTCTACTGCTGGGTTGAAGTTTCCGGGAAAGCCACGCATCATGACCATATCCGAAGCTATGTAAAGGATTTTTTCAAATAGGTGGGTGTAGTTGTCGAAGGCCATTTCACTCCAGGACTCGTTTGGGGCGGGACATGTACGGAGCATGATCTCGACTTTAATTGACCAGATCTGTAGGAGGCTGAGTGCTATGTAACCATATACCGTAATATTCGTTCGGGTCTTTTGCGAAAGCTTTTCGTATGCTGTATTCCATATATTCAAGTTCTGTATTAATTTTTCCCGGGATTCGATGAGCAGGTCCTCGAATCCGGCCACTGAAAAGGATGTTGTGTCACCCGTCACTTTGTTTATTAAATGAAGCGTCTTGTTAAGTAGTACCTCCAAGTATTGGCGGCATTCTTGCAGTGTGTCGAAAGTATCCGGGATCGCCTCAATAGAATAAGTTCTTGCTTCCATTAAATGTATGTATCGCGAGGGATATCCAAACAAAACACATTGTGTATTTAGTCGAGCCAGAATCTCAAGCAAATGATCATCCACGGTCTTCGGATCCGTGACACGAAAGATTGCCTTCCGAGGTTTCCGCAGTGAAATATCAGAAATTGGTCTCTTTCGTTGCAGGGTTTGGAGAACATTAATTCCATGGTCAATATGCACATTGGCACGAGTGTAGGAACCCCTCATCAACTCAATGCAGATAAACACAACACAAGTAATCAACGCAATCTGTACAGACTCATGGCTCATATCTTCAAAACAAGACTGCAAACGAGTGATAGACTTATTGTACTGCTGCAGCGCGAACCGGTCCCATTTCTGTATCTCGAAACTATAGTTAATGAACGGATTATCGGGTCCTTTTCGCATACAGCTGGTATACTCTTGACTGCGTTGAGTAGCTGCCAGTGCAATCACAGCATGAAACACGGCTGGCGCAGAATATGATAGTTGTGGGACAATTTCTTCCCAGAAGCTTGCGTCGAAGAATCCAGGGAGTTTGGCGAGACATCGAAATTGAAAAAAGTCAAGACAAACTAGCTCATCTGCGTCGACTCGGCGATTGAGGAGATTGAACATTTTGTGGTTGCTGTTTAAAATTGGCGATCTGCAGCATATGTAGTCGAATTTATCTCGAGGTGGCGGTGTATTAACAATTTTCACGTTTTGGGGATATTGCCGTTCATGATATCTGTGAGATGTACTAGCACGACTACTTGTGCTCCAGATACCGTAACCATCGCAGGTCCGGCCTGTCGAAGTACACTGCCCGCAGGCAGGTCGTGTTTCGTCGCATTTGACCCTTCGAACTCTAGATACATGTAGTCAGCATCGCCTTCCGTGGTCCTAGTTAGAATGAGAAAACCTGACTTGCATGTCTTGCATCCAGACTTGACATGCTTTGTACCACGTCGTTGTAATTTCTTGCCTGTCCGAAATCGACCTTCTGAAGGAGGCTTCATCGTCGATTCCATCTTAGAAATTGTGACGGACTGTGTCTCGAGACACTCTTTATCGGTTACTCAAGCAGACTGTTGAACGATCAATTCCTTTCTTTCTTTCTTTCTTTCCTTGTTAAGGTGTACACAACTCTTTCCCTCGAGAAGAAACCATGAGGTACTTATACAAGTTGACAATCACACTAGCTGATGACATTTGACGAAGACAAATCCGATTTGGGAAAGACGCTAAGATTGTGTTGTGGCGCTGTTCTTACACATCGGTGGAATTCTATTGGGTCTGTCGTAAAATATGCTTCGTGATTGGACGATAGACTTATCTTTTACTTCATGCTCCACCCGTCCCAGCACCACTGTCATACACACGGATTACCATATCTCATACGCCAATTACTAAAACTCCATGTAAAGCTGTAATGAATATGGTATGATGAATACACATACAGTCTCTTACTTGTAACTATATAGCCTCAAGCCGTATATACTTCTTTGTGTAATGATGAAATGGCAAAGAGACAGCCGATATAGTTGGCATTTACCAGTCTTTATCCTGTTGTATCTCAAAACTGAATACAACTGCGTTTTCTATACTCTCCAAAGATACATATCAGCATGTCACAGGTAGCTATATCCTAAGCTTTTTCTGGAGCGAACAGAAGCCTCTGTCGGGCCGACTATTCACAGCTGTGAATTCATATCAAATGCAAGCTTGACGTGGCTTTGCAAGTGCTACGACTGGGTTGATATCACTTACTACAACCGTAAGTTTGCTTCTGTGTAAGTCTTCTGTCTTGTTCAAATGATAAGAAAAAATAGATTTCTCGCAGGTCGTGACACTTGGACGCAACTGGAATCTCAGCACTATCCCACAGCCAGATGGCAGTAGTGAGGATTGGAATCATCGGTGGAGACAATTTGCTCCTTCCGGGTCATTAAACGATAACGGTTGTGACTTTACTCCTTACAGCGAGTACTGTGATGACAAGACACCAGCTCGCTCCCATAGCAATCGGAATGACTGAGGTCTACATGAAGGTTAAAACATCGAATTGAGAGTAGCTACGATGTCTACAAGAAGAGATGATGGAAATAAGGTGATTAATCGGGATTTTTTTCTCTTTAGGATATAATTTCCATGACTGGCTTGATTGTTACGCTGTATTTGCAGAATAGGTATGTATTCGGGAACAACATACATGTATCGATTTCAGCCAGTGACAAACCTTATCGAAGAATAGGGTTCAAAATATCCAAAATAACTTCCTTGACAAAAGTAAAACTCAATCCAATAAATGAGGAAATCTCCCTTCTCTATCATCTAATCACTTCCACAGTTTTAGACACGTTGAGGAAGAATAGCATCCTGCGCTTGAAGACGGTGAGGGGAATAAGAGACCGCAACCCCACTGCCTCGAAGGTTTCCTACTTCTTCTTCTACTACTGAAGAATCATCACCATATGATGTTATATCATCATTATCAACAGTCATATTGGTGCCCCAAAAGGCGACATTCAAAGCGTCGTAATGCACGCTCACCTGAGCTTCTGAGTGCTTGATTTTTGCTTGATCATACTCCTCGCCTCTCAGCCAAGTCTCCAAGATGAACTCTGCGCCCTCATTTATACGCTTGAACGAATCCACATGAAGCTTGTTCATCTTCGAAAATATCAGATCCGCCCGCTTGTTCAGGGTATCAATCACTTCCCTAGGCGCTCTGGTGAACTCCTTGCCCAGATCCCGAGGACAGATACTGTACGCTTTCCGGAATCCCTTGGAGACTCTGTGCTGTTTGGCGCGATCCTTGTTGAATAGGCGAATATACTCGACTGCGCGTAGATCGGTCAATAGGTCTGCTCTTTTGAGATATCTGTATTGAACGGTGTGGCTGTTATGATCCGGTGTTTTGTCGCCTCTTTCGCCGAGTCTTTCGAGTTCTTGGACGCGACATTCGAGTATTTCGTCGTCGAATTCCTGGTATTCGTCGTCAAAATCGAATGGCTTGTCGGCGATGTTTTCGACAAAGTGGTCCATCTCATTCTGGACGATTTTCCAGAGGGTTTCGCGCCAGTCGGAGTTCATTTCGGAGGATTTTTACGCATTACACTTCTGAATAGGTAGTAGCTTGTTCATGGGGGGTAAAACGGCTCTTGGATCTCTACCAGGAAGAAAAATACGATCTTCTCCGGACCAATGAGGAAATTATGGAGAGATATATATTCCAGGAACTGACATGTTCGAAGACGATCTGACATGTTCTTTATTGATTTGTTACCTTCGGTGAATATGAAGGTATTGATAACCAGAGCCCCAATTTCTTTCAAAATAACTGTTTGATGATGTTACATGTTTCTTGAGTTTTTTGGGCTTATCAAAGCTGAACTTGCTCGGAAATGTGATTAATGATCATTAGATGCAAAGGAACATTATTCTGTATCTCTCTGTTTCTCACAGGCTTTGATGGAGAAATACAGGATGGTTTCATTCTCGTACTTTGAAGAATGAATGTAAGGTCTTTGTATGTACCAAGATGAATAGTTACCTATTCGAGGCAGCCCTAGTTCAGGCCTGTAATGTCAGGCAACGACAAGCGGACCCACTTTGGAGATGGCCGATTTTATGACAGCATCAAATCCCGTTTCGATAGCTTCGACAGTTACAATTTGAACTCCAGTCATTGCACTCTACACAATTTATAATCACGGTGTGTGGCTTTAAATTTAACTTCAATTATCACCACCAAACAGGCTCATGCATAAATAATCTGGAGTCCATATATATCATACTCCAACCTCAATTGAGCTCACTTCGAGCCATGAGACCGATTTTGCGCCCTCAGCCATTCTTAAGGCATTGCACATTAAAACACCAAGGAAACAGACTCATATCGACTAAAAATGATTCCTCGACAACAGCAGTTGCATCAACCTTCAAATCTGCCTCGATAGCATGTTCGCAGCAATCGCCATTTACACTACGACAATCAACCCGGCCACCAACGCTGTATCTACATCCCACCCGCCACAACCGATCATTTATCAACATCCCCAACATCTTCAACAATGAAAATAACAATAACAATCCACAAGCAATCCGCACCCTCCGCGCCTCCCGCACATTACCTTTCCCTCCCTCCCCGCTCTACGATATCATCGCTTCAGTCGAATCCTATGCTGAATTCCTACCTTTTCTCGGTGCCTCAACCGTAACAGCGCGTGACCCGAAAACGGGATACCCCTCGCAGGCATTCCTAACAGTGGGCTACGGCCCCTTCACAGAAACGTTTACCTCTCGCGTAACTTGCGATCGCGACAATTGGACTGTTGAAGCTAGGAGCGGTGGTGGTGTAGGCGAGGACGGGAAACCGATCCCGGGCGCGGATGAAGGGTTGTTTAGTCATTTGAGTACGAAATGGGAGCTTGTTCCGAGGCCCTCTGCTTCGGCAGGTGGAAATGCTGGCGCAGAGACCGAGGTGAAACTGGAGATTCGGTTCAGGTTTCAGAATGCCATGCATACGGCTATGATGTCTGCGGTGGAGGATAAGGTTGCTGGAGTGATGATTGAAGCGTTTGAGAGGAGGATTAAAGAGCAGATGACCCTGGGTCGATGATTCGGAGGAACTGTGATTGTCCACCGGGTTACATCTCATGTACTATATGTATAGTAGAATAGAACTGCAAATCTATATCAAGCACATAATACATTTTGTCCTAGTACCCCAATGCTATATAATACATGTAGAAGTTCAAAAAGGGTGAACACAGCACTAATGAAACAACAGGTTCGACGGAAACAAACCTACAGAATTCGTTTGTTGAGCTTCGGGCCCGCGCCGTATCCCTGTGTAGCCTTGTGCGCATCCTCCACCGCATTCCAGTCAACTCTATCCCACCATCTCTCGAGATATTCGTCCTTCCCACTGATGCCGTGGTCCATCATCCAGACGTGCTCCCACGTATTCACACAGAGCAGTGGAGTAAGCGGCAATCCTCCCGGGGCGAGGTCATGGGTTCCTTCACCCGATGCAGGGAGACCAAGGAAACTGAGGTCTTGGCTTGATCGTTTGCCTGATGGCGGAGCGGGTTCGTTGTTCATATCCACGCCCTGCTGTCGTGCAAAGGCCTCGGGGTAAGGGGTGCCAGCGTTATACGTGGATAGGATTCTGAGGAGACCGGTTTGCTTTTGAGCAACGAGCCAGACGAAGCCAGGGCCGAATTGGGCGCTGGCGGTGGCGAGGAAGTCTTGTTTGAGAGACTCAGGGGATGAGGCGCTTTCGGTCATGTCGGATTTTAGTTTCTCGGGGATTTTGACTTGGACGGGGGACTATTGAGTAGAGTTGTAAGTGATTGATCCTTATACGAAGGAAAAGAGAAGCTCACAAGACGATGGAAGAAAAAGTGGTTGTTGTGGGCCATAGAGGCATAGTTGAATAAATGGGCTGTTTCGCGCCTTTTGGCATATTTCTTGACGAGGGCGAGTGTGTCCAAATCCGCATCGACCGTGTCTATGTATCGTGAGCAACTCAGGAATTGCATCTCTTATCAATCAATTGGCATACCTTGTGTCATCAAATTCAACTTCTCCACCAACAGCGACTGGTATTGTGTCCAGGCAAAGTCAAAGGCCTCGGGGGACATGAACTCGGAAATGCCATGTTCTTTGAACAATCGCTCGTTCGCTAATTGGGGGACTCTATGGAGACTGCGGTATTGAAATCGAGGAAGGCTGGCCTATATAAACAAGTGCGAGAATCAGTATCATATCCTCCAAGAAACCTTCCAATGATTGCACCTATGAATATCAGATGCTTGTATTGATATTCATCCTTACCTTGACAGTGGCCGAAGCACTCAGACCGCTCTGCGGCCGTACTAATCTTTGCAACATGATTATGTCTGACGAATGGCAAGACTCAATAAGCTAGTCGCAATGCCCTGCAACAAGCTACTTGTCTGTACAAAGTAGAAGCTCTCTGTGAGCGAGGAAGTCGCGAATCCGCAGAATTTCTGCCATTGTTACCCATTCCAGACTAGCGTGGGCGGAAGACACTATGACCAATAGGAGCGTCAGATCGCGCTCCCGCAGTTTACAGGGGAAACATTGCGGCGGTTAACCTCGATCCTTTAACACCATACAAAGCACACGACAACAATTAGCTGGGGGTCTACTGTTTCAGATTTTTTGTTTCTACGGTATATTTAGAACATCGACAACCTGTAGATTGGAGGAGTCATACTATTTCCAGACCTTTGTTTCTTTGGTGAACGCGATGCTCCTCCACTTGGCGCCTTGATCGTGCCATTTCTGGGACATGGGCGCGTATACCCAAAAAGACGATTTTTTCACGATGGAATTGGGCGACGACTTGTCTTCTGGCTGGCACAAATAGGTCGAGGAGCCTGATTCATGTATCATAATCTTTTACTTCGATTCTGACAAGTTCTTAGTATTGTTATTCTTCTTTCACTCTTGCATTATAGGGCTCTTTCATTCCTTTGTGATATTTGCATAGCATTATTTAGGAGCACGCTTGATACCATCATATACCGTCCTAATTTGCAGATCATATATCTTATTCTCTCTTTTTTAAACATTCCTTTCTTCAACCTGTTACACATCGGCTACTCTGACCTCTCGTTTATACACACAGACACGCGCCTTTGCGTGTATAGACAGTGGTCATGGTCAAACACATCTACACCATCTCTGCTGCAGCCTTGTTACAACTAGGCTGGTCCTCGTTGGCGGCTGCAGCATTAATCCACTTACCTCTCAATGACCTCTTCCTAAGGGACGACTCCGCAACATGTCCCACGAACTCTACCTCGTGTGGTAGCTCGTACTCTGGAAACTTTTGCTGCTCGACAGATACAACGTGTCTTCGTCTGGATAGTGGAAGCAGCGTCTTATGCTGTCCCACGGGTGAGGACTGCACGTTCATCGAACCGATTACTTGCAACGTGCAGGCGATGAACGCCACTGCCAATCCGACCGCTCCTATACAGTCGACGAAGTTGAGCGATGACTTGCCGACATGTGCGGACGGATGTTGTCCATTCGGGTATACCTGTGCAAAGAACACCACATGCGTCCTCGACACATCGACCTCGACTACTACTGCCTCTGGTTCCGCGGCGACGGCAGCGACATCGGCGGCGACAACGAAAGCGACTGCTACTGCCACATCCACGATCTCCATCAGCGATACTGCCCCTACAACATCGACAGCCTCATCAGCAACAGGAGCCCCAACATCCACTTCTGTATTCTCTTCAAACTCAACACAAACCGAAACGTCAGCCAAATGCCCCCAATTCCCAGCCACAGCCGTTGTTGCCGGCTTCTTTCCCGGCGCAGTAGCCGGTGCCCTTGCAGCCGCTATAATAATGATGTGCAGGCGACGAGGAGACAAACAATCCCGCGAAAGCACACTCCAAAAGACGCATCGCTCGTCTGGGGGTACTATAGTAGGAATCTCAGATCCTATCCCAGACGACGAAAACGGTTCTTTCCGTACAGATTTCCTTCTACAACGAAAATTGAGTGGCCGATACCCTCAGCCAGGCACAGTAGCACGCTCCAAATCCATGATGCGCAGAACCGGTACGCGAGTGAAAAGTATCTTCATCGGGAGGAACAGTACCGCCGCCGCAAGCCCGCAATGGAATACTGCGACTCCGCCTATGCCTCCCATGCCCGCTGTGCACGCTATGCCCGGTACGAGTGACAGGCCAGTTACGCCGCAACATCAAACCGGTAGACTTGCTGTGGGTCCGCGTGAACCCAGCACCGAGAGTATCAAGGTGTACTCTCCGCCGAACATGTTGGGGATCAGCAGCTTGAATCAGGATCGTAACACCACATTCAGTGAGGTGATGGAAAAGGCTGGCTTCCAGAATGCAAGGGGTGAGCCGTCATACAGGGTGAATGAGACGCCTGTTCAGGGCAATAGCCCGCAGCGGAAGAAATAGATCTTCTGGCCATCCATTGCTCTTTCCTTCTGTCGCATCTAATACCATGTATGTTATTGCATAGCATTTCGCATTTAGCATTAATAATATAACATCGTCAATTCTCAAGAAGCTGTGCATTTAAGCTGAGGGGAGACTAAGAGGCTGAGAGTAAACAACATCGTATAAGTGGATCTAATCACGTGAAAAAGCATATAGCTGTCCGAAATCTGGCCAATCAGCCTACATCTTCTCAATATACAAGATCTAGCTTCCAGCATCGCCAGAACGAATCCTAATGCCTAGATAACTTCGCGTCACCACTGAATACACGATAGAATGTCCTGATAATGGTCACAAACGCTGGAGGCCTTGCCGCCTCTGCCAAAATCGTCCCCGCCGCCATCGCAACTGAATCAGCCATCATGGGCGCAACCCCCCCCGACAGCGCGGTGGTCAGCCATGCGCTTCCACCCGAGAAACCGGAAGCGATACGGACACGAACAAAAGTTATACTTGCTTTCTGGGCAGTGATCTTATTATTTGGGCTGCCGATGTGGTGGAAGACGACTTCCGTCTATCGTGCTTCGTTACCCCTGGATGAGATGATGAGTTGGGCGGAGGGAAAGGTGAGACTGACACAGAACCAGGTCATTGATTGAGAGTAGAGCTGATCTATTGCTTTGAATCTAGGCATGCAAACCAGAGTTTCCGTTAGAGATCGTCCTGCGTACTCCGTCAATTTCAATGGCAGAGGCCCAGAATCTGTTGCGAACAACACAACATGCGCTGGACGATTTGAATGAGTTTCCAGTACACCATTTACGACTGAGGCTTGCGGATCATACTGAGACGAGAGAAAATAATAAAATCGATATCGATATCGAATTGGAGGACAAATCCAATGCGGCACTCGTTGTAAACCTCATTCCCTCAGAAATAGCAACTCCTACTTCACAACTTCATTCTTATTCACCGCGGATGGATATATGGTATCCTCCTAGTCAGCTTTCGTCCGTCTCCTCTACGACCTCTCCTCTTATTACTTTTATTGCGGACGAAATTCAAAACTTATTCAATGAGGAAAAAGCGACTATAGCATACATACTAGGCCAGAGTAATTCTGCACTGGCGTCCTCGTTCCCTGGTGCAGGTCAATTGGCAGAGCTTGTCAGCAAACGAGTGGGCGGGTCACTCAAATATGCCGAGACATATCATCTATCTGTCTCTCTCTTTACGCCCGGTTCGCAGCCGTCGTCGTGGGAGATTGAAGATGCGATTCAGGAATACATGGTTCCATTGCTAGACGCATTCTCGTCAATCAGCAATTTCTCGATTGACACCCAGGTCCAGCTATATGCTTCTTTCTCCCCGACATCTCCGCACCCAGAGTATGACGAAGGCTCACAACAATGGACGCTCAAGGAGGAAGACCTCAGCTCCTTTATCAACGCGGCAGAATGGCCATTGAGTCCAAGCATAGGTAGCGGACCAACCATCAACTTCGTTTTATATGTCCCTGCCGCAACGCAGTCTCCACTAGTCGTCAAGGAGAGTCTTGCAACCAGCTGGATTGTGCCGCAATGGGGCGGCGTTGCTATCGTCAATCCTTCCATCACGGCCGGCGACGTAATCAATCCTCCACACCTGGCCAAAGAAAACCTCAAACCCGCTCTCTTGACTTTCTCGCACCAACTGCTCACCCTTCTCGGCACACCAGCAACACCATCCTCTCTCCCGCTCCGCCTCCAAACCTCAATCCGCACTCGAGCAGCCACTTTGTTACTGTCTGCATCATCAACAATGGGCTCTCTAGCCCGCCTGACCCAATCCCTCTCATCAATCCCCATCCCCTTGAATGTCGCCTCGTCCGTCCTCACAACTCTTACCCACCTCTCATCAACATGCCAACTCCTGCGCGAGGGCAAATTCGCAGCAGCATTGGCAAGCGCACGAATAGCCGAAAAGGAAGCTGAAAAAAGCTTCTTCGAGAAAAGTATGGTGGGACAAATGTATTTCCCCGATGAGCACAAGATTGCGGTTTATTTGCCGTTGTTGGGGCCTATTGGGGTGCCGCTACTAATGGGGTTGTTGAGGGAGGTGAAGAATCTAGTGGTGGAGTTTAAGAGGAGGAGAGCATCTAAAAGCTAGTTAAATGATACCATTATGTTTAGCTATATGTATTACATTTTTGCAACATAAAAAACTCCGCTAGATGCTAGATATAATGGTTGGGGTATCCACAAACAACGCCATGCAACTTGTAATACATCACCCAGCAGTTAGGTGAAATTAATACTCCTTTTCGAAAATCTTCTGAATCGGTTTTGCCGCCTGCCACGTTGTTAATACCGACACTATCCAATCTAGAGATAGACAAGAGAGGGAACTCACATCAATAAACCGCTCCAGATCAGCGTCAAGATTTGCCAAATCGTCCTTTCGTTTCTTGTTCTCTGCAATCAGAGCCTGTTTTCGTTTCAGGAGTTCCTGCCTGGCTTGCTCCAGCTTTTCGCGCTCGTCGTGTTCGTGTTTTATGCGTGCGATCATTAGTTCGTGCGCATCGGACGAGGCGTGCTCGGGGAATAGGGCGAGGAATTCTTCTTCGGGGATGAGGGGAAGGGAGAGATATTTATGACTGCCATTCAGTAGTGAGTATAAAGACCGATAAAAGGGAGTGTGAGAGGGAGGGACGAACTCGTAGGATTCACAAGCAGCAATTTCACCCATCAGGTGCTTCTGCTCATAGTACAGGTTTTGTAGCTGCAGATGAAGCCGGTCGATTTCTTGCCGTGCTTCAGCGGTGACTTGCTTCGTCTCGCGGACGCGCAGGACGGCATCGCGGTTGAGGCCGCGCAGTTGTGCGAGAAGCGAATATAAAATCTTTTGCTGTTTGGAGATTGCGAGTATTAATTCCTGTGACGGCGGGTTGCTGCTTGATGCTGTAGCGGGATTTGTGGGATCGATTAGTTGCAGGAGTTTTTGGCATTCGTTGTGTGCGTTTGCGCTGATTTGGAGGACTGGCAGCAAGGAAGGATCGGTGACGATGTCGCGGACTGTCATGGTAGTTGTTTCCGCCATGGTGACTTCCGATGGCTTTCCTGACAGCTTATACTGTGACGTGCAATACCACAGATGACTATCTAATTGAAGCAGCTTATCAAAATTGCCGAAACAGGTATTCAATGATCTGCGCGGAAAAAGGCCGAGATATGGTTGCCAATGTCAATCGCACTTGAATGTGGCAAAACGGAGAGACAATCTTGAAGGCACATAGGCTGAGAAACCGGACTCGTGGAGTTGGGATGTGCTCTCATAGGCTGAGTTCAGCTGACTAGTTGAGGTCTTGTATGTATGTGCTTTGACAGTATGACTGCTTAGCATGGACTGAAAGTGCCACTGTCAGGGTCAAATGGCAGATGATGGCGAGAGTGTGAAGCGGTGGTTGGCTCTCGGGTTATTTGCCTATCGATTATCGCCCGCCAAGACCCCCCGGTCTTTCTCTTTCTTCTTGGATCGTCAACCTCATCCGCTACAACCTTCAGTTCCTTACTTATTCTTCGACCACTTCTTATTCTTTCCTCCTTTGCATACACATACATATTCTCACTGACGAGTCAAATGCTACAAATGCAACATTCTGGCAACCTCGCATAAAATCTCCTCCGTCATTGGCTTGGTACCCACGGGCGGACTTCTTATCGAGTTAGTTTAGCCGTCGATTATTGATCCCTGTCACTCCGACTACGACTGCTTCTCCACCTGAAGTTCCTGAAGCGTTTAGTCGCTCAACAATTCCCCTCCGACGGCCAACTATGAAATAAGAACTTTCGCCTTTCTCTCGAAGTCCACACCCTCTGTCGGGACTGAACACAGAACACAGTCGAGACATAACGACAATGGCGTGCAAGGCTCCCGCTGTAACAATTGGAGCCTTTGAAGGTGCTATCTCCACATCTACCTCCAATACTCCGAATGAAGAGACACCCCTGATCCGCTCGAGGAGGCGACATTCCTTTCAGCATGCGAGACGCTCGTCGTGCGACTACGACGCAGAAGCTGTTTTCCTAAGAGTGAGTCACAGGTTCATTGTTCCTTCTGATTAAGTTTTTGTGACTGATTATGTAGGTGGAGGTTTTTCTCGTGGAACTAGAACGACGTCTACAATGGCTCGAAGAATACCGCAAATCTCACATGGAATCGATCGATGCCAGCATGCGAAGAGGATATGCAGCACTAGAAGCCGTTCGAGACTCCTGCTGTGCGGCTTCCGGTGAATTGATGGGAGGCGGCAGGAAACGAGCCAAGATCTTGGTCGAAACACTCGAAGAACGATACAACGAAGCTCTTGCGACAAAGGAGACTCTAAGCGAAAAAGCGTATGCTGGCATGCGACTGATGGAGTCGTTTTTGAATGATATCGAGGCCAGGTCTCAATTAGTTCGTGAGGCCGGAATTACGAGTGCCTTTGATGAAGGCTGGAGAGGCGTTGAGTCGGGACTGAATCATGCTCGGGAAGCTGTGACTGAGGTTGTGGATGAGGGTATGGAAAGCGTCCGACGAGCCAAGGAAGCATTGCGCGAGAGCATAGATCGTGCTATCCTGCTGGCACAGGAGCGCCGCACAATCCATTATCACGACTTGCCGCATCCGTGGAGAGTCAATCCACATATTCTGCAGGGCTACCGATTCACAGCATCCACCAAGGAATGTATAACGTCAGTGTTCTCCTTTTCGAACGAGTTAGTCAACATCTGGTCTCACCTGATTGGCCTTTTTATCGTTTTATCGATTGCATTTTATTTCTATCCGCTCAACCCGAACTTTCCCATGAGCACAAAAGCGGATATCATGATTGCCGCCGTCTTCTTCTTCGCGGCCTGCAAGTGCCTCGTCTGCAGCACAATATGGCACACCATGAACGGCATCGCCAACCAAAAAGTCATGGAACGCTTCGCCTGCGTCGACTACACCGGCATTTCTTTCCTGGTTGCAGCATCAATAATGACAACCGAATACACAGCATTTTACTGCGAACCAACCTCTCGCTGGATCTATATTCTACTCACTTTTTCCCTCGGCGTCGGCGGCGTCATCCTGCCATGGCACCCAACCTTCAACCGCCCGGACATGTCCTGGGCCCGCGTCGCATTCTATAGCATCATGGCCCTCACCGGCTTCGCACCATTAATTCAACTTAGCTACTCGCGCAGCTTCGAATGGTGCCTTTATTTCTACGCCCCCGTCATGAAAAGTATCCTCGTCTACGGTCTGGGGGCCTGCGTCTACGCCTCTCAGATTCCCGAACGCTGGTTTCCCGGTCTGTTTGACTACTGTGGCGCAAGCCATAATATCTGGCACATTGCCGTGCTGGGCGGAATACTATTCCACTATTTCGCGATGCAGGAACTCTTTGCCGGTGCATTTGTGAGAGCACAGGGAGAGTGTCCTAATTTGAATGCTTAGGCTTACCCTCTTTGAGCATAACTATAGATCTCTGATTTTTAATTTTTAGGGATTCTGGCGTTTATATACGTACGTACATATTCATGTTTTATTTTTTTATTTTTTTTTTCTTTCATCATCATCACGTTGCAGCCTGCAGATAAAAAAAGGGACCTCGGGATTGAGGTGGTTGTTTCTTTGCATACATTATGGGTAATTAATTTGAGAGCTATAGACATACATACAAATGAGTGAAGTCAATGTAAATGACACAGTGCGAAATGTGAATACTTTGGGCAATCGAATCTAGTAAAGTAGCCATCTACTACATGACGGGGAGTTGAAATATCTGAACATAAGCGAAACGATAGATAACTCGCAAAAATCACTAATTTTCTAACCACGATACCCGGGTGCGGTGTACAATAGATACATTGCGTTGGTCGTATCACCTCCGCTATCGATGCTGCCGTTACTGCGATTGCTGCTGCTGCCGACGACAGTGGAAGGAGTGATATCCGTCTGCATCACGCCCCCCGTACCCGAGACCCCATTCATATTCGTATTTACGGGGATGTTCGGAGCATCAGCATCAGCTGTATTCCAATACGCCTCTTCCCAGATCGCGGGGTTGTTGTCTTCCATTTGGCCGTCCCACGCATGCTGCCCAGCACGTCTATGATCAGTATATGCATACTTTTTGGATTTGGGGTAGGGGAGGAGACGTACCCAGTCCAGATTCTGGGGCGTATCGAGCATGGTCTCTATGACGTCTAGACCTGGTAAGGAGGATTGCAATTGCAGGTTGGAATATGATTGGGGGAAGATGTCGATGTTTGCTGCTGCTGCTGCTGCTGCTGAGATGGGCGGTTGTATGATTGTTGAAGTAGTGGTTTGGCCGGAGCTATTGGATATAGGGGGCGTGGGGATTGTGGCTGATGTATTGAAGGAGGAGGGGTAGTTTGCCATGTATACATCTAATCCCTAGAGTTAGGCAGACGTTGGTTTGATTTAGAGATGTGCGTACCTTGATCAATGCCTCTGAACCCACGGTCTGACGCACTTTCTCCAGTCAGAATATCATCTGATGGTCTTTCTGCGCCTCTTGCTATGTTAATCGAGGTATTGGCGTGTAAAGCATGAGCCGGACTCTGACTGCTCCTCTTTCTCGCCTCGTCATCAAGTTCCGCCTTCTTCAACATCACCGTCACCGCAGCAAACGCCTTTCGCGCTTCGAGTGAATGTTTCAAATTCTCTTTCCATACTTCGCGAGACTTTTGCAATGTATCAATTAGTTTATTCCTCTGATCGATGCTCTCAACAGGAGAAATGGTATCTTGCTGCTGCTCAGCTGTATAGACGAGATCATTATTTTTGAATAACTCAAGACAAATCACCATCGCAGCCAGGATAAAATCATTATTCTGCAAAGATCTGAAGAACCAATTGTTCTTCTCGAGTCGACCACCCGCTTCCGACTCCTTGTACAAATCATACTGATGACGGAGAATCTCCTTTGCAGCACTTACACAGACAGAACGCGAGTAGTTCAATCGCGGATTGCATCGAGCCTCGACGAGGAACTTTCTGTGCAACACAATGCGGGCCTTTTGATACAGGATATCAAGGGTATAGCGTTTCATAATCAGCGCTGCGTTGTCGACAAAGGATTGATTGATGGGCCGCATGCGAAGCGCCGGTGCTATCAATTCATGCGCTTCCTCAAGTCCGCGGTCTAATTCTAGTACTTTATCGTACGTTGACGGTTGGCGATTATACGCTAAGTCGCAGATGCGGCCAAACATGTTCATAACACGATTTTTAGATCTCAGATAAGTAATGGGCGTTAGGACAGTGTCGGGTAATGCAGGCGGTAGTTCGATAGAATTCTCATCAATATCTTCGTCGCGGATGTTTCGTGGGATTTCGGTATCGCTTTGCCAGCTTTGCGCTTGTTTTGGGATACCCACTTGGAAAGATGTCAGAGTATCGAGTTGTGATAGAATGGCCCAAGTACGTCGACGCATTTCTCCTTCTAGGGTAGATAGAGTATCGTAATGTTTGGCGTCTCGGTGGTAGCCCATGCGCATCGCGAGTTTGATGGCAATACCAAGGATAATTGAAACGCTCATGGCCGAGTTGCCTCTTTTGGTATATTCGATTGTGGCGTAGATGAGTAAGGCTTCAACTTTGTATTTTCCAACTGTGGTGTAGTTTGAGTTGATTAAGCAGTAGCAGCAATTTCTTTGAAAGCGGTTCATTTCACTTGTTGTATCGCCCAATGGAGAAGGCAGCGTTTCCATACTACGCCGGAACATGCCCACGGCCATGGTCATGCAGCCGTACAGGAAAGCGAGCCAGGGAAGCGATACTTGCGAAGGATCATTCCAGAATTGATTATACTATCTGCTGTCAGTCTGATGCATTCAAAATTTGTAATATACAAACCTCTCTATGAAAGGCCGGAAAGTGAATGATAGCTTATGGCAAGTCAGCATTATCTTTCACCCCATTCAAGCAAAACAACTTACCAAGCGAGGGATCATCCGAATTCAGAAACTTAGCAATGAGTCTATCCACCACTTCCCTTTGGGGCAGATCTCCAAGAAGCTCCTGCTTTGACGGTACTCTGCCTCCGTAGAAGAGTAACGTGGGACGATTCGCATCCTGTTCAATTTCCACAACTTCGTCCTCGGAGTCATTTTCAAAGAAGCCATCATCGTTAAAATCCTGCTCGTCACCTTGTACGTATTTCTTAACTTCTTTGAGCTGTTGACGTGTATGATTAGTTTCGTCTCGAGAACTTGGAAAGATAAACATACATCATCAAGAATAGCCTGCCAGTTCGACGCATCGACATAAGTAGTGCCATTATTTAACAACTTCCCCGGATCAACCTCCACCGAAGTACTTTGCTCCACCGCACTACTCGTGTCCGGCGACGGTTCCGCCGAGTTAGTTGCATTATTACCTGGAGAAGTTGAAGCTGAACTGCCTCTCGCAGCACCACCACTGTGACTACTATCACCACTGGCGCCACTACCACTACCGCTTTCATCTTCCTGCTTCTTTTGCTGCGCAAATGACAGGATCAGATTCTCCAGATGCTGGATCCGGTTCTGGATATGTGATGGGTTTGTGCCCAGGGCGTGGTTTACACGTCCACGGGGGCCGTGGCCTACATATGTGCAGGAAGCTGCATCGCCACGCCGCGTACAACGGTCGCAGGGATGAGTGCGATCACATTTTAGTCTACATCTGATTAGCACTGGCTGCACTCTTGATATGCCATTTTGAGAGTACTGCAAGGATAGTGTATGTGCATGATCTAGCTTACTTGCGATATCGACAGGCTGTACAAGAGAACTGCACTCTGCTGCGCTTTGTTTTTGTATGGCCATCGTTGGAGGGACCAGCATCACCACCGACATCCATGTCGTTGTTGTCGGCCATAATGTCGGACATCGAGAAGCTACCAAGAAAGTGGGGACAATACACAGACTGGACGCAAAGCTTTTGCCAGCTAGTTGCAGAGTCAGTCCGATGAGTGCTCGTGCACAGATATATCAATATACTTAGTTAGTGTTCAATGGTTAATTAGGTAGAAGCAAGAGATGATTAGCGGAGACAAGATCGGCTTTACTTGAGAAGTCCGATGTGGGGTTTATGCTGGATGCCTGGATGCCTGAGGATCAGACCACTGCCTAAATTCCTTGGATTCTGTACATGACATCTTCACCATAAATTGCTTCTACCTAATGATAAAAGCCATTCTCGAATACCCAGCAAGTAAATTGACACTGATCCCATTCGCTACACAGTCCATTCTGAAAAATCACATCCCACACAATTCGGTCTCCAACTCCTATCGGTCTACAGATCTCTACCATACGCCGTCAGAACTGCTATCATATTCCCTAATGTCTCTGTCAGAGCCTAAGTGCTGCTTTTCATCTGTTTTTTTGCTTTGGGACTCGGAGTCCCCTGTATACAACCATTCTGAATCTTCACACTAAGAACAGGAGTCCACTTCGTATTCGAATTCCTCTTCTTCTGGGAACACGTGTGCTTCAGTCAGCTTGTGCCATGGGAGTTCGTAAGTGTCTAGTTCCTCTAGCAAGAGCTTCAGTTTTTCGTCGGGGTATCGCCAGGAATATCACTAGAAGAGTCACCGCTATCCATATGAAACAGTCTTAAGAGGCAAAGGCATATCTAAAAAGGTCCAACTTTCTATTGTATAGGCGTTTCTCGGAATTATTACGGTAATATCAACGCCCGATTCCTCCTTTAATGCATGAAGATGATAATCTGGTTTCATACACGATGCTGCTTTCCCTGCAGGCTCGCTTCACTTCTTAAGGAGGTAGGCAAAAGCTGATCCACGGGAGCTTCCAGTGCAAGGCAACTCAAACGTGGAAAGTCTGTGTTTCCATATATTTGCCGAGTGATTTTTTCTTACCATATCCTTCGTGAAAATAGAGAATTCCAGACTTTAGAGTCGGAGGTAAGGTGTCCTTCAAATCGTAAGGCGACAATTCGTCCCGACAACAACCACTAAACAGCACCTCTACCTGCACGCGAAGGAACTTGAAAAGTCCAACTCGTTTCATATTTCCGAGATATGAACTATCGGGACTATGCGAGCCAGGAAGATGCGGGAGTTCCTGTACACTTCATGTCTGGCGCATGCACTAAAACTGCCATTGATTATCACCAATGGAATGGTGAATGATATTATTATCATTCACGCCATGATGAAGCCTGCGTAAGTAACCCTGCCCCGCTCAGAGTCGGGAGCGTCGTAAGAACTTCTCATTGAGTTTGAAGTCTTTACAGGTAGAAGGAGAAGAAAACGTATAGACGACGTTGATTGATATCTACAACTGATGTGACAGCAACATGTTGCAACGAAGATAAGGAATACAGTAGAACCCGGCTATAATGAGCAGCCGTCGGAATCTGATATCTAGAGAACAGAGGTCAAAGATTCAAAACGAAGTTCGAGATAATTCTCGCAGAAGAAAGGGACAAGTTCATAAAAGTAATGGTATTTATATCCTGGCTTTTGTATATACTATTCGCGATGTCCAGTGCCTCGGAATCTGTCTAATTAGAAGGTCTATATATGTAGCGCACAGTAAAAGGTAAACGATGATCATCATCATGACAAAGACACTGTGGCATCGCATGCAAAAAGTCTATAAATCATATCTAAGCAGGGCACATACGGCCCGTCTCATCAACCGTCCAGTAGTCACTACCAACAGCCTTGAGGGCATAGAAGAAGTAATCGGGATCATACTTCTGCTTAACCGTCAACAAGGCGTCGTAGTTGCTACCGAAGAAAGTCTCCTGCCAGTTTGGCTGACGGAAGTTGGCCTCGTTCTGGTAGCATCCACTACCGGGAGTAACGGCCTCAAGCTGAGGCACAAACTCGTCGGTTATGCGGTACTGATCGGCAACCATATCGGCCCAGGAAGCTGTCTCGCTCCAAGGGGTGCCGATTTGCATGGTGACGGCGGCGTTACGGAAGGCAGGGAAGATGGCATTGTAGACATCGCCGGGATTGGAGACGTCCAGAGCGACACCGACGGCAATAACGCCATTTTCGGTAATGTTGCGGATGGCAGCGGCGATGCCGGTTGGGTTGGAGTCAAGGGCCGTACGAGGGATGAGACGGCCGCCGTACTGGTACTCGCCGACACCGAGGTTGCCGTAGGGCAAGGGGCCCATGTACTTGTCGTAGTGGTCATAGTAAGAGTCATACTGGGTGTAGGAGACAGCGTAGGAAATGTTGAGATTATCAAGGACGTTGAGGAAAGGAGTCAAGAGGGCCTCGACGTCAGCACTGGTCTTGTTGTATGCGGTGACGGGGTTGAGGGCAAAGAAAGAAGAGGCAATCTCATAGATGACAGTGGCGCCCGTGTCAATCATAGCAGGCAACAGAGTATGGAACTGGGAAATAGCCTCGTAGAAGTTGTCTTCAGTAGTGCCGCTGGACAAGAATTGGAGACCAGCACCACCGATGGTAGCGTCAGGGTGAGCCTTGATAGTGGCATAGATGACTACACCGTAGTTTCCAGCACCACCACCGCTGATAGCCCAGAAGAGGTCAGTGTTGACAAAGCGGTTGGCGGTGACGAGTTGTCCACTGGCAGTGACAACCTGGAATTCCAAAGCATTGTCTGCTCCGAGACCAAAGGCAGTACTGAGAGCGGAGTGACCACCACCTTGGATATAGCCTCCAGCGAGACCGACGGTGGGACATTCACCGCCGACGATGACAAGTCCCTTTGCATGAGCAGCCTCCAAGATCTGGTAGCCCAAAATACCGGCGCCGACCTTGAAAGCAGGACCAGTGTAGTGAGAGTCAGACCAGTCCTTGTACTGAATGCTATTGAAGTTGTGCATCCAGACAGAAAGAGAACCAGCACCAGTGGAACGAGCAAAGTAACTATTTCGTTAGTTTGATTTCTTGTTGAAAAGGATATGACACTTACTCATGGCCAGTGTTGCGGATAACGAAACGAATGTTGTTTCGCTTGGCAAAGTTGACGGCAGCAATCACATCGTTGGCAGAGGAGACATTGACCGAGTAGTCAACATAGTTGCCCATGAGACAAGGGCTGCTCTCGAGAGAGAAGGGGTCACAGCTGTCATTGGCAAAGTAGGTCTGCATGATGGAAGAAGAGGATGCGATGCTGTTATCGTCAGCATCCTGTTCTCATTATTTCTTTCAGAGCGACTAGCTTACTGAGTCTGGGGAAGGTTCCAAGCAGCTTGCAAAGCAGCACAAGCGGTGGCATCATAAGTAGGATCGTGGCAAGGTGATCCAATAGGCACGGTGGCAATCAACCGACCACCAACGGTCGAGTTGAAAGCGGCCCAGGAAGAAGCCGAGGGCCAGCAGCTATCAGTAGGCATGCAGCGGCACTCGCCGGTGGGGCAAGACTCATCGCTCGCAGCGGCGAGGACGGCCAAAGAGGCCAACACCCACGAGTACTTCATGGTGTTGCGAGAGACGAGAGGAGAAGAAGGGTGAGAGATGAGTGAGAGAGGTGGCTGATGAACGATGAAGTTGTTGGCGGATCGAATGTTTAAATAGAGGGAGGAAAAGAAGGTGGTGGAGAGCCCATCTCATGGACACGTGGTAGTGGATGCGGAGATGTTTCCCAGAGTATCGCCGAGTTTGTTCGATTACTCCTTTGGGTAATACTACCGAGTCGAACGCGGGTCGCAGTGGAGTGAAGATCGAGGTGCCGGAGGGCAAATAGAGATACACTTTGATATCTTTTAGATATGACGCCGATATACAGCCATGAAATAGTTTATTTCCTGCTATTGGGGCGCACAGTAAAAAGGGTTGGTGGTGTGTTCTGATCCGCCTCTTTGCATTGGATAACAATCAATTTGAATCAAATCTCAACGGTTGATCAAAAAATATTAATGCATCATGCAGGTGCCTGGCGCTAAAGAGGACTACTCTCTTCTCGTACAACTAGTTGCAGCGAAGCAACAGATTCCGTTAAGAAGTACTCCATAGTACTGAGACTTAAGAAGAGCTAAGATCGTTCCGGCAACGGGAAAGTAACCCAGATAAGCTCCACGACCGCCAAGCTTGTGTTTGCGGAAGCGCTAAGCCACCAACCGCAGGCGGTGGCAGACGAACTTTGCCGTCAGTCGTGCCAAGGAGACGGACGCCAAGAGGATGCCGGGTTGCGTCGGCATTTGAACTACCGAAAATTTTTCAATCCGCGCCTGAGGCAGTGAGGCCTCGACGACGAATTGAGCCACAGCTCCATATTTCAGAGAGCACGGCCAATTGCATGTCGCTAAAGGCAATAGTTCCTCGTATAATATGGCTCAGAGGGTCGACGGCTTGAGCAAAGCTCTAAATTGTGGGCTGCATTCGTCTTCTACAATCTTCCACTACTTAAAAAGCACGGAGAGACAAATATTCTCCTAGTTCTTCGCCTTACTTAGTGACTGTGCTTCTCTGAATCTAGACAGAACGGTCTCCATGCACCTGCATGATGTTGACAACGATCTGTATGTTATCACGTGATCCAGCACGTGGTCTCGCTGAGCTAGCGTAACCTACGTGGCGAGAGAGGCTGTGAATCCTGACTCGTTTTCTGCAGATAATGGAGTAGTGCGCGCCCCGCTGCTGCAGATAGATAACTCGGTCAATCGGACTCAATCCCAGACTCGACAAAGCTGCAAGCGAAACGCGAAGGAATATTAAGAATAGGCACTGGAGCCAAGTTGGAATAAATGTAACGATAGTTTTACGCCTCCGCATGATAACAACTGCAATCAATGCCTGTACCATGCATATTATGATTCTCAAACAGCAATGTTACCATACGCATGAAGACTAAAAGTTAATTCTCATGGAGTACGTGCCTGCATGGGCCGGATATGCCGGATTGTTGTTTTCTCTTCCAGAGTTTTGTCAAAGTTTTGGTAACTTGCCCCGTTCTGGCTCGCCTCGCGAATGGCAATACGGTGGCTTTATGCTTTTGTAACCTCTGCTCGGTATTATTGCAGGACACTGCATGTACCGTGCAATATCAGCGTAACGGTAACGCCCAGATGCGGCCTAGTGAATATGCATAGAATCGTTCCATGGTTTCAAAGTTCGCTAGCAGCTCGCTCCCCCCACTACGAGGACTGCACTAAGCTCAACACGGAAATATTCTGTATGAATCGGGGTACCGTTACGGGACTGATACATACACCCACGGCTCTTGATCTCGCAATGCATTGTGCCAGCGTCCAGAACCCTGGAAACCATTGTGCGCTCCCCTCCTCTATTGAATTTTAGGCAGTCTGCGTCAAAGTCTAATTCATCCCAGCTTTGGGCGTTCGACGCCAAGCTGCTCTATTGGGCTTTGCCATTATTAATAAATCAAGCATTTTGTCTTTGCCTTTAAGCCATGTAGAAATTCTCCTTTCCCCTAGTCGTTGCACTCGTCAACACTTTACTTATCAGAATGATGCAGATATAGAGGACATCGTCTGTTCATCTTTCCTCTGTCAATCATCAAGTCTCTTCATCTGAGAGACCGGCCCTGGGGATCCCCCACTGAGTGCACTAAGATCGATCGGCAGCCACCCAACACACATTTTGAATAGTCGTAATGGATTCTTCAGTCGGTACGTCCCTCGTCAGGGGTGTCTGGGCCGCAATGGCCATTGCAGTGATTATCGTCGGCCTGCGAGTGTTTGCAAAGATCAAGATTCACCAATTCCGTGTCGACGATGTCTTGATGATTATCTCTATGGTACGTTTCGCCTTCAACCTACCACGTAGAATCATTCCAGGCTAACCATCTGGTGTAGATTCTAGCCATCATCGCGACCGTCTTCCTGAATCTTTCCGTACATCATGGATTTGGTCGAAATCTCGAAGAGATGATAGAGGAGGGATACAGTTCCGATGTGCACGCCGTGCTAAAGTACATTGCCATCCAAGTCCCGATCGTCACTATCAGCACCACCATCGCTCGTTGCTCCTTCATTCTATATCTTCTGGCCATTCTAGGAAACAACAAAACCTACCGATATGCACTGTGGACGGTGATGATCTGGCAGCTTGCTGGCAACATTGCCTCTGCCGTTTTGCCTCTGAGTATCTGTCGCAATGTCAACATTTTATGGGACTGGACTGTCACAAACCCCCGCTGCGGTAATACCGTCGCCGTCATCCAGTTTGCCTATTACTCCAATAGTCAGTCTCTTTCCACCCTTGTCTAGATACGTACATCCTAACTTTACATCAGGTGCAAACTCGGCTTGTGATTTGTTTTTGGCCGTCTTTCCCACACTCATTTTCTGGAACCTCAACTTGAAAATGCGTGTCAAGATTGGTTTGATTGTCCTCCTCAGTTTGGGTATAATGTACGTCTCCAGATTCTTTTCTACTTTAACAAGCATACTCATCCTCTTAGTGCCATGGTCGCCTCCATCATCAAAACCACCAAGCTCACCTCTGTCCCCGGTGTCACCAATCTCGGCGCCACTGGTGGCCTCGAACTCTTCCGCTGGGGCTACGTCGAGAACTCAATCATCATCATCACCTCCTCCGTACCCTGCATTCGCCCCTTGATCATGTCCTCAGTCCGCAAATTCTCTAGCCGCGGCTACTCGCGCTCCTACGAGCTCACAGGACCCCAAACCGGCCAGCGACGCACGGGACACGACGAGACCCAACAAACGCGTCGCAATCGTAGTCGTTTCACAAATAAGAATGACACGATCGACGACACAGGTAGTGTTGAGCGTATCTTGAGCCCTGGTAACGGCCATGTCAACACCACCGTCAGCGGACGACGAGACTCGCCGACTCATGAGGAGCAGGGTATTACCAAGTTTGTTGAGATTTCGGTCATTTCGGGTGATCAGTTTGATCGACGAAACCCTTGATCTCGCTCTTTCACTATCTTTAACTACTCTTTTGTTATTTTTTGATCTAATGATTTGTCCATATTAATGTCTTGAGAGTATCCTTATCAGAGACTATTTAGAAACGCCTATGTATAAACATGTAATGAACCATGAGTATGAGTCCTGAAACTAGCAGCCTGGTATAAGTATCCAAGCGCAATACTCTCTGAATTTGCTTCAGATGGCGATTCACTTGCCATCCCGGTTCAATCGTCAATATTTTCTACTCAATTTGACGGGTGTGTTGTTCCGAAACCCTAAGCACAAAAGCAGGTGTCAAAAATTGATGCTCTCAGACCTCGTCTCATCCATGGGTCACTCCACCATATCCATTTCCCATTCAGGGGTTCAAATAACACTCAGACCCTGTCACTTGGTAATCGGGAAAACCCGTCTGAACCTTTGTTCCACGCAAACCTTCATTTTTAGTACGTATGTAGTTGCTTACGTACATGGCATTTTAAGCGAAACTTTCGGCAACGCTTACCGGTGATAGCATAGATAGGAGATTTTTTTTTTCCCGTTGCCAGGTGCTCAGACATAGCGTGCTGGACGTGTGTTATGGAGATATGGGAGGCTCTTAATGCTGTACTGGGAATTTGATTGTCATTACTCGTTTTGGGCTTTTTCTATATACCTGGGTGTATTTTGTGTGCGTTATTTTATGAGAGAAATCGCACATGGTTTCCAATGTTACCAAAAAAATGTTGGTGCGGTTTTCCAAACTATATTCAACACTCTCATCTCATTAAGCAAACTCTTCTCTTTTTTACCTTAGTCGCTTGCCCATGTGACCTTTTCGTCGCTGCTGTCAGTGGTTGTTAATAGGGTTCGTTCCCCCCTATATCAGGCGCTCCTGTGTGAAGATCAATATGGTAATCGATCAACATTGAGCATTCGACCAGTCAATACTGAAAGACTTTTTATTTCATGTTCAGTCGTCCCTGTCTTTGTTCCCTGTATCTAAAAAGCACTGCATATATCTTATGTGGCTCGCTAGTGGTAAATATCTACATAGGTAAAGTCTGGGAAGCCCGTGCGTTTTTGGAGCCGATATCATAGCGTTTCTAGGTGGGACAAGTGCGAGTTACGTACATAATGAACCCAATTTTTTGTGGATCCTCAAGTCGCAAATAGAAAACAGGACAGAGTCAGCACTTCCAAAGGTTTGTTGGTCTACGGAGAGATCCGGACTACCTCCCGAACTTAGTATGGATGAAAATTGAGCCCACGATGATCTCGCAGCAAGTCGCAATCATTAGCACCACTAAGTAGTAATTACTTATGAGATATTTGTTATTAATTTAGGCGCTTAACTTGCCACCATGAGGTAGAATATTGATTACATCGAAGTTGAGTGCAAACTACGCGTTATGTAGTTGTAGGCGTCTTGGACTCATCATTATATTGGCACTAAATGTCCTTTCGATAAGCTTCGATCACTATATTCCTGTGATAAGTATAAGTTTCGAATTTTGGATAACTTACACATTACCATATTTCTTCGTGAGAAGGAGGTGGCTGAGTGGATAAAATGAATTTCCACAAAAGGAGGATTGTGATTGGAGTTTTTTTTTTCTTTTTTTCTTTCCTCCCTTGAAGTATCATTTCAATTTGTGGCGGGAACTCGAAATACGGAGCTAAATTAGTGATCTTCTCCGTATACATCCTTAACCCTGGTACTGACGTGTCGGCCTGATAGGCGAATCAATCCCATCATCCACCATGCATCGATAAAAAAGCCTCGAGGGCGTATACTTTATGGCTGAACACTAAAATATTGTTTCCATCATTATGAGTTCTCGTCATGATATCTTCTCCTGAGAGATAGCACACTTTACTTTCCTGGGACTACACAAGTCGAAACTATCTTAGCATGTAGATATATTGGCAGATAGATGTGATATATGTAGTAGTATTTGGGATGACGTTTGTGAGTACATAATGAAACCTTGGTCAATTTGTCGGATTCAAATCACAGATAGGAGACCAGAATAGAAGTAGTTTTCAAAGGGGTATCAAATGTTGATCTTTGGGATTGATAGCCTCTGAATAACGGATCTGAGGCGTCTGGTCTGGGAGACCGATGAATCAGGTAATAACCACCAGAGTGTTGCTTCTGTTTCAATGAAATTCGGTTCTTACACTCATAGGTATTGACAAAATGAACATCGAGTGTGCTCACAGTTAGGACAATATATATTTATGGCGGCTAGCCACGGTCCCATACCACACTGGCACTATGTAAATATCTCTTCAACGAAGCCACGTCTTTTTTATCATAGAAACATAATGTAGCATTGACTTACATAATACCAAAAACATACTTCGGGGGATAAAGATCTTGGCCTGTTTGAATCTATGGCTTTTCCACAAGCGTAGCTTCATGATTTATAATTCAATAATATATATGTTGACGACAGTAAGCGCGATTCAAAACCATCCACTCAATTTACCTACTAATACTTCTCTCGAAACATTGTTCTACCGGAAAGTATCCTTTATTTTGACGGAATGACGTGTCACCAGGTAGGCAAATCAAATCTTGGAGGCTCAACATGTATCTCTGCAGGTGACTGCGAGGCTGACGTTTTGGTTGTCTCTTACATGGAGTCTTAGGGAGATCCTGAAGCATACGAAGAAGACTCTAAAGATTTTTCCTGAGTTCGTTTCCAGAGTCTTTCGCATAACGGAGATGGAGGTAGCTGAAATGAATCTCTCCCGACGGATAGATCTAACTTATGCTAACATTGTTTGTTTACTAGTCAGACATCCGGTACGATTGTCTACTCTATATATGGACTGTGATATGGCCATCATATCATGCCTTGATATCCGCCTTCATCGACACGACTCTATCATGATTAAACACGTTCACCCTACTCCCTCCTTTTTCAGCATCTTCTTCCAAAACAATCTCGTAGTCCTCATCCGCATACAACGGATTCGTCGCTCTATACGCTATACTCGTCGGTACAATCAGTTCTTCCTCACCAGCCACTATTCGCCCCTGCTTTTCTAGTTTTGAGAACTGAATATCGCGCCAGAAGTCTAATATGTTAACTAAATTCAGTGGCCCGTGTACCACGATGTTGCGGTGTCCTTCAACGTCGCGCGACCAGGGGAGAGAGTAGTGGATTTTATGTGGATTGAAGGTTAGCGCTGAGAAGCGGAAGAGGGAGACTGGTGTTTGGCGAAGGGGGCGTCTGTAGATCCCTTCTGCTTCGTCTGTAATGAGTTGTTGAGAATTTGAAAGAGTCTTTGCTGAGGTTATTGGGGATGGTAAATCATCTTTTTTACCGGTTGTCATTGTGGTTGGTTGGGGTGGATAGGGGAGCGCTTCACGGAATACCCAATTCCTATTCATCGTTAGCCATCTACATCTCTTCTTAAGAAAGTACTTATGAAGTTGAATGGGACAAACCTCCGATCAACAACGGCAAGTCCCCTCTCATTCTCAAACCTCTTCTCCACACCCACGACAATCATCTCCTCGCCCGATTTGCGCACAACCTTCGGCTCCGCACTTAGCACCTTGGTTGTCTCTGTAACCATTTGGCCTACTCTCAACAGATTCGGCTTTCCGTCACTCATGCGAGGCCATCTGACTTCCCCGCCGGCCCACATGCGGCGCGTAAATGGTGCGGAGGGATTGTAGGATGTATCAGTCCCATCGGCGCCGAGCTCCGACTCGAGGAATGAGGGTGTGAAGTATACGAGATGATAGCCTGGTGGGAGCGGGGTTCCAATTTTTGGTGCAGTAGAAGTAGAAGTAGGAGGTGGTGGAGTGGTTGAAGGGTACAAATGTGGTCGATTGAGGGTCAGTGTGAGGAGATGGAGTTGATTTGCGTCTAGCAGTTGAGTGCGGGTTTGTGGGCCGCGGGATTGAAATTTGGAGAGGAATGAGGATGCTATTGTTGCTGCGTCGGGAATATTAGAAGAGGTTGAATATAATTTTAGGTGTTTTGTTGTTTTTGTGATTGCTTTCCTGCCGGGAACTGGGGTCCGGGATGTGAACATGTTGTCAAGTTGTATCCCCGCCTTGGAAATGATTATGAGTTCGCTTCAATTCTCGGAGCGGGACGAAAAGATAGTCAGTTTAAATCGACTCGTATCGATTTTTGAACATCAATGCTTATTCAAAGCACCTGAGAGATAGGCTTTAAATAGCCGGTGTGTAAGGTGCAAGTGCGGAGAAGCCTCAAATTGGAGATGTTCCGCGGTCGACGGGCGGGTCCGGCATAAAGCCGACTTGGCTCGGTCAAACCCTAACTCAACTACCTGAGTATTACAAGTCTTCTTCAGGATAAATTGAAATGATACGAATCGTCATTAATGATAATTTCAGCTACTATAAGACCACTACAGCATAACCTGCGCCGCAGACAACCTTGCCCAGTCCTCCGGCGTGAAAGGGACGTACTTGTTACCTCTCAACCAGTATAGACGGTCTTTAGAAGATACTTTGGCAGGATCAACACCTTCTTGACGCAGGATGTGCTTTGGTTGTTTGTTGTTACCCGTCCTCTCCAATTCAGTAGTCACGCGCAAAAATAGCGGTAATGCATATCGCGGTAGATTAGCAAGGACGTGAACAGCCAGCGACTCCCGAATATCAGATGGGAGATCGATGGCTCCGTTCTTTAGAATAATAGCGGCACAGCCTGCGCGTCCATCGTGGTGAGGTAGCGACACACCGTATACATTTGCTTCGGCAATGTCGGGATGGTTGCCTAGTGCTTCGGCAACCTCGTTCGTCGATACATTCTCACTCTTCCAGCGGAATGTGTCGCCGATACGATCTGTAAAGTACCAGCGACCTTCTGTGTCCCATTTTAAGGTATCACCGGTTCGAAACCAGGCATCTCCTTTGGTAAAGACGTCACGCAGAATTTTCTTCTCTGATGCCTCGGTATTATTAAAGTATCCTTGGTATTTGTATGCAATGTCGTTCGGATCTAACGCGTAAAGCAATTCTCCAGATTCCCCTCGCGGAACACGCTTGCAGAATCCAGTGGTTGGGTCTCGGCGAGGAATTTCTTGTTCGTGATCCACTTCGACGAGCGCCAGAGACCGTCCCAGGAGTAATTCTCCAATCAGTCCATTACGGCCGATTGCGCCGGCCGAAAAGTCGTTGGCTGATCGATTCCAATGTCCGGAGAATCCTTCAGTCGAAGAATAAAACTCTGCGATAGTCTCAATGCCGAAGCGCTTTTTGACATTGTCCCATACATCGGGTCGCATGCCGTTTCCATACGCTAGACGAATTCGATGACTCTTCTCGGCATCGTTTTTTGGCATGGCAAGAAGGTATCGCATCGTTTCGCCCACATACTGTATAATCGTGGAATCGCCGTCCCGAGCATCGTTCCAGAAGTTCTTGGCTGAGAATTTATGTCCAACCACGATCGTAGCGCCTTTGAACAGGACGGCACAGAACCCAAGCACAGCACCGGTGGCATGATACAGCGGCATACACTAGAGAGAATTAGATCAGAGCAAGCAATGAGAGCCGGGGAACAAACCGTATACACCCGGTCATCGGTTTTCAAACCCAAGAACCCGTCCATAAAAATTGCGCCAGACCAGCATTTGGATAAGCTGACAACAGCCGGTTTCGGATACCCAGTTGTACCGCTGGTATAGATCAAAACTGCCATTTCCCGCATAGCAGCATTACCACGGACACTGTCATCTTCCCTGATGGCAGGCGCCTGCAGAATCTGATTCTCAACATCCGGCGTGATGAAAACCACATCAACAGGACCTTTTCCACCTCTGAAATCGGGCGACGCAAATTCCGCAAGCTGCTCTTGCGTAAAATTGCCTCTGATTTCCTCATCGGCCACCACCAATCGAGCAGTAGAGACTTTGACACAGTGCGACAGGGGTTTACCACTCAAATTGTAATTGATAAACGCCGGAACAGCGCCAATACTCGACAACCCTAGCCAGATGAAAATGAATGTAGCCGAATTCATAAAATCAAGCGCGACAATCTCTTTCGGCTTGATACCGTAGGTCTGCTTAAAATATTGTCCATATCGGAGAACAGTGTCGTAGGTCTCCTTATAGGTCCATGTCTGGCCGTTGTACACGATAAATGGCCGGTTAGCAGATTTGGGGGCTAGCGCATGTTTTTCGAGCACATAGAACAGGTTCAAACGGTCTGCTCGTTCTGCTAGTTTGAGTTTGATGTTGATTGTGACGAGAGATTTGATAAGTTGGTAGTCGTAGAACATTGACCATCGGGCATTTAAATAAGTGAAGAGTGTGCCCAGTGCTGGGAGGGCATATTTGAGGGGAACAGCTGTAAAAGCGTGTCAGCCGCGAGAGCTCAAAACGAGCGAGGAATGCATGTCTTCATGCGTTTCGGGGAAGCTTACGCGGGAGAGCGGGAAGTGGCGGCATCGTTGCTATCTATCTTGACAAAGATATTGCTGAGGTATCAGAATAAAGATGAAGCAATCTGCTTGTTGCACGGTACACAGTAGGATGTTGTACCTCCGCAACGGAGGTGAGACATACTGGTATAAAATAGGCAGAGACGAAGGTAAGGTGGTAGAGTCCTTTGGTATGCGGAGACTCAGAGATGCCTCGGCAGGTGCAAATACCGCTAGCCGTATGGATTACCATAATTACCAATATTACGTGTTTGTCTACATCAGACCTTCCTATTGCATCTTCTTTTGCCCGTATCATCCCATCCCATCTTAACTGATCGATTGTCTATTCTTCCATCGTCTTATATACCAATCCTATCGAAACCTGTTACCAAAAACATAGAATTTTCATCACTCTGTTCAGTTTTGCAAAACTGGCCTGCAGGCGACATCGACTAGACATGCCTAAATCTTCAGTGTCGGATCCTTGAGCAAAACGGGCACTGTAAGACGTAATAGTAGCAAGCGCTACTATGCGGCTAGTGCATGACACGTCTACTAAGCCTATGGGGTAGTTATATCAAAATCTTATTGCTGGCTTGCAGTCACTTGATGTGCTTCCGAGGTACTATCATTATGCGAGTCACTGACAAGGACACTGTCGCAGTTTGCAACTACCACCTACCTAATACATAATGTATATAGCCTATGCACCAACTTGGTTCTGTCTTCGGCCTCTGACACGACAAGAACAGATCTACTTATTTCGCTAAAGGAACCTCATCAACATACTCCCCCTTCATAAATTCCCTCAACTTCTCCAACCCTTGTTCTAATACCTCGGTCTCGCACACATACCCAAACCGCACATATCCCTTGAAATCGTGACCAAAACAACGACTACCCGGCACAACCAACACACCCTTTTTCTCATGCAGCAACCTACAAAACGCGACATCGTCCACAGGTCGACCCATTTTATTAAACCTCACAAACGCCGTTGTGCCGGCACGCGGCTTTCTCCAATCACACGCCCATCTGTGCCCTTCAATAAACTTCTCGAGAATCGCCAGATTCGTCTTGGCTAGTTGAATATTGCGGAGTAATAAACTGTGGATCGTATGTGGTGCCAGCGCGTAGGACGCAACGGCGTCGTCGATCTGACTAACTGATATAGTCGTGTAGTCTCTGCAGACCATACATTTGTCGATTATCTCTTTGTTGCGTGCGGCGATCCAGCCTACTCGAATACCAGCCAGACTGTACGCTTTTGACATTGAACCTGTCACGACGACATTCTCGTAGCCCAACGACAATAAAGAAGGAGGGAACTCGTTGTCGAGTGGTGATATGCCGTGAAATACAGGGCGGTAGACTTCGTCGGCATGAATGATTATCGACTGCTTTTTGGCAATATCCACAATCTCTTGTAATTTGGATTTGGGTATTAATGCGCCGGTTGGGTTTTGCGGGTTACTTTTCAAAGATGTCAGAACGAAATTTTCCCACAAATCGTTTGGGACAGGGGCATACTTCAAAACGATCATCCTCGTATTAGGCCTTATTAACCCCTTCAACTCCTTCGTATCTAACACCCACCCGTTCTCATCACTCTCCGACTCCTTCGCCTTCCACAGGCTAACCTCTGCCCCTATGCTCTCCGACACAGAGTACAACTGCTGATACGTCGGATAATGCACAATGACATGATCCCCCGGCTGTACCAACGCATAATGTAGCAAAAAATTACCCTGAATTGCGCCCGAAGTGATTAGGATGCTGTCCGGTGGTAGGATGGTGGGTGTCTTGACGGAGTAGAGGCGCGAGAGGTGGCCACGCAGGGCTTCGGAGCCGCGGATTGCGCCGTAAGTCAGTTTTATGTTGTTGGAGAACAGGGGAACGATGGACTGGGAGTCTTCAGAGCTTGATGGCTGTTCGGAGAGATTCTGTAGGTCGGTGAGGGAGATGGAGGCGCAGCATGTTTCGGCTAGGTTGTAGGTCGCTGTTGTTTCGTAGTCGTCCATCCACTACTCATCTCGTTAGTGTCGAGTGGATGGTGGTTGCGCGGGGAAGATGACATACTTGCTCGACAGCAAAGGGCTCTATTTTGACCATTGTTGCCGTATGACTGCGTGTCCTTACTTGAAATAGATTCAGTGTATTATATTGAAACAGAATACAGGTCAAATCATCTCGAGACAGGAAGTTCCAGAACTTCGACTTCGACAAGCTTCATCTCCGATATCGTCAATCATCGTCCAGAATATTCTTCCCCGCTGTGGAGAAGAGAAGGATATCGCATCACGTGTACCCTTCGTTTCTTCAAAATTGCTTTGAAAATAAGAGTTGTGTCTTGCAAACCACCTTTTCTCTATGAATATATGATTTATTTTGCAAACAATCCTTCCGATTATCGGATTGGTGATATATGTTGTGTAGCTCATATGTCGAGGTATTTACCTTGCTTCCGGCGTTGTAGATAATCGTCGTGCAATGATAGCTTTTGGTCAACGGAATGGGAAATGCATTCATTCATATAAAGATCTCTACTAATTAATTTCAAGACCAATCTCCTTTGCAACCTCCTCCAACTTCTGCTTATCAATATTTTCCTCCAAAGCTTGATCCGGCAACACAAAGCTCTCAAACGGTGTTCCGAGCTTATGAACCAACGACTCAATTCCATCTCCGCTGGTGAAGGACCACACTCTGACATATCGACTGGCAAATTTCAGGGAGAAAGGCTGTCCCGCTGGGATGAGCGCCGTCTCGCCTTCGCGGATGACGCTGTCGGGCTGTCCAGGGAGACGGACTATTAACAAACCTTCGATAACGCAGAGGCAGTGGTCAACAGTCTTGAATTTCAATTGCTTGGAGAATATCGACTCCGATTCGGGGTATATATCTGATGACTCAATGCTAGAAATAGCGCAGACGCTGTTGCATTGGCTCGTGGTTATGAACGGTCGTGACAAAACACCCCCCAAAAGCCATCGGGGTCCGGTGTTTGCGCGTAAAAAGTAAGGAAGTGGTTTATCGCCTGCAGGTAGCTTTTCATCGTCTTGGTCCCATTCTCCCAACGCGGGAGGAACGTAGTCTCGCTGAAATACGACGTCGAACTGGCCCTTGGCGGCCATGACTTTGGGGATCAAAAGGGCTTTCAAATCGCGGTTATCGTGCTCGGGGAGAATAAGGCCTTCGTAGGGCTCGGAAACGTGACGGAAGAAATCAACCCAGTCACCAGGGGTGACCAGACCGTATGTTTCTGTATGTGGACCAAGTAATTCTGGGTTGTGAATGATGTGCTGTATTCGTTAGCTTAGTCAATTCAGCAGAACGAGGGGGAAAGATCGTACGGGAGGAACATAAGCAAAATCTCCCGGTCCCATAATTCGACATTTGTCCCCGTTCCAAAGCTTCAAGTAGCCTTTTGTCACGAGGAAAACGTCATGAGCTTCATTGTGGTAATGAAATCCCGGTGCGTCGGAGAGCACAGCTGCACTTTGGAAAACGGCCATTGTTCCCCCTGTTTGTTTGGAAGAGGCCAAGATGCGGAACACACCTTTGCTGCCGGGGATGGTGATGCGTTCGCCTTCGAGTTGGCCGATGATGTAGGGCTCGCGCCCGTCTGGGGGTGATGATCGTCTTGTGAGGGACATTTTGTTTGTTTTCTTAGTCTGAGTGAATACTGATGGATACTAAACACTTCGAGTAGTATGAGTTGAGACTGCAAAGGATAGATATTCATCTCAATCTCGCGAGGGGAAGCTCCAAATTTGTATAACTGCGAACCCGCAAACGTGGGGCCCCGGATAACCCGAACTATGGACGGCATTCGGATAATCCGAGGCGGACGTGTATGAACTGTGTGGAGTGGACGCCATAGAAAATCTGGGGATCATGCAGCGGCTGTAGAATTCATCCATCTCCGAGCAAAGATCCGGCATCCGATGTGTTGTTGTCGCGGTGAATCTGGGGCGCGGGTAAATGACGGATCGCGTTTCGGTAGTATGGCGAGGGGGTCACCATCGTAGTTAATGCGACATAATGGGGCGATAGTATTGTATAGTAGTTTGAGGCTTGATATCAACCGAATAGATGAATGTCAAATTGACAGCGTTTGCTATGTATTGTGATGGAAATCGGAAGGTCAGGGATTGGGTCATTGATGCCAGGACTTAGTCGTGTTTCGACGTTTGAGTGGACCGATACATATTGTTGTCCGTAGCACCCATTATCGAACTATGTGACACTAGGTATTATCAAAGATTTGACAGTTATTCAGATAGTTGAGAATACTGCAACACCAACAGTTGGTGAATATATAGTGCAGAGTACAAAACAAAGTCGGCGAGAGGGCCGAGGCAGGCACTAGGTTGTGGGCCAAGTTGTGGTGCAATGGGGGCACGTGATTGGCCCAGCGCAGCCCCATTCATTAGGTCATAGGACGCTGCGAGGTACCATCAACTCCAAGTCTCCGACAGCTCTCTAGGTGACCATCCACTTCACAACAACTGATCCACTCGTTGTTATACCGGTTCACCTATCGATCACGTTCAAGTCGCAGCTTCATGGCTAGAATCTCTCCTGTGCTAATATCTTGAGCTCCGATACGGTTGTACGACGTCCAGATAAGCACCTGCTCCAACCAGGAACCTCTTGGCGCTGCCTCAACGTGCCAGCTGCCTGATCACCACCTCACGATGCGGGCCATCTACTTTGTCGGCGCCATATATTCGCTGGTATCCTCGACAAATTTAGCGTCCGCGAGAAATTTCACTTCGAGAAGTGTTGATCCTCTCTTAACGGCCTTTGACGATCGTCCGCCAGAGTGTCCCCCGTGTTTCAACTGCCAACTTGACGCATTTCAATGCCACCAGTTCGCCGACTGCAATAAGTTCACCGGAAAATGTTCTTGTCCGCCGGGGTATGGTGGTGACGACTGTTCAACACCAACATGCGGCTCGCTGGCAGATGGGTTGAACCGCGGTCCTCGACAGGATAAATACTGCGACTGCAAAGATGGCTGGGAAGGCATCAATTGCAATGTCTGCAAAAGTGATGACGCATGTAATGCCATGATGCCGGAGGGCGAAGGTGGTGTATGTTATACCCAAGGTCTAGCCGTGAAAGAGAACCATCAGATGTGTGATGTTACCAATCGCAAGATCCTTGATCAGTTGAAGGAACGGAAACCACAGGTGACGTTCTCTTGTAAGGAGGAAGATGAAGGAAATAAGAACTGTAACTTTCAATGTGCGTGTTGCTCCTGAATGAATCACGTACATAGCTAACATGACTTCTAGTCTGGGTTGACCAGGTCGAATCGTTCTACTGCGCCCTCGATAACTGCGACTGGAGCATGGAAGCCGAATACGATCGCAACACCACGAATTACAAATGCCAAGACGTCAAGTGTCAATGTATCCCTGATCGAATGCTCTGTGGTGAAAACGGCTCGATAGATATTAGCGACTTTCTTACCGAAGAGATCAAGGGTCCGGCCACCTTCAGCACGACTTCGTCTGATAGCGGCAAGAACGATGGCAGTACGTTCAAGGAACCTGCCATGGACGACTTGATAAAGAGCATCTTTGGCGACGAGAGTATTACATTACAATGCCACTCGGGTGAATGCCTCTACAGGACCGACGTGCCTGGTTACCAGCGACCGGTGAAGCAGATCAATACTCCGCTTATTGCAGGTGTTATTGCTGGATGCTCTCTGTTCGTTGTCGCAGTCATCCTGATTATATGGTATCTTTCTAGACGCGCCGCTTATCGTGGGTACGGCGCTCTCCGACTAGATGATTCAGATGACGAAGCCGACAAACTTCTTACTGATCAGCGTGCGGCTGCTCTACTTTTCGACCGCGTATCATACAACCTGAACGGGAAGCAAATTTTGTCCGACATTCAAGGTGTCGCACAGCCTGGTGAAATTACCGCTGTTATGGGAGCCTCGGGCGCTGGAAAGAGTACATTCTTGGACATCCTGGCCCGGAAGAATAAGCGCGGCGTGACACAAGGCGACTTTTATATTAATGGAGAGAAAATCAGCGATGCGGATTTCAAGAGCATGATTGGTTTTGTCGACCAGGAAGACACTATGCTCCCTACATTAACTGTTCACGAGACTATATTGACCAGCGCTTTGTTGCGACTACCTAAAGATATGAGCCGATTTGCCAAGGAGCAACGAGTCACTGAAGTCGAAAAGCAACTAGGTATTCATCATATCAAAGATCAGATCATTGGTTCCGAGGAAGGTCATGGACGCGGTATTTCCGGCGGAGAGAAGAGGAGAGTAGGAATTGCCTGCGAACTGGTCACTAGCCCCAGTATTCTCTTCCTTGATGAACCCACAAGCGGTTTGGTAAGTGCCCTCTGCCGATTTCATAGATACGAGCTAATCATACGTAGGATGCTTTCAACGCGTTCAACGTTATAGAATGTCTAGTGACACTGGCCAAAACATACAACCGTACTGTCATTTTCACAATCCATCAACCACGTTCTAACATTGTTGCCCTGTTTGACCGGTTGATACTTCTGGCCAAGGGTCGTACTGTGTACTCTGGTCCTTTCTCGTCTTGCCAACGCTATTTTGATCACATCGGCTATCCTTGCCCTCTTGGTTTCAACATTGCCGATTTTCTGGTTGATTTGACCATGCATGCCGGCGGCTCTCAGACACCAGTTGAAGACACCTTCCTTGATGTACGAAGAGATAATCTCAAGACAGCGTCAAGTAGTCTTCGTGCAGTCAAATCAATCGCTAGCGCGTCTAATGTCAGCATTGAAGAGACAATCAGGAACACACAGGAAAACTCGGCCCGCCCATCTACGAAACGACAACAGTCATTGAAGCAGCGCCAGGACAAGCAACTGTTCACGCGCCGTAAGACTGATATGGAAACTCCACCAACACCTAAAACGGATGAAGAGGACACTGTTACAGACAATTCACAGTGGCTTCGACTGTCCTCTCGCAGTGGTGTGTCCCATACTACGGAAGATCCCGATAACATTCTACCACCCGCTTCAGGAACTAGCGACTTGGATGCACTTGTAGCTAGTTACGCCTCGTCAGATGTAGCTAATTCCGTGCATGAGGAGATTGTGACTGCGGTAGACCGCGCAAACGATGCCAACGCTACTCCGAATGCAGAGGCTTTTGGCAACTTACCAACCAAGGGTTACGCCCGTATCGGTCTACTACGACAATTTGTTATCTTGTCCAATCGAACCTGGCGCAACCTATACCGCAACCCAATGTTGATGTTGACGCACTACGCCATCTCTATCCTTCTGGCAGTTCTCTGTGGATACTTGTTTTACGGACTTACCGACGATATCAAGGGTTTCCAGAATCGTCTTGGATTGTTCTTCTTCATCCTTGCTCTTTTCGGATTTAGTACCTTGACCAGTCTTACTGTATTTTCATCTGAACGACTACTCTTTGTTCGCGAACGCGCCAACGGTTACTACTCACCTCTTGCATATTTCAGCGCGAAAGTCATTTTTGATATTGTGCCCCTGCGCCTTATTCCCCCACTAATCATGGGTGTGATTGTGTACCCCATGACAGGACTAATCCCAGCATGGCCCGAGTTCTTGAGATTCCTTCTCATACTGGTTCTTTTCAATTTGGCCGCTGCCGGAATCTGTCTCTTCATTGGAATCGTGTTCCGCGATGGTGGTGTGGCCAATTTGATTGGAAGCTTGGTCATGCTATTCAGTCTGCTATTTGCCGGTCTCCTACTCAACCATGATGCTATTCCCCCTGCCGCTATGTGGCTTCAGACTGTGAGTGGTATGATCTCCTACCAAATAATTATCATGCTAACAACATACTGCAGCTATCCATCTTCCACTACGGTTTCGAAGGTCTGATTGTCAACGAGGTTACCTTCCTAACACTTATCGATCACAAATACGGACTCGACATTGAAGTGCCTGGAGCTTCGATCCTCAGTGCCTTTGGTTTTGATACACTTGCGCTATGGGGGGATGTAGTTGGCCTGGGCATTATCTCTGCGATATTCATCGTACTTGCCTATGTGGCCATGCATTTCTTGCTTGTAGAGAAGCGATGAGAGCGCTTTTACTGCATATATTGCCTCTTAAACATGGATGTGCTTTGGATATTGATTATCCGGCGGTAGATGTCAAGCATGGCATCTTGTTTTGTTTCACAGGTTCATACTTTCTGGCTAGATTTTCCTTTTCTCCTTTTTTCCTTTTTGCTTTTCTTTTTTCTTCAGCGTTGCCATTGCCAATCTATCGTAAATCTCATATCTGCATATCTGCATATTACTTGCAACTTGGACCTTTGATAGAGTCATTGACTCGAATTTGAAATATCAGCCTCAAGGCTTGCATCCACCAACCCCCAAACATGTGAATATGATCGAACTCAAAATATATTGCGCCAGCAGATGTACATATCAATCAAAAGAATATATGTGAACGATAGCATTGTCGTTTTGTAGATGTAACTTCCCCGCCATAGTAGACCACTAGACGCTCGCCAATTAGCCGCGCGGCTGGCAGCAACCCAACCTCCGCGACCGAACGACGGACGGCTTAGCCCAGCACCAACCAAGCACCACCGAAATCCACAATCTTCCTCTCCCTCTCCCTGGTGGCATCAGTGCTTAGTCCTCGGTCTCCTCTTATCTACACACAAATCCGTATCCGTTTTTGGTGACTCGAAGTTCGGCGTTGGATTTTCTCGAAGACGGAATCCTACTTTTGAGACTCGATATATCCCGGTGAGTGCACGAACCCCAAAACGTCATGATTCGCATCTGCCTATCTACCGACAGCGAATCCTTGGTATCCGTAATTCTAACGAATGTTCATCCTACAGCATATCCTTCAATTTTTCCTCGTCGAAATATCGACTTTGACAACAAATCAAAATGTCTGGCGAAGCATGGCTCTATCTGTTGGCGGTCTTGATCAATGCCGTCAACTTGTTCTTGCAGGTCTTCTTTACTATTATGTACAGCGATTTGGAATGGTGCGTTCATTCAATATGTCTCCGGAATTTTATATCACGAGGCGTAAGAAACGGACTAACAATGTGGTAGTGACTATCTTAACCCTATTGAACTCTGCAACCGTCTCAACACCTACATTGTCCCCGAAGCCGCTGTTCACGCTTTCTTGACCTTCTTGTTTGTGATTAATGGTTACTGGCTTGCGATCATCTTGAACCTGCCTCTGCTCGCTTACAATGGAAAGAAGTATGTAACCGCTCTGATACCAAGGTCGAATGTGATTGCTAACCTATACGTACTAGGATTTTCGACAACCAGCACCTGTTGGACGCGACCGAGATCTTCCGCAAGCTCAACATTCACAAGCGGGTTAGTTGATTTTCTTCCTTCAGAGTTTTCCCGGTGAAGGTAACTGACACCATCACAGGAATCCTTCGTCAAGCTCGGTTTCCATCTCTTGATGTTCTTCTTCTACCTCTACAGCATGATTGTTGCCTTGATCCGTGATGAGTCGCATTAAATGATTCGCCGACGGTGCGACGATACCCACGCTTCCATGCGCTATGACTCTTGATGTGGTGTAATCTGTGGAGTTTAGTACGAAGCGAAGAACGACTTTAGACGAACGACTTTCGAGGAATGGAGGAGTGGATGTTGCGGTTTAATGACTGCGACGGACTTTGACTTAATGTGCGAGGAAATGAGTAGAATAGCTATTTGGCACGGTTACATATGGACGATACTGCGTTGTTATTGCTGAAGAAAGATTGTCGGTTGGCGGGGGAGCGGATTTGTGATCTAGCTGAATTGTGACAGTGATGGTCTTTTGTATGGTTTAGATGCTGTATATACCTCTAGCGTGACTGGCTGTTATAATATTATTATTATTATCTTCAATGTTATGAATAACTTGAATATGAGGTTTCCAGTACTAAAAAATTGCCAGTGTGCATGTGAAGGGAGGAACAACTGCGCTAGTGGTCCGCACGGCCGCCGTAATATTTCTACATCTTCAATTGAATATCGCTGCATCGCTATGAGCTCTAGCTTAGACACGACATAACCATAGAACCACCACGATGGCTTCGCTCGTCGGCGCAAACTACGACTCATCGGGTGATGAATCCGACAAACCAACGACTACAGCCTTCACATCCGCGACAAAACTAGTCGCCGCACCGGAAGTCAATATAGAGGTTTGGTCTTTCAATCACCCAACATTTTCAGCGGCTCGGCTAACATCCCTTCCAACAGGATCCTACGAACCTACAGCTGATTGCCGGCACCGGAACATCAACTGCTTTAACATATAATGCAAGATACGATGACCTCTCGCGCCCGGCCCAAGGTCCCGTAAACCCATTCAAACCCAATGGCGTTGGTAACGGCCTCAAACGCAAAAATGTGCCTACGGGATTCGCAGAAGAGGCAGCTATCAGCGAAGCGACTTTCACGGCGCAACATCATACCTTCCAGAGTCTGGGATATACGCGTGACCCTACGAGGCCAGATGCCTTTGTGGGAGACCTGGCGCGAGCAGCGCAGTACGGTGGACGCGATTTCGTGCAGATGAAACCGTCGAAGGAAGTTTCGGCAGCGTTGCGCAGAAAAAGGCAGAAGAAGGGGGATGCGAGTATTGTTGATGGTGAGGGCGCCTATAAGGGTCCCTGGGCGAGATATGAGAATGATGATCAGGTTTATGAGGAGGAGGCGGCCGAGGCTGGGTATGAGCTTGCGAGCGATGAGGAGTTTGTGGAAGAGGAGGGAGAGGAGGTGCCTGGGAAATTGCCGGCCTTGGCGACTGATTATCAGGATGATGCGTCGCAGACGGAGACGACGGAGTTTCATGGTAGTGAACAGTTCGATTACCTTGGACGGACTTATATGTGAGTCTTTTTTCAGCTGGCTTTGATGACGTTGATGATGGGGTTTGGACTAATACCTTCTAGGCACGTTCCGCAAGATCTGGATATCGATCTTAGGAAAGAACCAGGCAGCGTCAAGAATTTCATTCCCCGGAAGTTGGTGCAAACTTGGAAATCGCACACAAAACCTATCACCTCACTCCGATTCTTCCCTGGATCTGGTCATTTGCTGCTCTCCTCTGCAGCAGACGGCAAAGCCAAAATTTGGGATGTATACCACCAACGCGAACTTTTGCGCACCTTCTCGGGACATTCAAAATCAATCAGCGACACCACTTTCCATCCTACGGGCAAAACATTCCTTACAGCCTCGTACGATCGACAGATCAAATTGTGGGATACAGAGTATGGTAAATGCATTTCTCGATTTAGCACGGGTAAAACACCGCATGTTGTCCGCATCAACCCTGATCCGGAACACAACCATGAGTTTTTGGCTGGTATGTCGGACAAAAAGATCGTCCAATTCGATACTCGTACGGGAGAAATGGTGCAGGAATACGATCACCATTTAGCTGCTGTCAACACCATCACCTTCGTCGACAACAACCGCCGCTTCATCACAACGTCAGACGACAAGTCCCTCCGAGCATGGGAATATGGCATCCCTGTACCCATCAAATACATCGCCGAAGCAGACATGTTCGCCATGGTACGCGCCTCCCCGCATCCATCGGGCAAATATGTCGCTTTTCAGTCTGGCGACAATCAAATCGTCGTCTACGCTGCAACCGACAAGTTTCGCCAGAATCGTAAAAAGGGGTTTCGTGGCCACAACAATGCTGGTTATGCGATTGATATCACTTTTTCACCCGATGGGCAATTTGTTGCTAGTGGTGACTCAGGTGGTTATGCGTGCTTTTGGGATTGGAAGACGGGGAAGATGTATCATAAGATTCAGGCTGGTGGCAAAGATGGTTCGGCGGTTACATGTCTTGATTGGCATCCTCAGGAGACCAGTAAGGTCGTTACTGGTGGGCTGGATGGGATTATTAGGTATTGGGATTGATGTATCTAGTGAAGAAAATGATTGTATGATACGGACTTTGATCGGTGGATTTGACATAGTATGGATGGCCAGAAGTCCATCCTCAAATGGATTTGATCACGGGAATGGAGCTTTCATCAGATGAGTCACGCGCGCTTGACACGAGGGAGTTGAATGTGTGTCTATTTGATAACTCCTATCAATCTAAGGAGCGCACGAATTTGGGAGGCATCTGACAACACAGCTGTGTGCTCGGATGAATGCAGAGCCATAGCTCTTGCTTCCCATGACATTATCGCCTAGACTTCTAATCCGCATTCAAACACGAGCAACAACCCGGAGAGCCTATGAGTGTTGAAGAACCAAATCAACCTCTTCCCCAGCAGCCTCAAAGATATGCTCAGGCGGATACTCCGCTTTCCACCCGATGTTATGACCTTGAGCAGCTGTGAAGGTGCACCTATGTTAAATTTCCTGTCAACATTTCTTTCTTGACCCGAAAAAAGTAGTCTGAAAAATACATACCGACCACCAATCTCCGCAGGCACAAATGACGGCGACCCCTTCAACACCGTCGCCATCTGCTCCAAGGCGGCATCATCCGCTGGCGTGATGGTACCATCATCAATAACGCCTCGTTCAAGCAGTCTTTTGGAGAAGGCGCGGTAAAGATCGTGCCACTTTACGAGTCCCGAGGAGGCAAGATAGAACCCTTCCTTTCCATGACTTGGATTCTCGCCGGCGAGGATGGCTCGAAGAATCGAGAGGAAGAGCGTTGTGTTATCATGTATATGGCATACTGGCCATGGCTTCAAAATGTCAGTCAACCTGCAAAATAGAAAAAGACAGGAATTGGTTGTAGAGGTGGAATAAAGCGCAACGGGGGTTTGTGGGGGGTCAGTATTACAGCTGAACTGTCATCAACAGTATAGATCCTGCGCATCTTTTTAGCCGCTCGAATTACGGCTACTGTCTGGATGGAAATCGGATTTCCAAATCCTTCCCCCTTGCCGTAGACAATGCAAGGAACGAAAATGTAGCTTCGCACACCGAGAGAGGCCCCGTCGTCAATGACTTGCACGTTTCTCTTGCCTGCCTGCAAAGACTCTCAGCATCAGTTCCTACAATCGAAGAATTGGAAGGATAATCATACCTGCACGAGAAGCGGTTGAATACCCTCCGCATTCTTCAAAAGATCATAAAGCCTATCATCCGTATCCAACAATTCTCGGTCTGATGGCAGACCCGTATGACTACTGAAAATCTTTGCGCCCGTCGCAAACAAGAAATGGACATCCTCTCTTCCAGATTTAGACTTGACTTTACTCAAAGCACGGATCATGGCTCTAGGGATTCGCTCTTCCAAAGGATCGATCAGGTAGTAGATAACGCTAATGTCACGGCTGATGATGGACTGTTCGATATCGGCGTCACTGCTAAGGTCTATCTTGATAGGCAGGGCATTGTATAGTTGCTGGACTGCCTTGGCTTGCTCTTCTGTGCGTATAAGGGCGTATACTTTGTTGTGTGCTGGTAGATTGGCCTCTTTCCAGCGAGCAAGAAGGGTACCGCCTAGATAGCCCGAGGCGCCAGTGATGAGGATGTTGTGAGACATGGTCAAGGTATCAGAGAGAAACCACTCAAACTTCTGATCAATGAGACTGGTAATTAAATCAATCAGTTATGAACCACAATTGTGCCCGAATTTATATAAATTCAACCGGGGGGATGTTAGACCGACTTTTGAGTCGTACGGAGTTGACCTCTCATATAAATTAACCCTAACTTCAAGTTTGTTCTCCATCCCGTGTAACTGATCTGACTAGTAAACCTTCCTTTGCGTCATATTACCAATCCATATTTTCTCCCACACGGCTGTTATGTGGCAATGTTGTTTTGTGATAAAGACTCAATTTAATGAATCATGATTCTTTGTTTTTCCAAGCTGTGGAGAACTTCTCAGAAGTTGGATGGATTGCTCAAGGGCTGTTCCCTGGTCGATGGCCGGCTTTTGGATGGTACGAAGCCGGAGAGAAGCAGTATGATACTAGTTTACTGGGTATAAATCAATCCAAAAACCGGAGTTTACTAGTCAATGTAGGTTGAATGCGTTTGACAATTTATTTTGCACGCATTCGCATTTGTAATCCCATGTTACAATAATTTGCCGGAACTCCGGATATCATAGATATGATTTGTAAAGATTGTGGAATAAGGAGAGGGTGCGGAGTGTTCTGTATAGTTGGCTAGACTTTGACTCTATCAAGTATGATGATATTCATCTCTCGATGAGGAGACTTTGTTCCTATCACGTGCTTCTCATAAGCTCATACAAGCTGGTGCTCAGATACTTAAGCTTGAAATTTCGTCTTCTTGACAGGATTTATCTAGAACAAAGTCCCATCCCCAAGAATGATAATAGGACTCGACTTTGTCAGAGGCCGTTTCTGAGCAGCCAGTTCTCGCCCTGCCTTCCAAGATCCCGCTTCCAAAACTTGAGGCAACGTCAACTGGACGTTGTTAAATCGAGGACTAGCCTTGATGATATCGTGCAGCTTATCCAGAAGCGCAATGGTCATAGCACGCCACTCCACAATCTCGTCATCACTTGCCCCAAAACACGGAAGACCATCACCGGTATTGCTTGAACGTTGCAGACCCTCTGCGAGAGATTCTTCCTTGAGAGATAAGACGCCCATGTCAACGAATAGTCCACCATTCCGGTATTCAGCGAGTCCTGTTCCCTGACCTGCGTTGTGCCATTTTATCTCTAGTAAGCGTGTGAACGGTACCATGAGTGAGTACGCGAGCCATTGTGTGAGTTTGTGAAATGGCTGGATGGCTGTTGTTTTGTTGCTGGTATTTGGGTTGGAGAATTCGGCGAGGCATGTTAGAGGCCAAGCATCGCCTACAGGATGTCCGTCTACATGTGTACGATCAGAAGGCCAGATTGGAATTAGAAGTTTCTGTAGGATGGCCCATAGCTCAAGGTAGTCGAGTTCGCCGGTATGATCTGCTTTAGAAAGCAGATAGTCTTTTGTCCCCTTATGTTAGTTTCTTACTCATTTCATGATTGTGCATTCAAGCTTACCGACAAGATGGCCTGGTCGACCATTCGTGCCAAAGATTTCCGGAAGCTTCAAAAGAGAGCCACCCAGTCTGCGCAGTAATTCAACACGTTTGTCGACTGCTAGGAGTGGATTGGTTTTCTCGTTTATTTGGAAGCCTCGATAGAGATTCTTCGCATCTAGTGTCTGTAGCGCAGCCCCTTTACAGACAAATCAGTATTTCCACTTTTACATAAAATTTAAGGAAATCGCTCACCTTCCACTATATCCTTCCTCGACGACTTATCCGTCGCGAAATCCCCATTCAAGAACATATGCAACGATGCAATTGCTATGCCCTCACTCCGATTGTACGTCTGGTCGCTTTCCGGCTCGTAAAATTTCCAAACATCTCCGGCCCCGGCATCCAAGAGAACAGAAACGAAGAAGAGGTCAACAAGACCACGCACTTTTTCTAAATCGTCAAAATTTCGGACTTCCCATTGGTTTAGCAAGTCTCCTATGCGAGGAATACCACCAACTTCGAAATGCTGCCATCGGCCGTGCGGTGGAATGAGGTGATACTTATCCGGTCCAAAGTCGCGCTATACATTTCATCTTAATCGTTTTTCATATTCGAAAACAGCTTTTTTTCTTATGTGGCTCTGAGTACCTGAATTATTCCCATGACATACTCGGCAGCTACACTCAATTTCTCGTGGTCGTAGTTGAAGTGAGTCAGTTTTCCTTGTTCCGCCAATTCAAGGACTCTATGTGCCTGTTCGCGGACTGCCTTGAGGCTTAGGATGTACTCGATTTCGGAGTCCATGTCTTGAATGATGGGTGTTGGGCATACAGTGAGTGCGTCTAAAGGAAAAGAAAGGGGAATGGAACTTGAGGGAAACAGGAGCAGACCGCTCGTCACTACCAGGTAGTCGTGTGACACATCACATTGATTAGCGCCTGATTGGGCCGATGGGTCTCACAAGCAAGATTGAGATAAGCTCGTATGTTGCGTCAGATGCCCCCATATCTAGAGATACAGCCAACAATTACAATGAAGTACATGGATCATGGCGACCCGCCAGGTAGATCTAGTATTTAGGGTTTCTAGATGTGGTAGCCCTAATTTCCGTCAACTTTCAAATTTTGAGCTTATCAGACTAAATTTACTACGAAGTATTTAAAGAAAAGAGAAATGAATAGATCGAAGATCGATAGAATTTTGAAACAGTATAGATATTATCTTCGTGAACAGTAATTGGAATTCTAGGAAACGAAATCGAAATTGACCTATTTATTGGCTGGTACGTCCTTACCATTCCATGTGCGATTTTTTTTCACCCAAATGAAGTTCTTGATCCATCTGTATGTCAACTGGTGTAAACCAAGGAAAGATAGTTCTGTGGAGTCATTGATGCATGGGAAAATATGGTACTATCATGCTATATCTCGGTTACATCGACTACTACTTCGATAAAAGACGGCGAGTACATATTCCTATTCTTCTCACGGCATATATAAACAGGCCCCTGTGATCATACACGTGTCTTTATAGTCTAAGAATTGAGTCTCTGTGCATATCCTTCGACACGATCAGCAAGCTGTGTCGCGCGTTCCTCGGCAGTCACATAAACAGTCTCCTCAGGAAGAACCGAGGCCAAATCAGAGAGCGGAACCAATTGAACATGAATACCAAGCGTATCAGCGGTAGACGAAGAGGTACTCAATCCTTGCCAGCGTGCCATAATTGTACCCTCATGAAGCCCCGTCGTGTTAACCCAATTATAGACACCAGGATCTTCAATAGATACTACGAAGGTGTACGTTCCGTTGTCGTTGGCGATTGCCTGCTTACTATTGAGACTATCCTGGCTTATGCGGGGACTAGTGGTCACCAACCAGGGGTTTGTCACGGGAAAGACGAAATAATCTGCTGCACCGGGAGTGAGGGTGGCCACGAGCGCTTCGTCGTTGGTGATTTTGAAATGGCCAAAGGAACTCGCTTGGCTGGTCAGTGTTCCGAGACTGCTGGATTGACTGGGGGCTGAAAGTGTATTCAACGCATTGATATATGTCTTGAGCCCTACTGCACCGACGCCGTAGTCAACTATGGATTCTTGTAAGTTCCATTGTGCATCGACGATTATCTGCGCGGTGCCGGTAGGATTGTGGCCTGTGATGTCGCTTGTAACTTCAACGGTAATATTGTCTGGCTTCTCTGTTTGCCAATCTCCCAGGTTTTCACGAATCAAGAGCTGAACTGCCGATGAGTTAGATTGGATATGGTTTGTATGGCTGTCCGCAGACGAGCTGTTGATGGTGATGATATATGAGCCGTCGTCGTCGACAATCAAGTCACTGCCAGCCAAAAAGGCTACAGTATTTTGAGAATTGACGTCACTAATCAGAGAGAATGTCACGTCGCTAGGCCCTGGCGTATAACTGTAACCCTTCACGATGTAATCAACGCTGGAGTCAATCGGAATGGTACGATAGATACAGTCTGGGTTGTCGTATGAATATCTTCCGCCGGGGACATCCAGACCGAACCAGTCTCGAGGAGCGGAATCCACCCAATAGACCTTGGGATAGTATGGATCATTATTGATGGCCTTTTGAAGGGCACTAAACGCCAATTCCTCAATGGCTGCGTCGAGACTCGAGGAGGCTTCATTGCTGATAGGAAGTCCATGAGCTGTTTGGTACGCTGCTTTCGCTTCGGTCTGAAGAACGGGGAAGCTCCAATCCTCGAAGAGGTCAATTGCAAGAGCATCTAGAGCTTTTTGATCTGGAGTAGCTAGAGGATTCCCATAACTTTCAGATGAAGCTCTAACACTACCTGTTATAGTGGTAATAGCAACGACAACTCCTAATCTTCTTAAATTGAGAACCGCTTTCATTTTGTAAGCGAAGAGATAGGCGTGAGAAAGGAAGTGATTGTAGTTTTGCCTGATCATAGAACAGGCGGATATGGGAGTATGTAGGTCAAATGGACTTTATATACATAGTCAATGGTGTCTTTAATTGTTTGCATTGCGACATTTCAACATCGGGAAATTAATATACTCTTGCATACTGTATGCAATTTATAGTGAGGTTTATATCCTCGATGATACAACCGGGCGTTGTAATATGTGTAGATCGGATAGACTTCATATATATAAGTTAATGGTGTCTTAGATTGCTTGCATTGCGACATTCTGACATCGGGAAATTAATATACCCTTGCATGTGCAATGTATAGTGAGATTCATTAGTTACCTTGTACCGCCATCCATGCCCTATCAGCATCGCAGTACATGTACAACTGTTGGTAGATCAACAACACTAAACATTTAGAATTTAGATTTTAATTAATCTTTTTTTCTATACGTCTCGACAGTGAACATTGGGTTAAAGTAGAATCTAGAAGGCCTTCCAGCGTCTGAATTTGAAATATAGAAATTCCATGTTCAATATTGGATTAAGGGAGCATATGATGTAAGAACCTGGACGATTAATAGTGATCATGAGCGCCCCTCATATTCACGAATATCATCTAACCTAATATCGGTATGATTGCAAACTGCCCCTTCTGCTCGTTCTAGCCATTTTCTGCTACGAACTAGTCAGGTGAAAGCGTAATAGACATTTGTATACTTAAGAAGCGGTGAATTCCTTAACCCGAGCACAGGATGTTGCCGTCTTTAAATCCACCTTTCTTGGAACGTGCAGACCAATTTATTCGGATGATTAAAAGGAACATCATCATGACATTGCGACTTTGAATTTCTTGCGTTTCCTCAATCCGTTCGCTCTAATATGTGATCAAACCCCTCAGCGACGTTACACAGATGCCCGTATAGAAGAGGTCATCTACGGTACGCCCTACGTACACTATGTCCTGGTATGTTTTTTGTGACTTCAATTTGCACAACCCTCTTATGAGATCACGGGGCTGAGAAGTATACCCGTGTCCTTCAAGGTTGACTGGCTGGATCTTTGGACCGATGCATCTTTTGGATGGACTTCACAAGTGCAGATGCATGGTTATGCGCTGTATGTTCTTTACCAGCGTACCGGCAGGTCCAGCTGAAGGCGCTGATACATTTCTTTGCTCAGCCACCATTAGATATCACTATCGAAAAGAACAAGGCAGCTGTGAGCCCTATGTTCGACCGCCAAAGCTCGATCTTTTTTATCACCTCATCTGTCCCTATAGAGTTTGACAAAGCATCCGACTCTATTCTGAGTTATGCAAGCCGTAATTAATAGACCCAAAATATTCATTGCTCCATGGATAATAGTCCAGGCCGGATTGTAACTGACGCCGCTAGAGTAACGTATGCGACGTTATGGATCTTTCAAGCTCTAGCGTCGACAACTTTGATTTTACGAATGGTTTCGAGATCATTTATCACCTGCGACATAGGATGAGAAGCCATTATAATGGCATTCGGGTGGGACGGTTAATCTTACCCTCTGTTCATACAATGCAGTTGCTGATGTCTGATATCGACAGTCAATCTCGCAGACACAATAATCATAACTATTTCTATCAATACCATGATCCACACAACACACGACACCGCTATTGCTACCTTCAAATATCTGGGGGCCTCAGCAAAAAAATGCCCTCAGACTCTCCATCATCGCCGCAACTATTGTCCCCAATGCATTGTGGCTCCCGAAAATCTCCGCCACCCTTTTACTCGGTCGACTTTTACATCCTAGGCCATGGATAAAAGTCATGCTCATAGCCCCCTCCATTGTTGGATTTGCTGCTGACGGTATCCGAAGTGCGATAGTCACGATTCTGCGGTGTGATCCTGTTGCTGGTCAATGGGATTTAGAACGGTATCATCCTGCATGTTGGGATCCGAAGATTGTGGTGAACTACTACATGCCGTGGACTGGTCCGTTTCAAGCCCTAACCCCCTTCCTCTACGTCCTCCTTTCATGAAAGAAGAAAGAATCAAATTTTCTGACAGGGGAGTTATCTGGCAGTACTATCATCAGTACTCGATATACTTTACGCAATCTACCCAGCAACCATATTCTGTCAAATGCTCCATCTTCCTGTACCTCGCAAATTTGCCATCTCAATCCTGATGGGTCTCGGCCGGATATCGGGAGGTGTTGGAATCCTAGAGCGACTTGATACACCTTCTCTCCCGCTGCAGTCAAGGGAGCGAGATTGCGCTTCCCTCAGCGTATATTCTCACGATGTGGACGACGGTTGAGGCGGATTCCATTATTAGTGTGGCTTGTATTTCGCTTTCGAGGCCGGTTTGGAGGTTGGGAATCAGCTTCGTTGGGGACATCTGAGGCAAGATTAGAGAGAGAGTTGGGACTATTCTGGCAGTTGATGATGTTATTTCATGCAAGCTATGGTAGATAGACGAGATTATAGGTCTGAGAATGACTTCTGGAGTCGACACCTTGTGACAAAATCGTTTTGACGTTTTGATTGAGGCATCGTTGCATCCAAATATCGGAGGTCTCGATCAGCCATCTCTTGGCTGGCCTTCTTCCAGAGGTCATGAACAGCTATGCCCAACACCACCTACAATTATTAACGTACACCAAGATTAGGTACTAGGGTGAAATACCAGCCCTACAACTAATCCCCGATCCTTGTGCTCGATCCATTTAAAGATCACCATTGCAGAAGCAGTATCTTCAGAACTTGTGATACTCTACATTCTTAGCGCAGAACAGCTAATTAGGTAGTCAGAGCGGACCACAGCCGGACTTCAGCCTTGCATAGCTCAGTAAGCTACCTGGGCGAAACTAAAAAATGTCAACAAATATCCTTCGCTTTTCTTCAAACGTTGAAATAGGCAAATCACAAGAATAAGTCTAATATGATATACAACTATCAGTCGAGTGGGGCAAGAGCTAAGTCAATCTAACTTTACATGGCTAGCGTCCCCCGGAGCGTGACCCGTGGCCTTTTGCCAACCTCAAATTCCACGACACAGCGGTCCCTATTCACTGCCGCAACCATCTCGACATCACTTCAATTCTCTCTTCTTGTCACTCATTTGCAGTCAATTCCTTTGATAAGTAAAAAAGCTTTCATAATGGTAAGCAACCGCCCGCTACCCCTGGCTTTGTGTGTCCACACTACTCTCAATTGCTTTGTCCAAGGAGTCAGACGAGCATTTAGCTCGAATCATCAATTGAAAAGCAGCATCGCTAATTGATTCATCTGCATACAGGCATCCCCCCGTGCTTCATCTCCTCTTGCATCCGGCACTGAATCCGGCCCAGACAGCAAGTCCGCTGCTGGCGCCGCCGCATCTGGCTCGGCCGTCAACCGTCCTTCATCGCCCACTCCTCCCGGTGGCCCTCGTACGGCTCTCCGTCGCCGCGCTGCCGCCGACCACAAAGAATCGCTGCGCAATGCGCGACCGACTTCCACCCGTGCTGCTGGCGCCGGTGGCTCCTCCGGTACTATGTTGAAGCTCTACACTGACGAGAGCCCTGGTCTCCGCGTTGACCCTGTTGTTGTTTTGGTTTTGAGTTTGGGATTCATTTTCTCTGTTGTTGGATTGCATGGTATGTTTCACAGCATGAGGGTGGCTGGATGTGATGGCTGACATTGTTTATAGTTATCGCCAAGATTACTCGCAACTTCTCTTCATAAATAACGACCTCATCGATTCTACCAAACTTCGGGCGGATTTGGCATGAGGCAGATCCGCCAGTCATACCACGTTATACCTCTTCTTTAGCAGACATGCTCAACCTGCTCCTCATACAAATACCCCTTTCTCGACCTCCCTTTTCCGAACCCTCCTGATGTCCGATCGAATTCGTGCCATGGCGCAGTCGAATGGAAGATATATTACCGGAAAGTTCTTTATTGTATGGTCGTGAGCCTACAGTCTATTTCTCTTTTTGTCTGCGCCAAAATTCATTCAAGCAAGCCATAGCAACGATGGGAAGGAAGGAGAATTGCAATCTGTATTATATCGCATGATATTCCATCAATGGAGTTTTTATTCTGGCTACGTCTATTCATTCGGTAGTTGATTGTGGGGTGTTTAGCGTGACGCAGCGTTTGACGACCTTCGTCCTCTGCCTCTTGTTAGGCCCGAGTGCCTATTTTGCTGGCTTTGGCGGCTCAGTTAAAAACCGCTGCACGAACTATGACATGACGTTATAGGTAAATGATACCTCACAGGACACATAGATTGATAAGACGACAAAAGGAACGAGAGTCCGGAATCATATTAATCTATCTACTTAGAGCTGATAGGAAACAAATAGCGGCCTATTAATCAGACGGTGGCTGCCAGAAACACGAGGCTGCATTCCGGGCGTGTGCTCTTATCTCTGTGTCTGGCCAATCACAGTGATTTAATTATATCACGTGATGTTATACCTGATAAGAGCTGGTACGAACCAATCACAGCGCCCAATTCACGCCGTCCGGGAAGATCTGCAGCCTCAGGCCCACAACTTAGATCTTTAACTTGAAGCAGACCCTCTGGACTTCTCACTCTAATTCCCCGGACCTCCACGCTATACGCCTGAAGTTAGTGATGACTCGATCACAATGACAAATCCTTATCAGCAGCACCTGCTCGATATGGCGATTTTGCGCCGTTGGGCTGCGTTTGACTCGCCGGAACTCGCCGTATCATAAACGCTCTTGCTTAACAGACCATGGATAAACACATTTAGCATTGTCCATATCATCTTAATCTCAACTTGGCTTAATTATTTTGATAATGACTCTCTCTTATATAACCATGGCTGCGATCTCGGAGTCTGTCTCCGGCTTGGTCTGTGTCCTAGATACTTATATAGTCGCATATCATCCCTGGCTACTGCTCCGGTTGACATCATTCGAACATCTTCATAACATTGTATCCGAGCAACATGGCTGAAGCTCACTTCACAGCTCCCCTCAGCCAGGGCTTTGGCTACGGCATCGTGGTCGGCCTTGGATTCGCCTTTGCATTGTTGATGATCTTCATCACCTGGGCGCTGAAACGATACCAACATGAAGTCCAAACCTCAGAAATGTTCTCCACTGCTGGCCGTACCGTCAAGTCTGGTCTGGTCGCATCCGCAGTCGTCAGTAGCTGGACATGGGCTGCCACTCTTCTGCAGTCGTCCACCGTCGCCTACGAATACGGAGTCTCGGGTCCATTTTACTATGCAGCTGGTGCCACGGTACAGATTCTCCTGTTTGCAACCCTGGCCATCGAATTGAAACGTCGCGCCCCCAATGCACATACATTTCTCGAAGTCATTCGAGCTCGTTACGGCACCGTGGTGCACTGCGTGTTCATCGTGTTTTGTCTCATGACAAACATTCTCGTGACGGCCATGTTGTTGACTGGAGGATCGGCCGTGCTAAATGCGCTAACTGGAATGTCGACACCCGCTGCGTGTTTCTTGCTCCCTATTGGTGTGGTCTTGTATACCGTCTTTGGTGGTATCAAGGCAACCTTTATTACCGATTATTTGCATACCATCGTCATTGTTGTCATCATCTTCACCTTTGCGTTCAACACGTATGCCGTGAGCCCCGCGCTGGGCTCCCCCGGCAAGGTGTACGACATCTTGACGGCAGCTGCCAAAGCCAATCCCGTGGCTGGAAACTCGGGTGGTAGTTATCTGACTATGCATTCTCGCGAGGGAGGAATCTTCTTTGTGATCAACCTGGTCGGTAACTTTGGAACCGTCTTCTTAGATAATGGATACTATAACAAGGCTATTGCCGCAAGTCCCGTACACGCATTTCCCGGATATGTTATCGGAGGATTGTGTTGGTTCGCCATCCCCTGGCTTTGCGCGACGACCATGGGATTGACGGCACTCGCTTTGCAGGGAAATGCAATCCTCAGCTCAACAGATGTGACTGCTGGCCTTGTCCTGCCGTATGCCGCGGTGCAAATGATGGGCTACGGCGGTGCAGTCGCTACAACACTCATGGTCTTCATGGCCGTGACCTCTGCATTTTCTGCACAATTGATCGCTGTATCCTCGGTCTTCACTTACGACATCTTCCAAGCATACGTCCAACCCTCAGCAAAGGGTAAGAGACTTGTGTGGATCTCTCACATGGCTTGTGTCGTCTACGCTTTGATCATGGCCGGATTTGCTACTGGTCTTTATTATGCCGGTGTTGGAATGGGCTATCTGTATCTGCTGATGGGCGTCATCATCTCGTCTGCAGTTATCCCTGGCGCCATGACTCTATTGTGGAAGGGGCAGAACTGGGTTGCAGCTGCGGTCTCGCCTCCATTGGGTCTGGCCTGTGCTTTGATTGCATGGTTGGTTACGGCCAAGTCGTTGTACGGTGAACTGACCGTCACCACCACCGGGTCCAAGTACGTCCTTTTCTCATCGTCTGGCTGAATCAGCACGCTAATTATTTTAGTTACCCCATGCTTGCAGGCAACGTCGTTGCCCTCCTCAGCCCTCTCATCTTCATTCCCATTCTAACGCTGATATTTGGCCAACAAAACTACGACTACGAATCGATGCGCAACATCCGTAAAGTCGATGACTCGGACGTCGCCGCCGAAGCTCACGTCGATCTGGAGCTGATTCCCGGCGAAACAACAAATTTTGCGCAGGACATGACCGAAGAGGAGACCCGCAAACTCAACCGTGCCGCGTTTTATGCCCGTACACTCACCGTGATCATGACGCTGTGTCTGTTGATCCTCTGGCCCATGCCTATGTACGGATCAGGATATGTCTTTAGCAAGAAATTTTTCACAGGCTGGGTCGTCGTCGGCATTTTGTGGCTGTTCGGAACTGCGTTTGGAGTTGTCATTTTCCCACTGTATGAAGGCAGAAATAGCATTGTGTATACTGTCAAGGCGATGTGGTTGGATGCGACGGGCAAAAGGAAGCCTGTTAATGCGGTTCATGTGGCTGCCGAAAGAGAGGAGAGCGGTCAAGCAACGCCTGCGTCGCCGACGCTGGATGAGAAGTTGTCTGTCAAGACTTGATATATCTTTTGAGGGATCGGTAGTCGTAATCTAATTCTAATGCTAATATACATTTTGCTCAATATTCTATACCATGTTACCGATAATTTCCTGCACATACTCGGCCACATAAGGAACCACATGCTCACTATGCCCTACTCATATCATCAGTTCTTGACCATCCAGAAAATGATAGTGAATAAACATAGGCAATGAAATGGACATACCAATCGAAAAATCATGCGGAATCACCACACTGCCCTCATCCCCATCCCTACTCGGATCAATCCTCGCCTTGAAGTCTAGCGCCTCTTTGCCGAACGCCAGGGGTCCGCTGGCATCACAATATTTGTATATAAAGGCGTCACGAAGCTCATTGTTGACCCAATGGTCATTTGCGCCGAAGAAAATTCTGATCGGAAATTTCCCTTTTTCTTGTTGTCTTTGTCGCTGGTAAGATGCAATGGCGCGAAAAGAGGCTTCCCAGCGGGAGAGTTTGATTTCGTCGAATTCGAATGGTACAAGATGTCTAATTATGTGCGTCAGCACTTGAAACTTCCCTTCTCGAGGCTATGTCAAGCGAGCGGGAGGAGGGAATACAAAGCCTGAGCGACACCAGTTCTACTGCCAAAAAACATGCGCGTAGTATACAAGGCGTCCGAGTCGGAGGGGAAGGAAGTCAAATATCTCACGACGGCATTGGACCAGCTCAGCGGGAGATTGTAGACTGCTTTCGCGATGGTGGACATTAAGCCGGGAAGATATTTCCATTTAGCTATTCCCTGTTCTCGAATGTCAAGTCCTGTATCTCTGAAGCAGAGGGGAAGAGGGAGGGAGGAGAAGGTACAGCAGCTTTAACGCCCCTTGGACTCTTGGCCAAGTCCGGAATCGGTGGGAAGAGGTGTATATTTCCTATAATTTCGAAGTTCTGCTGTTTCTCCTCTTCTGTAGAGCATGAGGTAAACATCCGCTTCATCATCTCCGTGATAACGAATGTGCCAAACGAGTGTCCTATAAGAATGACTTTTGGCTTTGTCGGTGTGTCTTTTGTTGTTGTCTGATTGATGTATTCTTGTAACCGGACAAGGCTGTATGTTACTTGTTCGGTTATGTCGTATAATTTATGCTCATCATATTGCTCTAAATCTGGTGAGTGTTGCGTCTCGAAGCCGGCGTAGGAACATCCTGCAGTGTTGAACTGGGTCGTTGTTGGGGCCTGGTTCAGGATTGAATGTAGTAACGACAAGAATTTGGCGTAGTATTCTACTAAACCGGGATTTCCGGGGAGGAAGAAGATGTGGTACGGTGTTGGCGAAGGGGACGGGAAAGTTAAGAAGTCTCGGCAGTGGTGTATTTGAGGCATTTTATATAATTTTATTGTGGTCGTTGCTGCATTGAAAAGATGTGAGGTAAATACTATGTATGTTGGCAACCTCGGTACTATTTAACTAGTGGATCGTGGCGGGCCGTCTACGCATCTGCCAATCTTAAACAGTCAACCACGCTACGTACAAAGATCAGAAAGGAGTGTCATTACTTATTTAAGGGGGAAAAGCTGATATGATAACGAATCGGTCGCTAAGATTGACCTGAAGATTAAGAGTATCCAAGTCTACGTCCACCTCATTTCAGAACTTGCCGGCCAATCTACTTGTATACATGTCCAGCATCTTGATTACCTCCCGACGCCACTGGCGGACCACCTTGATATCCAGCCGGGGGCTGTTGTTGTCCCTGATATACATATTGCGGCTGTTGAGGAGGTCCATAGGCCGGATTCAGTGGCATTGCAGGCGGAGGTTGTGTCGTCGGCGTGATATCAGGTCGTGTACTATGATATGTTAAAAGTAGTGAAGATATGGTGGTGTCCATCAAAAAACGCACCTTAGATCTTGAATGAATCCACATCTATAACATCTGACTTCCTTTTTGACTGTCAGCTTGGTGAAGTCATTACTACATGGTAACATCAAACCGACCTTGTACTTGTGTGTCGATAGTGGGATTACAGGCTGAAGCACATGTATGAGTCAGATGAACTTCAAACACACAAAGCTACCAAACTCACAATGAAGCAGACTGTGAAAAAAGGCCTGTCGATATAATTAACAGACTGTCCTGAATCTCTTCGAAGACGGTACTCACCATCTCGTCTCGCAATGTGCATCCCAACTTCTGCCTACCAGAACAGTAACATATCAGAAAAGGCCACTTGAAATAGTGGATGGAGTCTGAAGCAACATACAGTATACGTTTCCGCATTGTGCTCGAACATTTTCATATCCTTTAAGTCTTGACTGGATGTCTGTGGCCAGGTTAGCTTAACCCTTGTTGCGGAGTATATGCGCTACGTAAACAAACAGGAGTCGTACCGTACGTGCCAAAGGTAATACAAAATGCCATGATTTACATCTGATATCAAGAATATGGAAGTCAAGTAATCGGGTATCGAGACTCGAGAGTCTGTTGAGTCATATCAGACAGATCTTACATTACACGGTTAAGAAAGACCAATGGCATAAGATGAAGCCCCTGTGGCTGTGGCGGAGCTGCTTGGCGCTCACATGACGTCCAGCATATTACCTCGATTTTTATGTGATTTGTTAATTCCAAACATCATGGTAATTTTATGTAGGTTCGCTACGTCAATTATCAGATAGAAGTAGGAGGCTGGGAGACTAAAGTACAAATGCTCGGCTATCAGGACAGGGCGAAGGTGCGGGTATCCTGATCAGTATCTGAAAGTAAACTATCTCAACACAACTCATACACAGTTTTGGACCGAGTGTTGTCCAGTGTTATCCATTTATAGATATCCTAAACACCGGCGCTGCTAGGCCTGACACATGTTTTTGTTCCCGTCCCATTATCGCTTGTTCTCTTTAAAGGGGGTTCAGCTCTCGCGTATCGCTGGTTCGAAATTTGGGGGATATCATTGAGTTTTGAAAAGGAGGATAGCGCAATGGCCGAGGTAGAAGTATATGAAATGTTTCGTCTCTGCGCGTAGTCTGAATTAGCGGATGCAACTATGTAGAGCATCCGAAAGATGGAGCACCTACCGTGAGTCACGAAACTGCCAAAGTTGCGACCGACTATGCAGTGCCATGTAGCGCCTTTGCGTGAGTCGAACTATGGAATGTCAGGTCACGTTAGGAGACAAGGTGGTGTAGTTGGTTGGTGCCGACCTCTTTTTTGATGTGTTGTGCGATGTCCTGTTCGGAAATGAATACGTCAGCATTCGATAAATAGCTTCTGTATCAGCTTTCCTACCTTCTCCATGTGGAATTTCTCCATAGCTTCCGTTGCTATTGACAGTCAACTTCTATGTCATCTCTAGCGCACATTTTCACTCCGTACCAACTTCAATAGCCTCTTGCTGCATGTCCTCGGTCTAAATATCATCGTATTGTCAATAAAGTATCTTGCCGAATCGATTGAATTAATATGCGACGTACCATATCAACCGATCTAACATGGACTGCGTCATTGTCATTAGTCAATGTCTTTGTTTTGGCAGAATTGTGTATAGGAGGGGCTTGGCTTACCCGCCAGCTTATCTTGCTTTTCAGTTGCCATGATGTATCAAGAGAAATTCTGTAGTTAATATCTGGAAGTATGTCCGATGAACTAAATGAGAGTGCTGGCAATAGCAACAAGAAGTGAATTGATTGTTTTGTTCGATAGGCCTCACAACGTAATCGGAGATGATATGCCGCGCTAGTCCCACTCAGGATAAGCCGCCTCATTTCTTGGCGTTCTCCATGGTGATTCCTCACCGCTTTTGTGGGAGGCAGAAAAAAATTATTATTTCACTACTTCACTTTTCCCTCTTTTCCAACTTCTACTCTTTCCTTCTCATCTTGGTTTCAGCACCCGCTTCAGTTTTTGTTCCAGCGGACTGTCAAGATGGAGAATACAAGAGTCTTCGTCTCTGGGTTACCACCCACCTTGTCTAATGAAGACTTGGGAAAGCACTTCTCTTCTCGGTTCCCAGTGACGGATTCTCATGTCATTCCCAATCGTCGAATTGGCTTTGTGGGCTTCAAAGATGCAGAGATTGCCAAAGAAGCTGCTAAATATTTCAATAAAACTTTTCTCAGGATGTCCAAGATATCCGTAGAAATGGCTCGTCCAGTGAGTGCAACTTCTTTGTCTGCCTTTTTTCCATCTGAGCTGACGCATGATGATTAAAAGGTAATTGATGATGATGTATGTAGCTAACCATATAGCAGGCTGGTGAAAGCAAACCTATTAGAAATAAGAACAATTTCGAACGAGAGAGCACTTCTAATGCTTCTAACCTGAAACGAAAACGTGATGCAGAGAACCCCAAAGACGATGCCAAGCTGCAAGAATTTCTCAATGTGATGCAACATTCTTCAAAGACAAAGACTTGGGCAAACGATGATGTACTTCCTATTGCAACAGTTCCTACGGAGTCCACAGTTGTCGAAACACAGGTCGCCAGTCATGATAAACCAACTCGACCGGTCAAAAAATCTAAGGTGGTCGAGACTCAGGTTCCAGAGACACCAGCACAAAATGATATACAAAGCGATCATGTCGACAAAGATGCTTCTGAGGAGGAAGACCAGCCAAAGTCTGACATGGATTGGCTTCGTTCGAAGACAAGTCGTCTGTTGGGTCTTTTAGATGAAGAAGAACAGGCAGATTTAAATTCGCAGCCTGCTGCACCTAGTAGTAAGACCGTTGAACCGATTGAAGAAGAAGACAGCGACGACGTTGAAGAGACGCCGGCTGCAGAGGTGCCAGTTGCAGAAGAGCCTGTCGAGGAAAAAGATTATAACGCCGATGTCGAGCTTATTCGTATTTCCGGCCGACTGTTCCTTCGGAATCTCGCTTATGACGCTACCGAGGCTGATTTGGAAACCGTCTTCGCCCCATTTGGGAAAATAGATGAGGTGAGTCTTATTTTCCAATATGCCGATAAAAGTTCAAGATAGTCGCTCGCATGATGATCATCCTGATAGGGACATCTGATATGCAATGCATACATGATGTGAACAGGAAGAGTATTTTAGTAGATGCCTCTTAGAATCTGAAGAGCATAAACTATCTTGAAATCTGCATTATCATTTTCATTGTGGGGAGCAATAACTTACATTTACCAGATACATGTTGCTTTTGACACCCGCACGACTTCCAGCAAAGGCTTCGCGTACATACAATATGTGGATCCTGCATCTGCTATTGAGGCGTACAAGAACCTCGACGGCAAGGATTTCCAAGGTCGTTTGCTTCACATCCTACCAGCTTCGGCAAAGAAGTCATATAAAATTGACGATTACGAACTGTCAAAATTACCACTGAAACAACAGAAACAGGTCAAAAGAAGAATGGAAGCTTCTTCCTCCACTTTTAACTGGAATTCTCTGTATATGAATGTAAGATATAACCAACGATCCATCGAATGAACCGTGCTGACTTTTCTAGTCCGATGCAGTCATGTCATCAGTCGCGGACCGACTTGGTGTCTCAAAGTCGGATCTGCTTGATCCTACGTCTTCGGATGCTGCTGTTAAGCAGGCACATGCAGAAACTCATGTAATTCAAGAGACAAAAGCCTACTTTACTGCAAACGGCGTAAACATCGACTCGTTCAAACAACGCGAACGCGGCACCACCGCGATTCTAGTCAAGAACTTCTCTTACGGAGTCAAGGCGGCCGAATTGAGAAAACTATTTGAGCCGTTTGGACAATTGACTCGCTTGCTCATGCCTCCTAGTGGGACTATTGCCATAGTTGAATTTGCAAAACCTGATGAAGCTTCAAAAGCCTTCAAGGGACTGGCGTATCGAAAGTTGGGAGACTCTATCTTGTTCCTGGAACGTGCGCCGAAGAACTTGTTTGACTCACCACCCACGGGATCAGCTCTAATTGCAGGAGTTGAGGGACCTGAGGGGAAAACTCAAGGATTCTCTGCTGCAGAAACGTTTGCCGCGGATGACAATGAGCCTCAGTTGCCTACGTCAACACTTTTCGTCCGAAACCTCAATTTCACAACAACCAGCGCACGTTTTTCGGAAGTCTTTGCGTCGCTGGATGGCTTCTTGACAGCCAAGGTTAAAACAAAACCCAATCCAAAACGACCGGGAGAGACTCTCAGCATGGGATTTGGCTTTGTCGAGTTTCGTACCAAGGAACAAGCCCACGCAGCATTGGCTGTTATGGATGGTTACACTCTGGATCAACATAAGCTTGTGGTCAAGACATCTCACAAGGGCATGGATGCAGCAGAAACTAGACGACAAGAAGACACTGCCAAGAAAGTGGCTGCGAGAAGAACCAAGATTATCATCAAGAACTTGCCATTCCAAGCCACCAAACATGACGTGCGATCCTTGTTTGGCGCGTACGGACAGCTTCGGTCCGTGCGAGTTCCGAAGAAGTTCGATCGTTCAGCTCGTGGTTTCGCTTTTGCCGATTTCGTAAGCTCTCGCGAGGCAGAAAACGCCATGGATGCGTTGAAAAATACCCATCTTCTAGGCCGAAAGCTGGTGCTTGAATATGCATCAGCAGAGGCAATTGATGCCGAGGAGGAGATTCGTAATATTGAGAAGAAGACCGGCCAACAATTGGATAGACAAAAACTGGCGAGCCTTACTGGAGCAGGAAGAAAGAAGTTTGTCGTAGGGGCAGCAGAAGACGAGGGTTGATAATTGTCTAGAGCTGTCGATAGGGTTGAATGCAGGAAAAGATGGTCGAAAGTCCAAAGTTGAAAGATGTATCCCTTGCGTGGTGGATCTTAGCTCTTCACGTCGCATATGCTCCTTCAACACGTTCTCCTTCATTAGGGTTGCTGCAGTATGCATTACCCGCAGAGAACCTCGTGCTCTCGCCTTTAACAACCGAACTAGGCACAACTTCGATATTCTCCTTCTCTGCGCTCTCCTGAGACAAGAGTCACGTCCTTTACACACTACGTACCTTGAACGCGGACACAAATCAGGATTACTCTGTACCTGATTGACCTACATTCTTGTCAGTTGGCCTTTAATTTCGACAACATTCTTGCACGACGAGACTGTTCCTGATTGTTGGTCGACTGACATTCCTGGACCGCCATCGCCACCAAGCGTCAACACCATCATCACGGTACTCTTCTGTGCTCTATACCAATCCTTGGACGTTTACTGGTCTCCGTATTGGCGGAAATTCTCCGAGTGGTCCTTGACTGGGTCGTGCCGTCTGGTGACCCCTTGCTTGCCGCAGTATCTTGAACACCATGCCCTTCTATGTGAACCCTTATCAGGGCAGTAAGGACAGGCGATTGTCCTAAGGCTTTCCAATCGCTAATGGCCGGCCCTGGAGTCATGGTTCCGCCTCGAGCGCGATCAGAGTGCGGGAATACTGTAAAGGGGAAGTATGTATTTCTTATGGCTCTTCAGGCGTAGCAGGGTTCTTATGGTCTCCTTAAACAGGATAATACACAGAATAGTCTACTGCTATAAACACCATCTTTTCTGCTCTGGTATTCGCACATTCTCTTTCCCAGTTTCCAACATTCTCTTGTAGCATTTTACGTTCTTGACATCTTTTCTTCCGTGTCCGTGTGTGTGTGTGTGTGTGTGTGTCTGCCTCTCAGGTGTGTGAGTGTGTAGGCCATTGGCATAGTGACATCTTGCTCTTCCTGTTTGGAATTCCAGTGCCATTCTTGCGAAGAGCGACGTCGCTGGTCCACGCCATGGCTGACTGGCAAACCGAGTCCTTTACAACTCATACACAATCGTCACTCGATAGTGTTGGGGGATTAGGAGGAGGTGCTCACAGAGCTCTCCAACACACTTCAGGCAATGCACAAGCGTACGCTGATGGTGCCATGCATGGAGATGCTGGCAATCGTGATGATCCTCTCCAGTTGGCACTGAAGTATCCTTCTGCTCATGTTCCCTTTCATCATTCGATATCTAGCACCAGTCTTCATGACAGCCATGTCCTTGCAGCGCGTATACAGGCCAAAAAGCTGCGCCGACTTCAGTCTGCGGCTCATTCGATGCCGGCCATGCGTCCAAAGCGCAGCTATCTGAAGTCTCAAAAGTATTTGGAGTATAGGGCACGACCACGTCGCGATACTGGCAAGGATGGAGAGCCGGTTTGGTCTGATGCATTAGAGGATGCGTTTCAACAAGGTGAGCCAGCCCTATCGATTCGATATGTGGATGACTGCTGATGTTGTATTATGATAGCCCTAGAAGCAAATCCTCCGATGGGCCGCAGGAAATGGTCTGAACGTGGAAAATCATACGGACGCAACGAGTTGATTGCGGAGTACATCTACAAGCTGACTGGGAAACGGCGGACAAGGAAGCAAGTATCGAGTCACCTGCAGGTGCTAGACTCTTTCCTCAAGGGTGACCCTGAGTGTAAGTGATGCTTATCAACATGACAATAAGCGGCCTGCTCACGATCTCAAGGGGAGAGACTTGTTCGAGAAAAGCCGGATGCACCCAACACGCAACCTCCATCCACCAATCCCGAATACCGTACATCTATTGATTATCAACTTTCAAGGAGTTATAATACCCAGCCACAGTCTGCATGTCCTGACTATGGTGCCTCTCATTCGTACAACGGAGATCTTCCGACCCCTATCACACTCGGCTCAAACATATACGATACAAACTCTCATCAAATTCACGCCTTCAACTTCGACATGTGGGTTAGTGCACCTCAGCAGGCAAATCGAATTGATAAAGCGTTGCATGTATACACTCGTCTCCAGGGAGACCAACATCGGCCGGTGGCACTTCCCATGCCTTTAGAGAACCTGCCCGGATGGCGCACGTCTTTCCCCTATCTTTCGTCTCTAGTCGACGATCCCACATCCTCATTGGACTGCGACATCATCCTGCTTGAGGTCAATCTCCAGCTTATGACTGATTTTCCTCCTCCTGGTTCTCGATTAGGTATACAACTCGATCTCGATTTCGCACATCCTACAATGGGCGATGTGTCCGTTGTCAGCCAAATGGAGGACTGGGCCTGCAGCACTCATCTCTACGAAGGAGGACAAAAGATGCAAGAAACCTACCACGATCTCCAAAAGGCATCATCCACAAAGATCAAACCATTCTTCGAGTCCTCATGGTGGGCAAAACTGTTCACTCAACTAACGCAAGAGAAACAAATGGCCGAAAGCTCCGGTCAGCCAGAGACTGCCCAGGCAGCCGATGACCACACCAGGCAGTTCTTCCGTTCTCTCTCTGCTATCCAGGAGTTGACCGCCATGCCCAGTAGCAGTCAACGTCGCATGTCGAATCACTTCAATACCAGTCCCCAGATTGATGATCGCAAGCGCATGGCAATCCTCTTGTGGAAGTTTCGACAGACACGTCCTGGTGAGGTAGGGACCACTACATGGAGACGTCTTATTCCGCCACCTGAACGTAGCACAACAAATAGCCCCAGAACTACAGCTGGTATTGACCTCCCACCTCTCGCTTTGGAGTCACTGCTGTCCAACAAGCCACAAGACAATGTCTATCAAGGCAACTCTCATGGTAGCTTTCGCCAACAACAACAACAACAACAACAACAACAACAACAACATCATCATCATCATCATCATCAACCTGCCACAGCAGTTAATTTACAGCAACAATGGCCGGTTTTTGCAGATACCCAAGATAGTGTTACTAATCTGTTCGGTGCTCAGGGGTCGTATGACTTCTTGAGCAATATCAACAAATCGGATGATGGTATTGTGGACAAGACATCAGTGACATCAGTGTTAGACTCCTTTACCGGTCTCGCATCGGAAAGTACGCAGGGAGGCAATATCAATGTTTCTTCTACAGGTGACAATTTGTTCAGCGTCCATGATCTCCCATTATCTTCTCACTCGCATCTCTCGGGATACGGTCTCGGCGGACATGGTAACCCTTATATGCCACCACAGACCATCCACGACAACAACAACAATGTCCTAAACTCCATCTTCGGCACCGCAGCACCATCAATGCATGGCATACCTCATACGCAAGCGCCTTCTCTGTGGGAATCACAGGGAACAGGAGCATCCCTTCATCATGATCTCGGCACTGATAACTACGGCCACTTACATTTCCCTTCAAGCAGTCATCATCAACCTCACCACCTGCACCACAGCCACAACCACAACCACCATCATACCCACCACTCACAGCATCAAGTACCCGTCTCTCGCGAACATCAAAGCAACGGTCTGGAAGGCATGCTACCCCCGGACGATTTGATTGACAAGTTGGTTGGTAGTGTCACCTCTGGAGACAGTCATCTCGGGGTTACATCGAATGGAAATGCGCGATATCCAGAGCCTCATTCAGTGGAAACTGTGTAATGATTAAGATTTTAATGATTTTCTTCCTTCTATCATTCCCCTTTTTATTCAAATTCCATGTCCTTATGGGAACTTGTTCTAAATTGATGGCGTTCAGAGCTGGAACCGACTCGGCGGTGTCACTTATAATTCCCACATATGTTCTTGTGTCTTTTTATAATATAATTTATGTTGATGAGAGTAGCTTTGTTATCAAAAAGACTGTATCAAAAAAGAAGAGATTTAAGTATGATGTCTTGACGGAGTAGACACCGCGGGCCGTAACGGACTTTGTATATCCAAGAAAAAAAGGGCATTTCCTCAGACCTGTTCATTTCGATTCGAAGATCAATGAGACATCCACAAACGCTTGATGCGGACATCTTAGGGTTAGATGCATCACGAGGCATTTCTTCACCAGACCGGTGGCCAATTGCGGCAACTCCTTTCTCAACCACTGCTAACCCTTTTAACAGAGGTGCAAAAACTATCTTCCTTTTTATTATCCGCCAAACGGGCCGGTCTCTTCTTATTTTCGATCTAAAACTTTGAAACACGAGGGAAAATGCAAATCAACGACTTTAGCCGCCATCCCACCGCACAATTGTCCACCGGAGGCCCGGCTATTTATCTCCCGGATAAATTCAACTTTTCACATCTCCACAGGAGCAATTCCATTAAATGTTAATTATGAAAGGCTAATCCACAGTGACATACTCCGAGAATGGTGAATGGCTGCATCAGACCTAGAACACGCGGGTTAAATACGTAGGGTCCGTTCTCACAGCGCCACTTATGAATCCAACCTTGCTGTATGGACACCCCGCTTCGCGGGTTCGCCTGCCTCCTAGCATTGCCCCTCTATTATTCATTTTGGCTAAGATAGGGCCAGGCAGGCTGTGACATAGGTTACCATCGGAGAATGGGATGAGTGTGGAGTGGGCAAGGAATTTGAGAGAAAGATATAGAGTCGCCGTCCCCGTGGAATTTATTTAAGTTCTCGTTTTTTCCTTCCGTGAATAAATTATTTTAGATACATTAGCAAGCTATACACAACACAAAATGTCTTCTCCCGTCGTCAAGCTCAACAGTGGTTATGATATGCCCCTCGTGGGCTTTGGTCTGTGGAAAGTCAACAACGAGACTTGCGCAGACCAGGTCTATGCAGCCATCAAGGCTGGCTATCGTCTTTTCGACGGCGCTTGCGGTATGCAACTAAACCCCGGCGCATAAATTATGATACTAATGCCACTAATTGCACAGACTACGGAAATGAGAAGGAAGTCGGCCAGGGTATCGCCCGCGCTCTCAAAGATGGCCTCGTCAAGCGCGAAGAACTATTCGTCGTCTCCAAGCTCTGGAACACCTTCCACGACGGCGACAAAGTCGAGCCCATTGCCCGCAAGCAACTCGAGGACCTTGGACTTGAATACTTTGATCTCTTTTTGATCCACTTCCCCGTCGCACTCAAATGGGTTGACCCTGCTGAGCGTTACCCTCCCGGCTGGGCCGGCGAAGACGGCAAAATCACATACAGCAATGCTACTATCCAAGAAACATGGCAAGCTATGGAGTCGCTGGTCGACAAGAAACTCGCGCGCAGCATTGGTATTAGCAACTTCAGCGCTCAGCTGATCATGGACCTCTTGCGCCACGCTCGCATTCGTCCTGCCACCCTCCAGATTGAGCATCACCCATACCTCCAGCAGAAGAAACTCATCAAATACGTTCAGAACGAGGGTATTGTCATTACCGCATACTCCTCTTTCGGCCCCTTGAGTTTCATTGAGTTGAACATGGACAGCGCGCACAACACACCCACCTTGTTCGAGCACAACGTTATCACGTCTGCAGCTAGCAAGCACGGCAAGACCGCTGCACAGGTCTTGCTTCGATGGGCTACCCAGCGAAACATTGCCGTCATCCCCAAGAGTAACGACCCTACTCGTCTCGCCCAGAACTTGGATGTCACCGGATGGAATCTGGAGGAGTCCGAGATTGAGGCTATTAATGGCTTGGATTTGGGATTGAGATTTAATGATCCTCTTAACGTATGTTCCTTCGCTCCCTTCCTACTCCTCTTGCATGATATGAATGAAGCTGACTTATTGGTAGTATGGTTTCTACATTCCTATTTTCGCATAGACTCACTCGATTAGCGGGTGTGACGAGAAGCCTCGTTGCAGATAGATGAATGAAAATATGACTGCACATATGATTGACGATACTTCGCATAGATATTGTAGTGATAGTACTTAGAATAAAATTATAGATTGTTGTCGTGAAGTTGAGGGTTAGAGTTCCTATAATAGAAACCAACCAATGAAGTCAACCGATATTCAATTTCCGATCTCCAATCTCTAATCGACCAAACTCGAACTTTCTCAACCCAAGCTACCAACAATTACAGATATAAACAAGACGCCTCCCGGTTCCAACCTTGGTTTCATATTCATGGACAATCTGAACCGAATGCATCATGAACTCCGCCCGACGCTTCCTCCATAGCCGCCTGAAAACCATTGACTTCTGCACCCGCCAAATCGACATTCAGACAAGCCAGCCATTGCGCAACATCGCAGAACGAAGATGTCTGCTCAACGCTCTGCAGAAATTTGGCGAGGTCGCTACTTTCATATCGGGTAGAGTGAGTCTCCTTCCCAGTCTGAAAGATAGACAAAATACTGAATAAGGCGTGGTCGGTGCTTAGGACGACGATAAATCTAAATTAACAGCAATCTACGAAACGCCCGAAGCAGCGTCCAAAGCTGTCGATGCCTCTCCCTTGACCGTCATACTTTCTCCTCCTGCTGCTGCCCGCGCCGACACCCCGATTCATGGGCATGAGCCTGTTGTCGATGCAAACATAACATGCGCTATCAGCGCAGCCACAAACTCTTCCAACGCAGATGAACAAAACGAAGCGCGAATCCGTAGCAATCCATGGAACAATTTCCATACGGGGTATACATGGGACAAGACTGATCCTGCAATCAGGAATGATACGAGAATAGCCGACATAATTGCCGCGGGGGCTCCGAGGGGCGTGTTTGCGGATGGAGTTATCGAAGCATCGTATCTACGGAGTGGGCACGGTGAGATTTTTCAGAATAACAAGCTGAAAGAAAGGATGAAAAAGGTGGAATTGCAAGGGAGTTTATTGGCGTTGTTGGAGGAGTAAGAATTTCGACTTTATGATATCCACTAGTTTTACGTACCGTAATTTGGTATGATGGTCATGTCAAATATCAATTGATGATTGGAATACCTGTTCTTGCAACGCCGCCCCATGATACATATTCGTGTGTACTGTGAAAGAAAGAAGCCAAGTGATATCAATACGTAAGTCATTATTACATCCCGTATAGCAACCCTTCAAGTCGGAATCTTTGAATCAAGAAACGCGCACATAAGCTAGACATCGTTAGCACTCATCACAATCCAGAGAACTAGAAACCAGACTTACTAGCATCAATCTGCTTGATCTGCGGCAGCGCCAACCGGACCTTGTTCCTATACAACGCCGGAGCTTTCAACTGCAACGGGTTTCCCTCGAAATATACCGTCTCCAGTTTCTCCTTATCTCTCAACTCGCGCTCCACTTCTTCGAAGCTCGATAATCCGTTGCTTGACGCCCATACTTCTTCCAGTTGACTTAGATGTGCCAGGCCTTCGAGTTTTGTAACTCGATTGTTCGAAAAGTCGAGGACACGGAGGTTCTTGTTATTCTCTAGACCCGTGAGGTCGGTGAGCGCGTTATGGGAAATGTAAAGCTCTTCGAGGTTGGGGAGGTCGCTAAGGCCGGTGATGCTGGTGAGACGGTTCGATTGGATGGAGAGGATTTTGAGACTGGTAAGAGTTGATAGATTCTTCCTCATATGTCAGTGAGCTACTCGAAATGGGGTGGACAGGTTTAGACGTACCTTCATCTCAGTGATTTTGTTCTTTCCTAGCCACAACTGCTCCAGCACCTTGAGTGTATCTAGTCCTTGAATTTCCTGCCAGAATCAGTACGTCTTCTCTCCATCTACTTTCTTGAAGACAACCAACCCGAATCCGATTCGCCCCTAACTCCAAATTCCTCAAATGCACCAACTCTTCCAGGCCCTCTATCGTCGAGATCCTATTCTGCACAAAAAATATATCCGTCAACTTCGTCAAGTGCGACACATTCTTGATATGTTTAATCTTGTTGAAGCTCAGATCGAGCAGCGTCAGATTAGTCAAGTCGTCGAGGCCCTTGATGTGACTGATAAGGTTGTCATAGAGATCGAGTTCCCTGAGGGTTGCGCCGAGGGTGGAGGGGAGTTCGATGCGGCTGATTTGGTTTTGGCGGAGGCATAGTCTCTGCGCATTTCGGGGGAATAGGTAAGTAATTTGGTCTGTCTCTGGGTAAGATATAGGCTTGCCTCGAGCTTGGTGAATCGATCTAGCTTCAGCGCAGCGATATTCGATATTCTTAAATGCACCAAATCTATATCCTTTCCGCCGTAGTCAGTAAGATAGTCCGGAGCTCGAATCTCTTGCTAGCGACACTGTTCTTCGAAAAAAGACATGACGAACGTACTTCGGCATCAGGATCCTCGTCCTCCAGTAGATCTTTTCCAGAGAGGAATGTCAGCAAAACCAAACAGCGAAACAGTCAAAACTTCAGCTGGCAATAACTCAAAAAATACCTTCATCAGCCCCAATCTCCTCAATAGGTGGTGCATCCTCGTCTGAGTAATCAGGATCCTCCAAAGCTTCCGGATTCGCAAGAACAGCTCGGCGATTGTCCTGATCGTCGACCCTCAGTTTTCCGTCCCAGCCATTCCGGTCTTTCATATTGATTTTGTTATTCTGTTGCTTTTCGAGTGGTGGGTAGTTGTAAGTTGTGAGGTTAGATGATGACGTGCGGGAAGGAACTGCTTTTTTTTGCGGGGAAGAGCCGCCGAGGGGTCTCGCCGCTGCGGAACAGGCAGAATCATTATTAAATACTTTATCTTTGAGACGCAAGTTGTCCATGATTGATTGATTGATTGATTGATTACACTCGTGTATGTACATCGCACACTTCGCGACAGTAGGGTACATTTCCATGTACACACCGTCCGAATTCGACTTTAGACGGACATCTGAGAGCCATGTACTCTCAAATCGATGAAAAGGACAAAGAAAACAACGAAACAGATTTTTAAACAACAATCAGTTGAATGAATCAAGTCAGTCACACAAGGGAAAAAGCGAAATTGGGGGGAATATGGTCGTGCATTTTTAACTCGCAACATCAAAACAAGGGGCAGGCAGAATGGTAGATATAGGAAAATGGAAAGATAAAGATTGAATGCGTAAAGCTGAGCAGATCTTGACTGATGACCAGAATCAGACGCCCGTATAATGCTCAAGAGGGTTATAGAAGAAAAAAGAAGTCGGACAGCAAGCTCGCTTGGAGCAGAGATTAACAAGGCCAAACAAAACGGTCTCAGCCGTCTTTGAACATTCAAAGTGCACTAGGCAAACATGCGCCAACATGGAGAAGAAGTACAGAAGGATGAAAAGATTAAGGGAATAGACAACTGCTCAACAATGCTGAATGTAGTAAGATAGTCAAGGGGTGAAGGTAAACGATTTCCAGTCGCTGTCATGTAGAACCACATTTGAGATAGAGTCCAATGTAATCTTTCACGGTGGTCGGTCTAGAACGGTCGCTATGATCAAGGACGGAGACGATGGGAGAAGGAATCGAAGGGCGGCGCAAAGAGGAGTCGATGCAAGGTCAATGCTCGAAAGAAATATATGTAAACCAGAGATAAAAACGAAACAACGCTTGAAGTTGAGGCCAAAATAGGAACGATACACGGAGCTTTATTATAATGCAACATCGAGCACAAGACTGACGTCTTGTACCTGAGCACCCGCAAGATCTTCTAGAACCGGGATGAGGTCGAGCAGTTCGTTATCATGGGCGTCTGAAAACCAGCTGCTGATGGGTATGGCGTGTTGGGGGTGGAATATATACGAGGTGGGTGAGTTGTCGATGATGATTGTTTCTCGAAGGTCGCGACCAACTTGTGACAAGTCCTTTGAAATGTCAGTACACGAATACGGTCATGAGTAAGAAAATACTGACCTTGACATAATTTCCCTGGTGGTTGTAGCAGCTGTCTCTGAACAAACGATGATGGACGACGTTGTGAATGTCGAGCTGGTCCAGTAGAGGATCGCCGTACTGAAAATTATTAGCATTAGCTGAATGAGAGATATGCTGGCGGATCGTTTACCTTCGAAACTGATGCTGTAAAGACGACAACCTCATAAAGCTCACCCACCCGCTTCATAAACTGGTCGACACCCGGCCGCTTGATAACGTAGATATTGTGCCACTGGCCCTCAATCTCTACTGGAATGGTAAAGTCGGCTCGCTCAAGGACCTATTGACTGTTAGCAAGAAGTCTCGTTGATGCTAATGAGTGGAAACAAACCTTGAAGCTACTGTGCACAAGTGTTTCGTCCAGATCAAGGACTAAACATTTTCGCCCCCGTAAATGCGGTAGAGGCGGAGGAAGCAACCACGCGCTTTGTTTTCCAGGAGTTGGAGGAGGTCCTGGAAGGATAACATCTGGCGCGGGTGGTTGAGCGACGACAACCTCGTGCGTCTCCGTCTTGCGTTCTTCTTCTGTCTCTGCAATGATAGGGGCCTCAGGCATGGCAATGTCATTCGTTTCATGTAGTTCTTCCACCGCCTCATTTTCGGGTTCCTCTTCAATAGCCTCCTCATTCTCGTCCTTGCTGTCCACTGACGGAACCATGTCTGGCACTACACCATACTGGTAAGTTGGTTCCTGTCGCGATGCCGAAGCTTCTTGTGTCGTTTCCGAACTAGAGGGCAGTGTTGCTGGTTGTGTCGAAATAGCGGTACTAGGAGCAGCGATCTCTTCTACCGGCTGTGTACCTGCGTATTCTCCCGTCTTTTCGTCAAGAGGTTCCTGCTCTTTCGACTCTGTAGGTGTCGACTGCGTTCCAGTTGAGACGGGCTTTTCCAGCGGTTGTCGCAAAGACAACGGCTGCCTGGGCTCGGCTTTCTTCGCGGGAAGGTCCGGTCCATCATTTTCATTATCTGACACCGAAGAGCTGCAGCAATTCAGGATGGAAAAGAACCTCGACTGTGATTTGGGCTTTCGTTCGGTTCTGGCATGATTGGACTCCTCGGTCTGATCCTTACGTGTACTTTGGTTCTTATCTTGTTCATTCCGATGCGACCGCCTGCTACTTGACTCGCTGGGATCCCTGCGTCTTTTGGTAAGATTGGTGCGCGAGTTTGCTATCGTCTCGTCCTGCACGGTGTCGGTCGTCATTTCCGAAGATTGAATTTTGCTGCCCCTGGAAGAAGTCCTGGATGGAACAAGTAAAAGCGAGCGTTTCTTCTTTGGTTGCGAGGAGGATGTGGCTAGTTTGTTCTGAGAACCCGATGTGGACGATGAGTTGGCGGCAGGCGGTTCATGGTCGGCTGGCGGAGGTTGCGCTGGATTCGACTTATCGGCAGAGGGCAGAGATAATGCGGAATCTGGGCCTGAAAGAAGTAATTAATTAACGTTATATGATGCGACCGATGTAGTGGTAGCTACGAAGCTATACACGAGGTCACGTACCGGGAACGGGATTCACTGCGATTGTCGACATCGAACCTGCGTCTTTCATCAACTCCTGAGCTGATGCGGAGGCGCCGTATCTCTCTCTCTCGTTATCGATTTCTTTCTGATTGGACCAGCAGAAACAAAGCTCTGAAAATGCAGCTGTAGAAATCACAGAAGTACACTGACTCAGAGAACCGAAGGTCGATTAGAAGGTCCGATCTGGGCTTGTTCAGAGAGGAGAGAGACTCGGTCTGGTCTGTACGTGGGATCGCCCAACACGGATGTCGACAGGCTGCTTGGGTTAGCAGGTTAGCGACGAGCACATAAATGGCAGTTAGCTCCGTACTGCGTATTGGCATTACCTACCGAGCGGTGACTTGCTGACTCTTTCTCCTGGAGGCTGGAGACTGGCGGCGGTGTTGGTTGACTGTCTGGACCGGGCTCTGGCGCGCATCCTCAGCAGTATTACTTACAAGCCGTAATTACCGTACACGCAGTCGACAGCGACTAGACGGCGGACTACACCCGAAGCGTCCTAGTATTACCACGAGCTGGGCTTAGTTGGTCGCTAGCTCTCCCGCCAGCCATTCTCTTCCCCCGTCACTCACTGCTCCGTACTCATAGTTCCTACTCAATTTTGAGTCTGAAGAGTTCGATTGTTCAATGCTACAGTCTACCTTGGGATATGAATACGCGAGAAACACTGTTTTACGTCGGTCCAAGGTTGCTGGTAGCACAGCTGTCAACGAGAAGCTAAACAGTGTGCAGGGGCGACAGCGACAGGCCAGCCACTGGGCCTGCGGGATAAGGTAGCTGCTTGCGCTTAACCGCCACTCCGCAGCGTCTTCCGAGCAATACAGGCTTTCTGTGCGACGTTCCTTATAACTTCGCAAGTCCATATGTGCTAGGGGTCCACTACTAACCAATCACATGCACAGACCCTGGTTTGCTTTTCCTTCGAAAAGCCAATTAGACTGAGTCAGGACTGAAGTATGTGATCTCGCTAGAGCGCAGTATGATAGCGCGCTCTTACTGGAGGCTGGAGTCGGGGTCGGCGGTTAGGGATTGGATTGGAGTTGTCCGCATGGTGATGGAATCTATCGATCGCTTATTTCTAATTAACTACTCCGTAGTACTCCGTACAAACTACGCAGTAGTTGCTGAGCTCCACGCTGCATTGACGGAAAAAGTGCGTCCATGAGATGACTGATCTACAGCCGGGCGATCCATCTTATGCGCCTCATGATTTTCCACCCAACGACGACCGAGTATAGTTTCCAAATCCTAAAAATAGGCCTAAATCGATCAATTACCTGTCTCACGCTGACAGGAAATGTAAGTTTGTACTGCTACTCCTTACTTGGTACGAGTCTGGAGCTGTCATCTATCTTGTGTTGGGCCAATCAGGTCCACGGCAAGTCTAAGCAGTGTGCGTGGGCTTGACTTCTGTAAATATGTAGTACGTTCAACTTTATTACACATAGATCGCATTGAATTCATTTAACGTGAATATCCAAGAACCTTTTGATAGCTGTTCCTGGAAATGGCTGGGGAAAAGGTCACCTGAGAGACGGCGAAAGGCACGTGCCCAGTCATGGCCCGAGGCTCTTCACATGCATCGACGTCACGACGAACCACCGCTACATTCCAAGAGCAACAACTTCTACCACCAGTTTATTCGACCTTTCCATATCGAATGTGAAGCACAACCTGCGAATAGGGGACTCATCAGTCCTTGTATACCATTGCATATCATCAAAGCATGCCGGATAGCTCGTTGGACCGCCGGCGGTCATTTCACTGACAAGCTCCCCAATCCACGACCTAACCAATCGTGAATGCCTGGTCCGAATATCACATAGTCGAAATGGCAGCGCATTCAACACTGCAGAGAGCGGAGGATCCACTCGTTGCCCTCTACCGACGCTATATCCAGCTATTTCGCGCTCGTCTGGAACGATCCTCCAAGACCAGTAAGATACTCGCAACCTTGTCCTTAGTAATAGCGATCATCGGATCAAGCTATGGTGGCTACAACCTGCTACACAAGCGATCTACGGAACATGCCCAAGGAAGACATCTGCTGCGAAGAAATTCTGGCTTGCGCGGAAAGGATGGATCGAGAATCATATACGTGCCTTACAAGGATAGTATGACTTCCAAGGTCACTATCCATCCCACGAAGCCGACCACATTCGACGCTCATCGGCGCTTATTTCTGAATCCTCCGCGAGCGGCAGGTTTGGGAAGCGGCGAAGCGATCTCTGCGATACCTCCGCCTTCAACGAAACCAGGCTTGAATCTCGCCTTTTTGCACCAATTCCTCAGTCTTATGAGCATCATGAACCCGCGATGGCATTCCAAAGAAACAGGTCTTTTGATGAGTCATGGTGTTTTCCTCCTACTCAGAACATACCTATCGCTGCTGGTTGCACGATTAGACGGAGAAATCGTTCGAGACTTGGTGGCTGGCAAGGGTCGAGCCTTCCTCTGGGGTCTACTCAAATGGTGCAGCATCGGTACATTTGCCTCGTATACCAATGCTATGATTCAGTTCCTCCAGTCCAAGATTTCCATCGCCTTCCGAACGCGCTTGACACGCTATATACACGATTTATATCTGAACGAAAATACAAATTACTATAAACTAACGAATCTAGATGGCGCCGTGGGTCAAGGAGCCGATCAATTCATCACACAAGATTTGACTCTTTTCTGTGCCTCTGCTGCTGCCTTGACCTCATCCCTAGGCAAACCAGCAGTTGATCTAATATTCTTCACTTACCAACTTTACCGAGGCCTTGGACCCTTGGCGCTCACTGGTATACTGAGCGGCTACTTCACGACTGCAACTGTTCTCCGTAGACTTTCGCCACCGTTCGGAAAGTTAAAAGCCGTTGAGGGCAAGCGTGAAGGTGATTTCAGAGGATTACATTCGCGACTTCTAGCCAACGCCGAGGAAATCGCCTTTTACGGAGGCGCCGACATTGAAAAGGTCTTCTTGACGAAAAGCTTCAAGGATCTTCAGCGGTGGATGAAAGGCATCTACAGCCTCAAGATTCGCTATAATATGGCCGAGGATATGATTTTGAAGTATGTTTGGTCCGCTTTTGGATACTTGATGACATCAATCCCGGTTTTCCTTCCCGCGTGGGGAGGAGTTGGCGGTATGCAAGAACTGAGGGATTCGATTGGTGATGATGGCCGAGAACGAGGCCGCATGAAGGATTTCATTACCAACAAACGCCTGATGCTATCCCTGGCTGATGCAGGTGGTCGGATGATGTACAGCATCAAGGATATTTCCGAACTAGCTGGTTATACTTCTCGCGTTTATACTTTAATTTCGGCATTGCACCGTGTTCATGCGAATGCTTACTACCAACCCCGCGGAACTCACCCTGAGCTGTTCTCTCTATCTGATATCCAGGGTACCGTCCATAGCGGTTTTGACGGCGTTCGCCTGGAGAATGTCCCTATCGTTGCGCCCTCACTCTACCCACAAGGTGGAGACGACCTGATCGAATCTCTCACATTTATTGTACATTCCGGCGAACATCTCCTTGTCTGTGGACCCAACGGCGTTGGCAAGTCGTCTATTGCCCGTATCGTTGCTGGACTATGGCCCGTCTATCGGGGTCTAGTAAGCCGCCCAAGAAACTTTGGCATGGACGGAATCATGTTTTTGCCACAGCGACCTTATCTAAGTGTTGGCACTCTCCGCGACCAAGTCATCTACCCTCATACTGAGATTGACATGCGTGAGAGCGGAAGGACAGACGCCGAACTTGGCCGAATCCTTGAAGAAGTCCATCTCGGATATCTTCCATCTCGCGAAGGAGGCTGGAATTGCCGCAAGGAATGGAAAGATGTCCTAAGTGGTGGTGAGAAGCAGCGTATGGCCTTCGCACGACTCTTGTACCACGAGCCACGATACGCATTCATCGACGAAGGTACATCTGCTGTATCCTCTGATGTTGAAGGTCTACTGTATGAACGATCCAAGGAGAAAGGCATCACACTCATCACAATCTCAACTCGCGCCTCTCTCAAGAAGTACCACACTTTCCAACTTACCCTTGGTCTTGGCATGAGCGGAGATGAATGGGAATTCGACAGGATTGGCACGGAGAAGGAGAAGATGGGTGTCGAGAAGGAGCTGCAGGAATTGCGGAAACGGCTGGATAACGTCGAGGGTTGGAAGCGTCGTAGAGAAGAGATTGAGAGTGAGCTCAATAAGGTGTGGGTGGCGTCGGGAGAACTTGCTCCTCCTCCGTATGAAGAGTCGGTTGAGCAGGAGGTTTCGAGTGAAGCATGATGTGTGGACTGTATGCTAGTCAGATCTAAGCCGTCCAGCGAGAGATGTCATCCTAATATACACTTGAATGTGCATCATAGATAGCCGCTGATATATCATCCAAACTTTTGATTTACCTGTACGTAACATGCTATTTTATCGTATTGATCACTATCTATACTTGAGTCAAGCTGAGAGTGATTGTACCGTGGTCAAGCCAGCCATCACCTTTTTGAAGTGACAGGCTGCACATGAGAATTCCCCATGCATGAACCAGCAAGGTCTAATAGCTGTATGATCTCGCCTGTTGACAGTCAGGTGGCATGACTCAAGTGCTACAAGTGAGGCCTATCTCCGGCCTACGAGCCTATTAGATCTCTCGCTTCACTCTGCTACTGTAATCACGCATTCAGCCACTTTCACCAGATTTGATATGACATTAGCATCAAAATCTGGCACTAGTGGACAGGGTTCCCCTTCGGATTTCGTGAACTGCTTCATAGAGCACTCTGGAAGGATCGACAGAATGATTAGTTTGAGCTTTCAATTGGAAGTCAATCAGAAGAGATCAGGCTAATCGTGAGCATCCTATAAATGTCAAAATTAGGTCGTCTTAGGCCGGATGCACTGGGTCAGATGAATTCAAAGAAATTCAGGGGTTCGCACTGAATGTACAGGGAGTTGATAGGGTCAGGCTGGTGTCGTGAAGAATTGAATCTCATCTAGAAATATGTCTCCCTTCAAGGGCTCACAACTGAGACAGACTAAAGCAAATAAAATAAGCTTTTATCTGTCAATGCTTGACTAATTGAGGACGACGGGCTTTTGAATAGAAACATTTTATTCTTCGTCCTATTCAATGAAACGTATCATTAAGATGATAACGTACCTCAACCCGTATGATCCACCATCCATAGATTTTCTTGCATGGTGATGCACACCTCTATTCTCTAGGGAGTTCCAAGTCTCAGTTTCCCCTGATCTGGTTATTGGTCTAATATGCGGCACCGTCATTCAGCCATAGTTGGTGATATAGCAGTTATTCTGGCATCGGCTGTAATCTTGTTCTGAAGTAGCTATTGATCAAGCCATCATACCCATCACGTAGGCATGGGTTAGAAATACCATCAACCATAAGAGGAAGACACATTGCAATGCTTCACTCATTGAAGCAGCGGCGTAGACCATGTTTATCTCCACACTACTGCCACGACGATACATGCGCTCACACTTCTATCACCGGCTTTCAACTTCGAACTGACTTTCGCATATTGATATATATATATATATGCATATATATACATATATCGTCAGACTGAAAAATTAATAAGCATTGTTTACGCAGCAGAATAAATATGATAATGAAGGCGGTGAGCAGCCTTCGGCAGCGGGCAATGGGCGTGGCTGCCAAAATGTTATGGCTTCTACAACAGCAACTTCGACTTCGCATCTCCTCAGATTAATTTCTAAAATATTCAACACCACGATTTATCGTCCGTACTGCGCGTCATTTGACTCAGAAAATTATTCTATATCACCTAACTTTTTTTCAGATTAAAAATGACCTATTTTGCCATTCTTAGGACTGTCGTGCCTTGACCCTGATCTCATCTCCAAACGACAGGGCCTCGGACTAAAAGTTCAGGTCTGCATAGTATGAGATAAGACAGATAGCCACAGAAAGGAACAAAATATATGATTTCTCTTTGAGAGACCTCAAAAAGAGACAAAAAAAAATGTCATATTCATCACCTAATGACAATCTTGAAGTGTTATCCCTGCCTACCTCACCAGAGTGCAGCAGTGATGGGGACCGAAATACATGGCCCACGAAGGATATGTGGAGGCACGTTGATAGTTGGCTTTATCGCCATAAATTAGCCATGATGTGGATGGAGAAGGATGGAAGAGCTGTCAAAGGTATCACCCCTCTCTCAGGTCATATACCTATTTTGCTGGTTTATCCGCTAACTCGAGCAGGAAAGCAGTATATCCTCAAAGAACTGCCTGATCAATATACTCTGATGGATAGACCACGGTTCAGTGATAGTACGATTGTGAGTACTTCTCCCTTTTTCCTTAGGGAGATGTTTCTTACTGACTTCATACAGCGAGATAAGTTCTTTTATGGACATCCCTCAGGGGCTCCCTTTAACTCTCCAAAAAACTTTTTTCCTCATTTCTACTGGTTGGTAAGTGGTAAACCAGGGACTTGCCCTTGTGATTGCTGTAAGAAGAGGAGGTCTCAGACTAGTGCCAGTGGATCCGGAACGAGTACACGTAGGTCTTTCTTCTGTGATGATTTTGATCAATGCCAACCGTTTCAAAGCTACGACAAATCACCCCTTACCCCCTCGTCAATGGGCTAGAGGTAGGCCAGCAAAAGGGGCTAACAAGCTACCTACACCAAGACGAATAACGGACTCTGAGGGCGTCCCTGACATTTACAGGGAAATGGTGACCAGACTCAGTAAAGAAAGTGAAATAGACGAGCCTATCTCTGAACCTCGAAGCATGGACTGGAGAGCAGAGAACAAGCTCGTGCGTGAGCATATCGTGCGGGTTGGTCTACAAGGATCATACATTCCTCGCGTTGGGGAGATTGTGCTCTGGGTGCCTCGACTGAACGGTGGCGAGCTCAAGTACAACGAGCAAGAAAGGTCGTATCAGATATATTGCCCCAAAAAGCACCGATTTATAGGTCGGCCAGATTGGAGGGCAGGAACGGTCAGTGAAGTACCAGATAAAGATCCCGTGGTTCTAGAAGACCTGATTGAGCCGACCAAAAAGACTTGGGAAGTCAACTACTCCGGATTTCGAGTGGAAACATTTCCAGACCCTAACAGCGACGATAAGAGCGCTTCGCTTCAATACCAATATGTGCACATCTATATCCTGCGGCCATTCAATTCGTGGCCTACATGGCTGGAAAACGTGCCTCAGAAGGAATGGCATCCTTCCATCAAACATGCAATGACGGTAATGTCGTCAGTCTGCATGATCAACAAATATCATTTCAAGGGCGCATGGCCTAACGCATCGATTTACTGTCGTGGAATGTTTCTTGGTCCTGAAATGATAGTTGTCGGCGACACGGTACGACTAAAGCCGAAAGGAGCGACGATTAACCGACTGTCACCCATCACGGATGTAATGGTCGTCAAACGCATAGAATTTCGACTCAATTCGTGCATTGAAGACGCACAATCATCGCATCTTGCGAAATCATATGCCGTGCGCGTGCGCGGGAACGTATATACACATTTACCGACCAGGGCATACCGTACATCTGAAGGCTACGGCAGCCAACCACTCAATCAACAGGAACTCACAGACGCATTTCAACAGGTTGGCATGAGCGAATACGGGGCTTGGTACCGCACGCACAAACCCGGCACGACAGTCGAGATATCCCACGACATGATTATCGGCCGGTGCTATGAGCCCACAGCCATGCAGTTAATGTTTGGTCACACCTCAATTGATTATGACCTCTTCGGCACGCTCGTCAGCCGGGAATGGTCACGCAAAACTGACGAGCGCATGGAAGATGGGCAGGACTGGTTCTGGGCCGATTACAGGGTCCAAGCACTCTCTCTTGACACCCTGAATGGTGACGAAGTCGGCCAGTATTCCGAGGCACGAGAACCGCGAATGTGGAAGGGTGTACTGAATATACTTGACGGTACAGCTACGCAGGCGGACTGGGAGGCGGCAAAACTGCCCCGAAACGCGGGTAGACAGCCCGGTCGACCGAGCAAATCGCAGTTTGCGGAGGTGCAGAAGATGAGTTCGTTGGTTAGCAGTGGGTTGAATATGGAGGGGAGTGCGAATGTGAGCTCGGACGATGAGACGGTTAACACTTCGTCTGAGGAGGAGAATGATAAAGAAACAGGGGATACGGTTGCGGTCAAAGGCTCCGAGACGAGTACTCCGCCTGATATTGCCAGACTCACTCAACAGAAGGATGAAAGCGTCAAGAATAGTAACGACGATTATCATGATGAAGACGACTGGGACGGAGACCCCGCCGTCCTAATACAGTCATTCAAACCTCATCCTCTCCCAATCCGGGGTTCTCATGGGAAACATCCACAGTTTAAACGTCCGAGAATTGACTTTTAGCGATTATATACCATCTACATCAATGAATTTGAGGTTCATGAATATTTTTCTTCACTGTAAAAAATCTACTAATAAGTCCTCTCAACAACCTCCCTCGCAAAATCCGCAAACGTCTTGCCTTTCTGCACCTCTTCTCCCAGATTAGGCTGCGTAAACACCGCTAAGGTATTCCTCGCAATCTTTCCGCTAGTCGTCGCAGCACCTTTGACAAAATGTGGCACAGCACGAAACTTTCCTTGCGTAATCAACTCCAGCGCTTCTCCTGTCTGGAAAGCGAGACAGTCCTTGGGGATATTCACCTTGACAATTTCCCCAGTTCTCGAGCGGATGTACAGACCTGCCTTTGGGTCTGGTGAAGACGGTAGTTCTGTGAGGGGAGACGTCTTCGACATTTCCGAAGGTGATTGCACCGACTCATCAACAAACATAGCCGACGTAAGCCCCGTCAGACAACCATGATCAACATGCGTAGCACACCAGTCATCATCCTCCCCTTCTTCTTCTTCTCCCCTCTTTTCCGCTGATTCAGCCGGAAAATAGTGCAACAGCCGCGCCTTCGTCGTCAAACTCGTCTTGACAACATGCTCCAAATACCCTTCCTTGTAACCCTCAATATTCACAGCAGCGTACCGATCACAGGCCCTCGCCACTAGCGCCGCCGTATCAATGATTAGCGAGATCAACTCCTCTGCACTCTGGCGGAATGTAGGCAATTTCTCTGCATCCGGCCAGATATTGGGAGCTGTGTACTGTGGAAAATCAGGAAACTCATCTGCAGGCGCATTTTGAAGAGAAGGGTTTTGGTAGAACGCGCAGTTGATGTAGTAGGAGCCCTTGAGGGTGTCGAAGTGGCCTGAGCGAAGAGTTTCTTTGCCGCAGGACCAGCCTACGAGGTATTTAGATTGGGGGCTTTCGAGATTGGCTATCCATAATTAGTTTGTGCCTCAGATTTTAGTTCCGAGAAGACATACCGAGCTCATCTTGAGGCAGGGAAGCGAGATAAGAAGAGTTCGAGAGGACTTGAGCACGCAACTCTTTGAAGGTGGGAGGTAGATCTTTGACTACGATTATTCCCAGCGACGAAGGGCCGAATGCTTCTGTCAAGGCCTCGAATGGTACAGTGCCTGCTAAGATATTAGATACTCGTTCCTTTAATCAATGTAGTAGATAAAAAGATGCGATATGTTTGCCCCTCACCTGAGTAGAGATCTTGAAGGCTTACTGTGACAGGCTGTGCCTGTGCAATGGTTGTGGACATTATGGGCTTCGCTGGGCGATGCGTTTTTACTTAAGGTTGTACAGCTGTATAGGGCTTCGTCAAGACCTTGGTGAGTCGCAAAGTCTAGATAAAAAATGGTGGAAAATTGAGCGGTTATCTACGGCTCGGCAGGTTCCGAGGCCTCCCAAACAAAGATCCCCCACTGATTGATTTATCCAATATTTCAAATTTGTATAGAGCAAGGAATATTTTGTTACAGCAGTGGCTTCCTTTGGACGCCCAAGATTAGATGCCACAGAATGCGACATGCATTGATAGAACCGGAGTCGCTCGCTGTAGAGAAGACGCCTAAACACCATTCCAACCCACCATTGCCAACACTGAAAAGTAATATACATATCATACACGACCCAATCATCCACTATAAAGACCTCAAAGTCTTGAAAGGCAACACATCTCCAATTCTCTTCGAATCCGTAAACAGCATAACAAGCCTATCAATCCCACAACCCCAACCCCCCGTCGGCGGCAACCCCCATTCCATCGCCTGCAAATAACCCTCATCAACACCCGTCGACTCGCCCGTATGCTGATTGAAAACCTGTTGCTGCTCAAACTTCCGTCTTTGCTCCCACGGCGAATTCTCTTCTTCGTACGCGTTTACGTATTCTCTGCCTTGGATGAAGAGTTCGCACCGAGCGGCGACGCGTTGGTTGTTGTGTAGAAATGATTTTGAGAGTGGAGAAAGGCATTCCGGTGGGTGGGTTATAAATGTTGGTTCGATGCATTGTGGTTCCAAGTAGGTTGAGCAGAGTTTGTCCATTAGACGAGGGAGGGTGGGAAGGTCGGGGAGCGGGAGTGAGAGGTCTGCGAAGAGTTGTTTCACGTCCTCTTCCGCTGTGGGCGAAGTTAGATCTGGTAATGGTCGCTCAATGGCAGCCTCAATTCCGGAGATGAAGTCTATCCGTCGAAAGGGGGCTGAGAAATTTGTGCTTGGATTTGGGATTTCGGAGTCCAGGCGTTGTTTGTGTTGATAGACATGTCCTGCTAGGCCAGAGAACAGTTTCTCGGTCATGGAGATTACGTCTTCCAGGTTTGCGTATGCCATATAAAATTCGCATGTCGTGAATTCGGGATTGTGCGACTTATCGATGCCTATATCCTGTCAGTTTTATGTTGCCGGCACGAAGGCTCAAACATACCTTCATTTCGAAACGATGCTCCAATCTCAAAGACTTTATCAAATCCGCCAATAACCAGCCGTTTCAACCACAACTCAGGAGCTATCCTCAAATACAAGGACTTCTCCGGAAACTCGTTCGCCGTCGTCACAAAAGGACGTGCAGTCGCACCACCAGCTTCACTAGCCATAATAGGCGTATTCACCTCCATAAAAGTACGCTCAACAAAGAACTGACGAATATACTGAATTATTGCTGATCGTATTCGCATGACGTCCGACGTATGTTTATCGGCCAGAAATTGGACATGTCGAGGATATCCTGAGATGCCATGCTCTTTTGTATCGGTGGGAATATCGTGTAGCGACGGAGAGAGAAGGGTCGGAATTTCTGTCACCTGAACTGTGAGTTCTCCTCTTCCAGTTCGATGCGGGTTTCCAGTAATAGCTTGAACATGTTAGTTTGATGGCGAGCAGTTAGTCAAAAAAATTGGCTACGCACAAAAAGCATCTCCGCGCCGAAGCAGACGATACAATTGCTTAAACTTTTCCGGAGTTACATCAGCCGACATACGTAGATTCCACATGCCCTGAATCTTGTGATCATTTTGGACGAGGTCAAAGAATATCAATTTGCTGCCTGCCAATCTGGCTGTTCGTATTCTGCCTACGTAAAAAGAATATCCTAAGTACTTAAACTATGAAAGGGTCGGGTGAGGCCGTAACCTACCCTGGACCACAACTTTGTCCTCCTCAACTACCTGATTTGGCTCAAGATAGTCATATCGAATGCGAAACTCCTCGATGCTAAGCCTATTTGCATTACTTTCTAGACGTGGATATGCGTCCGAAACAGCGGCTTTGATCTCTTGCACGCGGCTCTCAAATCCAGGTTCTACCGGAGACTGTGTACTGTGATATCGAGTAGACGGTTTCCTCCAGGAATGAATATGAGGAATAGGACGCGGCAGGCTCAAAGGGGTCGATACATTGATAACCGAGAGTCTACTACTACAAGAGATCATTAGCAATCGGGCATCTCCAATCAATCTTGAGATTTCGCGAAAAAGAAAACATTGAATCAGAAAGGTAAGTCCTGTTATGATCATTACTTGCAAAAAGCAAGTGTCATTCGCAGCGGTTCTGTATTGGGTGCGTGTTTCATCCTAATGTTGGGATATAGCCAGAAACGTCAAAAGACAAAAGGCTTACCTGGATGGCAACTTACCCAGAAGCCTCTGAGTGGCTCTTCTGGGACCAATGGATTGCATTGGGTTGGTGAAGCTGTATTAGTTGTACGTTGTGGCAGAGGTAGTCGTAAAAAGGGAAGAGAAAATTGTGCGGCAAGCGGAAGGACCGCAATCACGGGTGGTCCAAGCTTCTTCCCTTCCCGATGTTCTGCCTTAATCTTTCTCTGATCAAGATACAATTCATCAGGTACTAAGTCAATTGAACAACTCCATCCACCAATTTATAAAGGTATTGATCCTGAGAACTTTCTGCGCCGATATGTCTGAATGCTATATCTGATACTGACTGTACTGCAGTAATATAATACCACTCGAATACAGACGTCACTATGTCTTTCCTCTTCGGCGGTCGTCCCCAGCTCTCTTCGGAACAGAAGATTGCTGCAGCAGAAACAGAAGTCGAGATGGTCTCTGACTTGTTCAACCGGTACGTACTGAAATATTAAAAGCCACGGAGAGACAGTGCGCGGAAAACTTCTGAATTGTCACGACAACTACGGAGGATGAACAATATTTCTACAGGCATCGATCTATTGCGAAGAACAGTAGCTGACACTCATCTACTTCCAGCCTCACACAATCCTGCACTCAAAAATGCATTCCCCCCGAATACCGTGAAGGCGAATTAAACAAAGGCGAATCCGTCTGCCTCGACCGCTGCGTCTCCAAATTCTTCGAAGTTAACATCAAGGTCAGCGAGAAAATGCAGGGCGAGGCCGCCGCTAAGCAGGGTGGTATGGGTGGATTTGGCATGTAAATGCCTTTGACGCTGACAAGTTCTCTACTCTGTTGTATCTCATATTGCGCAGAAGGCTGGCGGGACTCGGTTGGCTGCGTTTTTCGATTGGATATACCTAGGTATAATGTACAATAAATTACTTCATGTTAAAAATGAGGATGTTGGGTTTTCTCGTAGCGTGTTCTTTATAATACATGTGCTATATCAATGTCGCTAATAGGTGGAGTTATGTTTGTATATACACTGTAAAGATAAAGTCTGAAGTAAGTAAATATGTATTAGAAACGACCGAATTTCCTGCCAGCCCATGAGAACCACGACGTGCCATTCTTTTGCTCGCCCTGGACAAGACCTTTGATGCGATTCTCAACGACATCAACGTTGCGTTGGAAGTCCTGTAGACCCTCTTCGACGTCTTCGATTTTGGACTCCAGGACATTCAACTCGTAATCCAGCTTGGCTCCCAACAGTTCAATCTTCTTCATTTCTTCAGTCAAGCGCGAACCTTCGTCTCCGAATAGCTGGTTTATTCGTTCTCGGAGTTCTTGAATGTCCTCTAAACGCTCCGGATATAGGTATCCCAGCTCCTCTGAAAGCGCATTGGCTTTGCGATGTAGGAACTCGACTGAGGTAACCTGCTCTTCGACCCAAGGGATCGTTTGCCGACTGAGATCCAAGACTCCGGAGCTGAAAGCCTGTGCATCAGATAGAAGAACACACTCCTGAAGAATTTGACCTTCCAAAGATTTGGCAGGCTCTTTCTCAGGTTCAGCTGTTACAGTCTTGAAACCTTCCCACGCAAGAACAACTTCCTCTACCGTGCTGAAGGATAAATGACGAGGCCATCGGCCTTTTCTCGCGAACGTTGATGTGCTACTGCTTTTATCAGGGAAGCTCTGTGATCGACGTAGATACTTGAACACTGTCTCTTCTGAAGTGTCCGGCTCAGTTGGGACCTCGGTTGATCGACTTTTGGTCAACTCAAGGTCTTTTATTTCTTCATCTTGACTCTCACGTTCTTTTGTTATAATCTCTTCAGCTTGTGCAGGTGTTGGTGGCAAGTTCTGCTTGTTCGTTTCCTGGCCTGAAGGAGATTCTGGTACAATGTGAATTTCTGGTGGCACCACTGGGACACCCGACTGTTTCCCCGAAGTTATCGATGCGTTACTCTCCCTAGGAGTCTGTTTCAAGCCTTCTATTTGTGGAGTGTCGATACTCTTCTCGGGAATAAGACCAAAGTCTTTCTCTTCATACACATCACCATTCTGATCACCTTCGTCCTCACCAATAGTAGTGTCGACCACATCTAGGTTGATAGAGTCTTTTGGCCGGTGGCGATGATGGCTGTGAGATTGAGGATGAGACCGGCGACTAGGTATGCCAACTGCATCCTTGAACCTGCCGAATCCAGCCCTCGCATCCGATACCTTTTCTGTAAGACTGCGCGAAACAATGCGTCCCAAGTTCAAATCCTTGTCTTCCACGGCTGGTGCCAGTTCTTGGGGGCGCTTTGGGCCGTCACTGTCTTGCACCACACGATCACCCGAGTCCGATCCCGCAAGTCGTTTACGACCAGCCCAAAGATAACTGCCCTGGTCGTCCGTCGTGAAAACAAGATCATCTGCGCGTGAAGCACTTTCTAGACCGTGGTTGAGCGAGCTTTTGAGAGGTTTGCCTTGCCAAAGCCATCTGGCTCTTTCACCGTGGACTAGCTGGACAAACCGTTCCAAGTCGAGAGTTTCGATATCAGAAATACCGCCTTTCTCCCGACCGACCATCCCCATGACCATCTCGCCACCTTTCCCACTGAGTTCAGCGACGGTAGATTTGACAGCGCCAGCCCAGCGTTCAGAGTTTGTCGGTTTCTGGCTAATTCTTTGAAGTCTGTCGAATGTATCACGATCTAATCGTCGCGTACGTACAAGCTTCTGTGACTTTTGAAAACTACCAATCCCTCGTTTCATGCCTGACAGGTCAAACACGTCTTTAGGAACCGGTGCCCCCACGGCGTGTAACCGATTTCGCGCACCCATCAACGCACCTAGCAGTGCCGCGACGGTAGTCGCACCTAATATGCCGTCACTTGGTTCGATGTTGTATAAGTCTGTGCCAATATCTGCCCACCAATCACCGATGGCCTTTTCCGTAACGTCACATAGCAGGCCGTCTGCATATTCCGGTTTGAGTTTGTCAAAAATGGTAAGCGCCAGCTGGCACTGCTTGACAAGTTCCATTACCGCTGCATATAAAGGTACACGATCGCTCGTCTTATATAACTGGTAGAACTTAGCTTCCACTACTGGAGACGGTTGTTGCAGTTTCAGGCTTGCACGACCTGCGCATCCTAGACGTTTTAAGTTCTCATTTACAATGAAATGTTCGCGATTTTTTCTCATTTCGCCATCCGGGATTGCAATAACCGTGAGCGCAGAAGGAAAGGCACTCAAATTTGTGACCATCAATGTCCCTAACGGTGTTTCCTTTGCTGCTGCATGATACTGTTGCACGGCGTCAAAATATAGCTTAAGACGAGGCGACCAGCTATTCCTATCCGTCGGGACGCCGAGAACTCCGACCTCTATACGATGGGCAGGATCGCCCGTGTAAGTGGCGATTATGAAGGTCGGGTGTACTCGAGAGCATGCCCATTGTTCGACGACGTAGATTTCGTATCCTTGTAGGGTTGTCCGGCGATGTAAAAGGGTCGTCGATGGGTCTTCTTCTAGGTATATGAGCGCGATAGGGTCGGCAAGGACGACTCTCTGGTGTCTCTTTCGTGCAGACTGATCGATCGCGGGAGGGCTTTTGATAGCTGAAGACGAAGCGTCGGAGCTTGGTTTATATCGAGCTTGGCCATTTTGACCTGTAGGAGATGCTCCGACGGCGGAATGATAGGCTTCGACAGCAGATCCTGACATCCTGTTGCGAGCTTCTTGTTGGCTTTTTTGACGCAGAGAGCAGTCTTAAGGATCTGAACCAAGTCAGAGTCATCTGTAGACGGCAAAGAGATTGGCCGACGAGGGGAGGTGTCCCTTGACAGAAGCCGACCGGACAGAACAAAGCATCTCTGGTGAAGGAACGATATTGGGCCTTCCGAAGGCACACGGCAAGATTTTCGTAGAAATCAAAGATACATCGTGTCGGAGATCTGGCTGCTCCCTGTAGCATCTGGAGAGCTCCACGGGCGGTGAATGGGCAAGTAAATATGGAGCCGAGGGGGAAAGAGCGAGAAGACGTCAGTCCAGCCCAATAAGGAAAGGCTCCGACACTCCGCAGCCAGTCAAGCCCCCGATCAAGTGACCCGCCGCCTTCACTCTTGTCCTTCTTGTCCGATCACTAGTTCTTATAGGGACTGTTCTCATGGAAAAGAGAGTCAGCTGCTACGGTGCATGGGAAAACCATGGACTTGCTACAGAAGGAGCATGAGCGGGCGTGGAAGCGCATGAAAGCGGCCAAGAGTATTAACGACGTCCAAGCTACGATTGACTTGCTACAGAAAGCCCGAGACTCGATAGCTGCTGGTAGGCCTTCCACTTTTTATCAGTATTTCTTGGTATTTCTTGTTGATGGTAGTTCTGACTTTTCCATACTATACAGATCCGACCAAAGCTTCAATCACACTCGCAAAGCTACAGAATCCGGTAAAGGCGTCATTCGATGCGACCAACGACAGTCTGAAGGAGACACACAGCAGTCTAAACAAGTACACGAAAGCACTAGACAAGGTAAAAGAAAGTGCTGATAGTTTTGGATCTATGAAATTCTGACAGTCGGTTAGTTGTTCAAAGATCGTCCTCTTCCTAGTACCGAATATGACGCTCTCTCAAGCTCACCGAGCCTCGTCAATCGAGCGATCGCGATGCACTTACTCCGAGAGGGCCAATTTTCAGTTGCCGCCACGTTTCTGGACGAAATTGCGCAAGCGAAATCCCCAGCTCAGCCCGAATACGAAGATAGTTTGATCAACGAGAATAATGCGTCTGCAGTACTTGACCAAATCCAATCGGACAGAATCCGTGAAGAGTTCACTAAAATGTATCACATACTGCATGAGCTTCGTGAAAATTCGAATTTACTGCCAGCAATAGACTGGGCAAGAGACAACCGATCAATCCTAGAGGGTCGAGGAAGCAACCTGGAGTTTGAGCTTTGTCGTCTTCAATTTGTCTGGCTCTTTCATGGTGGCACGGAACCACAATACTCGTCAAGCGCCCGCGGTCGACAAGCTGCTCTGGAATATGCGAGGCAGGAGTTTTCGACCTTCACGCCTCGGTACCTGAAAGAGATTCAACAACTTACCGGAGCTATGGCTTTCTGGCCGAATTTGGACGACTCTCCATATCAACATATTTTCAACAATCCGACCGCTTGGTCTGATGTTGCTCATTCTTTCACACGAGAGTTTTGCTCATTACTTGGTCTGTCGGCAGACTCTCCTCTTTATATAGCGGCGACGGCTGGCGCCATTGCCCTTCCCACGTTGTTGAAGCTGCAGACAATCATGAAGGCAAAGAGAACCGAGTGGACCACCCAGGATGAACTTCCGGTATTTATTACTTTGTCTTGATTTGCTTTCGTATATCACCGTGCTAATTTAGACTATAGGTCGAGATTCCACTGCCGCCCTCGTATCTATTCCATTCGATATTCGTGTGCCCCGTCTCGAAAGAACAAACTACAGATCAGAACCCTCCTATGATGATGCCATGTGGTCACGTCATTGCGCAGGAGTCACTTCAGCGAATCAGCAAGGGCAACAAATTCAAGTGCCCTTACTGCCCGAGCGAGAGTCACCCGAAGAATGCTCGGAAAGTCATATTCTAATGGACGTTAAATCTTGAGACAACAAGAAATGGTGTTTAAGGCGTATTGGTATTAATGTCTACGAGTCATGACTGAGCGGGAAATTTGGCGTTACTGTGACACTCTTTACTTTTGGATTTGGGGTATTTGGGTTGTACAACGATGTGGTTAGAAGCATCATACCCCTACTTTCTTTGCAGTTTATCAACCAGGCTGCACATGTGTGCTTTGGAAATAAATCTCTCAGATCGGTATCCGGAACTTAGCATGGAAGTCATCCGCAAAAGCCCAAATTTTAGCCAAAGATGAAACCAACTAAGCCATTAGTTCGACGAGGCGTCATCTGCTATCAAGTTTAACCCGGGTTGCAGGTCCAGGGCGCAAATCAGAGCTTGCCGGCTGACCTCTTGAGCTTTGTAGCTGAAAGAAATATGCAGGAGCTTGTTCCGCTAGGCGGGGATTACCAAGTACATGGGACGCCACCTAGTATAATACAGTAGTACTAGTTGATACTGCTTGGTGGTCTGAGGACTAGCTCTTGTCTCCTTGGATCCGACGATAAAGCAGACGGAGCTATCGGTACAGGCTCCCATTGAGTGCGAGTGGTCGTGATCGGAAGGCTTGATTCAGACTGCTCTCCATTCAAGCCCATTATGTTATATGCTCCAAAATAATCCAAATCTTTGACAGTGTAGTAAAAAGCACATTTTCCGTTTTCCCGTACCTAGATAGTGGAGGCCTGGACTGAGAGCCAAGTCGAATTGACTAGTCATATTCCAGCATCCCGGTGCAACTACCCAGTTTTGCCTAGGTGCAGAGGTAGTCGGAGACTAAATTACCATCATTTATAATTAAGATTCATCAAATTGATTAAAGTGAGTCATTTGGGCACCACCTGGCCAGCTGTGACTGGCCAGAAGAGGCATAATTGGCTTCACGTGATCACGCGTTACTTTGGCGATGAGGGGGCCGTCTCTTGGCCGCGTTTCCCGCGTCGCTCTTTTACTCTTTGCATCTATATTACTTCCTCCCCTGTCTGATAAGAATAGCGTTGCCTTAGCCTGGCGGATGGCCTGAGAGGTCGACTATATAAGTCTTGCATGTGTCCGCCCGTATGCCGAAGGATGAGTCGTCGAGATAGGATGGTTTTGCATCTCCGTGTCTTCAGGAGCCTCAGGCTAGCATTTCATCTTTCAACCATGCAATAGTCAGATATCTATCATCGTTATCACATTACTGTCGACTTGCTTCATCGAGTTAAATCCGCTTCGTACTACTTTCAACACAATGTTTGCCAAAAAATCATTCCATGGCCGCTCCGAGAGCTTCACCGGCAAATATCGAGCCGGCAAGTCGACATCGACGTCAACCTCCCGAAGCATGAAACGGTCATTTCGAGATCATACTGGAGGAAGTCATTCCGTATCAGAGAGTAAACATGGGAAACACTCTTCACCGCTAGCTGAACAGTGAGTCTTCCCATCTCCTCACAGGAATAGACAATTCTAAGCCTTTTACTGTCATAGAAACCTCACCTCAGCCGTAGTCACAATTTGCGTCGGCAAAGACCAGCGCCTCTTCGCCGCGCACGAAGACGTTCTATCCCTCTCACCCTTCTTTGCTGCTTGTTGCCGTGGTCAGTTCCTACAAGCACACAACAAGCAAATCAGTCTACCAGACGAACAACCCGAGGTCTTGTCCTCGATACTCGAATTTCTATACAAGGGGGACTACTATCCTCGTCTCGTACATAACAAGCGTCGTGATACGTGGTCGCTGGAGGATGATGTGATGGACGTTGATGGCGATGATTCAAAGGATGCTGCGTATCTTCATCAGGCGGATGGGAGTATGATATTGAAAGATACTGCTATATAGTACGTCCCCACTGCCTCTTCTTGTATTTCATTAACTGATTATCGTTATAGCTGCGCAGGCGAACGCTACAAACTCCCTGAACTCAAACGCCTCGCCCTCCGCAAACAAGGCCTCCAATCAGGCATCCACTGCAGCACAATCCTGACCAGCGCGCGATACGCGTACGCAAATACCCCCGAGAACGACAGCCAGCTCCGTGCCCACTATCTTGCGCTGATCATCAGGAGCAGATCCACATTCAAGAGGAGTGGGACTATGCAGATGGAGATGGAGAAAGGCGGGAAGGTGTTTTTTGACTTGTTTGTGGCTATGTGTAATCATATGGTTAGTCTGCTCCTAACTTTAGACAGAATACGGATGGCTAATGCTTATGCTTGATAGGATGATATCTCGACAGCCTCTCCGGCTCTGAGTAGAAGGACCTAGACTGCCCTCTCTCTTTCCACGAACCATCTACGTCTCCATGTCTATGCAGCTTGACCTGTGTGTACCATGGCAACTCATACCCTACTCGACTTAATTTGTATTATATCTCAGACTATGTATCACCCCTGCTGATACCCCCTTTACTTTCTTTTTCTTGTTTATTTCGTTCAGAGTTCAAGCTGGCTCTCCATTCACCAGATTGTGATGACCTTTTGTTATGTCGTGCATCTTTGTATTTCATTTTCATTTGTTATGGGTCTCGGGTTTTAATTGTATCAAGATTGTCTGTTTGTTTTCATCTGATATCTGAGGAAGGCGTTGTCTGTTATTGTGTCGCTAAACTGATGTCTTATTTGGTATAAGAAGAATGAATCTATCTATTTCGGACTAATGAAATGCACACAATCTCAAGATAGAAGTATTCTTAGTCATAAAGGGGTTAAATCTTTGACCAAGCTTCTGTTATACAAGCGCCTGATGAATACTATGCGAGCGTCATTCTTGAACATGGCTACATGTGGTCCATCAGCTCGTTTGTCTTGATCATGTGGTGCTAGCTATGTAATGTAGCTCGGTTCATAGCTCGATCATGGCTGTGGTGCCTTTCAGACACAGTGCCGTCATGTATCATATGCATGAATGTCGGCTGGACATGCGATGTTTGTGTTTGTTTGACGGTTAGCTGTTTCGGCAGTAATGATACAGCATCAGGTCTCCTGGTCAATATGCGATAAATGCGTCAAGGCGTCATGTAATCGAAGCCATGATTTCACACCCCCGTCCCAGGAAATGCCCCAGACTTGCTCAGCACAACCATAGCACGTTCTCGTGAAATATAGCCCTTCATCATATTCTAGCAGGAATCACTCAGTCAGCTCTGTACAGTGTTAAAGGCCTAGGAAGGATACACTCACTTTGTAGATCATATTAGCCAGCAAACACTCCACCTCATCCATATCGATCCTCGCCTTCTCATCAGCCTGATTCCCAATCCTCAGCGCAGCCGCAAACTCCGTTAGCGGGATACGCGTTCTACGAATCGGCACAGAATCTGCGTTTGTGGTAGCAGGCTCGTAACCGCCAGCGATGAATACTTTCCGGAATAGGTTGCGCAGCGCAAGATCGCGACCTCGTTCAAGGGGTAGGTAGATGCGGCGTTTGACAAATTCGTCAGCGCCGGCTGACATGGCGGCGTCGAAGCCTCCGAGGTTGCCTTGTCGGATGCATTCGCATAGTGGGCGGAGGAGGCGCTCTAGGCGTGGGAAGGGGGCAAGGAGTTGTTTGCTGGGAAGGCGGTGGGTGGTGACGAGGTGGCAGGGTATAAGATATGTTAGGATTAATCTGATATGTTAGTATGTAATTTTGAGATATGTACGGTGCGCTCACTCTTTATTCTTCAAGGCGTCTGTTTTGCACATGAGCCATGCTTGTGTAAGGTGTTCTTCGGCCTGTCGAATGTATTTTAGTCCGGAGTTATATATGATGGGGAAAGTTCTGATCATACCTCTTTGTAGTTCTCCTCTAGAAAGTTGATGAGTCCAACGTAATAGTTGAACGTTACGATATGAGATTTGGGGAATTGAAAAGGTTGTGGGATGTCTGCTGAAGACGCATCCAAAGCACGGAGGACACTTTTCGACAGCCCGACTTGGTTCAACTAGTTCATATTAGTGCGAACAAATACATGAAGTTTAGATGGTACATACCCTGAAATACGTTTTGAATAAAAGGTTCGTAGTCTCGTATATCCCCCATTTCCGTGACTCCTCAATAGGTGCTCTGATATCGTCAGATCTGATGCATCAGTAAGAAATGTATCACTTACCGGTCACCCAGACACAAAGTAAACATTCGATTAATGGTTCTCGCCGCATCCTCAAGATTCGCATTCTTCTCCGCATTCGAGACTACATCATCCTGGAATCCATTGCCAAACCCAGCTGTACTCTGAGATGCATCCGAGGCATCCGCCTTGATCGCAAAAGCGCGCAGATACTTTCCCGCGACATACAGACAAGGTATAGTCCATGATTGGAAATGGTTATTTGAGTAACCTCTGATAAGTTGATTCACGAATTCCTTCCATGCCTCAAACACCTTTAACCAACTACCCCGTGGGGGATATTCCTCGATCTTGACAAGCTCAGCAGCAGTGACCCAGAAGGCGTTAACGACGCTAACCCAGGCATTTCCTTGCTGTTTAGTGAGTTTAACGCCTGTTTGTCTGTCGTAGAGGAGACGATGTCGGATATCACCCTCGGAGTTGGCGCTGTTTGTGACGCGGACAAAGTCCAGTAAGCGATGGGGATCTTCTGGTGTGGCGGCTGGGGTGAGGGCAGCGGCCAGGATGGGTCCCGACTGAAGGGTGTGCGCTGCCTTAAAGTCACCAAAGATGGAGGCCATGATGAATGTATCTTTTATAATATCTCCATCAAAATGGTAATTATAAGTAGAGGATGTTGTCGTTGCTGTTACTCAATCTAGCCACGTGATTGGTGGATGGAGGCTGATCCCGCACTTGTGGCTGAGTCTGGCTATACCACCAAAAACGGCTAGACTATGCCCCAGCCACAACTTCGCTTAAGCGGAGGGCCACAGCCCTAGCACCCAAGAACTTCACAATCCTCCATTTTCGGCTGGAGACAAGTCAGCGGCATATCCTTTTCACCAGGAGTATCAACACGACAAACGACACAAAGTGAGTCATTCTATAGTATCTTGATGAGATCTACTTGTACTAACTAATTATTTCACAGATGGGTACGTTCAATTTGTTTTCTGCGTTGTCCTGCGATTCTATACCACCCTTCAGCTCGATTCTCGATTTTGTCATGGAACCGATGTGCGAAAATTTCAAACACCATTTGAAGCAGTATTACCGGTCAGAGGCGGCATTTCGTATTTTCCTTGCGACTTGTGAGAATTTGGGAAGTTGCGATGATATATTTTTCGATGTTGGACCACTACGATCACACGAGCTAGCACGACGGAAAAAATTTCGATGATGAGAAACAACGAAACGACCAGACATTTCATTGAATACAGCAACTACGACTATATACGACTGCGACGACATCCTGACAAGCGAGAATCGAGCTGCTGAGCTTTCTTTCGAGGAACAAATCGGCATTCAATTACGGACACTGACAGATAATAGGCCGTCTCATCGAGTACCAGGTCATCGGGCGCCACTTGCCCACCGAGGCAAACCCGACCCCCAAGTTGTACCGCATGCGCATCTTTGCTCCCAACACAGTTGTTGCCAAGTCGCGCTTCTGGTACTTCCTCACCAAGCTTAAGAAGGTCAAGAAGGCCAACGGTGAGATCGTCAGCCTCAACGTGGTATGTACAGCATAATGACAATTGCACGATGGCCTTGAACTGATGAGCCGTCAAGATCACCGAGAAGCGTCCCACCAAAGTCAAGAACTTCGGTATCTGGTTGCGTTACGACTCTCGCTCCGGCACCCACAACATGTACAAGGAGTTCCGTGAGCTCAGCCGAACTGATGCCGTCGACTCCTTGTACCAGGACATGGCTGCTCGTCACCGTGCCCGCTTCGGTTCCATCCACGTACGTCTAATCACTCTCAATCGATGAAAATATACTAACATGAACTAGATCCTCCGCGTCGTTGAGATCGAGGATAACGAGAGCATCCGCCGCCCTTACATCAAGCAGCTCCTCACCAAGGGCTTGAAATTCCCTCTCCCCCACCGTGTCCCCGCCCAATCCAGCAAGAAGGTCTTTGCCTACAAGCGTCCTTCCACTTTCGCATAAGCATGCTGTGTTTTCTTTGGGGTTTGAGGATTTGCGGTTCAATGATTGTGTAATGGCCATAGCATTCATATGTTTGTTACAAAAAAATTCAATGAAAAGTTCAAACATACGAGTTCAGACGAAATAACGTCATGTGGAATGCAAGAGCTGGCTACTTTAGAAAAAGTAGCTGTGAGTATTCATGTCATGCTAGAGACGCGCCCTTATTGTCTAAATGATATCACATATGCACTAATTTCGAATTTCAATTGAAAGTCGGCAATACCAATCGATCGACATGATTGGCCAATTGTCTGACGGTCACTAGTGATCTGACTGGATAATGTTAAAGATTTCCTCCATGGTTTCATGTGTTCATGTACTAAATTGAGATGCAATTAAAGTCTGGGCAATTCCAGCATAGGTACTCCAGTTCTTATGAACTGATATTCATAGTCGGACAGCCAGGTCGCAATCCGCAGTCAAGCGGCCCGCCGGGTGCCGTATACCGAATCTCTGGTACCGATTCTACTAGAATTTCGTCCGTAGTACTTGAGGAACAGAAAGTGAAGATATCTTGAGAGCCACGAAAAGAAGGTAATTCTTTTTTTACACAGATAATAGCTGGAGATTAAAACGCTCGGTCACGATAGTTAAGGCCTACTACCCGATCGGGAAACGGACCGGGTTTGCGTCATGGCATCTTTAGTTCGGACCGCAGGTACTCCGCCCTATCCTAGTGCATTGGAAAACATCCGCAGAGCATAATACTCGCTTTTTCTTCCTACCACAACGCTCAACTGCAATATTACTATTCTGTTGATTGAAGACTTACTCGTCACTCTTTTCTCCTCCTCGTTTGTTTTTTGAGCTATCAACCACCACAATGTTCGCCAGAGCCACTTTCAGGCTCTCGCAGCCTGCCAGACAGGTACCAGAAGCTGACAAATCCCCCAATTCTCGAGAACAGCCACTAATTGTTGGTCTTTTAGAGCTTCCGCAAATACTCGACTGAAGCGCCTGCCAAGAGCAATACCTTACAAAACATTGCCATCGCCGTCGGTGCCATTGGTGTAGGTACAGGCGTGTACCGGTATCTGCAGAGCAAACCAGTGGTCGCTGAAGAAATCAAGGAGCGCGCAAAGGTGTTTACCGGCGGCGACCAGGGATTTGTGGACTTGAAGCTCAGCGACATTGAGATTTTGAGCCATAATACCAAGAGGTACCGATTTGAGTTTGAGGATAAGGAGGCTGTTTCTGGTCTGCATGTCGCCTGTAAGCTTTTTGTTCGCGTGCGTGTGTGAAAGTGATGCGTACTGATACGTATGGATAGCTGCATTGCTCACCAAGTACGCGCCGCCCGAGGGCAAGCCTATCCTTCGTCCTTATACTCCTGTTTCCGATGAAGGTATGTGCAATTTCGCCGGCTGCAAGTTCAATTTCGGACAGCTCGCTAACTTACTCAGATACCCCTGGATACTTGGACCTCATCGTCAAGCGCTACCCCGATGGGCCCATGTCTTCGCACCTGGACAGCATGAACGTTGGCCAGCGCCTCGACTTTAAGGGACCTTTTCCCAAGTACCCCTGGGAAGCCAACAAGCACACCCACATTGCGCTGATCGCCGGAGGCACTGGTATCGCGCCCATGTACCAATTAATCCGCGCCATCTTCAAGAACCCTGACGACAAGACCAAGGTAACCCTAGTCTACGGAAATGTCAGCGAGGAGGACATTCTCTTGAAGAAGGAGCTCCAGCACTTGGAGAACACCTACCCCCAGCGCTTCAAGGCTTTCTACCTCCTGGACAAGCCTCCCAAGGACTGGATTGGCGGCAAGGGCTTCGTGACCAAGGAACTCTTGAAGACTGTCTTGCCTGAACCTAAGGAAGAGAACGTCAAGGTCTTCGTTTGCGGACCTCCCGGCATGTACAAGGCTATTAGCGGTGGTAAGAACGGACCCTTTGACCAGGGCGAATTGGCTGGTTACTTGAAGGAGCTTGGTTACGACAAGGAACAGGTCTACAAGTTTTAGGCCTAAAACTAACATGACATCACATTTTGGTTGTCTCTGTATCCTCTATACACGATTGTGACATATGTGCCATAAAATAGTCTCGTTTATTACTGTTGCGATCTTGCGACAATCATATATACGCATTTAGATCTCCAATTTTGAAACTGAATTGACGATTCAATTGTACCAAGCTTCTGTAAAGCTGTCTTCCGCATGCTACTACTGAGCTGCATAGTAAGATCCAGGCCGATAAAGCGGGGTCGCGCACCTAAACACAGCGGCGCCAGAACACCCAGCCTAGCTTTTGGTAATTTTAACAGTTTAGTCTGCTGGAAATCAAATATAGAGTCCTCATTGCATGCATACTTGTTGCAAGCAGCGTCAGATTGCTTCATTTCCACTTTTACATTGTAGGTATGAATAAAGTGAAACGCTGTCTCTTGCTAAATGCCAGCGCCGAAGAACCGCCGAAGAGTGCGGGAGGGACAGCCGGCTGTTAGGCTGTGCCACGCCGAGTACGGGGACCGCAGCGAGAATACTAAGCAGACTACAAGAAGGATAGAACACAGCCGGGGGTCTCTGAACTGAGAGATGTTCTCGGGGAACAAATGCGCGCTAGTAGAGAAACAGAAGATAGTGGTGGTTTATCTAGGTAGGAAGAAAGGGCTGTGTTGGACACTCTGTTTGGGTAGTGCTTCAGAACTAACGACACGGACAAGTAGCAGACTGTCAACTAAGAATAGTGGCAGTGGTCAGTGAGGCCAGGGCGCAAGTCGGAACAACCAGGCTCTGGCGGAACAGAGCGGCTGGCCCAATGAAAGCGGGTGAAACAGGGAGCTCTGAGGCAGTTGGCGCCTGGCCTGCAGCTTCTGCAGCGCTAGACCGAGCGTGCGCCGGGGCACCCCTATCACACACACGCGGTGTACTGTGCGGGTAAGTACCACAGAGTGGTTATTGTACAGTGTGTTTAGGGAAGCCCTTTTCACAGTCCACAGGCACTGCCTAGTCCCGCCTAGCAGACAAAATCACTCTGAGCGGGCTCCCACTATTTAGTGGCCGGATCCCCCCCCGCCTCCCGCCGGCGTGAGAAAAACTTTTCCCTCCTTCCAATCTCTCCCCCAGCAGTCCCTCCAGCTTTTCTTTCTGCAACCACCCTGACTCCCCAAACCGTGGACGCGTCTGCTTAGCATTCTCGCATACCACAGTTCACTACACACCACCATTAATCATGTCACGCAAGGACGAGTCCAAGGCCAAGGATGCCATTGTGACCGTCAACATTGACGACTTTACTCGTACTCGCGACTCCGTAAGTTTTTTTTTTTTTTTATTTCCCCTTAACTAAGCCTTGCGCGCCCGCTATATTCTTGTTGTTGCTTCGCGTTGCGCTCGCCGACACTCCACACTCACTCCAACCTGGGAATATAGCGCTGTCTTCTTATTATCTGTATCTTGATCCAACGCATTTTGGGTTTGATCTCTCTACACTTTACAAAGTCGCGCGATTGTATTCTACCTACCAACCTGTTATTATCCCACAATTCCTTTGTTGGTCTGTCTTTGCTTCCTGTCGCGCGTAATGGCCAGGCCCACAGCGGCACCCCTACAACGCGCCAGCGCCAGCCCCGGCATTGCCAGTAGCCTGCAACTCGCCACTCTGGAAATCCAAAGGGCCAGCGCCAGCATCCTCTCCCTAGGCGACCATTCGACTCAACAGGAAAAGCAACTAATATACTCGCAGGTCATTGTCAATCTTGCTGCTTTGCAGGCGGCCATCTCTGATTTGTCGCGCGCCTACATTAACCATGCAAACACTATCCTAAGAGGTGGTCCTGTCAACCTCGAGACCAGCCTAGGCTCTGGCCTTGCTGGTGGTTTCGCCACCAGCTTGCTTGAGAACAGTCTCCTAGGTGGCGCCTTGGGTCAACATGCGCTTGGTCAGGAGGCTAAGCTCGAGACTGGCGAGAAGAAGAAGCGCAAGCGTGCTCCTCCCGACCCAAATGCGCCCAAGCGTGCCTTGACTCCGTACTTTTTGTACATGCAGCACAACCGTTCGTTGATTGCCAACGAGCTTGGTCCTGATGCCAAGCCCAAGGATGTTGCTGACGAGGGCACCGTCCGATGGGCCAACATGTCTCCTGAAGAGAAGGAGGTACGTTTGTTGATTCGCTCGCGCACTGTTTGTATGGAACGAGAGCTAACTGTCACAGGTCTGGAAGAATCTTTACAACGAAAATCTTGCCGTCTACCGCGCCAAGATGAAGGCTTACAAGGCCGGTCTCCCTCTCCCCGAGGATGACAACGCCAAGGCCGACAGCCAACTTCAGCAGAGCGTCGCTGCCGAGGCTGAGGCCGAGGAAGACACCGACTCTGACAGCGATGATGAGGACGAAGAGAGCGTCGACGAGCCAGCCAAGGAGCCTACTCCTCCTCCCAGCAACAAGCGCCGTCGCGGTGGTGCCAAAGCACCTGCCTCGCCGGTTGGCGCTAAGAAGGCTTCTCCTGTGAAGAAGGCCGCACAGCCCGCACAGCCAGTACAGCCTACCCCTACACCTGCCAAGAAGGACGCCCCGTCACGCAAGTCTTTGGGCGCTTCTACCGAGGCCAAGCGCACCAAGAAGAAGCGCAAGAGCGAAGTCGGTGCCGACGAGTGAACTCCAATGTCCATTAAATGTGTCCCGGCGAGCAGTATAATTTTGTATTATAGCAGCTCGTGACATGACCTGATTATACTGGCTTAATTCTTCTTGTCTTATACTTTTCGCGGGATTTCTGTGGGAGTCTTTTTCTGGGGTTTCTTTCTGTTTATCTTGGTAGAGCCAGGCGTGATATGATATTGTTGGTCGAACATCGACTATTCGTTAGTATTCTTAGTACGGGTGGTCTTCTCGAGGATGGAGCATCTAATACCACTTCGAAACTGGTTCAATTGACAGGCGTACTGAAGCTATTTGTAGTTGTGTAGAAAGAAATCGGCTTAGCAATAGCATCGTCAAGGCTTATCCTTATCTTATCTCTGCAAATTGTGGCCAACCACAGGCAATCTTTTTCGAGACCCCGCAATCACATTCCTCGTCTCTATGTTTTGTCTCTATTTATTCTTCTCCTAAATAATCTATATATTTAATCTCAAGTTGTCGTTGAATTACCTGAAATCTGCACTGCCTTCAAGGTTTGTCCATGTTGTACAGCCCGTTTCCGAGTTTTGACAGAATATCATTGGACGGATAGAATCAGTCCCCGACTGGTTACGCAGTCTTGCGAGACACGATGCAACTTATTCCCAAAGAGGTTGGTTTTGCTTACGCCGTCAATCATTGTGCAACACTCAACTCGAGCTATATACTCACCGGGTGGGCAGATCGATAAATTGGTGATATCGCAGTTGGGTCTTTTGGCCCAGCGCAGGCTTGCTAGGGGTGTGCGTCTGAATCATGCTGAGGCTACGGTGTGTACTGATCTTGTCGTCTGAAGATACGATCTAATACTGTTACAGGCTTTGATTTCATCGAATTTACAAGAAGTATGTGAACATATCGTTATCAAATGATCAGCTGACTTACCAATCACAGCTCATCCGCGATGGCAACCACACTGTCGCCGACCTCATGTCCATCGGCAAAACCATGCTGGGACGCCGCCATGTCCTCCCATCCGTCATCTTCAGTCTCGTAGAATTGCAAGTCGAAGGCACATTTCCTACAGGGACATACCTGGTCACTGTGCATCACCCTATCAGCACCGACGACGGAGACCTCGAAAAAGCTCTGTATGGAAGTTTCCTTCCCGTACCACCCAAAGAAGCATTCCCAGACCCGGATCCGGCTGATTACGAGCCTGAGAATCAGCCTGGGGCTGTGATTACTGTTAAGAACTCGAGAATTACGCTTAGCGAGGGTCGAAAACGGATTAAGCTCAGGGTTATGAGTAAGGGTGATCGGCCGATCCAGGTAATTCCTGATTTCTACGGCGTGAAGTGAAATGCTGAAGCTCATCCATTTTTAGATTGGATCGCATTATCATTTTATTGAGACTAATCCGCAGCTCCATTTCGATCGCGAAAAGGCGTATGGATATCGCCTGGATATCGCCGCTGGCACTTCTATCCGATTTGAGCCTGGTGATACCAAAACAGTTACCTTGGTCGAGATCGGCGGGAACAAAATCATTAGCGGTGGTAACTTTCTTGCTTCTGGCAAGGTAGACATTAACCGCGTCGAAGAGATTCTGACTAGATTGCAACAAGCCGGATTCGCGTATGAGCCTGAACCAACTGCCGACGCAAGCTTGATTGCACCCTTCTCAATGGAGCGCGAGGCATACGTCCGCATGTTTGGACCAACGACCGGTGATCTCGTACGGTTGGGTGCGACTAATCTCTGGATCAAAGTCGAGAAAGATCTAACTCACTACGGCGATGAATGTACCTTTGGCGGCGGAAAGTCCCTGCGTGAAGGCATGGGCCAGTCGTCCGGAAAGACGACAAAGGAATGCGTGGATACTGTTGTCACTAATGCTCTGATCATTGACTGGAGCGGTATCTACAAAGCTGATATCGGTATCAAGGATGGTATCATTGTCGGAATCGGCAAAGCTGGTAACCCGGATGTCATGGACGGAGTGCATCCGAATCTTGTTGTAGGATCGTCTACAGACGTGATTGCTGCTGAGGGCAAGATTGTGACTGCTGGTGGATTCGATTCGCATATTCATTTCATTTGTCCCCAGCAGATTAATGAAGCTATTTCGGCAGGTATCACGACCATGCTGGGCGGTGGGACGGGACCGAGTACTGGAAGTAACGCCACCACCTGCACACCGGGACCAACGCATATGCGTCAGATGATTCAGGCATGCGATTCCTTGCCAATAAACTTTGGAATCACAGGCAAAGGAAATGACAGCGGCAAGGAAAGTATCCGTGAGCAAGCCATCGCTGGAGCAGCCGGAATGAAACTCCATGAAGACTGGGGCAGCACACCAGCTGCGATCGACACTTGCCTCGAAGTCTGCGACGAGTTTGACATTCAATGCATGGTCCACACAGACACGCTGAACGAGTCCGGTTTCGTCGAACAGACAATCCAATCCTTCAAAAACCGCACAATCCACACATATCACACCGAGGGTGCTGGTGGCGGGCACGCACCTGATATCATCTCAGTAGTCGAGCACCCCAACGTGCTACCTAGTAGCACAAATCCGACACGGCCATTCACCCTCAACACTCTCGATGAGCATCTAGACATGCTCATGGTCTGCCACCATCTCTCGAAAAATATCCCCGAAGACGTAGCTTTCGCCGAAAGCCGGATTCGCGGCGAAACCATCGCTGCAGAGGATGTCCTCCACGACCTAGGCGCTATTAGCATGATGTCCTCGGACTCGCAAGCAATGGGTCGTTGTGGCGAAGTTATCCTGCGTACATGGAACACAGCTCATAAGAACAAAGAGCAGCGCGGCGTCTTACCTGAGGACGAAGGTACAGGTGCTGACAATTTCCGCGTGAAACGATACATAAGTAAATACACCATCAACCCGGCTATTGCGCAAGGAATGAGCCATTTGATTGGTAGTGTCGAGGTGGGCAAATTGGCTGATTTGGTGCTGTGGACTCCGGACAATTTTGGAACGAAGCCTAAGCTTATTGTTAAGGGGGGTATGATTGCTGTTGCACAGATGGTATTTTCTCTCTCCCCATACTCTATGCTACAACCATTACTGATTATACTGCAGGGAGACCCCAATGCATCGATCCCCACCGTTGAACCGGTGATCATGAGACCGCAATTTGGCGTAAGCCCTTTCCCTCTATTCTTTGGAATTTGTTATACGTAAAACTAACATCGAAAGACATTCGTCCCCTCGACATCGATAATGTTCGTCTCGCAAGCATCCATATCCCAAGGCGTGGTACAATCATACAACCTCCGCAAACGCATCGAGCCCGTCCGAAATTGCCGTAATGTCGGCAAGAAGGATATGAAGTTTAATGATGTGATGCCGAAGATGAAAGTTGATCCGGAGCGATATGTAAGCCCCCTCTTCCACTCTGCCTTGTTTTGAGAGTGTGTGTGAAGCTGATAACTGGTTGGTATAGACTGTTGAGGCAGATGGAAAGCTTTGTACGGCTGAGCCGGCGACGAAGTTGCCTTTGACGCAGCAGTATTTTGTGTACTGATGCAGAACTTCCTCCTTTTTGATATAATGTTTCTCACGTATCTGCTGATATTGAGTGTACTGAAATGAGTATGAGAAGTAACATTGAAGAATATGTACATTGAGGAACTAGAGTAAACGCAAAGTAAATGATTTAATGCTCGCTTCGATACCTACAATGTATTTGACGATGAAACAGTCCGATGATCGACAGGTGTACCTAGCAACACCATAGCCCTTCTCTGCATCATCTCCCTTCTCTCGGGGTCATAGCTCTCTTCCGATCGTCTGCTCGTATCTGCAAACCCTGCCGGTGCCGGTCTCTGAAGATGCGAATTTGCTTCTAATGATCCAAACGGCTCCTCATCTTGATGATAGCCCGGGCTTCGCTCCTCGTCATAATCCCTCGCCAACCACGCACGAAATCTATCCATAATACCTGCCCCCGATGACAACGTCGAAGACGGCGAAACCGGTTCATCCTGATTCTCATACACCGGACTCCCTACATACATCCGCTCACGATCACGATCTTGGTGGCGATGGCGATGTCTGCGCCTCAACCGCCTCCTCCTACTTCTCTCCTCCCTCCGCACCAACAATGCACCGATTTGCTCCTCCACGAACGACTCTGGTAACACACTATGTTTACAAACGGGACATGTACTGCCGTCTCGCGCGAGGAAGGTGTCTATACACTCTGGATGAAAGATATGTGTACACGGCAGTTCGCGAATGAGTGAGGTTCCGGCGACGAAGTCGTCGAGGCAGATAGCGCAGGTGTGTTGGGAGAAGGTCAGAGTTAAGGTTTGGCTGGAGATTGGTCGTCGTCTTTTTCCCACGGCACGGTGGGTTGGTGCGGTCGCTGGGGGAAGGATTTCGGAGAGGATTTCGGAGAGGGTCTCGTCTTGTTGGTCGGCGACTAGGGTGAGGGTTGACGAAGAGGGTTTGCTGCTGCTGTCGATTTCCGTCTCGGTGACTTTTACTCCTGTATCATTCGACTCTTCTTTTGCATTCTCGGGTGCCCCCTTCTCTTTCAACACTTCCACCTGCTCACCCTCCTGTCCTGGGTATACATACACCGGCAACGCGGACAATATATGGGGCGGCACAACAAGCCGCTTGATCCCCAGGTACTCCAAATCTATTTCCCCGGACACAAGCCTTCGCTGCAACGACACTCTCCTTCTCTTCTGCACATGTCGTAAAATGATGAATGCGAATACCACCATGAGCACTATCGCGCCCAAGATGGCGAGGATGAAGACCCATATACCCGGCGCGTCGGAGGATTGGTCTGGTTCTGTGCATTCATGTATCAATCAACGACCTTCGTCAGCAAAGAAGGGCAAGTGGTACGTACCCAAATCAATTAGAGCGTATAATCTCGCGCACTCTGCTATAGTCTGTGCATCGCTCCCATTTCCATGCCCACCGTACTGCTCAAGCTGATGCATCAAATTCGTCCCCGCCGTACCCGGAATGGCATATACGGAGTAATTATTCTCTTTCTTCCATTGCCCAGCATCCCCCAAATCCCAGGTCGGGCTGTCTGGAGGTGCCGGTTTGCCTGAATCCTGGCTTTCAGGTTGATAAAATATCAGGGCTTGGGCGTCATCTTGCTGTGATGCGGAGAGGTAGGCGCGCGTGCATTCGCGGCTCACCCATGGCGCGAGACCAATCGTGTCGTGACTGTCAGTAGGTAAATCGATGCGCCGGGTTGCGTTGACGGGGATGTACGGTGCTGTGAGATTGTTGCAGGCGGCATCACTAATACTGGGTACGTACAAGAGGCCCTTGAAGGATTCCTTCTTTGGAGAGTTGGTGTTTGAGAGAGTGCGGATCGTGCCGTCGAGGACGTAGTGGAAGAGGATGTTTCCCTGTTGCTATTAGCTCTCAATTTGAAGGATAAGGGGGCTGAGGGGAGGTACATTGCCGTTGCGGAGTGGAGGAGCACATTGTAGGGTCCCTGGTCCTGCGAAGAGAGTGACTGCCGTGGTACTCATCGTTTAGACAGCTGCATGAGGTCTATCGGTATGCTTGCTGGTAGTGTCGCTTGAAGATCCGTGAGTAGGTGGCAATTAATCATCATCGTATGTCTAACTTAGTTTCATGACGCCTGAGCCCACACTCAAATCACAAAACCAGCCAGCAGAGATTGTTTTGGTTGACTGGAGAATTGCAGATATTGAATACTTTTGTAATTAGGGTTATACGCCATTCCGGAAGTGCCGAATCGGGAAAGAATGTAAACACATGTTTGCGGAAATGGGAATGCAGAAGTCATTTTGCCTCGCTTTGATTCTTTACGTTTGCATATCGGCTCCGACTTTTGACTGGTATTCAATTGCCGCCCTCAGCTATTTTTCTATTGGTGGTTTTATGAAGGTAGATCCTAGGATGGTTATTGTTGTAACGATCATGATACCGCTGTTGTCCGGATGTCAAGAACGCTAAAAGAGTCTGAACGCATCATCAGGAGGCAACTCTATAAGTCCGTCAAGTATATACATAGTATGCAGTATGATGAAATTGGGAACAGCAGAAATACAATCGAAGCTCGTGTCGTGTGCATGCGTTCCTGCCTCGGTATTGATATTCACGATGTCCCTTGCTTAAATCTAGATCGGAACATATACGTAGATGCCCAGGCACCGGCCCGCCAGGTGGTAGGGAATGCATAATTACTCCGAGACTTCTTCCATACGTAAACAAAGAATCGCAAATAGCGATGTCTGTCATACATAGTGATTACATGTGTAGCGGAGTACAGGCCTCCTGCGAGGAACAGTGAAACTGAATCTGACTATAGGTAAGATCGATGGATAGGTAGATAGCTCCAGTAGCATCCCCAATACTGAGCTGATACCGCTATGAAATTCACTCGTTTTGAGGGGCAACTGTTCGTAGGCAAGTGGTTCAGCTCATGATTGAGATACTCGTTGAAGAAAGATGTGATTATAGGGCTGTGTCTATGTCCAATCAGACCAAGGACCAGTGGCTAGCGCGGCTCTTGTCTAGCTTGCCGATCTGCTTTAGCTGATTGGTTCTCAACCGACTAAATCGCGGCTAATTATCACGTGACTGTACAGTGGCGGCTGTCACTGCTTATATAAAACATCTCTGGACGACATCCCAGAAGGCGCGATTCATTATCAACATTTGGGGAAGCACTTTCTCCGTTGCTTGTGACATTATCATTGTCTGACCTTCACAAACACTCAAACATAAATCTAGCTTATGGTCTACCGTAGTGCGTTCAGCTACGTTTAAACCAGCTACCAGCTACGTCCAGATTCACAAACGATGCGCCCCAACTGTTTGCCCTTTTGACGGACTTCTCTATCGCCTCGACACATCGCTTACTCTTCAACGACAACATGGCAAATAAGAGCAAAGGCAAAGGCCGCGACTCGCGCCAGTCGCGAAGTCGCAACACAACCCCCAGCTCCGGTCTGAGCGCGAGCACGACAACCGCTGCTTCGACAGCTGCTGGCTATCTCGACAACGAATTCGCGAAACTCTTTGCTGGGGTTGCCGTCCAATATTCCGATCTTCTCGAACAGTCTGGTGGGGGCGGAAATATTCCAGATATTAAAACACTAGAGCTCATAAGCGAAAACCTCAAAACGCTCAGCCAATTAGCTGATACGCGGGGTGATACGTGCAATGCCGGGATGCGAGAGCTTTCACAGCGGAAGAAGGACGTAATCGAAGACCAGCACCAGCAGGAAATGGAACGAGACGCGGAGGACAGAGTGAAAATGAAACGCGAGGCGGATGACGAAGCAGAAACGAGTAGAGCGTTCAAGGGGCATAAATTGAAGAAGCGCAAGGAACGGCCTCCAAAGGAGGACCGCCCTCTTGCTGTTGGTGCTCATGAAGTATCTCGTCAGGACGGAGGAGAACTTGGTATGTTGTTCATTTTCATATCTAGATCTAGACAACTAATCGAGTACAGGCGATCGCAAGCGCAGTCGCGAAGCTGCCTCACCATCTTCTAAAAAGTCTCGTCAGGCCGCCGCCACAGGCAGCACATCCTCGCTCTCACCCCCCTCTTTAGCCTCGCCAATTGTCAAGGATGAAGAAGCGGCAGCTGAGGATTCTGAAGAGGATAGCGATGACTCGCATCAACCAGAACCAGCTCAACTAGTCCCCCAGTTCCAAGTATTCGGACCAGACCCACTGAAGTTTGACGATCCGACCATTTACCACATCCGCGATGTGACGCCCGAGACTACAGATGATATGAAAAGGGAGATTTACAGTGTGGCACATTTCCCGCCTAGTGATTTACTCCATATGATGGCGGGAACTCCACCAGATAAAGATTTCAGCAACGCAAAGCCGACAAATCAGGTCAATGCAAACACTTTTTTGACCTGGGTTGATCCTTTTGTCCGTCCTCTGACTGAGGAAGATATTGCTTTTTTGAAAGAAAAGGTCAGCTATCAACGCAATATATGCAAATTACATTGCTAACTTTTGCAGGGCGACCGCACAACTCCTTTTGTAATGCCACCTCGTGGAAAGAAACATTACACCGAGATCTGGGCGGAAGAAGACGGAGCAATGAGCATTGACAACCTCAACGATAAAGACAAACTCCCACTGAACCAGGGCCGCGGTAACATCGATCAGATCACAGATGAGGTCGCAGAGACGGACAAGGTGTCAGTAGCACCGCTCGTCAGTCGTCTCTATTCTCTTCTACGTTACGAACATCGGGTAGACCCGGATGAAAACAGTGCAAATGGGACGACAAACGGAGACACATCGATGAACGGGCTTCTAGGAGGAGATTCATTCATGGACTTGGATCATCCACTCGGCGAATCAGAGACAAAGCCTCAGCCTCAACCATCGGCAACCTCTTTCCCCGACGCATCTCCCAACGGCTTCAAGGTCCCGGCAGCGAAACTGGAGCATGCACAGTTGGATGAACGACTAAAAGCCGAATTACGTTATGTCGGGTTCTTGGGCGCAGAAGACAATCCCGACTTTGATGCTCATTACGACGACGATATTGCGCAGCGGCTACGCTTACTTCAGGGCGAGCTCAAGAAACAAATGCTCACCAACGGAGCGCGCAAGACACGACTTTTGGAGATTGCCAAGGAACGCATGGCCTATCAAGAATACAGCACAATCCACGATGACCTTGACTCTCAGGTTCAGCAAGCGTACCTCAAACGCACACGTACACTAGGCAAAAGCAAAAAAGGCTCGCAAGCCAAACATCGACCTGGCGGTGCTGGCGGTGGTAGTCACGTCGTCAGTGCCGCGGGCGTTGGCCGGCCTGGCATTGGCGATATGGCGCGCACACTCATGGACCGTCGCAAGCGCTGGCGTGATTGTATCGGGCCTGTGTTTAAGGATAGCAAGACTACTGTTCCTTCGAAGGATGAGAGCATATTTGATACTGTCACAATGGCGGAGTATGAGAAGGCCGAGTTGGAGGGGTGGGATGAGGAGCAGGAATAGCCGTCGACTATATCGTAGATGATGATTATGTACATATTTATGACTTTTGATTTCAGTTTATCTTGGGGAATAGGGTATTCAGGCGTTTGGAAGAATCATGAAGTGGATATCTTCATGTCAACAGTAACCCGACAATCAGGCGTTAATCACATGCATCATTTTCATGTTCTTAAAATTAAAACCGATCATTTATTATCGATGAATAATATGCACAACCCAAGGAATCCGTCTCAACCTCCCCGTCAACTCGCGCTCACTAATCTCCAACTCCGTACAAATCTCGTCAAAACAGTGCTGTCCATCCAGATACTTTTCCAACGCTTTGTGGTTCTGATGGAATCGGATTGCTTCCTGCGCTGTTCCGCCTTCTTTGCTCTCTTCGTCGGCGAAGTCGTCGTCCGGAATGCTTCCTGTAGAGTGGTTTTCGCTGTTGATATTGTGGTGTTCGTTTTCTTCGTGAGTGTGGGTTCGGTGGCGAGGGTCGGTGTCGAAGGATGTACTGGCTGAGCCGAGGCGGATGCTTATACTGTTGCTTTGTGTGTGACTGTGATTCTGACTGTGGTTGGTGTGGGTGTTGTTGGTGCTTTGGTACGAACTCGACATGATGCCGGGTTGTTGCTGTTGCTGTTGCTGTTGCTGCTCATTGTCAATTCGACCATATCGGATCGAACCCTCTCTACCGACTAGCACATCCTCACCAGGTGTCGTAGCACCACCTGCAGAATTCATGGACGATCCCAATCCGCTGCCTATACCACCACCATCCTTAACTGAGGATGTAGACGCCGCCTTAGACAACGATTTCATATCCGCATGCGATGATGTATACACAAAGCCTTCCGGCCGTGGTCCGTACGCATATTTGTGAACTCGATACAAGAATCCTTTAATGATGCCGAACGTGATGAATCGTCGAATGTCGACGTTAGCGAGTTGTCGCGCGTTAAGTGTGTACCATTGCTTGACGCTTTGGCCCTGTCGTAGGCTTGCATACAACTCTACTATGCCAACACCGTCAAGGTATTTTCGTTTCTTCCTCGGTCTGTTTCGTGTTTCGGAGAAGTATGAGCCTACATTGTTCTTGTGAGTGTCGTGGTTGGTTTCGTTGTCGTCGTCGTCGTTGCTGTCGCCAATCATTGGCCAGATACCGTCCTCTATATCCTCGATTCGACGGTGCGAAACGCTGCCTGATAAGTCGCCGCGATACTCAGAAGAAGGGGGAGATGTCGGTACTATGCGCAATGAAGTTGTCGGCGCAAAGCGAGTGTTTACATATCGAGCGCATTCCTGTTGCATGCCTTCGTCGCTAGCAATGCTCGAGTGAAAGGAAGCTGTGGGTGCATATATTGCTGAAAAGGAGAATATGTCTAATAGAAAGACACATCCGTAGTACAGTAAGTGCCGGATCGCTTTGTAAGCTAGGGAAAGTTCGACGTCGGCGAGTATAGAGATGATGCGCACACTGTTTACGCCGTTGATATATGGAACAATCTGCAAATGTTAGACATGTACTTCAAGGACCGAATTTGGAGACGTCTACTTTCTGCAGCGTTAGATCCCAGTTCTCGTCCCAAAACGCCTCGAATCGAACAGTAAACAGCGGAACATCCCACGCCTTCACGTGCGGCGGCGCAGGGTAGACAGGAAAAAGTTTGAAGTTCAACGTATTCAACTTATCTTCAATCCTCCCTCGTCAGCAACATCCATACCATCAACCACTGCGCACTCACCTATCGGAATCATGCATTCACTATAACTATTCAAATCTTCCATCAAAGTCTCACATAGACTATAAACTTTCCCCTCCCCACTCTTCGAAAAGTCGCGACTCAGGAAACAGCTTTGTTCTTCCAGCCCATGCATCAAATCCGCAAGTTTCTGCACAATGCTCTTGTATTTACTGAAATCCTCCTCCTCGGCCAACACGAAACAGAAGTTGAAGATGAATTCGTTTCGGTCATATTGGACCGATTTCATGCAGATTGGGTACCCCAGAATGCGGTATCCGTTTGTGCAGACTTGGAGCAGGTTGCCGCATAGCTCTTGTCGCGGGATTACGAAGAAGGATATGTCGGAGAAGGTGAAGAAGGGGGCTTGCTGCGGTGAGGCTGTAGGAGAGGGTACGATGGCCCCATCGGGGACTTGATGGACGACTTTGGGGCCTATCTTAATTGTCAGTGTTGCGATCTCTCTGGTTGAAGAGCAGATAGATCATGAGCTTCCTGTTTACCTTCCTGGGTGTCGAATTTGCTAAAGAAGATTGCCTTTATCATGATGTGCAGCCGTCTCTAGCATAAGACACAGTTCCTTCAGCTTGGTGTTCCCTTGCTAACGGGTATTATATGACGATACATTGGAGCAACTTGATTGATCGCATTGGCTAGTGAAAAGGGAAGAACAAGCTTCTGCGGGGAAGGTTGACCGATAAGATACAGTATATTGGAGCCGCCAGTGGAGAATACACCAAATCATACGCTAATTTCCTTTGTGTAATGTATGAAAATATCAAACCCAGGGAATGCATTGATTATTCCATAATTCTAGATTAAGAATATGAGCCGCTAATTATAAGCATTTTCGCTAAAGCTAAGACATAACGGTCAACATGCCGGATATTGAGCGCGTATGATGTGAAAGGAAACATTGGCCAGATGATAAGCAAAAAAGAGAGGTCGCAAGGGTATTTGTGAGTTTGCCAAGCTAAAAGAGGAAGCAATAGTCTAGAAGCGGGACTTGGAGTAAAAGCAGTAAAAGGAAATAAGGAATGCCAACCGTTGGAGGAAATGGATATGCCTGGAAATGTGAGCGCGCGCCTGCAACGCCAGAGTCGCGCCTGATCCGATAAAAAGTCGCTCAATAATGAGGATATCATGACAATGCGACCGAGCGAATGAATCGAAATGGAGTAAGGTATTTTATCGAGCAACCCCCGAATGATTAGTGGACGGACGACGAAATCCTGATTCCGGGTGTAAAGTAGGAAGTGACGCTGTCACTGGTTGTTGCGCTGCTATTGCCAGTTGGTTCATCAGGGCTGCGCTTTGTGCCGGCATTGCTGACACAGAGCCATTTGGTCTTGTCTCCAGCGGTTGACCAGTCCGCACTACGTCCACCATATCATAGCTGCCCCGTTCACGCGCTTCCTTGAGCCATTGCTCCCATTCCTCATCCAGAGGGATGTTGTGACCTCGTTCGCGAGCAGCTGTCGCGTAAATGAGGCGCTGATTAAGTCGTACACCGTAACTCTCCATTTCTTCGTCGCTGTAATCCCCCTCGTCTTCGGCCTTCTGCTGTGTTGTTGCCAACGGAAGTAGATCCTGCACGAACTCTTCCGGTGTCACAGGGCCATCCTCGGGAGTTGAGGGTTCTGTTTCGTTCGTGTGGAATCGAGCGGAAGGCCCTTGTGAAGGGGTGGCAGGACGCACGCTATCCGCGGTCGTGTCGCGTACTTTGATGCCTTCTTCTTTTTCGTATCTCTCTCGAGCTGATAATGTTCCTTCCCAGCGACAGAGCGCCAGTATCTCCTGCTTGGTCAAACCGAGCTCGTCAAAGACCTTGAACAGCTTGCGGTGCCATGGGAAACGGCTCAGTCGCATGCGATGAGGACCGTACGAGTAATCGAGCCCGGGATACTGTGCCTCGATCGAGTCGAGCGATCCATAGAAAGCTGCTGTCTCAACCCTCACCTCTGGAACTAGATTCCGTGTGATGTGCACTGAGAACGACGGTGGGTCGGCAGGTTTGGGTCGAGGAAACGAAGTGTTGTAGACAATCTGTGCGATGGACGGTTTATGCATCTTGAATGAATAGTTCGATGAGGGACAGTCGTAGCACGTAGCAAGGATACCGTTACGATTCGGCGAGCGTGTAGCTAGATAAAGTTAGGTTATGCTTATTCGCAGCAGTAGTCGGTTTTGATTCTGCTTTCGAGAGCAAGAAAGGCGAGAATGAAGAAGATACGAAAGTGAACGTACTCAGGCAACCAGTGTAGAAACAGCTACCAATGATCTCTTGACCACGGCTGTGTTTGGGAACAATAAATCAGTGCTTGCTAAGCTTAGCTTTAATGACCTCGCCGCCACCGGGACTCTCTTCCCGCTGCTCCGCACCGTGACTGTTTATTTAGTCTGGATTTGGGGTGTTTCACTGTTTCACAGCCAGAACACCGAATAGTCTGGCTGATCAAGTAACTGCTATTTGCGGAATGCAACGAATTTGTCTTAGGGACATGTGCTTCAAGTCTTGGTCCTCAGGTAATAGGTAGAAGGTAAAGTCCACGGGAGGTGGAATGGTGAAATCTTATGTAGGTCCTAGAACAGCCAGGCTCAAAACAGCGCAATGAATCAGGACTCAGGAGTAACCGGGTGCAGTTTTCTGGTGAATATGACCGCGAATTATATAGATAGTACCGACAAAGATGCGACAATCAAGAAAAGAGCGTGATGCCGGGCAATTTATCTCTTCTAAATTTCAGGTCAATGAAGCAGGAACGGCCGCTGAGTGGTCAGCAGCAAAACTGAGATTGAAATTAAGCCCGCCTAGCTCCAAGAACTGCTGACATTCTTTCTTCCTTCCCTCATTGATATTTACCCTCCAGTCCTCTTTATCTTGCGCGCGAATGATTAATATGAGAAGCAAACAAAATCGTAGAGAGGTAAAAAAGGAAAGACGATTCACAACCTCGGACGGCGGAAGAACGATCGTTCTTAAGGCCCAACATGACAACGAGTACTGGCGATGGACAACTCGCAAGTGACCAGCGCATTCATCACAACTGCAGCTCTGACAGGTCGGAAACTATACTTTACCCGCAGCATTAGGACTATGACAAACTGCAAAACACAAAAATCCAATTCTAGCCAAGTCTTATGCTGTCGGTCGCCCCCGCCAGCGTTCATTGGCCGCGACGCTACGTATTCGCTGCTGGCATTGCATCCATGACTCCACGCTTTTTGTTGTGCCGGGCCCCGGTCACGTCAAATCGATGTCCACGAATGCGACTTGAGTCTGGTACTGTACGGCCTATCAATTTGGACTGGACAAGACAATGGGGAAGTAAACAAAGTGGGTTGAATCTTACCCCTCGCAAATCTCACGTAGTGTTCTCTAGCTCAATTGCTCATGTACAACGATACTTAGAATATAATGCCGCCTCGGCTGCAACAGACAAGAGTTTACTAGCTTATGGCCGGGTGGCGCAATGGTAGCGCGTCACTTTCCGGTGGTGAAGGTTGCGTGTTCGAGTCACGCCTCGGTCGTTTTTGTTTCTCCCATGGTTTTTTTGCAGTGTGAAGTATGTATTGGATGTTGCCTCCGCCCAGTGATGACGAGGTCGCAAGTATTGCTCGCCCTACTGTAAAATCCCATGCCTTTTGATGTCAGTCCCTTAGTGATACGAAGCAAGCGCTTCCCACCAGTAGCTTTTTTAACGAGGTTGAGATATATGTCCTTGGTCTTGGAGTATTCGCTGAAGTTGCGGGTGTAGCAGCCAGGCTTTGCTGGTGATCCTCTGGAACAATTGTCTCACTGCTTCTGTCTCGGTGGTCAGAATCTGTTGGACCCTGTCAATCTCACGGCACCGTCATGATCATCCTCGCCAGCTACTTCATACCACATGAGCTCATCTAGTATGCGCGCGGCTTCTTGGTCTAGTTGGTTGCATCAACATAATCGTCATATATCTTATGCTTTCCTTGACACCATGCTCTTCGACGGTCCCTCGATACTTTGCTGGACACACTGAGAGGGCATGGAACAGGGGTGTACCGTAGATTCCCCCATTTCTTCTAGCTCATCAATGTGATCCTGCTCCGCGAACGCTTTTCTGTAGGACCAATTTTAATTTTTGGATCTATTGTCTCCGCAGTCAATTTTTGAGCTCCAGTTTTCTCCTTTCATACCATCCCGCAATTCAGACTGACGTATGCCGATAATCTCAGTGCGTTGATCAAGAGTGCTGCAAATTGAAATAGGTCTGCAGTTCTTGAGGACGTATATATTTGTTATGACAACTAAACGAGTACACGTCGTCTGAGGGCAGCCAACTGGCAAGATAAGATTTGGCGAGTCGTCGAGCGCGTCATGTAGATAGGAGAGCAGGGAGCGATCTCTGGGAGAACAGGGCCAGGAGACTATTGAGCGATAGTAGTAGTCAATTCAACTGTCATATCCCTTGGTATTGAGTTCTTTAAATTGCAATCGATGTTGATTTATTTGATTTATTCTGAGCGGTGTATCTCGATGTATAGGCTTGGCCAAAATATGAATATTTGAGGCAAATCAAGCAGGGGATCTCGCCTATGACCAAGGTTACATCAAAGTCATCTGGTAAAATCGCGAATTCTATCCGACTCGAAGTGGCCAGTTTCCTGAAGTTTGAGTTCGCCATCTGGTCGAGGGCCCACGTTCCTCCATGAAGCATTCTGGAGGGGAAAGAAAATTGACAGTCACAGCCTCAGGCCATTTCTGGATTTATGGGAAGCTGAGGACTGAATTCATGTCCTCTTGGAAATCTTGTTATGCCAGTTCTCAATACTCAGCCTCAGGATAGCATATCAACGGAGAGAAGAGCAGGTGAATGGAACGAAAAAGAACGCACACAGTCGCTCTCATAAGTATATATCACATGTGCGTTGAGGGCGTGGTCAGTGCCTACATGAGATGGAGAAGAATAGCTCCGTCATGGTCATCTTCAGGGTCCTGAAATGCCTGGCTTCGAAATATATCAGATAGAGATCTACAGTTCTGACGAACGAATTTGATGAGTATATAAATCAAATTACGGAGGACATTGTATAATTGGCCGAGTAGCCCAGTGGTAGGGCGTTGGTTTTCGGAGAGATCTCACCAAAGGTCGCGGGTTCAAGTCCCGTCTTGGTCGTTTATTTTTTAGCTGATTCAGCTTTACCTTCTGGTAATCGAGCCCCTGAAAGGAGGTTTCCTTCTGTTCACCATAGCTATCGACCCAAGTAGTCGTTCACTTTTTTTTTATTCTACACTATTTCCTTCAATTTTGGCGATTCTCTCCTCCATGTATCATTTTTTGACCCGACCTGATTAGCCATAGGAAGTCCATCAGCTATGGTAGAAGTCCATCCAGCCAGCCGGCCACAACACCGCTCACAAACACATTTTAGGTGGTTGGCACGTATTAAAAAAAGAGTGGAATAGCCTGCAGAGCAAAATAAAAGTCCATGTATATGACTACCGCGTAATGTGATATTATCATCATAATACCAAAAACAAAAAGCCCGATGCGCGACTCGAACACGCAACCGTCGAGGATTTAAGCACTTGACTCAAATAGAAACTCGATACGCTACCATTGCGCCAATCGGGCGTGTTCGTTTTCGCGATTTTACCCCATATAATAAATACATAGAGTATTTTAGCTTCAAAAAATTTATTTCATGTTTAGTTAACTTACACAGTCCTAGAAAGCGTTTTTGCTGAGCTCTGATGTCCTCTGAGGTAAACCGAGTGGTCTATCTGTATTTGCGCCGAGTATACATATGCGCCGGTGTAACGTGTGCCAGCGATATCAACTTCTTCCGCACTAACTTAGAGTTAATCTACGCCTCTGTGTACACATGTCTGAATTCGATCAATTGAGAAGGCACCAGTAAAATAAAATCATACTCTCCTCCAGCATTTCGTATCTAACCTGCTCATATAACATTTCTCTATACTGATGACCTTGTAGAATGACATACGTCAAATGTTACTACGTACTATCTTCTAGAGAGTCAGATACTCTCGGTAGAAACTTGTTCTCATCAAGGACTTTCGGAGATTATGATATATCAGTTGACGGGGTTCTTAGAAAATCGTTCTTAGGACATCCGCTAATGAGTATCAAATTATTTCGAGCCTTGAATAAGTAATAAGATCACCTCGATATTCGAGACACATCTGTTAAGTCCATCTATGTCCCGACCATCTGGAGTGAATTCATGATAACAATTGCGGAGTCGTCAACATCTGAGAATGAAAGCCGCGACAGGCCTTTATTATGTTGCAACCCCTATAGAGGACGAAAGTAAGTCTTTAAGCTCTACAGCTACTCAGTCTACAATACAAAGTTAAAACGCAGTGCAGAATAAGTTGCTACCAACAATCGCCCTGTAACACATGTGTACGACGCGACAAGCCTGAAGCATGTGTTTACAGCCTTCCAGAAGAGGAGCGCAAAAGATGCGATTGACTACAGACCTCAATTCAGAGATCAAAATGCGTGGCAGAAAATTGCTCGTTTTGAGAGCCTGTTTGGCATTGTTTTAGATGGACCGTTTCACAAGCACACAAGTCGGGTTGCCTCGTACCATCAAAGATGCCCAGTGTGTATCGCACCCACTATTATCTTTGCTCATTACAGATATCAGCCTTAAGAATGACGATTTTCTTCCTGAACGGCCGTCAACAGAACCCACTCCGCATCTTATACACATTTACTCAATTATCGAAGCCACGGCGGAGATTCAGGATATAAATGAGGCGGAGACTCCGGCGCCCATCAATACTTCCTTGTTGAGTGCGAAAATAAAAAAGGCTGTGGCGTCTATACCCACATGGTTGTAATATAAGCCTCTGAAGTCATCAATTGAAGACAATCCTTTGACTATACTGAACAGAGCCAACCCAGAAATCCTCATACAGAAGACTACACATCTCCTGCACCGATGGAACCTCATGAAATTGCCGAAAACTAGAGAAGAAGAAGGCGCAGAATTGAACGAAATATGCATCATAGCTGCCCTAGCCATCCTGGATCATCAACGAAGATTTAACGAAGAAATCAAACCGGGCAGCCTTATGTTTATGATTCGCTAGAGGGTCTTTCATGCACTGGATCATCAGTTTTGGCAAGCTACGATGGTATTGTGTTTCGCCCTGAGTAGATTAAACGCAGGTGGCGATAGTATAAGAACGAACTCGTACGCGATGCATTGACGAAAAGACATCATTGACGCATTGGTCGTTTCTAAATGGGTATGGGAGGAGATCGCTGATCACTCCGTGGAAGCGCAAAGGGCGGCGAAGACTATCAGCAGCGTTTTCTCTCAGATACGGAACACCCGGGCTTTCCAGCTACAGCATCTTCAACGGTGAGAAACATCTGTTGAGTTTGTGTTCGATGCTATTACTGAATATAATTCTTCGCTTTCTAGGACCATCTGAGCAGATAACTGAAGTTTCTGGTCCAGAATACCCTGACCGATTTGATAATTGAAACTATATGGCTTTAGATTCGCCGTTTCTGCGGATGTATGATAATGCGACTTCTGGGGGCATGTTGGACGACTTCATTGCTGCGCAATTGTAATATGACTGAACTTATCAAGTACAGCCCAAAAAAAAAAAAAAAACAAATAACATCAAATAGTTCACGTAAATGTCAAATATGAATAGACATGCTTGCACGACATATATAGAAGGTGCGATGAACACTTTCCTTGGCGCCCCAATTAGGCAGGCGCCGGGGTTTCCTTCTTTTCCTCCCGTTCCTCCTCCAACTCCCCATCTCTTCAACAACGTTTCACTGTCTCCAAACCCAACATGGCTCTATGAATAAATCAATTTAAAGTATGTCGACTTTTAACGGGATCGCTGCAGGTAAGATAAAAACTTAAATTTGAAGTTCAAAGCTCCAAATACGGTTCGTGGCTAACCATCACTCAGAATTTCCATGTATCAGAAGTATGTCTTTTTTCACGACATATACCTCTCAGCGACTGCAGATAGGCTAGAGAACTGATTGGCTAAATTACAATAGTTGACTACTTTCGCAAAATCCCGGACAAGCCAGCTCCGTTGGTTTGCTTCCTCAGCCATGTGCACAGCGACCACTTGCAGGGACTGGAGTCGTTCAGGTCGCCATTCATCTTTTGCTCAGCCGTGACTAGGGAGGTATGTGGTACTCTGAGTGTCTATTTGACTAGAGGTAATCGACTGATCAAAGTATTTCCCATTGTCTAGCTGCTTCTACGGCTAGAAAAATTCCCTCATCGTATGAACTTTTCCAAGGGTATACTCGAAGCTAGAAAGCAACATTATAGACACCTTGCAAAGATCCTCGTATGTGAAAACTATTTCAACGTGATGGTATTACCTCCAGCTTACTCAAAAGCAGAGACCAATACCTCTCAATACTCCCACTGAGATTGAGCTCACCCCATTACAGCGTATTCGCGTGACGCTTTTGGACGCCAATCACTGCGCAGGTGCAGTTATGTTCCTAATTGAGGGCCAAGGGAAGGCGATACTCTATACTGGAGACATTCGAGGTACTTCTTCATCAATTTTCCGTTCCATGAGATGAGGGAGTGAATTCAAGACCAACACTGACATTTTCACTCAGCCGAATCCTGGTGGATTAGCTCGTTGACCCGTCACCCTGCTCTTGTACCTTATGCATGTGGTCTGAAGACTCTGGATAAAATTTACCTTGATACGACTTTTGCCGTCAAGTCAAACATATATAGACACTTCCCGTCAAAAGCAGAAGGAATCAAAGAGCTATTAGAGAAGCTTGGAAAATATTCTCAAGACACGATCTTCTATCTCAGAGCGTGGACTTTTGGGTATGAAGAAGTTTGGCAAGCTTTGTCTGCTTTCCTGAACTCCAAGGTAGGTTGAATGCCTCGGATAGATTAGTTACTAGCTAATAGGTAAGGTACACGTCGACCGATACCAACACAATTTATACAAGTCTCTCGCATATCGTGGGAATAGCACACCAGGCTTTGATACAGCCACTTTTCTCTGCGGTTTCCAGCTAGGGAATGAGTTTGTTCCCGGTTGCTTAACATCTGACGACTCTGTACGGATACATAGCTGCGAGCCCGGAGTCTTCTGCCAGACAATGAGAACGAAAAAATCGGTTTATATTAAGCCGATTGTCACTCGTGACAAAACGGGAATCGAAGTGCCAGAAATTGGAGCCGGTGGAGGAAAAGGAGATCTATATCAGATTCATGAACTAGAGTTGCCCGATGAAATCACGCTTCAGAAACTCGAGACACTGCTATCAGAGCACATCACGGATGAAGCTACACTGTCTCAGATAAAGGACTTGTTGAAAATGGCTTTCACATCGGAGCAGAGAGCACTTGCGCTGGACGAATATGGACTTGCTGATGATGCCGATATTCAGCTCAAAGAACTCGTCTCAATGTTGAGCAGCACAAGGAATGTAAGCGAATCTAGATCATTTGAAGAAGAGTACTCAGACAGGACCACCATTGTATGTTGATATCTCCAATATGACATTGCTATGAGTGCTAATCGGAACAGACATTTCCCTATTCTCGTCACTCTTCTTATGCGGAACTCTGTGAGCTTGTGCAGGCCTTTAAGCCAAAAGATGTGTTTCCATGTACAGTTGATGAAAAGAAATGGGATGAATCAGTGTCCATGGAAGGATTATTTGGACATTTGTGCTCGAGCAAGAAGTTCGCCCACGATCGACATATGCGTGGTATGCGAACAGAAGATATACTGAGTCCTGAAAGCAAAAGAGCTCGTTATACTATAATGCGTGAGGCCAGACTTCAGCTGCAAGCAATGGGGGACAAGGTTCAATTTGAGATTGGACCTTTGCCACGAGATGCGGATGAGGTTCTTGGAGAAGATTCTCAAAATTCCCACCAAACGACAAACGCCCATTCCACCATTAGTCGTGCCGATAGTGAAACTCCGTCAGCCGTATGCTCAATGGCACACATTATTGATGAACAGCGAGCCAAGGTCGAGCTTCCACCATTAGTCGAAAGCGAGAGCCAGCAAACGATATCCGAACTACTAGGCGAATCTCAAGAGACAGGGAGCGAGGCATATCACAACCGTGTTCGAGCATACCGAGCTGCAATGACTGGGACATTTGACGCGTGGAATGAAATTTCTCTAGTATCTGCAGGGGATAATCACGCAGAAAAAGAGGTTGAACTATGACCTTCGTTATAATTTGAGCTTCAAACAGTCGGCATGTGTCGCCACATACATTGTCGTATGTTTTATATGCCCTATATCAATTCCAAGATTCTGTTTTATGAAGCATACTTATCATGTTTGCCCTTGACCCTCACATCCAACACCTCCTCATAATAATTCCCTTCCCTCCTCGCCTTTTTTAGTCTCTTCACCTCATGATCCTCCAACCTTCTTCCCACCGTAGCTTCCAGCTCTTTCCTCGATATCTTCTCCCTCGCCTTGCTCTCTTTCGAAGCTTTAAGCTTTGGTTTGAAGCGTGCCTGCATTCTGATCCGTAGCGTAGACGAGAACGTTATTGAGCTCGCATCGCCACGAACTTCAATCTGTTTATTCGCATTCTCTTTGGTACCTTCGCCATCTTCTTCGCCGTTTTCGGAATTGGTTAATCTTCGGCTCGCGTTATTATTGGAGGTAGAGGCTTTCTCGGTAATGGTGACAAAGGTATCCGACTCGCCGCCTCGCGTCTGCAATGCCAGCATGCCAGGTGCGTCTGGTGGTTGAATGGCAATAAATGACTCAAAGGGCGATATGGCCGCGGCCGTCGCGCTCAGAATGCCGTACTTATCGCAACTCAAATATCTACCACAACATAAGTCAATACCATCAGATCGAATGCTTTGGATGCTTGGAGACGACGGAGCCTAACCGGCCATGATGCCCCTTGAAACTAAAGCCTTCCGTCCCCGCCACCCTCGTCGCAACCCATACCTGCCGTACATCATGGGGCTCGGCGGTGCGCGGGTCATTTTCAATTGTATTCTCCAACTCGCTGGCAAAGACGGCGCCATTCGCGTCGCATGCAATGCATGTCGGTATCGGCGTTGACGGTAGCACAATCACTACAGGCCCGCTGATGTCGCTGGGTATGTCGGCGGAGACCCAGCTTTGGTCGTCTTCCGATGTTGTGGTGTGTTGTTCGTCGCGGTGTTCGTGCGCGTTTAGGTCTGTAGAAGGGATGGGTTTTGATCCGTCCTCATCGTCTTGGCGGTGTTTGCGTTTTTTGGTCTTCTTATCGCCTTTGAAAGAGAGTGGTTTGACCATCTTGTTCTTTTTCTTCCGTGATATTAGCTGTGTCCCGTCGTGTCTCGTGATTGTCGTTGTGAATGTAAAGGCAGAGCTTTTTAGCGGGTCCGGGGCTCCGTGATGTCAGACCTCGGGACTAAGGCCAGGCCCCAATGATGTGATCATTGTGATGACTTGGCCGTCCAAGGTACTCAACCGCTTATGAAGACCGTCTTTCCTTTTAATTTTGTCACTCTACATTTACCTACTTGTACTCGCACATTTCAATCGATATCATTCATTTTCATCATCATTATCGCTAATGTATGGTATTATCAACGCAGTATCAAGCATGAGACATGAGAACATTCCAAATTCGACAAGATGTCTAATGTCTAATCAAAAGATTGATTTTCAAATGATCGACAACTAATCAAAAGTGATGGCAGCCTTGATTGCGCTCTTGTTACGCATGGCCTCCAAGCACTCGGCCCACTGCTCGAGCTTGAAGGTCTTGTTGACGATGCCGCTAACCTTGACCTTGCCTCGGTCAAGGTAGTCGATGGCGGCAGGGAACTTGTAGGTCTCTGAGAAAGAACCGAGAATGGTGATTTCGTCACCGACTGTGGAAGCATCAGCATTTATTCTTCACATCGTATGGGAAAACTTACAGATCTTGCTAGGGGGCCAGCTGACGCGGTCCTTGTTGGCATACACGCCATACACGACGAGCTTACCACCACGACGGACGTAGTTGATGGAGTCCTCAAGGATCTTGACGCTACCGGTGGCCTCGATGACAATGTCGAACCCGTAAGGGTTCTCGCTCTTCAGCTTCTCGAATTGAACCTCGGGATTGGAACGCGAGAGAGAAATGTATTCATCACCAGCACCAAGCTTCTTGGCCAAGTCCATCTTCAATCCTTCAGGGGCAGCAACGACAACGTGGCAACCACCATTCTGGCGCAACATCTGGGAGAGGACAAGACCGGTGGGACCGGCACCAAACATGAGGACAGAAGAGCCCATCTTAGGGGCAATCTTGTCCAATCCGTGTGCGGCGCAAGAAGCGGGTTCGAGAAGGGTAGCATCAACGTCACTAAGGTTCTTGATCTTAAAGACCCGACCGGCTGAACAAATTAATGACGGCTTATCAGAGGACAGGGACGAAAGGCTCACCTGGATATGCGCAGTACTCGGCGAAACCGCCGTTCATGGTAACGCCATGTGCTTCAAAGTGCTCGCAAAGCAACTCCTCACCACGGCGGCAATAGAAGCATTCACCGCAGAGCTCAGAGTTGTCAGCAACGACACGTTCTCCGAGCTCGAAACCCTTGACCTTGGGTCCAACAGCAGCAACGACACCAACGGTCTCATGACCTACAATGATTAATATTGTTCAGACGAGTTGTTTCATAAGGTAAAGCATACCAGGGACAAGAGGGAACTACCACAGCACGATGTTAGCATACGCTCTCTACCTAGCTAAACAAGTCACATTACCTTGGCAAGGAATTCACCCTCGTGAATGTGCAAATCAGTACCGCAAACACCACAAGCCTTGACTTTGATCTATCAAGTTGTGTCGCAAGTCAGCAAATATGGTTCAGTACGTGCTACAATGCTGGCCACAGATAACTCCGATAGCAAGATCAGAAATTCCGGGGCACGCATACCAAGACATCGTTGTCACGAAGAGTGGGCACAGGGATCTCGACGATTTCGAATTTCTCTGGCTCCGAGTATCTGGCAACAAAAAGTGTGGTGTTTAGCATGGAGGGGTAACAATTGTTATCTGAGATATGAAACAAAGCACGTGTTCACTCACTGGAGAGCTTTCATGGTCTTGGGAACGGACGCCATTTTTGCGAGTGTGTGAGGCTGATTTTTCCTTCGAGAGATTCGATTTTGGTGCGTGTTGGATGAGGGAGGGTATTTGAAGACGACGCGAGAAGAAAAAAAAAAAAAGGCTCTGTTGAATGCAACAGTGGTTAGCAACGCAGAGCTGGTGATGTCAGTTTGTTTGGCAAGCAGGGCATGGCAGGACCATCCCCGCTTTGGCTGCTAAGTGGGGGGAGGGAGCAGTCTAGGCAAATGTCATGCAGCAACTCAATCTTCTCAATTGCTTACCTGAAATTACACAGATGGAGGAGTTGTTGAGAAGAGATGAGGAATTGATTCAGATACGACAAGAAAGAAAAGAGAAAGGGGGAGAGAAGCATTAAATGTCGTTTTCAATGTTTTGGCTGAACCTGGGGAAGGTGCCCGGTGGATACAAAACTTACAGTTCGCACGCCAACAAAACGCCCAGAACGCGCTGCTACGTCACTTTGCGGGCGCTGTCTACCGCGAATTAGCCGTAATGTACTGATATGTTACAGTTGTACCATCATCTGAAATACCCATACCGTATGCTTGGAACATCCCAACATTCGATTTCAAACCGAGCAAGCCATGCAGCCCCTCATTTGGCCAACAGCAACTTTCATGTCTGACAGGATAACCACCCAACGTCTTTTGATTGACCCAATTTGTTGTCCTCGCACGAACCCTTCGCTTACCGACCCTCCGCCACGGTTTCCGGTGTCGACTTCTGGTCAATAAAGAAAGCCTTGTACGAGGGAGAAGAAAAACAAATGGTTGGCTGTGCAGTCATCAAGAGCGTTCGGTGTGGGATTGTGGTACGTGAGACTTCTACGTTCGTTCTGATAAGGACAGGGGGAGGAAGACTCGGATCAATTCGAGATAGTCTTGGCTCACCAGATTATTGATGCGTGTGTATTAATGCTGAGGAAGGCGCTGTAAGAAAAGAGAAGGTCAGTATTTACTGTACGTAAATGTGTTCAGCAAGGGGTGAAGGAGTAAACTTAGAATCACTGTACAGTGCAGAAACACCCAACGATATTTTATCTCTTAATTCTTTTCCATACGACATGTACACACGTATTCTAATGCTCAATGAATGGGCAACACGACTAGAAGTCATCGTCCTATTTGCTAAACACGGCTTGCTTAAGGCTAGCTGACGACGTCCGAGGGAATACCTAGAGAATCAAGCCAGCCTCACGAAACATTTCAAAGCTCTCTAGCCAGCCCTCAAACGGGTCTCGATCACTTTCGAATCCAGTTTCCTTCAATCTGTCCAAGCTCAATTGACGGTCAAACGTCAGCCAATATCCCACACTATCCAATTGTCGGCTGCCGTATCCCACACCTCTGCTGGCTGCTTCTGGGCGCCCTTGCCGCGCAAATATATCTCGATACTTGGCGACATACTCTCCGGGCGTCAAAGCTGTTGCACTGGCTTTTGACAGCTCACCGACCTTAAGTACGTTATCCTCCGCTGCCGAGGCTTCAACTGGTCCTGTGCCCTTAAGACCAAACCATGCCGCTAGTCGGGGCCAGAGTACGCCATATTTGCACGGCACCTGGGTGTCGGCGATGTTAAATAGTCGACCGCCACCGCAAGTTTCGGGATGCAAAGAAGCAAATATCATGAAGCGAGCCATTCTTTGACTAGAAACTGGCGAGAACAATGAGTTGGCAGAGCTAACGTTGCCTGGAAAAGGGACTTCTGCCGGCGTGGTCTTTGAGTCCTGCGCACCAGGGCCGATGCCATGGTTATAAGCGTATAGTGACAGGTATTGAGCCCAATGCAGAGCTAGGCTAAATTGAGATCCGTTGGGAGTAAAGCCGACCTTGTAATGTCAGCAGCGCGCATGTCTGTGATGGAAAAGAGCTTACAATGGCATCCGGGCAGACTTCACACCACGTCCAACTCTTTCCTTGGCTTTCTGCATTGAGGATCTCACGGTAAACGGGATAGACCACCGTCTTGGCATAGTCTTCCGGAAGATCATTCACCATTTCCTCGCACAACGGAGGTGTAAACGTGCCTCCGGGGGCATAGATACCATAGCCCTGGATGAAATTAGTACGGATGGATGATACACGTGGTAGGATTATGCTTACTCGAGTACCACCAGGGAAGGTAACGAATTTTAGGTTAGGGCTTAGCTTGTTATGGGCATGAACGACATTCGTGAACATTCGTTGGTTAATCTCAACCTCCTTGAGATCGTCGTCATTTGCAGCGAAGACTTATTTAATCAGCTTTCTGCATTCAACCACATAAAAAGGCAGATGCATACCCAAGTAGAAGACATGAGTAATCTTCTCGACATCCTTCACCGTGGACCTCAACGCACTAGCCACAAGAGCCTCATCTTCTTGGCCAATATCAATTCCAGAAACGAGTTCTAGATCAGGCCGTTGGGAAGTCGCCTGTGGCCAAAAAGTTTCGGACAGAGTCAATGGACGATTTGTGACTGCAGTGACTTTTGAGAATGTGCCGGCATGAGGGTATGCTTTCAAGATCTGGTTGACGATGGCCCAGCCGATCAACCCTGAGGCGCCGTAGACGATAGCATGATTTGACTGTCCGACCATTTTGATGAGACCTCATTTGGCGGTTCGGCAGACATGATGTTCACCTCGATCTGACCCATGTTCTTAAATAAACGACATCAAGGATCCAGATCCGCTGCTCATCATGAGTCATATTGAGTCGCTCTAAGGCACGATCTTGTTGGTGGGAGCGATCCATGGTATGAATCTGGGGTCTCGGCCAGCCTTCCAGCTACCGTGAATCCTAACCTGTGTTGAAGTCATTCTGGCCAGCCATCCTAAAGAATGTATACCATCGTTTATTGAAGTAAGGAAGGAACAAAGCGCAGGTGTTCTATCTCCTTTCGGCGATAAGTGGTGGCTGAGTCGGTGTGGCTGGGCTGCGACTCGGCTGCCACGTGACTGCTGCATAAAACTCAACAGATTAACATGTGCCAGTGTAACATTGTAGATTGTCCCTCTCATTTCCGTCTGATTAAGGATGTCTCACTTCTTCGGTCGGAGAAGGAGCGTGCCCTTCTGGGTCCTTCCATCTTTCTTTGTCGAATATCCTCCGTCGCCGTACGTACTCTGTAATAATTAACTTTTGTTCCTGGATCTTTGACTTTCCCGTGTCTTTTTTCCTTCGTGACTCGATGGCATCGCCAATCAGTGCGATGCGGGGAACCACGTACTGGGCCGATCGGCCATCCAACACTGCTAAACAGCCTGTCGGTGGGTTGAGTGGCGGCGCTCAGCTAAACTAGAGCCTCTCGGTTGTTTCATCGCGCGCGCCCATCGCCCGGATGGTCGCTGTAATTGGCTTGCCCCTGCCTAGATCTGCACCGACCAATCAACCGTCTCTTCGTGAGCGCATTAAACAGTCCCTGCCCTGGCTGAATATTGAACACTTTCCCTATCGAGATGCAGACGGAGTTGCCCGCAGCAAACGGATTGTTTCAGGTGAGGGGGGTTGAGGCTGGATACTGGTTGACTAACCTCCAGCCGAGAAGTCACGTTAGGGCTCCGACGATATAATAAAACCCAGTCATGTCCAGCATCTCTTCGTTTCCTTCCTTTTCTTCTTTCTGGTAAGCAAGCGAGACTTCTTCCATTCCCTCACACTCCTTTTTTGTTTTTTTCGGACATCATGTCTGTCATTCTTTCTGTACGTATCTCCCCTACGACACTACCAGAGATCACCCGACTAACTGTCTTCAGATTTTGGCTGCCGGCAGCCTACCAGCACTCATTTTTGGGGCTCCGGTTCCATCCCTTCTCTCTCGCAATGTTGCAGTAGCAGATGTTCAGTCTTTACAAACTCGTTCTTCGTCCTCTTACACTCTCTTCGGTGGCGATGGAACGACCACTGCTGGATGGCCGTCCATCAATGACTGGGTCGCAACCTACGATGAGATGTTCGCAGCCAACAAGGCGACCATGTCCGCTAGCTGTACTAACTTCGGCTTCGAAAACAATTCTGATGATGAGATCAACGATATCAAAAATGCCATCCAGTCCGTTTCTGCATCCAGCGGCGTTGACGCACGTTTCATTCTCGCTATTGTCATGCAGGAGAGCACTGGTTGTGTACGAGTAGGAGGCACAAACAACGGCGTCAACAACCCAGGTCTCATGCAATCCCACAACGGCAAAGGATCATGCAACACTGGAACTCCTCTTTCTCCCTGCCCCTCTAGCGAAATTACCCAAATGATCGAGGATGGCACTACGGGTACAGCAGATGGAGATGGTCTCAAGCAACTTATCGCACAAGCTATAGCAAAATACGGAGCCGACGGTGCGACCGAATACTACAGGGCAGCACGAATGTACAACTCTGGATCCCTCGCCCCTGATCTCAACCTGGGTCAAGGTGGTGCCACAGCTTGTTATGCCTCAGATATCGCCAACCGTCTCCTGGGATGGTCCACAGGTACATCCAGCTGCCAAGCGAGTGTAGTTGAAGACCTCACCAGTACTTCTGGCACATTTGTATCTGGAAATGATGGTAGTGCTTCAGGTGCAACTACCACTGCTCCTGTTGCCTCTGCCACTTCCACTGCCCCTGCCGTCAGTATCACCGTGTCTCTAGACCCTACAACCACTGCTGCGCCCACCGCCGCTCCTACGGAGACAACACCAGTTGCTGCACCTACTACTACCACTACTACCACTACTACTACTCCTCCTGCCGCAACCACAGCTGCTGCGTCTGCTACTGCTACTTCCTCTGCTACTTCCTCCGCTACGACCTCTCCGACCGGTCCCGTCTACCCCGGCGCCGTATCAACCTGCAAGCAATGGACTCTTGTCGTCTCCGGCGACTACTGCCTCGAAGTCGAAGACGACGTCGGCATTACCGCATCTCAGCTCCAGGACTGGAATTCAGGTCTGGATGCAGTCTGCTCGAATTTGTGGCTGGGCTACGAATACTGCGTCAAGGCTTAGGACCTTTACTCTCTTTCTTTCGGTGTACATATTACACACGCACACAAAAAACCAGACCACTCCCTTTTAGCATGCAATTCTCGGATTGATTTCGGTTCTGCTTCTGCTTATGGTGTTTGGACTATGAAGCTACTTGTCATTCGGCGCTCGTTTATGGATGAAATGACTAGGCTGTACCAATTGATACCTTTTAACGTTCGTTATGATTTGTTCTAGTCTACGTAGTGTTATATGTCGAAACGTAGTTTTACCGGTCTATTTTTAATCAGCTGAATGAGTAAGGATGCATGCATCTCCCTGTCACGGTACATACTCGGTCCGATAATTCGAAACGATACCAGTCTCACATAGACATTTTCATCCTCGTATTCCATGCAAGGGGCTTGAATTTTACGAGTCGTACAGACTACGAAACACGAACATCTCATCGTCAATTGACAAGTCCATTAATCGGATCATAATCGAGGTGGACTCATGTACCCCGGATCTCTTCTTTTGGCAGCGATCATGTGTTGCTACCACATGAAACTTTGTCCACATAGATATGTACGTACATTTCCGAACTGTATGCAGACATGCATGCGCCAACTCGAAACTCAAACCAGTGCATTCACACACAGACCCTTCGAATGAGAAAGAGAAAGAGAAGCAGCGGTGAATACTGCAGCACTCAGATCCGGAGGCCTGTATTCTCCAGACTTATATGGCTGTAGCGATGTCAACCTGCCCTAATATGTACACCGCTAAAAATGTTATTGATCACCAACTAATCATAGAAAAGTCGTTTCTCTTTTCTCTTTTTTGAAGTTACCTCACACGTATCACTTGATCACGAATGCGGAGTTGTTTTACCATAAATACGTTCGTTTTTTAGTATATGTAGGCAGGATGCTCACTGTTTCATAGAGCACAATGTAACCCTTGTCCTGTTTCATGCAAGTATGTAAAAAAAAAGGATTTAATCATTAAACTTTACAGACACGATATTCTCAATTGAGGTTGAATTGGCATTTATGACAGAGTAACTTGATTGGTATGCGTTTACATATTGTTTCTGTACGTAAACACCAACAATATACATCACAATTAGAGAATCACTTCAACCCAAATCCCTCACTGTTACAGATCGCATCCCAAAGCATCCTCTCCAATTTCTGTCTCGACCCATACCGAAACAGTCCTAGCTTGTTGAAACAGGTATGCGCAATCGGATATCGAGTCGAGTCCTCACCCAGACACGAGATTCGGATACTCAGACTCGCGGCTCCGGTGGCCGGAATACGGTCACTGCCGGTCACAAACGAGAGCAGTTTTCGCTGGTTTTGAGGTGTGGAGCGGGCGAGAAAGTCCCAGAACCAGGTTATTGTTGGTTCCGAGATGGGTTCGGTTTCTGCATTTATGTCTTTGTTTTTAGACTGTGGCCAATTCTCGTATGTGGCTACTGCGCGGAGGGTAGGGACGTCTAGAGGCTCATCTGAACCACGGACCATCAATTCGATCTCTTCCGGTCGAAATAATGCGAGTGCGTTACCGCCACAGACTGTGTAGAACCCTCTTTTAAAAGGCTCGAACTGTCTTTGGACCGCTGTGTCGAGCAAATATTGAACATACAGACTAACGAATTCCTGGCGATTTGTGTTTGTGACGGGCTTCTTTTCTCCGTTCAAGCACAGCGGCACGTTGACTGCCTGCCCGTATTTGTCTATCTGTGCGACAAAATCGTAACAAAAAGTCTCCTGGACGTCGCCTTCAAAGTCGAGAAGTGCACGTAGTCCCTTAGCGAGAGCGGGTCGGTACTCGGCCAGATCGTCTAATGACGAGGTATGTGGTTGCCTCTGTGCAGCTCCTGGTATACTTGTAGATGGTGCTGCGGCGAGGAGCTTCTTGAAAGCAAATGGTGGCAGTGCAACATCAAGGATAGTAGAGTTGTATATTGCGAGGCCCAGGAGAACTCCCACGAGGAAAAACTGCTCTGACGACTCAAAGCAATAGGGGTTAAAGTAGCAAAATTGAGAGTCATCATCATAAACAAACAGTCCTGCAATAATGTCAGATTGTTATTTGCATGAACACCCGTAGATATCTTACATACCATGATTAGGGTCAAAAACCTCCCTGACGAGCAGTAGAAACCACTCCTTCCGAAGACCACCTGCATCAACACCTTCCTCACCAATGAACTCAATTCGCAGACTTTTCTTGATGTCTTCCGACCCTGCGCCAACCACCTCGCTGACTCCCCTCAAGCTATCTTCAACAAGACAGTCACGCCGAACCTTCAGGTTCAAGTACTGACTCACATCCTTGCGATTTAGGATGCTGTCCAAAAAGGCCTCCCGGGCCTTGATACTCATTTGGCGACGGGCATCGTGCTCTAGAATCCGGCTCTTTGCAGCGATGCTCAGGAAGAAAGGGTATTGACAAAACGAAAATCTGGCCGTGCGTGACTCCCAAGCTTCAAAATCCGAGACAAGATCTGAGAAATCTAATAATGTATTGTAGAATGTATTTAGAGGTATCATGGTCGAACCACTTTTTTTATGCAGCGAGATAAAAGGCGCCGTTGAATTATTGTAATCCTGAGGGAGAAGAGCATCTCGTTTGTGCACCGAGCTCGATGTATGATTGTTCGCCGCAAATAATAATGCCATAACCCGGGCTGCTGCCCGAATTTGCCAGTCCTCTGTATTGTATATCATTCGACGGCGAGTGTTCTCCTCATTGTGCTGATTCGACTGGCGCGATTCATGAAGTACGGCATGCAAATGGGCTGGTGAGCTCTCAATCCCGCCCGGAATATTCGGAACGAGTGCGTTAATAGCTTGTCCTGACTCGCTACGGTGACGGCCATGCTGTCTGCTCAACCGATATGTAACAAAACGACCGACGAGGTCTACCAATGTCTCAAACCGGCTTTTAGAAAAGCGTGCAAACCATCCAACCAGATAGTGATGGCAGTCATTTGGCAGATTCCCGAGCAGACCTAAAATCCTTTTAATGATTCCAGAATGATGGCTAAGGCCACCAGACCTACTCGAGGAAGACATGGTTGGCTTGCGTTCGCTTGATCCATATCTTCTGCTGAAATTGGGAATCGATTTTTGACTGTCTGCAACGGCATCCGGCGAAAGTAGGCTTGATACCGGTGGAGTACTATTACTTGTGTGGACAAGTAGAGGGTTCGCAAGTAATATGAGTAGGAATCTAGCCGATTCAGGACGGCGCAGTGGACGTCGGGGACGCTTCAACAGATTCTCCGTTGCCTTCAACAGGGTCTTCTGGGCGTGCACTCGAGCCTCGGCGATATCTCTGTCTATCGAGCCCATGTCCACCGCCGTGTCTGATTCCTTTTGACCTTCACAACCAGAATTTTGCTCTTCTGACTTGAGGTTGTTCCAAAATTCTCTCCAATTCTCCCCGACATGTATGATCAGCTGATACCACTCAAATACCGCTTCCCAGTTAATTCTAGGCGACTTGATTGTGACAATGGACTTCGATCGGAGACGCGATTTCTCTCGCTTTGCTGGAATGGCTTCCTTGACCTCATGACGGCGCGGCCGGCCGCCCATCCACCACGAGGAATTTTCGGCCAAGTCGCCCAGAAGTAGCATCTTCGGGTCGATCTCTGGAAACATGACCGTTTCTGTTGTAGGAGACTTCGGGGATAGCACATTTTCCTGCTGCTGAAGAGGTACATTCTCACGTTGAATGGGCTGTTTTTGGGGCTCAAGCCCGGCATTTGACATGGACCGGAGAGCGCTAATAGTCATGAAAGAATTGTTGAGACAGTCACAACCTGCGAAGGATTTAATGATATACTCCTCTAGTGACCTGAAAATGGACGGCCGGGTCTCAGAGCGACTTCTGGAATTTGCAGGTTCCGTGTTCATACGCAAAGGGGAGCGTTCTCTGCCTTGTGCAGAGTGGCCTCTTCTTCGTGACATGGGCGGTGTGTCTGAACTCGAGCGAACTCGCATTGTGCGTCCATCGTTTCGTTCCATGTATCCTGAACTACTAGTAGGTGAGAGAAACTTGGTGCCTGTAATCGCAGATGAATCGTTTGTGAGCGCAGGTCGATTTTGGTCCGGGTTTGGATCTTGTCGTCTGTTGCTGATGTCGCCATGTTGCTGGTCCGGCTGCACGGACCGCAGGTCTTTGCCAGATAAGCGGCTTCGAAGAAACTTGAGCAGACAAGTCTCTGCAATACGCCTTGTCTCCACAATTGATATTGGAGCTATTTGGAAGGTCAGAACATGTATAAATCTTCCAGGCTCAATTCACATACCAGGTAGAGGTTCAGGGGAGTCATCTTTAGGCGGCGGAGGTGGCGGACGATCATCATCTTTCACGGCATCATACCGACCTCTTATATTTGTAGCTGGTCGTGGCACAAGGTCATTTACCGTCAAACAGACCGTGCACCTGAAGGTTTGTACGTGTCGCGGCCAACGACAAGTCGAATTGCATGTGATACATTTTCCAGTCACCATCTCATCGCCGGCACTTCGCGCCTGATCTAGTCCAATTGCTGAAACACCGTCATCTTCAAAATCCAAATCCAAGTCAAGTCCAAAGTCACGTTTCGTGAATGTCTTCTCGGGCTTTCGAGATGCATTGGGATTCATCAGTGAGGGGAACGGCTGGCTCGTAGAACGGGAATGCAATTGACGTCTATTACGCGAAGGTGATGCCGAAGTATTCGTCGTCGTCGTCGCTGCAGGCGCTCCGGTTGGGAAGAGAATGGGCACATTGTAGTCTATCGCAGTGATTGCAGTCCGATTCACGTCAATCGGGTTGCGATGAGCAGAAGACGGAGGCGGCGGCGGCGGCGGCGCATGAACCGGATTGGAATGCGAGCTCGGCGACGACGTGCTCGGAAGAATTCGAGAGGGCCACGTCGGCATGTGGACGATGCATGTATTTTGCTGACAATGGATATATTCTTTCTATTTCGACCTTTCTTCTTTCTGTATATTCTCTGTTCGTGCTTTTTTGTCTCGATGCCAGCTCGATTGTGTCATACGATTATCCGTCAAGTAAGCCGTGCTAGCTTATCAGAGGTTGAGTCAAGCTTTTGATTTGGCGTTGCGATGTTGCGATGCTATGGTTACCGCATGCAGAAAGGGAGCAGAAAACCGAAGCGCGGAGGTAGTATTGGGCACAACAGTGAGGATACCGAAACGTCACCTATCCGGATTTCTCGCACTTTGACCAGAGATGCTAGTATGATATGTACGATATTGATAGCTAGAGAATGTGTCCGAAGAACGTGATATGTGTGAATGAGACGATTCGACACAGTATGTTAATCAGGAGGGTCCGGCCCGAGACAAAAGACAGTGAACAGCGAGCACATCGAAGTGAAACATTCGAACTCTTTCCTACCAATAGGATAAGGTAGGGATAAAAAAAAATGAAATAAATCTTGATTTCAAGAATGAGTACTTGAGTAGAAGTGTAGGAGAGTGGGTAGGGTACCTGAGACCGACAATGAATGGTAGCAGTAGCTAGCGGGAGAGGTGGGTCTACGCCTTGTCAATGTCATGAAGTACGGCGGCTTCAAGGTAAGACATGTCCATACAATAACCACTTGGCATTGGCAAGCTAATCTAGCATGGAGTGATAGCTGGCTAGCTTCATTCTCATTTAATCTATTGTCTTGCATAGGACGTACTACTTGTCAGGCTAAATGACTAGAGGCAGACGTGATATTATCAATTGACGTTTATTTATTTTCAGCCGTCACACTTTGAAATCAAGACATAAGACGACTCCTGTCGTTAAAACCAATCATAACACGCTGGAAACCCTCAGTAATAGAATAGAATGAAATCATTTTTGGAATGATAATGAATTTTTTTACTACAGCATTCCAGAAGAATCTTAAAACACAACACGTGTAAGACAGCGACCAGGTACCATAGTTCCATCGTCCACCACCCAGGTTTAGATGCCTCACATCTAGCGGTAGCGCCAGTAGCTCTGGGTATTGTGGCGCAACCAGGTCTTTCTTCGGCCGGCGTTGGTCTTGGTGTAGCCGTGACCCTTGTTGATACCACGAGACTTCTTGCCGGTGGCGGTAAGACCACGGGATTCGCGGTGCTACAAAACTTGTTAGTCCGAGCTCTTCATGCATCGTGATATATAGCTTGATTCTCACCTTGTGGACAGGCTTGACGATCCAGTTGATGCGGGGATCGCGGCGGATGGCCTTGTGCTGGGGGTCGACCAAGATGACTTCGTAGTACTTGTAGGTGGAGTCCTGGTTGATCCAGTAGGAGTTCAAGACACGCAAGTTGGCGGCATGGCGACCAACACGCTCCTCAGCGGTGGACTTGAGAGAGCGCTGGTACTTGAGCTGGTTGATACCCTGGTTGGTGGGCTTGCCTATTCCAACACAATTAGCTATCTCGGAAGAGATAACGACGCAGAAGCAATAACGTACCATAGGTGGCACCCTTGGGAGCAGGGCGCTTGCGGCCACCACGGCGAACACGGACACGGTAGATAACGTATCCCTGCTTGGCCTTGTATCCGAGACGACGAGCCTTGTCGGGGCGGGAAGGACGGGAAGCACGGTGGATAACATTAAGTTGACGGAGCTATATTGATGCACTCTCAGCAAAGTTCAACGAGTGTATAGCAAGACACAAGCAGCAAAAGACTGCTGCTCAATTTCATGTGCCACACATCCACCTGGACCGAGCGAATTTGATTTCCTCAAGGAGAGGTTCTCAAAAAGAATTGGAAATCTTCAGACTGCCTAATACTCCATGAGAAAGAATCAATGGGGTATCGTCGATTTGAAAGTCTCGAAAAGAACAGATCTTCATAGTATTCCTAGACTTCGTTTTCTTCGATCTCCATATCCCGGCAGGTTTCCGATAGAGCAATCTCAAATGAAGAAGCAGAAAAAAAGTATTCAGGGGTCGTAGAATCTCACCTCCCAGCATCGGACACGCAACAAGAAGCGAAGGATATCGGACTGCTTCTTCTTCTGAAGCTCCTCGACGTACTTAAGGGCACCCATCTGTCACAAACAAACTCGTCAGATCTAGCACAACGCGAAGCAGTGATTCAATCGTGAATCAAATGGCTGGAAAGACATGGCATACCTTGTCGTTTTGGGGTCGTCGGTTGTGTCGGCGTGGTTGTCGTTTTTTCGCAGGTCAAAGGACGGGCTGAGAAAAGATTCAAGATCTTTCGTTTGGTGGTGGACTGTGTGGGACGCTAAGGATTTTAGGCGAAGCGAGGTCTTAGCAACAGCCAATCAGAGGATGCAAAAGCTAAGTTTGGTGGGCTGTGTCACGTGCATCGAAGAGTATCAGATTCGTTAAAATGATTGGCTGATTCTACATCTCTCCATTGAATCAACACACAGCTTCATGAACATCATGAGCTTTGTTCAATTTCAAGATTACGTATCAATTCGACACTCCAACTCTTCTACCTGTAAACTCATCCCCGTAAAACCCCGTCGCAACCTCCACCATCCACCTCGCACAGCTCTCCCTCGTAATCCACAAACTCGCCGGAGCCTCCGTATCCAATGTCGCCTTGACAGGACTTGTTCCAGCGCCCGTCAAACCCACGGCCAGGGCCAGCGTCCACTTGACCTTGCCACCACAATTATCTTCAATCTCGGCATCAACAGCGTCGTGATCATCATACGTATATCTGACATTACTGTAATCAATGAACAACCGGAAGAATCATGGCGTGACTCTTCGGCTTTCTCCTGAACCTAGTGCGTTCATTATAACCAGACGTGGAGACTCATGAGCCTGCTGCTGGAGAAGCCGAGCCGCAATAGCAGTAGAGTCGGCTAGTAAGCGTGGGGGAGCAATGACCTTTGCCCATGGAAATTCAGATGCTCGTGAAGGGTTCAAGAAGCCTAGAACCGCATCGATTGGGCCGTGAGCAGCGGCAGAAGTTGTGAAGGCGTGGGCCATCTTTTGTTCTGATAACACTGAGCCTTCGAAGATGGCCAAGTTGGGATGGCTGGAGGTGATTGCTTTAGCATTGCGGACTATGACTGTAACGCTATGTCCTGAAACTAATTCAGCACATATCTGACGGAGTGAACATAAACAAAGCTAACCCTGCTCCAGAGCGAGTTGGTAGCCATATTGCCCTGTTCGACCTGTAGCCCCTAGTATCAAAAGATGCATATCGATAGCAGCTTCCTGGTTTCAGCCAGCAGTCAGAATTGAAGGTAGCTTGGGATATGTCAAATAGAATCGCAGATCAAATCAAGTGTGATCCATTAGAAGAAAGAGAGCTCTTAATATGTGATTGATATCAAGACTGTTGATGGGTCGTCGTCGTCGTCCGCACGATTTGGTTCGAGCAACTGGCCACAGCGGCAAGTGCAACTCCCTAAGTTACCAAAAAGGCAACAATGATATCATCTGAGTGAGTCAGCTCTACGGTCAATTTGATCAATCACGCGAGTATGACCTTCCTGGTTACTACGCACTGGTTAAATACACACCCAAAATCTTGTATACCTACTATTATTAGCTTCAGCTACCGCCTTCTACAGTTCAGGCATTGATTCTAAAAATCCAACAAGATAATCCTCCAGAACAGCATTCCATGCTTCTTGTAGGACTATCCATAGCTTAGCAATGTTCGTCCGGTCTAGGAAATCAACCTAGATAAAGTCCTTTATCTAATTCCAATTTTCCAACCCATTGCAATTAGGTTCAAATCTGGAGAATATGGGGGTTAATATATCATATTAATCTCATAATCCTATAGTTACCTTATTTCTGTGGCACATCATTCTTTGGCCCACCGTAGTAACGGTACTTGTCCACCCAACCATATGTTAACAAGACCAGTCATACGGAGACATTTGCTTTGAGCTACGTGCCCGTACATTATTAAGAGCCAGGTTGTACCATGTATGCACCCCATTCCAAGAACTAACGAACAAGATGGATGGAAAATAACTTTTGTTTCAGTCATTTAGGTACTCAAAAACACCATGTCCAGTGCGATCGTTATATTGCCTCTTCATCTCTAGCGAACAAACAAGATCAAACATCAAAAGTAAACGCGACCGCCACACGTGAGAGATATAAGGATGGTCAAGAAATATAGAAAAACCAAGCAACATGAGAAATTGACAAGAAACGATCAACGTCATCAGTATAAGTCATCAAGTATAGAAACATCATCGACAGTCGCAGCACAATCAGGTCATACAAATTTGAAAGATTGTAAAAGTGAAGTCTCACCGTAGTCTATGAGGTATCTGGAGGGATAGGTTTTAGATCTCTTCGTCGATCTACCCTTTGGAAATATGAACTGAGAATCTAGGGTAATTTTTATAACTGCAAAGGAAAAAAAGAAAAATAAGGACTAAGGATGACTTCGCGGCTGGCTCAAGGCGATCAGGAATTAAGTGACAATCCTTGGAATCCTCCAACCCAGTCTGCTTGAGGGTGTTCGACCCGCTGGTTAGGGGCTGCCCGAATGTAGTCCGAGCCTGTTGAATCCAGGAAACCGTAACCATTTGACGGAGTCGACGAAAACGGATCATGCGAGGGACTGACGTGACCAAAGGCCGTGTCGTGTTGCCGAGCACGTGAGCCCAACCCTTGGTATTGGTCGATATAAGTGTTGCGAAGAGCGGCATTTCCACCGCCAAAATCGCCTCGCTCCAGAGCATCACGAAGATTCGGCGGTGCTTGGGATAAAGGCGAAACACCGTAGTTTCGACTTTCGGAAGGATGCCGACGATCAGCCGAGGGCTCTGGAGTGTATGCAATAGGCCCAACACCTGGAGGCTGAAGCCCAGCGGTCGGTGTGACAAAGGAAGCCGGGTTGATTGCAGACATCCAAATCCGAGTCTTGTAGATTTTGAAGAGATCTGTAACCAGGGAGTTGAAATTAATATAAGAGTCGGCGAAATAGTAGAATGTCAACTTTTTCCAGTCCCTAGAGACAGTTAGTCATATGAGCAGACAGTACGCCTGAAGAAGCTTACATTTGGAATTCAGCGTCAAGGATCTCCATGTTCAGCCTATGTTCAACCACTTTTTGCTGGCAGACGCGCTTGGCTTTCGCCTCGTTTCCTTCTTTGTCACGAAGAGTCAAAATCTCGTGATTCTGTGCAAGCCGCTTGATCAGCTTGGGTTTGATCTCTGTCGATTGAGGCTCGTGTGCACCATGGGTACCAGTTGGACTCATACCACCCACAGCACTGCGCCCTCCCAAGCTTGAATTGACTACATGGGATGCCCCACCCTGGTTTTGACGAGAGAACATCATCAAACATTTGTAGTGCTCTTCTGCAAACTTTTCTTTTAGTTCCCTCGCCTCTTGCCAGGTTACATTGGCATGCTGAATAGTTCCAAGATCTGTCCCACGATCTGCTTCAACAATCACCAGATTACCCGGGTTGACTTGGAGTCCAGTATCTTCCTGTATATAGAAGACATCGGCACGGTGGCACTTGAACGTCACGATATATAGTCGCTGGTTCTGGTGAGGCTGTGCTAGTCCTGAATGAGGTCGACCATACGCCGAAGGTACATTGTACGCTTGATGTAGAGATGGAGACATTTCACCACGAAGAGGGTCACGAGGTGAATAGTACGGAGCTAGTCATGGTTAGTCAACTGTACCCTGAAAGATGAGAAGTCAGAAGCGGAAACCTACGATTTTCAGCTGTCGGTGTTGAAAGTGCCCCTTCAAGAGCGCTAGCGAAATCGTCTTCATGATCGTGGAGACCTCCCCGAGACCCCATCTGCGAAGGGTTTTCGCCGATGGACCCAACGGAACCATGTCTAGTAGGGATATCTGCAAACGAATGGCGCCTGCTCTGGGATAGCTCTCCAATACTGCCAAACCCAAGGGAAGTCTGCCAGTGGGCTCGCTTGAGATTTTCTAAAGGTCTATTCTCGACCGAGCCAAAAGCAGCAAGCTGTCGTTCAAGGTTGACTGAATGCTCGGATAGTCTTCGACGGCCACTGTTTCGAAGGCCGCCGTACCCAGGAATAACACCGAGCTCATCCAAATCCTCCACTGCAAGATCAGACTCTTCTGGTACGCTGCCTTGGATACGATGCAGACTGTGCAAGCCATTCTGAAGGGAGTAGTTACTATTTACGGATGCGGATGAAACAGCACGGTCTCTAAGGCGAGCTCCGTCGAAACGGGCTGCTTGTCGCAAAAGAGCATTCTCTCTGGTTAATTGCTCAATCGTTCGTGCTTGGTTAGAACTGTACGATTGGGTTTCGTTCAGTTCATTCGCATTTTCTTCGTCATCAGCGTCATCTTCCCGCACGCGACCCAGGAGTGCAGGGTCATGACCAAGATCTTCCAGCATACTAGGCCGCGAAGTTCGGTGCTGAAGTCCTCCAACGTGATTTCCAGGACGGCCACGCACTCCGCCGAGCTGATTGGTAGTGCCGGTTGACATCAGATTCATTGTCTCCGGGTCAAGTTGACCAACGGAGTAAGACTGTGACCGGTAGGTTTTTGGAGTGGGGTGAAGAGGGATGGTAAACGGAATAGAAGACTCGCCAGTCATGGACCGTGCAGTAGGACTGAGTATTTCATCGGCGCCGGAACTCGTAACTGGCATACTTGGCATTGTCGGCGACTGACTTAATTCAGTCAATCTCGGTGGTGGTTCTTTTCTTGTCTCGGCAGTCCAGATGCCAGTGGCCCAAGGGAAGCTTCCTCCATGACCCCAAGACATGGAGCTATTCAGACTGGGGCTAGTGGCGGCACCCCAGCCCGGCTGGTCAGAAGAGGATGAAGAAGGGATCCCGGGAGACGCAAGAGAGCCTGCTGTCGTCAAAGAAGCCTTTCGCGGTAGGTTTTGGGGAACCTCGTTGAGCCAAGATGTGCGACGAGCTGGCTTCGTTATGGGCGCAGTATGAGCCGTTGTTACTTGGTGAAGATGTTCGAATTCGTCATCGGAAGAGGTTAAAGCTTCTGAATCCGGCGTGGAGCGTCTGACACCAGGTTTGCCTTTCTCTAGACGAATGGATGCGTTGGTTCCAGACGCAGTGTTAGCCCCAGCCTTGGAGGGCAGGATCGGTTTATCTGTTCCGGCGGCCATGATGATGTAGATATGTTTGCTTTATTAATAGATGCTTTGACAGGATAGTTTCCGTAAGAGTGGTAGACGAAGCAAACAAGGTGTTTTGTATGTGTATGATTACTTTGCTTAGCTCAGTTGAGGCACGTGCAAAGTCACCGGGAACTAGTTCAGTTGGTTAGCAATGAAATGACGCTCACGATGAGGAGACATTCTTACCTAAAAAGCAAGAAATACACTCTATCAATTTCTAGATCTCGTAAAAAATCGAAAACAAATGAATACCTTCCGTAGAGGTTAGTGGGAATGGAACATTTTAGCGAATCGACCGCACTTACCACTCTACCTAGCGGAGGCACAACTTCTATCCTGTAGTCTATTCGGATGAATCAAAGAATGTACAAGGTCTTTGCCAGCTCTCCGGTGGTCGATGGCCTGCGACGAGGAGAGAATAACGACCGGGCTCAGATGCGCAATTTTGTTGTAGGTGGTTGAGATCTGTTTAATGTATGTGTTTATGTATATTGCGCGAACATGCAATCTCTTGAATCGCGGGACGAAGTATACTCCCGAAAGCTATCGTTGCCAGACAAAGAAAATGGACGGCGTCGGAGATGAAATCGCGGGATCTGGTAATGCGCGACTACTTGCAAATTGGCGCCAATAGGTGATGCGCAACACAGAAGCAGCGCATTTTCAGATCTTGGAAAGTCTGTGAATCGCAAACGAGTTAACGTGTGGACTTACAATGACGACGAGCGAAAAAAATCCGAGAAATCTGTTGCGCTGGTGGAGTGGCACTTACTTGGAGAGAAAAAAAAAAATGCGAACCGGTGGATGTTGAAGCTTCCGCTCCCCTAACAGACGTCAGTCACGAGAGCTGGAGATGATTTTAGTGTATTGTCGGGAGATGATCCGAAGATGTATCAACAACAACAAAAGTGCTTTCTTGCGTTTCCTTTCCTTTGTCCAATAAATAAGAACAAAAGTTAATAAGCATAAGGAAGGAGGAAAGAAAAAGGCGATTCGTGAAGAGCAAAATAGGACGGAGAGGGGGGGGGTCAGATGTATTGGAAGGGGGAGGGGGGCAAATAGGCGGCGTGGCATCGAGTTGGGTGATGAGGTGGTGGCGCGGCAGGCTTGTAAGACCTGGAGAAAGGGAAAAGGGAGAGTGGAATGGACGGATTATGGGGTAAATGTATGGATGGGAAGCATGGTGATCCGCACCGAGAATCCACGTCTGTTCCAGCCCGGACCAGCGTACAACGATACGTCGTCCTTCTGTAGCGTACTCGTATGCGTAAACTTTTTTTTTTGTCTCTCGCTTTTCTTTCTTTCGATTGAAAGTGGCCAGTGTTTTTGCGTGCAGGCAGTGTCGCTAGGAGAGATTCAGCCCAGAGGCTAATGGGGTTAGAGCGAATGCAGCGCGCTAGAGACCCGTGCACCGTCTCTGGGCCGTAGGCTAGTAATTTGATAGCCTCGTAGAGATGGTCTGTCTAGTAGGGGTATGAGAAGACGGACACAGCGACATACAGAAGTCAGTACTAGCCAGTGTCACTGTTGTACCTGTCCGTCCCGTGTGCCGAGAACAGGATGGGTGCGATGCAAATCCACGAAATGGGCGAGGAGGAGTCAGGAATATAGACGACTGGCCAACGGCGGATTAATCGCTCATAGAAAAATGTAGTAGGGGCTGAAGATATTTTGGATGAGGAGACATTCCATGCAGATTATTGCAGGCATTAACCACTACGACAGTACGAGAGAGGGAAAGACAAGACTATTGCAGGTCGTTGGGGAAGGCGCCAAGACAGAAAGACATCATGGAGCAGCCGGAGCAGACGGGGAAGGAACGCGCTCTCTCACTCAACAGGAAAGAGCCTGCCCATTCAGTCGCAGCGTCTGTATGCTTCTTCGCTCTGCACCAATCAGACACGGTATTACCCGCTTTGACTCTGGCATGCACGCTGGCATTGGTCGAGCTTGTCCCCGCGGAATCCATCTGGCTAGCGTCGACATTAGTGGAGAACAAGGCATCGCCAGCTCCAGAACCTCGCACCCAGCAAGACAGACAAAAGATGACCAGGACATGAGAAGCGTCACCTTATGAATTTCGGTCTCTCAAGGACGAAAACAGCTTTCCCAGGTGGCAAGTGCCTCGGTATTGGCGCCGTGGTACCATAGGTGAGGTACCTCTCTCATTGGCACAGGTATGGAGTTCGACGCACACGACCTCTGGATAAATTACGTACAGGAATTTACGACATTGTGTGATGATTACAACCCCACCTGCACATTTCGAGTGGACACTGAACGCAGCGTTGTAGTTTCGTGTACTACGCTTACAGGGAAGTTACAATTAATCTGAAGAAGATCCCAGGCCGATAGCACGGCTGTTATGCCTGTGTATGTGGTGGCGGCACTCCTTTCCAGAGCACGTACGTAGGAGTACACTCTCGTGTGCGGAGGATACGTTGTTACAGTCTATGCAGGCATTCCGAGTACCCGTTAGTTATACATGACAAATAATACATAACACACAGAGATGCACAATTACTCCGTACAGAGGCTTTCTCCAGGTCAGTCCGCCAATCAAGGAGCCCGAGCTAAAAGAGTGCGGGATTTTCCCCCCAGCCACCTGACTGAACTGACACGCCCATTTTCTGGGGTAAATCGTAGACTAGCTCAGACTAACCGAGCACCTCTCTCAACGCATCGTCTTCCTAGCTCCTCACAGACAGTCATACACCCTTTAGGCATGTCGGTCTGGATGTGTAGAGTTCTCGACTTGCTGATTCATGCACGCCAGAGGAGACTTACATAGTACATAGAGAAATAAGCATGAGCCTTCCAAAGGCGGGGGGATGCATGTAGTGTACGTACCTCACAATGCACATATGAATACATCCAACCATTACCCCACAAAACCCGCGTATGCCCAGCCTAAAATAGATGAAATAAAAGTCGGTGCCGCGGTAATTCGTTCGACAATTGACTGTTAGATACGTGTTTCTCTGACTGTCTACCACAACAGTTTCTTATCATGACAAAATGGAGAATCCGGGGTAAAATTGAATCGGAGATGACTCGCATGAAGTATGGCGCAACCAAGGCTCTGTGGCGCGAAGTCGATCGATGATGGATACAGACTCCACTTTCCATGGCCCGAATGGTCTAGGGGTATGATTCTTCGTTTGGGACCTTCTCTCTGGGATCCAGGGTAAGCTTGGAGTTCCCTTGGATTCTGTACATGGAAATTTTTCGAAAATCGACGAGGTCTTGAATTAAAATCCCAGTTCGGGCCTTCAGTGTCTATGACACTAAAACTTTTTGCCTTTATTGACAGGTAATTAACTTGATGATATACCCACCTCAAACTAGGTAGGAAGAAGGCGGGTGAGAGTGAGGCAGGGACTGTGTCCTGGTGAAACAATACGCATATTGGATAGAATTCAAGAAATCACATGTTGCGACTACAATTAGAGGCTAGTGGAGTAGATCATGCGACTCATTCGCAGGTCTTACTTGAACAGTGGTACGTACCACGTGATGGTTGCTTATCACTGGCATCACGCTTTGTAGCTAAGTGCACCTTTCTGTCGGTCCGCGGAAGCAGAGTGGCAACTTGAACTTCATCTTGAAGTGGCAAATGGGCATGCTCTCTTGTCCTTACAGGACAAAGAGTGTTTTTGGAGAGTGTCGTGTACCATTCTATCAATTAAGTATATTTCAGTTATTGATTACAGATGATTCATGCCATGGTCAGGCATAGATTAACCGTTCAGGCGTGAGCTCCATCTAATGGCGACGAAGCCGTAGCACCAGGTCCCTTCTGCTGTCGCAATTTCTCCTCGAATTTGGCAAACTCATGCATCGACACTTCTTCCTCCTGGTCTAAAACTTGCTGCACGCCCTGTACTTCTTCAATCTGTAGAGAGTCGGTCAGTCAAGAGTTCAAGATTCAGCCAAGGACAACATAGAGCTTACGTAGTGCATAAGCATCGACTCGATACCATTCTTGAGTGTAACGGTACTCGAGTCGCAAGTTCGGCAAGCGCCTCGCAGCTTCAACAGGACAATTCCATTCTCGAATCCACGAAACTCGATATCTCCTCCATCTTCCTGGATCGCCGGTCGGATGCGAGTCTCCAACAACTCCTTGATCATTCCAACTACCTCATCATCCTCTTCATTATACGCCAAAGTGTCTTCGTTGCCACCTTCCTGTGCATCCTGCGCTCCGGACGTGCGCTCAACGGTATTCACAATTTGTTCGCCGGAAGTGACGACCTCGGTGATAAGACTAAAGACCTCAGGTTTGACATGCGCCCAGTTGACGTCGCTTTGTTTGGTCACCGTTATGAAATCGGGTCCATAGAAGACGGAGGAGATACCCTCGATATTGAGCAATTTGGCTGCTAAGGGTGAAGGGTGTGGCGGAGCGAGAGTCGACCTCGGCGACAAGTATTCTAAGAAGGGAGTTGGAAAACCTTCCGGCAAGACGCGATGGTTGGGTAAGAATTTGAGTGCCTGCAACAATTACCAAAAGTAATTAGTCCTTCAATCCAAGAGTCTAAAGTGCATAAATCTCAATTGACAAATGACTCACATCTGGGTTTGGCGTCGATTCCGTTTGGATGAATATAGATCGCTTGTTACCTGTAGAAGGTCCATTGATTTTCGGTAGAGCTGAAATTTGGTGACTAGGGCGTAAGGTCGGCCTGCGACGGTTCTGGGATGGTGTTATAGCAGATGTACTGCTTCGCGCATAGTGAATAGATCTCCGAGCGGAGGTGAATCGAGCAGCCTCAATCGTTGCGGTCAGATTCTGCGATCGCTGGACTGTGCGACGGAGAAGACTCCGCGATATTTGCTGTGCTGACATGGTAGAGTAGGTGTATGATCGATCACTGGATATACTGGTGTCGGTTCTCGTGAAGATGTTTGCTGGAGAATAAATTAGATTGATTACAAACCGGCCGGCGAGAATTTGCCCGGAGGTATTGACGTCAAAAGCACGTGAGACGCTCCTTCATTATTCTATTTTCTCTATACTACGCTTGTTGATCTAGCAGACCTTCCTCCAAGATGGAAAGAATAGTCCATACTTCATATTGCCTAGCCTATAGGGCTTCCTAGGATTCTTGCGTTGATTTCGAGTTCTATGCACGGACCACGTAGGCATTCACATCCATGATGCATGACGAAAAATTGTCGAGAGCTCTTTTAACAAACATCGATTTCCGCCGACCACGACCACATTGAAGGCGTCTTTTCTTAGTTATCGCTATATCGTGCCGGTAATATTACTCTATCAACACACCCACTTCTAATATTGGTGGACACAATGCCCACCTGTGAAGTGTGCTCGAAAGAAGCATCCAAATATAAGTGCCCAACTTGCGGCTTGCTGAGGTTAGTCTCTTGCTCCTTTTGTGTTAGAGGTGTGTTTCTAAAATCGCCTAAGCTGTTCTCTCGCTTGTACAAAGTCACACAAAATCTACTGTGTACCGAAACAAGATACAACCGCGGCCACCCATTTCCCGGAACAGCCATCCGAGGATTCGCATAGTCTCGTTAAGCAAGAAGAAAGCGCGAAAGGACCCATACCCTTGGGAGAAATTCAAAAACTCTTTGCAGAATATCCCAATCTTCGCACCAAATTACGAGAGATCTATAAGATTACTTTGGAGGAAGAATGGGACGCAGAGCAAAAGCACAGCACATACCACCGCGGCGACCGACAGGCTCATAATCATCACCATCATCACAACAATCGTGGAACCTGGACTGCGGAAAAAGGATTCAATCGTGGAGTGGGCAAAGTTAGACGATGGAGAGAAGGCTGTGAAGGTGGAGAGTGCACCGACGCTGATGCCGAGGGCTTTATGAAGTTTATGGCTCTGGTTGCAGATGAGCACGAAGGTTGATTCTGTCTTGGTAGGACTGCCGACGGCTGCGAGGGACCCTTTTTTTGCAGCATGATGCGTACACTAGCTGCCTTTCTACTCCCTGTCAGGGCCGAGACTCCTCTACTTGCAATGTTCGAAGGCAAGAACCGAGATAGGAGAGGGCATCCGAGCCGTCAATGCTCACCGGCCATCGCCATCATACCAAGACTGGCCCGTCAAAAAGATCAGCATTTAATGGGCAAAGAATCTATCGGGAATGAATATGTTTTCTGACACAACCTAGTACTATTTGAGATGTCACTTGTCGGAGTCTCACTCAAAGATGTCAAGTCCCACGGGCAACTGGCCTGTGGATGTTCGAGGGGCACAATCCTTACAGAGATGGCGTGCCATGTGCTCAAAGGTTGAAGATCATCAAGCATATCCCGACACTGAGAGTCTAGACCGTGGATTTTGTGCGCCTTCAAGCAGAGACTGTTGGGCGTTTCATGTCTTCACTTGGTATACTTCATGTTCTTAAGCCAGACAGATATAACTGCAAGCCAACCGGCGAATCTCGCACCTAACATGTAACCGTAGCAGAGATGTGACAATCCGTGCTGATATCGGAGTACATTACCGAGGCTGTATCTGCCAGGCGATCGATCTATCATTAGCAGGGTATCATCATACACATGTAGATTGGGTGGCTACATAATCCAGGGAAACCACCAAGCTTCGCCGCACAGCACTCGGCCAATTGCGGAGAAATTTGGAGATGTGATAATTACACCTCGCTAGGCCGGTAGGTATTTGGAATTTCTCAAATAGCATCAGTCTTCCGAGAAAATATCGCGTACATCATATCCGGCAGCATTACATGGGTGGCCTAAATGACGGAGCAAGGATATTCTCTCCGACACATGAGAGTCTGGATGCCGACATTCCAGCGCATATTCTCCATTCGGCAAACAATAGAAGAGCGTATAGTGCGTAATGGTACTGGGAGAGTCCGAAGGAGAAATAAGGCCGGGTGTCCGTCTCCGTGGGCTAGCGTAGGAACCAAGGGGGCCAGGCTAGCCTACCTAGGTTGCTGTTAAAAGTCACGAAGCGTCGCACCACGCCCTATTTTTCCAACGGTCGCAAGGTGCTCCCATTTTGTGATCCACTCGGTCGGGTCGACTTAATATATACTTCTGACCATTGCCTTTTTCTAGAGCTCGCTTGACAAGGCACCACGCAAGTCTCGTCAGTGGCTCCCCTGCTGTTGCTGCCAGTTCCTCCATATTAATCACCATTCCATTGCTGGTGCATGCTGACCCGCACGACTCGCCACGACTAGCTTGCCTAGGTAACTGGGGACACAATAATAGCACCAGCTTGACACATCAGTCAGACAGACTCCGTTTTTCCCAAAGCCAAAAGCACCGACGATCCAATCTTTTCTTACCGCCTCGTTGAAGTCGGCGGGACCGGTCACCAACCGCGTCCCCATCGACGACAGAACAGCCTACCACCGTGGCTCTCAATGTCCCCGGTTCCAGAAATGGCCGCAGCAACTCACATCCAGTGCGACCAAACACTCCTCCGTCTGGAACACGGATGAACCCAGCTACCGCAGCAACAGCTCGCAGACCTTCCTCCCCCGGCATCTCGAGCAGTTCCCCCCTACGCCAGAGCGCTCTGCGGACAACTTGGCGTCACAGTGCCGGATCGGCAGATGCATTCAGTTCGTTCTTGGACATGGAAGAGGAGACCGACGATGGTGTGCGAAGCAGGCCGGCCAGTTCAGAGAATGTGTCCGAGAAAAACATGTGCGAGACGGCGTCGCCGAGTGACCCCGGAGTCACCTTCGAAGAATTGATCGAGCGACTCATCGCGTTGCCCATGTCGAAACAGGACGCCAAATTTAGTGCTATATTCTTATGTCTATACCGAAAATTCGCTGCCCCGTCAACGTTACTAAACGCCCTTATCACACGATTCGAAAATACCGAACGAAGCGAATTGCCTCAATTGGCACGGGCTTCTGAACAATTACGGCTTCTTCAGGTGATTGCCCAATGGGCCTCAGAATACCCGGGAGATTTCGCATATCCCAAAACCCGTCAGAGATTAGTCGATTTTGTCGACTCCATCGAAGATAGTCATGTGTACATGTTCGCTGCGAAAGAAATCAGCCTACATTTGGAATTACGGGTAGAGGATGACGATCTTGGATGGCCTTTCCGGGATGGAGAAGACGGCGAATCATCCGAGGGGACTGGCTCATCACACTTGTCGCCATCAACCTCATTTATGCACTCCTCATTCTCGGAAAATGTACTCAATAATATCAGCTCTTTAGACTTGTCCGACGAGCCGACGAACGAGTCCAGAGACTCGGGAACAATATCCTCGATATCGAGTACCGGCAGATCGGTCTCGACCATGACACAAGCCTCTTCGGCTATACTAGCGTTAGAGAATGCCCAGCGAGAGGCAATGAGTCTGGAACTCACGCCTCGATATGTCCTCACCAAGATACAATGGCGGCAATTCATGGAGATCCCGGATGACGACTTTGCTCGAGAGCTTACTCGCATTGACTGGGCAATGTTTACCTCTTTCAGACCCCGAGATCTGGTCCGACACGTCAGTCTATCTGGGGCTGAGAAAGGCAATTCCAAATCATTGCAGAATGTGAACCGTATGATTCAAGAGTTTAATCACCTCGCTCTTCTCGTCGAAAATATGATACTACTCCGAGACAAGGCCAAACATCGAGCAAAGGCCATGGAGAAATTTATGAATATTGCATTAAGGCTCCGCCGTTTGAATAACTACAACTCTTTAGGCGCAGTCATGGCGGGTATCAACGGCACACCTGTCCAACGACTAGCACAAACGCGAGAATTGATACCACTCTCAGTACAAAAGGATTTCTTACGACTTGTGATTCTGATGGGCACGCAAAAGAGTCATTTTGCATATCGCCTAGCGTGGGAAAATTCCTTCGGAGAGCGCATTCCATTCCTACCGCTTCATCGGCGCGACCTGGTATCGGCAGAAGAAGGCAACAAGACGTTTGTCGGCGATCACAAGGATCGCATCAACTGGAAGAAGTTTGAAATTATGGGTGATGTGGTTCTTGCTATTCAACGCAGTCAACGCACGCCCTATCCGTATATTCAGAAGAATGAAGAGGTGCAGCGGATGGTGCTGGATGCTAAGATGTTTGATGAGGAGGTTTGTCTTCTTCCTTTCTGTCGGTGAGAGTATGCTAATATACCATCCAGGAACTATATTCTCGAAGCGTGCAAGTGGAACCTGCTGGCGGTGCAATCGACAGAACCAAGCCGTGGGGCCCTCGATGGTTACGAACCTGACCTTGCTCTCGACTTTGATCATATTATCTTCCGATTCATATCCAGCAACACATCCATATAATACTACTAGAACTGCCTTTGTCTTGCCTACGCCCGCGACTGATTTCAAGTCGTTTAATTCATGTTTCATGCTTTCATGATTATACCATACCTTCATACCCCCTTGTTATGCTGTTGGTTTTTTGCCTGGTTTTGTTAACTGTACCTACATACCGTACATTTGTGTATTCATCTGACTTTCGGACATACCATACATATATCAAGCGGTTAAAAAATGAAAACGGATGGTTCGAGGAACATATTTATGGACATTAAACCCTTTCGAGATCTTTCGAAAGCTTCTGAAAATGTTTGCAGAAGAGCTGGTGATATGATTGGTCGAAAGTAGGCATAGTATAACAGCCTGAGGCACCAGACTAGCGTCCTGTGGTCGCAACTTTAAATCTTTCCTCCATCACCTTTGATCTTTAAACGAAATATATCTAAGATTCCACTCCCTTACCTCTACTTCGAATCATAACACCGTGAAAGTATAAAATACAAAAAAAAACCCCGGCAAAGAAGATAAGAACGAAATGACAACAGACCTTACCCTCCGAGCCCGCCAGCTCTACCGCGCTCTCCTTCGCGAGCTTCCCCGTCGACACATCTCCCTCTCCTCCTCTACACCGTCCAACGCACTCAAGCACCGCTTCCGCACACAATTTGAACAATCTGCATCTTCTTCGCCTTCATCTTCATCATCGCCATCGGCGACTTTGACATCAATCCAACGCGCAGAACAATTCGTGCTATACGCAAAGGCGCAGAGAATGTATGCCACGCTTGTGGCGAGATATAATCCGGGAATGGATATGGATCAGGAAGAGAGGGTACGGTTGACGGCGAGGAGGGTGGGGATGGATTTACCTGTTGAGCATGATATTGGGTCGTCAAAGGAAGAGAAGGAGATTCTTGAGAATACGAGGGATGGGGAGGGTGAAGGTCGGTAGGCTGTTGGGAAGAATGGTTGTAGGATTACAGGATTCTGAAATGGAGTATAGGCTCTTGGGAACAAAATGATGGTGATAGAATGTATTTTATTGATGTATAATATTGTATATAGAACTGAGGCGGATGTACTCTATTCAATTGACAGATATTGGCTTGGCCAGTATAGTCCCGGATGAATCGAGAATAGACGATAGGTATGCTGGCATCGAGGCCTCGAGTTCTTCGGAAGATTGCTCATTCCGAATGGCTGCGCTGTCTGTCCTGTCCCTGGTGGTGATGGCACCTATGAGACGGCCTAATACGATGAGCATGCCATCAGTTGTCGTGACAGTGAGGAGCAGTGGCTATGACCACAGCAATGATTCTTTCATGTAGAGCCGGCCGACCGAGGTTCAGCCTGATGTCAACTGTACACTCTCCATCTGACGCATCAATGTCGAACTACTCTCTTCCTCCTCATAGCCAACCTCAATCGAAGTCTTGGGCCTGTTCTTATTCAGCCCATCCAGCAACATGCACGCCTTGCAGACCTTCTGGCTCGAAATGTATCCGCAACGCTCACATTTTCCCATAACTTGAGCCCGAATCGTCTTCCCCTTGATCTGCTGTTGAGCAATTTTCTTGGGCTTTTTGGGATCATTGGCAGTCGGCAGCGTGATTTCAATCTCATGGTCCTCGGCAACCTCATTCGCTGCAAGTTGCTTCTCCATTGCTGCCATTTCCCCGCCACTAGATCGGCCATTTTGGTTTCCGCATCCACCGGTCGAATAATCATCCGTATCGGCGGTAGAAGACGCCCGCTTCACACTGCTGACTTCAGGCGGTACCAACAGTGCCATATCTTCGCCACTTCGCACAATATCAAGGATAGAACTTGGTCGAATCTTCTCGAGATCTTTGATAAGCGTTCGGGCGCTACCACGGAAGGCCTCTGGAGAGTAGATACACTCCGTACTGAAATAATCCAGCTTCTTGTGATGCGCGTACAGCACAATTTCCTTCTCGTATGCATATTTGAGCGGCTTGCTGCGCTTCATATCCGAACTACTCTGACCCGTGACGATACTCGTACCCCTCGACAAACGCGGTAAATCACCACGTAAGAGATTCATCATAACAGTTTCTGCGACATCGTCCGCATTATGGCCCGTGACAATATGCTTGATACCCAGTCGAGCCGCGCCGCGGTCGAGGGCCTGTCTTCGGAAGACGCCACAGTATGTACAATTTCCCTTCTTACCGACTTGAGCGACGACTTGATCCATGGTCCAACCGTATAATTCATCATATCCGACGATCTCGAGGGGCATTTCGTATTGTTCCGCATTGCGCTTGACGGTCTCTAAACTATCATCTCGATAACCCTTGATACCTTCATCGATGGACAGCAACACGAGATTCAGTCCATAATCGTATCGTTCATTAAGCGTCTTCATCACAGACGCCAGCACTGTACTATCTTTCCCACCACTGGCGCCGATGGCAATTCGTTCCCCGCGCTTGAACAACGAGGTCGAGATGATGGTTTCGTGGATTTCGGTCTCGAATATTTCGATAAAACATGCTTTGCATAGTTTATGGCGGTTCTTGGGTCGTATTATCACGGCTCTCGCGGCCTGGCAGTTGAAGCAGAGTGTTGGCGCCATATGATCGGTTTGTTGCCTCGGGTCTTGTAAATGCCTGGATGAAATCTAAAATTTGAGATGATAAGATTGCCGCCTCATACCCCACATGCACTTTTCTCGTGCTAGGTCATATACGGTAAAGCGCGCTCATCCCACCAGGGTTAGGGTCCGAAGGACAGTATATATACAACCTATTCTATACTATTATCTCCCACGCGTGATCCATCAAAATATATTCTGGAATATTTATGTATGCATAAAACTACCCATGATGAGTATCTCATCGCATTAACACATGTTGTAAGGTCGTAAAAAGAGAGGCTTTGTGTTGTGATACATGTAGGTATAAACGCCTCACTGTCTCAGATATCCGTACCAAAGCCCATTTCTGAGACCATCAAACAGCATTGATAATCATGCCGGATACAGGCTCTGATAGAGGCAAGTGATACATGTCGTTACATATTCATGTAACCAGATTTGGCCAGGTTGACCATCCTTGGGAGTGTAAAAGCTCGCCGTGGGAGGAACTTAGACAGAGTTGGGCTTAAATATGCTGCATTCACCCCCCATAAAGCGTGGAAGTTTCCTGGGTTATCAAACTGTCATTCAACGGTAGTCCAGAATTACGATTCTCAAGATGATGTTCCTCGCTTTCGCAGTGTTGATAATGTCTGCTGCGGCAGATTGGGTATGATGCCCATTTTCTCCCCTACAAGCCATTAAGAAGATCCAGGCTCACGATTGATACAGTTCCCATCTCACAGGTTGGTCTCTTCCGAGTCACCAATGCCGGGCTACGACATTGTCGAACTCTCCTGGGAAGTGACCCCAGCACCCGGCCAACCCGCCATCATTCTTAACGGAACAGTTGAACAAGTCCACTCGCAACTCCTCGCAATCAATCCCAGATACCAAGTCATAGTCATTGCGAAGCGAGAAGATTTGCTTGTCGCTCCATCAGCTGCTACAGCCGCCACAGATCTCACGGGGCCCACTGCCGTCGCTCATTCTGCTCAAATATGGAAAATGACCTGCGGTGGCTATGACTCGGCAAATACAAACCAAATCGAGGAGGGTATCAAATATCTAAATGGGATCGCCGGCCAACCCAAAAATGGACCCGGGCCAAACAATTGCGGGCGAGTAAGCTGCTCGTACAATTCATCAATCTGGTGGTGTAATGATGTAAGTGTTCCCTTTTCAAAGCAACAGTATAATGGTCAGACATCATTGAATATGGCCGCTGATTGTGAATTTACCTTGAGAACGCTTCACCTCAAGCACTTCCAGGATTCTATACCATTGCAACAGGCGCCACGAAGATTGTCAACGCGTGCCCTGGACAGAATAATAGTACTGTTTCTGGTACAGGAGAACACCCGGGTAATTGGAGGGTAGTCGTCAAGGGAGATATATGCTAGATTAGGGACTTTGTGCTTCTCTCTATCTGTTTGTCTAGATTAGACTACCATGTGACCGAGACATGCGATGGCATCTGTTCATCTACCCAAGAAGCAGGTTCATAAATCCCGCGACCTCCCGTTGAGTGATTTCTCTTTTATCGATTTTTAGCTCGCAAGACCTCCAGTGCAATACTATTAGTTATCTGTGGTGCTTATAATCCAGTAGCCGATAAGGTTCCATGAATGCTGTTGCATTTGCTGTCTGGAATACTCCTGTCACATAGTAAACACCATGGCTTGTGCAACTAGGATAACACGCACTATATAACAGTCTCCGGAATCCATGATACCTCACTACTCTAGATTCAACTTCATGCGCCATATCCAGCGCTTGGGGGCCTTACTCCTCAAATCAAAAAGTCCACATATTTCGGATATCAGTATTGTAGAGAAAGTGACTGTAGATGGACTCGATATGTTGAAGATGTGGGTGGGCACAGGCAAATTTTTGCAGTCCTTTGGCATCGACATGTTCTTCAGCCAGCAGATCGGGTTGCCCTGATTGTCGCCTTTTGCGCCATCGCATCAAAGCCGGTAGTTGCTATTACTCTGCTGGTGTCGCAACCAAGGAATGTAAAAACAGTAGGAGATTGTCCTCAATACAGTTCAATGCAGGGTGCTTCATGTTGTGTCCTCTGAGGTTGGAGATACAACTTAGAGAGCCATAGAAATTATTGACTCCTGATTGTTCCTGGGGTTGGTTGCTCGATTGCCGTGTTATGTGTAATACAAATGCAACGAGAACTGTAACCAAGATACTACAAAAGAGTAGGACTCCCGGATGGTATCATGTCAGAGGTAACACCATGTTAATCGATTTTCCAAATACCTATCGTAATACGACGTACTTCTTTATAGTGTCATTTCGGTACCGAAATCCGTCTGTATCAACCCCAGCCTGGAGATGATGTACATATTATGCATTATCCTTGATAACAACCATGAAACGGTAATCATTTCTCCTTGTATTTGAAGGTAGTATGTATATGCGAACATACTACCACAACCTTGATAAGTGCTCATCGGCAAAATATATAGTAGTCACTTTATATACCCAAAAGAAGGCCTCGCCCTCTCAACCAAGCATGCCCGGTTATTTCAATGGTAGAATGTGAGACTTTTAAGACCGTTGTATCCCCAGAGATAAAGTTGTTGTCATCTCAAAGTTGTGGGTTCGAGCCCCACATCGGGCGTTCCTATCTACGTGGATAGGTTTCCTGTTTTTTCGCTCTCCCTCTTCTTTTTTATACATCTTCTACAATTTTATTTTAGATATTCAAGCCCTTAATAAGACAGTAAATCAAAACTCAGTACTGGAAGGCTGGGTTGGATTTTGGACGACTTCTAATACCTCAGGTGCCGTGAGCCTAGATGTTCATTTCGAAGACAGATCATAGACAGCAAATTCTTGTTGATAAAAGATACCCAATCTCGATGAACATCAACTTGTACGGAGTCGTTGGCTTACTGGCCCGTCGGCACACATAATCCCAAGTCCGCTACATTATCGTCACCAGGAACCAACTCAATCACCCACCTAACCTCCACAACATAACATCTGACGAGTCTCATTTGTGATTTTTGGCTTCCGGACTACTGACGGCTTGATCGAGTTTTTGCCGATTTACGAGATCTACAGTAGCAGAGGGAAAATTACGGAGCATTGGAGAATGAATCTACATCTGAGATGAGGGTCCGACCTGGTGGACTGATGAAGGCGAGGCTATACATCATGAACTTTGATATGTGAGCTATCTTGCTAGCGTTTGTGGCGCAATTGAATAGTCTCGAGCTTGAATTTGGTAGGTGGCGAATTGTGACTTCCTCCATATCATGATCTCGATTGACGATGAGGCAAAGCACTGGGTGCTGCAACTATATTGACCAACAAGGACATGAACCATGAACACCTTCTCTACCTATTCTATGACCTGGGCCACATTCATTCCATCATAGCCCATAAAAATGTGGACCTTATCGGAACAAAATTTCTGCTCTTAAATTGAGACTCCCAACCCTTGCTTAAAAAGTCCACCAAATGGCGAAAACACCGGAGCAACCAGTGCCATCCACTGAAATTCTGAATGTGGCTGACCACGAAAATCAATCAATAAATGTACCGGTGCATTGGCACATAATCTCCTAATTTGGGCCCAGACTATGATCAGATCTTTTCATCTCGATCGTTGGTTGATGCATTCTTCCGGCTGCACATACATATGGAGTAGGTCGGGTCTATATTCTACGCATGTTTACCGGTAATACGGGATCATGTACGTGAATACCATACATGAATTGTTCAATCAATATATGTAAGTAAGCTTTTCCATGGCCTTGTCACATTCCTGAGGATGCAGCTAGGATGCAGCGGAGATGCAAGCAAAATGTACCCAAATGCATGTAGAAATGCGAGAATAAGGAGGGATTGTACCAGTGTCCTGGTATTTGGAATATATTAAATATGTAATGGGTTAAACGAACTGCACGCTCATTCCTTGTACAGTATATAACTTCTATGATACAAAAGACGTCATACATCAAATACCTTTCCGAGGTCCGACTATATCTTTCCTTGCAATAAATTGCCAATCATCTCACGGCCAGTAATTCTCGTCGTAGCCCATAACGTAGGAAAGTCGAGTGTAGACGTAAAGGTGTCAGCGTATCCAAATCCGAGCATGGGAGGGATCCATCCACGGGCATATTCAAGCGCAAAGCACGATTCGTCCATCTTGTATTGCTTGACGTCGCCGCGGCGCAAGTGGTGCACGCTTCCTTGGGGGTAGACTTCGGGTTCGTATTCACCGGGCACGTAGGCTAGTTGGGTGCCTTGGAGAATGTGGAAGTAGTCGTCTGCGGTGTGGCGGCCGGTGTGTCCTTCGGTGCCAATTGCGGTTCCTGCGATTGTTAGTCTGTATTCGTTGTTGATGAAAGGAGCAAAAGACGAACCGAAAATGATCAAGTACTCAGTGATACCTGGACCAGACGTTAGTTGTGACCGGTCAAACATGATCGTTGACACTCACTGGCGTGAATAATATACATGGCACCCATGGCGCCACCAGCGTTGTTGAACACCCACTCCTCCTCAAAATTCAAATGCTTTCCCTCGAGCTTCTCATCCAATTCGCCGACAATGTACTTGACGACGGCGCGCGTGTCGTTTCCATGCGCAGCAATGGCGCGCTGCGAAACATCATGCAAATGGGCCGGGTCAAAGATGTAGAATGACTCGAGATGTTGTTCGAGGTAGTAGAACAGAGAGGCGAAAGCGGCGAGGAATACAGCGAGGATTGTGAGAGTTCTGGTGCAACAGCCTCGCGAGGAGGCATTGTTTGTCTTTGCCATTGCAGCGGAGAATTGAGGATTGAAAGGCCACTTCGCCGTGTTAGGAGCGAAGATGTGTTGTCTCTCCAATTGTATCTTGGAAATTGGCAATGAAGATTCGCAACTTAAATTTAAGTTGTTGTTCCTGATTTCTGCCTGGGGAAAATCTCGCGCTGGTAGAGAAAGGAGATGGCGCTAGACCAAAAGTGGACTAGACGTTCAGCTTATCGGGTCCGGCACTATGAGTTTAAAGCTCACACCACTCGCTCGTTCACCAAGAACCGTGACCTGTAGCTGAATTTTGTGCGATCTTCTCGGAGATTCTCCGAGTCTCAATGCTCATGTGGATATGAAATATCACTGACGAAATATCACTGACGAAATATCACTGACGAAATATCACTGCGAGCTCCGGACGGGGCCATTACCGTACAAAAGTAGGTACGAAGTACAGGGTGCTGAAAAACATCTCGCCTGTTGTGAGCTCAAGACTGTGGTTTTCACACGGCAGTGTAGTGTGGGAGCAGACTGTCAGCTTGCTTTCTACTACTATGTATTAGTAGGTAAGTGCTGAAGAATCGACAGGGAAGGAATGTTCTCCATGTGACCAATAAGAGAGGCGATACAATAGACTTACCTAATCGGGGCTAGTTAGCCGCTGTGTTGGATCGGACCCGCCGTTCTGCCCCGAGTTGATCTTTATCTTCGTTTCATTTATTTTTATACGTATATTTATATTTATATTTATGTGTTGTGACACTGGCCTGGGCCCAGACTACTCGGCGTTGATGTGATGTCGACGTTGACGCCACGCAATGGCGGTGTTTCTCGTAGCGCCCGGCAGTTCTATCAGACGTTGAAGCGTATTCTCATCGCTATGAATAGCTAGGCGGGTGCAATCTCGAGCCTTCCCCAGGCTCAGCTCCTGTTGAGCGCGAGGAATATGAAACAGTGTTACCTGGAGGGGTCCAGGTATACCAAGGATGAGAATATTTGCTCATTTGAAGATTTACAGACAGGTCAGTATGAAGGGTCTGGGGTCGGTGAATGAAGGAGAGCTCTGGTAAGGCATTTCGGACAGGTAAGGTGGTCAATGCCGTGATCCCAATACAGGACGTCCATTGCCTATCTAGGTGCGTGTCGAGGCATGCGACCGAAGGCCTCGGCGTGTGGAGAGAATGTCAAGTCATGTGATTTGACGTTCGTACTTGTCGAGACCCAGATCTTCCGAGACCTAGATGTGAATCAGATCGCTTCCACGTATCACTGCATCGTCGCAGTATTGAAGTCTATCGAGGCGATCATCATGATGTTTGCGTCGACATGCTACGGCAAAGTAGTAGTAGTAGTAGTAGTAGTAGTAGTACAAAACTTATAATGGACGGTTAAGATCATCAGATCATCGTAGGCCAGGAAGGGCCCTTTCGGTGACCTGGGGTTGGGGGCTATGCTACCTAGTTACGAGGCCACACCCATCGGCTGCTCAGACGTATCCAACAAAGTTCGAGAAGGAATGGAGATGACATCAATCTACGTATCGAATGTTTTATGGAATTGTTTCATGCAGTGAACACGTACAATGACAAATTATTCGCCGAGGGTCCTTTGTAGGAGAGTTGCTCTTTAGTCCCACGGTGATTGGCTCTGATGATACCAACGACGCTCACCAGGTCAGAGTCATACTGTTGTATGTAACGGTTCGCGTCAAAGGATCGTGTCTTTTCCTTTGAGATGCAATAGAGAATCCAGGTTACCCGAAGAATCAATAAACGCATTCCGACTCGGAAGATCCCTTTGTGTCTGAGGAAAAAGAACAAATCGTCTGGGGATGCCAAGCCAGTGCTCAGGGTTAGCATCAATTGACCGGAGGATTGCTCTGTGTATGGAGCATATAATGGTTTGTTCTCTTTGTAACTGTATATTATGTAACGCGCACAGAGAGAAGCGTAGATAAGCAAAGACCAAAATGGCCTGGATACAGAATCAGACTCCTCGCATGCCCATGACACAGACACTTAGTTACTACGTCGTGACTGACTAACCCAAGCGTCGCGGGTGATGGCCGTCAGGGGCCCCACGCCGCCCACTATTGGCTGCAGAAGCCGCTGTGCCCTAAATTGGAAACACTCGAACCCTCAGGCCATCCCAGCGAATCACCTCCCCGTACACCACCATTATTATGATTATCCATCCTCCGTGACGTCCTTTTTAGTCTGTTTCCGATTTTTCCAAGGTGTTTTAGAACACCGCGCGCACTGGGGCATGACCCTATTTCCGTCGTCCCTCGATGACCCTAGAAGCCTTGCCCCTCCACGAATCGCGTCGCGCGATGTCCTTGTCAAGAGGCATCGCGCTACAAAGATAGAACCGGGCGCCTCCTACAGTCCTTTGGATCTGCCCAGGAAACGCAGGTATGTTGGCATACTCTTGCCAACCCCCCTGCCGCGACCCATTTGGCTCTGTTGGAGTCCGGCCTCTCCACAGTGAACAACTGGTTCGTAGTTGTCCTTGCAGCGTTGGCGGGCAGCCACCAAGCGCCCTCCCTCGATTGGGCTGAGGATCATACATAGTGCATACTGTGGGCGACTGACGATGTGTGGCATCCAGTGCATATAACTACTTGCCTGCGACCTCACATTTTTCACGAGGTCCATCCACATGCACACTTTCTCTCGTCTAATCAATAATACTGTCTACTAGTCATTACTCTATCCTTCTTCATTATTTGGTTTTTCTTTTAAAATATCCATCCTCTCTTTAATCAATCTTTCTTTTCTTGCCTTTGCTCCGTTCAACATTGCATCCTACGGTATCATTCTCCGGCCTCAAAAGCTAAAGCTGCTGTAACTGCAGCCCCCACGACGACCACACTTGACCGTCTACTCTGACATTTTTGACTCAGTGCAACGATCGACTGCATCATAAATCGACTAGCGCCGTCATCAAGATAATATCCATTTTTATTTGTCTCTCGGTTGCCAGTAGTGTACTATATACATTTATCGATAACGCCCTTGTTCAACAAGGTTGACACGACAACACCAACAATTTGAGCCACATTCTTGAACTACGGATAATTGCTTTGCTGGGCAGGATCTCGCAGCAACCCTGGTTCCAATTTAATATTTTATTCGATCTCCCTGGTTCCACGTTCGACATTCGACAATTTGTTTAGTCCACTTCCGTTGCTCAAATCCTCGACCGGCAACCCTCACTTCGATACCACATCCCCGGAATCTCACCTTTCTGAATTGGGTATCGTTGGAATATACTTTTGCTCTACATTTTTATTTTCTTGCATACTGTTCCCTTACTCTGCTAGCCAGGTTGGAACAGTCTCGGAAGAAAATATTCAAATACCTCGACCGTCTCGTTCACCTACATCTATCCGTGACTGTTCGCTAGCCCTAACCCGCTACCGTCTCGACTCGAGTCATCATGGAACACAACATGAACTCCAGCTTCAACTCCAAAATGCAATCGTACAACAGAGATGCATTGAATGAGTTCGTCATGCTCCCTGTGTCACGGGAAATGATCACCCACCTTGCTATACAGGCATCGAAAGTCATCCGCTGCGAAAGCCATGTGACCGCATCATCCACGAACCAGCATGGCCAACCCACACCTCCCAGCACTCCTCCCGTGGATCCTGCCGACAACTTTCCTCCTCTACCACCCCTAGAAGCCTTTATTTCGTCTATAGTTCACCGATCACAAGTCCAGGTACCCACCTTGATGACTTCGCTGGTCTTCCTGGCTCGTCTTCGTGCTCGATTACCACCTGTGGCGAAGGGCATGCGATGCACAGTTCATCGCATCTTCTTGGCTTCCTTAATCCTGGCCGCCAAGAACTTGAACGACTCGAGTCCGAAGAACAAGCACTGGGCACGTTACACTGCTGTGCGAGGTTACCCAGGATTTGGCTTCTCCCTGGCTGAGGTCAATCTAATGGAGCGACAACTTCTGTTCCTTCTAGACTGGGATACTCGCGTCAATGAGGAAGATCTGTTCGAGCATTTTGAGCCCTTCCTGGCTCCCATCCGCCGACAATATGAGATCGCCGAGCAAAAGGAAGCTATGGCTCAACAGCATCACCACGACTGGTGGCGATTGAATGCTTCTGCCGAGTCTTTAGCTGCTCGTCTTCGTCGTCAGAAGCAGGAAATGCGGGGAGATGTTGGCTCTTTGTCTCAGCGAAGATCGCAGTACCTCACAACCTCCACTATTCAGCAACAACAACCGCACGCTGTCAGCCGCAATTCTCCATTGGCCATGGTCGAAGATACCGATCGATACAGCCCATATCCTCGCCGCCGCGCTTCACCCTACCGCAGCGCCAACCGCTCAATCTCCCCTCCCTCCATCAAGGATGTCCCTGCCTTGTCGCGCACGGAAACCAGCAATTCCTTGGCCCCATCATCCCGATCTTCTAGTGTCGCACCTAGTGTCCGCAGCACGCCCGGTAGTATCAGCACTTGCTCATCATCCGTGGATGAGGTAATGGTCGTCGACGGAAGCGCCAGCCCCGCCAGCTCAGCGCTCAATTATAGCTACGTCAATGTCAACGTGCAGCCCATGAAGTCTCATCCCAAGCAACACCCTTCAATGTCAAACATTACGCAACAGCCAAGCAAGAAAATCAAGACAAGCAACAGCCTGGGAGGTTCAGGTGGTGGTCTGATGGCCCGATTCCTTGCTTCTGCCACCGGTGCCTACCGCCGCAATGCCGTCTAAACGATCGTCACCTCATGGAAAGTGACCGAGCTGGTTTTCGCATTTCCTTAAATCTCTTTCTTTCCTTTGTCATGACTCATCTATGGAGTTGCTTACTTATAATCATCTGGAAGAGCTACAGGGGTATACTTTACTCCATTATCTGTCAGGAAGGGAAAGGCTTTTATACCCATTTTCTTTTCGTTTCTACTTTCATACACTGCATCTGGCATGGCATGGCGTTTTCTTGTTTATTTTCTTAAGATTTTCAATTGTTTATTATGTTTTCGGTTTGAGGCGTTACTTCCATTTTGTCTCCATTGATGTGCGGTGTGTGAGAAGTGATGGTCAATGGAGTTGTTGGATGTTACAAAAAATTAAACATGTTTGAGTATCTTACCCATCTACTAATCAATATGACTGGACTATTGGCTTTGAGCTTTCGAACTAGACTGAGTAGACAATAGATAAGAATACAAACGTACCGGTTCTCTTAATGCGCCGGGACTTTCTAACTCCATTTGAATGCCCACCCCCTCGCCGCCCTGACTCACTGAGAAGGACTGAACACGGCCCTGAGCGCCGTGATCATAACAGGAACCCATATATAAGCTCACGTTGTAATGTGTTTGTTCCTGACCCGTCGGTTCCATCAAGCTGCCCCTATCTCATTTATAGCTACCCGGTACAGTATGTTTAGAATGCAATGGAACGCAGCTCAGTGCAACGCCTCCATTCCGGGTCAATCTAATATCTCGCCATGGCCTTCATCCTTTGAGTCGACATTAGCTTTCTTTTCGAGCAGTAGCTTCACTACTGCTTCATGACCGTTTTCAGTTGCTACTAAGAGCGGTGTCTGACCATCATCATCTGCTACGTCGACATCAGCATTTTTCTCAAGCAGCATCTTGACTGCTGCCTCATGACCCTTGAAGGCTGCCCATAAGAGCGGTGTTTGGCCATAATTATCTTTTGGATTGATTTCTGCATCCGTATCGAGCAGCAGCTTCAGTACTGCTTCATGACCGAACTTAATTGCCTGTAAGAGTGGTGTCTCGTTAAAGTCATCTTTCAAGTCAACATCAGCATTCTTATCAAGCAGCAGCTTCACCAGTGCTTCATGACCGTCTTGAGCAGCCCAGAAAAGCGGTGTCCGGCCATAATAATCTGTCGTGTCGACAAAAGCAATCTTATTAAGCAGCAGCTTCACTACTGCTTCATGACCGTGCTGAACTGCCCGTAGGAGTGGTGTCTTCTCAAAATCGTCCATCAAATAAGCATTAGCATTCTTATCAAGTAGTAGCTCTACTACTGCCTCATGGCCATTTTCAGCAGCCAGAGAAAGTGGTGTATAACCGTCACAATCTATCGCATCGACATCAGCATTCTTGTCAAGCAGTAGCTTCACTACTTCTTTATGACCGAAGATTGCTGCTCGAAAGAGTGGTGTCTGCTTAAACTTATCCTTCAAGTCAACACTGGCATTCTTATCAAGCAACAACTTGACTACTGTCACATGGCCCTCCTTGGCTGCTCGTGAGAGCGGTGTTTGGCGGAAATCATTATCCGTCCAGTTGATATCAGCATTTTTATTGAGCAGCAGCTTTACTACGGCTTCATGGCCGTTTTCAGCTGCCCATGAGAGCGGTGTTCGACCAAAACAATCGTTCGTATCTGCGTCAGCGGAACTTTCTAACAGAGCTGATGTGGATTTTGAGAGTCCAAAGTATGCTGCGAGGTGCATACCTGTCATCCCAAATTTGAATGATCGTCCATATCCATTATATAACATAGCCTGGCTACAAGCAGACACTTTGGACTTAGATCTAAGGAGATCTAAAATCAGCTTTCCACCTTCAATTGGAGATTCGACAGCGTGATATCCCCAATTCTTTGCCGCATAAATATAGAGAACATGTGACCTGAATCTCTCCATCAAGTCCTGTTCCGTCGGGGCGCACCCAGCTTCAAAATCTTGAAATAACAAGTAGGTCACACATTTTTCCGTGATCTCAGTGTGGGCATTTGGAAACCACGTTGCCCAATTTCGCTCGAAGTACTCCTGCGTTGTATAGTGGACCAAATGGACCACGTCACTTTCTTTATCAAAAGTTACCAATCCAGCGCACAGAGAGACAATAAGTCCAATATCCGCCACATTCTCTGGGTCAAGTTGGGACTCCATTACTTCAACAGCTAAGGCATGTTGAAGCTCCGCTGAGGTTAGGCGTCTCTTAGCACAGGAAATCCACGATAGAGCCTGCATGGCCAATTCTCGGTGTTCTGGGATCTGTTCTTGAACACGCTCCATGGCTTGCAAATAAGCGTGATCCAATGTCTTGGGTCTGTCTTTGGGTGCCTCAGGTAGTACCTCTAACTCCCCAAGTGCAATTCTAATCGCTTTTGCCGTTGTCTTACAGGCTAGAGAATCAACATAGAGTTGGGCAAGAAGAAACCTAATCAATGTCAGTTAGCTTGATCACCCCTCCCCCAAAACAGATACGTACATCCCGTCCACTGCCCTAGCGATCTTGCCCTTTATGTCCATTTGGAGAACTTTATCTTTCAGAATCCAGGACGGGAAGTCTTGCAATCTCTGATCCAGATATTTCTCCACGTCCGTATCATTAGCACGGATTTCAAGTTTGATGCTTTGGTTAAATTTGACCTCAATATCCTGGATGTACCGCGATGTTGCAAAGATATTTATTCCAACCTTGGCCTGAAGGTTGAAGATCTCTCGGAGAAAAATGTCACGGCCTTCGTAGGAAACTTGGCATTCATCTAGCGCATCGACAATGATAAAAGTCCTTGAATAAGTAGCGGTGATACGGAGTAATATGTCCCGAATGTCATCAAGCGCCGGGCGGCTTTGCCTAGTTTTATGAAGGTTGTATAGATCTTTTAGAGTCTCAGGTATAGAAGGCTGCTGCTGGGCTAATTGCTTCAGCAGGCTCACAACCAGATCGGCGGACTTTTGTTCATGCTGTTGCCGGAAGTTGCAATAAAGATATGCAATGCCAACACTTTGGTCGTTCCCAAACTTGTCATGAAGGTAACGAATAACAATTGATGTCAGCATGGTCTTGCCCGCTCCTGGCATCCCAGGACAGAAAAGAGTTTGGTTACTCCGTGCAAGCCACTGCTGGAATTGATCTGACTTCAAGAACCATTCTCCAGTTCCTTCTTGCTGCCGGGCTACCAGATCACTTTGTTGCAGAGCATAATTCACTGGTGTAAGCCAATTTATAATGATTTGAAACTCTTGATCATCTCCACTTTGGCTCAGCTTCTTGACACTTGCATCTAAATCATGAGTATCCTTCCGAATTTCTTGCACTAGACCTGGGTAAGCAAGATTGTCGCTGAGACATGTCTCTAGACGACTAACCTGTCGAAAAAATCTGCGTAATCTTTTGTTCTGTCTCCACTTATTAGATTTTTGGACATTTCCATACAATGCTAGAAATCACTTACTGCAGATATCTGCGACTAAACTCTCTTGTGATACCCCCTTAGGCACATAACCCAGCAGCTCCTTCGAAAAAGCCGCCGCGGCTAGCGCAGCATAACCTTGCCATTGTTTGTTCTTGTGCGAGTCAGCATAATCACATATGCCACGAATGACTAGACAGGGAAAATCCGCCATCAGGCCTGCTGCCTCCATCTCAAAACACAAGGCACCAGTCTCCTTGCGAATAGCCTCCCTCTTCTTTGCGTTTTTGATTAGGGTATTCCCAGAAGCGATCGTTCCGTAATGAGTATGTGGATTACTATCCTCACGAGCGAAACGATCCTCCTCCCAAATCACTGGACATAAATCACAGGATGAGGCATCGTCAAGATGCTCGTACTCTTGTTTGAATAAGCGGTCGGACTCGTCATCAGGCCGGCTAAAGGTTTTCTGTGTTCGTGTATTTCGTCCGATAGCTTTCTCGAGGTAATGAGGATACTGAGGATCATCATACAGTTCGGCTGCCCTTAGTTGAGCCAGCGCGTTCAGCATAGGCTTCGGTGGGCTATTCAAGGATCCAATAAGATGGAACTTCCCGTCTTCGTTGATCTTCCCCATGTCGTGTTGAATGACACCGCCATAACGGCCTTCAGGACAACTAACCACAATATCTCCTAAGCGAATGTCGTGTACCGCTGATGGAGCTCCTCCTCCAATGCCTACCATCAAGCCAATGCGAAGTGAGTCACTGAACGTTCGCATCATATTGATGGCGACTGTGGTAGCCGAAGTGGTTCCGTACTGTCCATCCGGCAGACATGCGATCACGACATAGTGCCGCCCAATCCGGCCCAAGGTGTAGGTGTTAGTATCCGATTTTTCTTGCTCCTGAAGGATGCCGAAATTCTCATCGAGCATCTGGATCGCGGCAGCCGCTTCAATCGGCAGGGCGCATATCCATCCGATCTGGAACTCCTTCTTGGACGGAGTTTCCATTGCTGACTCTCATCAGATTGCAAGCCTGTATCCAATATGTGATGAACGTAAACAGAGATCAGCAGCACTGAACATTCCTTCTCACTCAAGTCTTGGCAGAGGGGAACTTTTGGAGCCTTGACAAGGCTGAACAACGAAAGAATAAGAAGGCTAATTTTGAGGTTCTGCGCGGCAAGAAGCCAATCATGATTGGAAGCCACTCAAGCTACAGTTTGCAGGCTATTATGCCGCATGTCTACCTTTCATTTCCCAGAACTCGAGAGACATGACCTGACCATTGACAAGGCAAACGAGTGTATTTGAGTGTAATCTAAACTCATCATGCTCGTTCAACGCAGCTTCTCGTGTCACGAATCTTGTTAGGCTCGAACTGAAACTACGATTTGCTCTGACGGGATGCTTCTTGATAACAGACTGTGATTACTTCTTGCTCAATGTTCGGCACGGGATTGTACTGATGAACATAAACTACCCGTAATTAGTGATTCAAGAATCTCAAGATAGCCCAAATGGGGCAAACACTAGATAGGAAGGGTGTAAGAAATGCTTGGAAATACTGAGCCAGTGCGGCTAGTGTTAATTAAACATGAGAAGCTTCATAGTCATTGAGCGCTCAATGAGCAATAACAGAGTCCCCAACATTCATCACACAACGATACTGAACGGTTCGGTAAGCATGAGTCCAGACCATAATGTACTCAGTGAGCAGCGCCTTCACAAAAGCGGCAGCAGCTGAAAAAGGAAGAGTCCCTCTGGCGGGAAAACTATGATTCGCACAGGTTACCCAGGCACAGCATCGGGAGATCGCCGTATTGAGTCATTCAGGAGGCGTCGCATGACAACCCTCGAAGTATGACCTCTACTTACAGGGCTAATGTCGCTGGAAATCAACATGTGAGAATGCACCTGAATGGTACGACATCTGGTCGCTTAAACCTATCCTAAGTGTGGCATGAGCTGGTCACACGACTGTGGAGATGGAGGGGAGTTAGGGCTAGATCATCGGGCAGCTAGTATGTACCAGCCGTGGTGGTTGCACCCCTGTTGCATCTCAAAGAAAGAGGTGAATATACCTGAGAAATGAATGCTACAGCAGTATTACATGGATTTCGATGAGTATTACGGAGGAACGAGCATGGCGTATAAAAGAAGCTGTTTGCGGTTGATGCCTCAGGCACTGAGCATAAAGTTCTGAGCGGGACTAGCCCCTCCTTCTGAATCAGGACTAGCCTCGACGTCACTCCGTTGATTGTCTGATGCAAGCTCGACTTTTTATTTTTAATTTTTATTTCATTTGGATTTTTCTTTCTTCTGGCCTCTGGGGAATAAATCAATTGTGAGGATTGACAGGCAGAATGCCTTCGTCAACATGCCATCTCCCTAACGGGCATACCTTCTCGGTGACGCCAGTCTTCGGAGGAGTAACGTTCAAGGAAACAGATGCCTGTGTTCACAACCCATCATTTCCTCCAGGATGGACGGTCGTCATTCATACTGAGAAAGTGATCGAATACGGTCATGCAGATGACGAGCATCAAGTACACGATAGTAATAATACCGCTATAAATACGACAACTGCGCCAGAGCCAAAAGTCCGTATTTCTACTTTTAGAAAGCCAACGTTACGGAACGATTGCATGTTCATTTCTTCGATAAATAATCCTAGTGACTTCAAGACTCCTGTTTCGCCTTCACGTCAAATTGCCATGATGCTTTGGGCGACCCTTTGGTGGTACTTTCATGAACCAGAGCCAGATCTGCATCTGATAACCGAAGCTTCAGCAAACACAGCAGAGCTAGGCAGACCAAAAGGCGAATGGCGGGTGAATATTAAAAGAGAAGGGGTCTTCAAGGGCAGAAATCTGCTACAGAAGCTGGAGCGTATGGGATTGATCTCGAATGAAGATTCGTCAGTAGGCACAGAGTCATTCGAGGTTCGCAACTCGGCCAACTGGGCGAGGATGTTTACGAGTCGGCGGAGTTTCTGGCAGCTGGATCCTCGGATATTTATCTTCTCGCAGTCTCAGACGAATGTTACACCGGTCAATGCCGCTTCTTTGTCACCTCTCAATTCACCATACGGTTCTCGGGCTGCTTCTCCAACTCTGGAAAGCCTCCGAATCGTGGAAAGCAGCGCGTCTCCGTCTGATTCGCCGCCTCCTTTCCACGTTCTAAATTCTCTCGCTGGACCGTTTCACTCAAGTAGTCATTTACCAACGTACTATCCACCAGCTCCGACTCAATATATCTTTACAAATGGTGTCCGTCATCCTCTCCGTCAACGGGCTCCGCATCAGGGAGAGACGTTTTATGTGCGCTTTGTCCCAAGTGTTGGGCAATATCTTTCATTCCGTGTACCGTTGCTCAATACAGCAAAAACGAGCGGCCCGTATCACAGCCAAACACCATCCACATCATCACTACTACCCCATGTTCCCAGTCCTTCTGTGATGTCCGATCTGGACCTATTACACAAATGGATGAACGATCCACGCGTCAATGCAGCATGGGGTGAAGCAGGATCAAAAGCCAAAATTGAAGAATTCTTAAAACAAGGTCTTAACAGCCGGCATAGTTTCCCTGTCTTTGGATGCTGGAATGGTAAACCATTCGGCTATTTTGAAATATACTGGGTCAAAGAAGACCGTTTTGGGCGACTCCTGAATAGTGTCGGCAACTATGACCGAGGGCTGCATGTATTGGTTGGTGAGGATGAGTTTCGTGGCCCTCATCGTGTGCGTATCTGGCTTAGTTCGCTGGTGCATTATTGTTGGCTGGCTGATCCACGTACGGAGACTGTTTTGCTGGAGCCTCGAGTGGATAATATAAAGTAAGCGTCCTCATAATATTCCCGAACTTGTTGATTGCCTAACGTGATTGCAGGCTTATATCGTATCTCACGGAGCTAGGCTTCTACAAAGAGGGGGAAGTCAGCTTTCCTCACAAGCAGTCCGCAGTGATGAAGATCAATCGTGATAGTTGGAATCAGCCAGCATTATGATATGATCATCTATAAAAGAGTCCTTGAATTTCTCTTTGCACCGGCATCATTAGACGATTGATACCCATTTCTTCACATGGTGAAACATTGCTGTTCTATATTTAACTGTGGCGAGTATCATCCGCATCTCCGAGGCTGATTACCAACATCTTGCCACAATTAATAAACTTCTAGCGCATGTCTTCAACCGATTTGCCATACATTTAATACATATTTATTCGCATCAAAGTAGTAAACGTAGACACTGTAGAGCTGAATCGGACATAAGACAGAGGACTCGGGCTAGGCCGGTTGCGGAAGTAAGAGCCGGCGATAAGCGTCCCTCCATCCCCGCGGTGCTCGTATTCTAGGTACGAGCCAACAAATAAATGTCATCTTTCCCAGTCCTACCAATCAATAACTCCCTATACATGCCGATTGAATAGATACCTTCATTATCTGTATTCTTCTGACTTGATGCAAACATGCCCCTCACAATCCTCTCCGGCGCACAAGTCCGCGCATTACTCCTCTCCCTCTCTCGCGACGATGTCCTCACCCTCCAACACAACCTCGCCGACGCATTGCGCGAATACTCAACCGGGTCCCAAGAACAGGGCTGCTCAGCATCATATCAACCACACCGAACCGCGATCACAGGCAACGATGGCAAAACCACCATCTTCATGCCGGCGAGCACCGGCAAGACGACGGGCGTCAAGATCTTGTCTCCACCACTGACCTTCTCCCCCGTGACCGATAAGCCTGGATGTACGACTGTGGGACAGGAGTTTGCGAATTCGAGACAATTAGCCAAGGTCTCGTTGTCGTTAGAGGAATATTCATCTAGACGGTCTAGTAGTTCGCTATCGGCCGATGTGAGCTCCATGTCCCTGACACCTTCGCAAGAGGACGACGGTGGTAGCGTTGCCGGTGACGACAGCGAGGTCGAATCAGGCTCATTTTCATCTTCCACGGGTGATGGCGCGCCAAGCATAAATCATCAATCACTGAGTTCGCAATCGGGCAGTCCGAGGGCATCGAAATCATACATGGGGAGCGTCCAACATCTCTCCGGCAAAGCATGGCCGCCCGTCGGAGCCCGCGACTCATCTCCTCGAGGCACATTGACGCTCGTCGGCCAGGACGGCCTCCCCATCGGCCTGATCAGCGCACAGGATCTAACCGCATTCCGCACGGCACTCACATCGCTATTCGTCTTCAATAAACGCAAACATGTCAAAACAATCACCGTCTTTGGCGCGGGTAGACAAGCATACTGGCACATTCGCCTTGCTCTTTTGCTTCGCGGCCCCGAAGTGAAACGCGTATATATCATCAACCGCTCCTTTGACCGCGCCGCAAAACTTTTGGCAGATATCTACGCAGCGGAGAACGCATCGTGGCGGTCCGACGTCAAATTTCACGCCTTCAGCAGTGACTTTGTCGAATATAACCGTCTCTCGCGCGAGGCAGTCCGCAAAGCAGATGTAATTTTCTGTTGCACACCATCCCTCGAACCACTTTTCCCCGCGGAGTTTCTCACATCGACCGAGGGACGGCGAAAGGGTAGACTGATCATCGCTATTGGATCGTATAAATCGCACATGACGGAACTACATCCAGACATTCTAAAGAATGAAGTCAAACCACCCACTCAAAACGCACATCATTACCACAAACATGCCCAACGAGGTGGTGTCGTGTTGGTAGATAGTCTTGAAATGTGTCTACAGGAAGCAGGCGAGATTGTGCAGGCAGGGTTGGGCCCTCATCAACTCGTTGAGATTGGGGAGTTGATGATCATGAAACATGCCGCGAGATTAGGAATAGAGCAGCAAAAGGGGAACAGCGAAGAAGGGTTGAAGAAGTGGTTGGAGAAGGGGAATGTGGTGTATAAATCTGTAGGCCTTGGACTAATGGATCTGATTACGGGTAACGATATGATAGATATTGCGAGGAGGAGAGGTGTTGGGACTTTTATTGATGATTTTGAGTGATGTTTCTTGTCAGCCTGTACATTTATTTATGATACCTAAGTGTTTGTTTGAACGGTACCTGAAAATAGAATTACAATTGAACGAATGGTTGAAAACCTCATGACCTGTACCTGTATTCATATGACTTAAAAATGGTATATAAGAAAAATCCCACAAAACGACTCCGACCCAATCCACTAAACCGAGACATTTAAGAACACAACGAAGAGAAAAAGTTACATCCCCCATAAATCATCATCATTCTTCACCATATCATCCTCGTGCAACACCTTCAGACCATTGGACTTATCAATACGTTTCCGATCCCGTTTCGTCACGAGCCGACTCGGCGTCATAGGCGTTACAGGCGTAAAAGGCATGTACGGACTGTATGGTGTAGGCATACCGGTGCGTGGTCCACCGGGGGCATGGACCGGTCTTTCCAAGATGGTAGTCTTTGTAGGCGGTGCGCTCATGGGAGGATTGAATTGTTGCCGGAATGGAAGGGTGGAGTTGCTGCTGTTTATACTCAGCGGCGCAGGAGCATTAGCGCGCATGCTGCTTGGTGTGCTGATGGGTTGGAGCATGAATCCTCGAGGGGTTTGCATGGAGTTGGAACCTGGCAAAGGTGCTGTCGGTGGAGGACCCGGATTGTAGATTCGTGGTGACATTGGTGGTGCGCTGTCTTGGAATGTGGCTGCTGTAGCTGTTACGGCGGCTGTTTCCGCTGGATCGGGTGATTTCAATGGTGGTGAAATGGGGAGCTCGCGGACAGAGCGTGGTGATTTCAGTTTGTTAGAATTAGAGGATGAGCGTACGGGACTGAAAATGGATAAGTTTGAAAGTCTGGAGAGTCGTTGACTTGTTCGGGATTTGGTTGATATGCTTCCCTGTCGGGGTGATAAGGGTGCCTGGACGACTGTAGGCTGTAGTGGAAAGGAAGGATATTGATTGACAGCGTTTGGCTCTGCATATCGTGGCGAGGCCAGGGGAGTAGCGATTGGGGTTATAGGCTGATTATCAATCACAGGCGAGGTATGAGCAGACGCCTTTTTGGCATCCTGTTCCATGACCGCCGCATACAAAAATTCCATCTCTTCTTGCGCTCGTCGTCGGTCCGCGGTCACGACATCCTCATCAACAGTAGCAACACTGCTGTTCATCGAGCTCTGGGCTTTGTGGCCCTTGGTCACACTTGTCCACGACATATTCCAGCCGCGTGGTTTGACCGGACTCGGGAACTGGGTGTCAACTGAGTAACCGGAAATAGGGCTTGGATCGGTGCTGTTGGCGAATGGATTGGCGAAAGGTTGCAGCATTACCATATCAAGGGAGTAGTTGGAGGTATGAGCTGCTCGGCGGAGTCGTCTTCCTACAAAGAGCAGAAGAAAGACGACTATAGCGTCAAAGATCACGTAGCTGGCTGCAATTCCGCCTATTTGAATAGGTAATTCACTCGATTTATTCGAATCTTCGGAGCGTCGTATAACAGTAATGGATGATTCACCGGTAGCAACCGGCTGAGCAAGAATCGTTGGCAGTAACGAGCAGGATGTGACAAGCAAAATCGAAACCCAAGTACTATCCCGAGTTGAACAGAAAATGGACATGCTGAGAAATGTCGGTGGACTCGGGATGTTTTATACGGACTTTGCTCTTCGCATCTGGGCGGGAATGGAACACAACGGAGACCTCCTGTCAATCAAATCTCGAAACCACACGAGTTAGACGTTGGAGCAGCATGAGAGGGGTTGACACAACAGGTAGATATATGGGGAGATCATGCTCCTGTGCTGTGCTTCGGATATTCTTAGGCGCATAGTGGAGAAGTGAGAGTTTTCTGTGACGGACGAGTTGCCGGGCCGCATTGGGGGGTCGCCAGAGCTTGAAGATGTGCTGGGGGCAGTGATTGGCCGCTACAGATGTGAAGATGTGAAATTGAAGTCGATGGCTGCAGCCCGTCTTGCCAATGATTCTTGTTTCTGCAGCAGGGAACGTCACCTGTGTTTGCGGTTATGATTGGCCGATGCAGGCAAATCGACGATGCACGCGGGCAGCCAATCATGTCCCTCAACCAATGTTTCTCGCTGTTTAAGCGCCCGCCAAGACCCGCACGGTCCACAGCTTCCGATGGATTGAGTCAAATCATATTTAGTTTCTATGCATTTACATGATTGGCCAGTCTACACTCTACCAAAGGTACATTCAATATTAAATGAGGTAGGTACCTTACATGTTACTCACGCCTACAAAGAATACTCATCATTGAACTAACCCACAGTATCTCCCTTCCCGAGCCCGTAGAGCAACGTAATTGCCACCAGCGCAGCGCGAGAGAACATAATCCAAAATGCAGCCCTACATTCCTGCATGATAACTGCTTTCTGGTAGTTGTCACTTGAACGGGCAGTAATACAAGCGGCTGCTCCCAACGGCTTAAGCCTCTGGATAGGATGTGGTTTTAGTCACGGACGCCCATTGGTACAGATTCTGCTCTAGATCCATTTGGGCAATCAGCGCTGCATTTCCATTTTTATGCTCACAAATTGACATGGGAAATCAGTGATGTGGAATTACTGTGAATTATCTATCTTAAGAATAATGTACAATTGACGGAGGATAAGTACTAAGTCACTTTCTCTCGCCTCCAGAGGTCTCGCCAGAACTCTTTCAATCCATAGCCTTTGGATCGATCTTCATCGTATACTCGCACTTTCTGATTAGACTGTATTATATCTTCCAGCAGATTACCGGCTGGCTTTCGGACAGTAGTCGACGTCTTTCGAGGTGTAGTTGCTCGCACGGTAAGCTCGTCGGCTAGTGATGGGGCTACATCCGCATAGCACGAGTTCAATTCTCGCTCTAGATTCAAGTACGGTTTCTGTGCGAGTCGCGGAGCTTGTAGGTTGTATGACCGTGTCAGATTGTTGATACTTTTGATCTGCAATTCGTGCCAGCCTCGCTCAATAGACATGTAATCCGGATCTCTTAGTGGTGATAAGTGTGGAACAAGCTTGTCAATTTCATTCGACGTGACATCCTCAACCACAGCCGCATCTTTTTCCGTTTTCGCCGGCTCAGTGCGCGGTACAGCTACAGCGCTTGGTCGCCCAGAAGTTATTCGCCCATCATGGCTGATCTGGGAATAACTAGGCAGAACCACCGGATCGTCCGAAGTGAGCGACGCTTCGATTTTCTTCTTTTCCACTAGCCGAGCTTCCGCTGCTGCGTACCCTCGCGCGCGTCGCCGTTGTTCTTCCAAAGAACCCCCTTGGCTCGAAATCAATCTGGCGGCATGTCTGCGCCATTCCGTTCGTAGCCTCTGTCTGAATCGGTCAATTTCTCGAGCGAGATCTTGTTGTTTTTCTATCCAAGGCGGCACGATTTCTTGCTTCTGAATGATCTTGTTCATGAAATACTCGGTTGTGTCAATATAAGCGCTGTTCGCATTATGATCCGTTGTTGTATGTTTGCCTTTTCCTCTCGGCAGATTCTTGAACTGGCCTCGCGCGATGGCATCTTCGATTCGCTCATTTGCGAGCGAGGATAGCCCCGATAAGGTCATGGGTAGCGAGCGTGCTCCAGCCTCAAACCGCGCAGTGAGTTGGCTTCTCATCTCTTCTCTCTCTTTGTCCGATAAGCCCAAGCTCTGACTCAGTGCATATGTTTGTGTCTTATCCCGCGCACTTGCGAGACGACTTGCGGTTGAGTGGCGAGTCTTTGCTCCCGGCTTCAGATTCACGTTGACGGGCATCGCAGGACTCGGGATCTTGAAGGGAATTCGCATGGGCTTTTTGGCGTCATCGAGCATTCGAAGTGCGGTGTCTTGGACGTTTTCTGTTCCGCGCCAAGGTGCTGCTATGGCATGTTCGCGAGTACCTTTTCCTGCGCTTGCCTTGATATATTATTAGTTGATCTGCAGATGGAAAATTTGCGCAAACACCAGACTCACAGGCGTTTCTAGTACAGAAAAGGCCTGCGCATTATCGCTCTTGAATGAAGCAGCCTTGATCTTCTCTTCCAGAGCTCGTTTCAGATCATCCGAGAAGCCCGCTTCCTGTAAAGTCTTCCGTGCTGATCGTTCACCTTCAAGGAGAGACTCTTCAGTCATCTCAGCCAATCTGCGGGATAGAGCACCTTCTTTGTTGTTCCCAAAAGGTTGGGAGCTACTGTTTGGTTTCTCATTTTTTCGAGATGATGAAGCGGACAAGGTCCGTCGTGATGATGACGGCGTGCGCTTAGTGATCGATGGAAGACGTCGTTGGGCTTGAAGACATGATGTACAGAGAGTACAACAAGGAGAAGTTCGTGTTATCCCTATCATGGACGGCTGTAACCTGTGAATGGATTCTGGAACAGTTATCAAGAAGAGAGGGAGGTTGTTGATGGCAAGTTTAATAATCGTTATCGGACGACGTCGTCTACATACGTAACGTCAAATTGTATTTCGATTGAATTACATTTCTGCACATGTATTGTTCTAATTCCACGTTCGCTTGCTATTCGTCCGTTTCTCAACTCTGTTCAACCCTTCCAGTCCTTGCCAGCCTAAAATTGGGCACAGTTGAAAATTCCCGAAACAGAGCTTTATTTTCGACTTCCACTAGAAAAAGGGACGATATTACCTGTCTTAGCAAAGAGAGCTTGAAGGATTAAAGATCCAAAAATTAAAAAAAAAACAGACTGCCTCAACACTGGATCGAACAATGGACCTTTGCATCTCTATCCACTCAGGGGATACAAGTGCAACGCTCTACCACTGAGCTATAAAGGCCAGCAACAAGGGTGAGAGTCTGGAAGTGTATCATAATCAGGTTTGGGTAAAGATAACTTACAAATCTTTGCAGTCCATCTGTATGTATTCGAATGAGCATGGCCAATCAGAATGTGCCGTGTCGGATGTGCTGAAACGTAATATTGGTAAAATTACAATTTTGGCGCCAAGAAGATAATCGGCCGATATTGATCCTTTTCTTCGGTCTTGGCATTCAGCACCAGCCAAAACTTCGGCCAGTCTCGCTGCAAGCTGCTTGACACAAGGCATCCTCTCATCCATTTTGGGTCGAATCATTTTCAGTTACAGCCTCAACGAGCTGTCAGCTCTTATATCTTTTAAAATGCCTGCCAAAGGTGCCTCGACTCGTCTGAACCCAGTGCGGTTGCAGACCATTCAACACCTTCGAGTGCGACGACCGAACCAACAACAACAGAATTCTTGCGCTACAATCATGTCCTCTATGCTGAGTACGTTATTCCGAACTTATCAATCAATTGATCTATATAAATGAAGAGGGGAGTCTCTAACACGCTGCTGCCTAGATTGCTGGGCCTCAGCCGGACAGGGAAATGAAGGGTGCTCCGGTTTGGAGGAATCGTTAAAAGCATGCATGGATGGAAGGGTACGTCTTCCCCAATGTTCTATTTGATAATATTAGAAGGTACACTCACTAACCACTATACAGAGAGACTCAACCTCCTCCAACAACGCCGTTAACTACCACCTGATGCGCATGTTCCCTAAGGTTTCGGGCCCGCGAAAGCGAGAAGGTCGCCTGGGTTAAATGCTTTCTGTTAATTACCAATTCAAACAAAAATCTCGATTTCGTCGCATATACTGGAGTTTCGGGCTGGATCTGAGAGTGGGCATCTGTTGACTACGAAAGGATATGGATGCTTCACTACAGTGTATGATTATGTGAGGAAATTTTGTACAGTACAAATATTAGTTCTTTTGCGCTCATATACTTTCGATGCTGCTTCTATAATCTCCTCGATTTATACTTACGCCTATGCTCTCGCGCCGTTTCTATCTCTATCTGGCTGTTTTATGACGATGATGGTGTTGGGAACGCCATGCCTGCGAACAGCGCTGGTTCCTCGACGTTGTGGTGCTGGTAGCTATGGTATGTGTTAGTATGGATCAATACAAGGCGCTTTGAAAGGGAGCTAGAAGGCTTACCTCAGCACACCAATTCCACCTGGTTCAAGCATCAATGACAGCGGAAACTCCATAGGGTATCCCAGCCATCGTTTCACAAAAGCCCTTAGCAAGTGTCCATGTGCCACGAGCACAATATCAGCCGGACCAGGCTCACCATGCATATGGTTGACCTGGAATGATCGAATCTCTTTAATCAAATCATCCAAACGATCCGTTACTTGCTGCGCCGATCTGCATCACAGCCGTTATACGTGAGTAGAAGTTTCATCAAGTCGTTCGCTTGGGAGGTGGCATACTCTCCACCCTCACACCCATCCCGCCATATATCCCATGGCCTCTCCGTATCAAGGCCATGCTCTTTCCTCAAAGCCCGGATCTGACTCGTTACCATTCCTTCATATTCACCATATCCCCATTCCGCCAATCGATCCGTCGTCGACACATTTTTTGATGCGTCTACAGGCGTTGAAAAGAGTAATTCGTACGTTTTTTGAGCCCTCTTTCTAGGACTCACGTATACATGTGCAATACGCGAGGGATCGATGAGTTTTCCGGGACCGACGAGGACGCGACCTGAATTCTGGACTTGGGTTACGCCGTGCGCTGTGAGTTCGAGCTCGGTGATGCCGGTGTATTGGCCGGATTTTGTCCATTCGGTTTCCCCTACACAGGAAGTCATTCAGAGTTGACGATCTTGTTCAATTGCCGTCAGGATATCATAGGAAGGACCTACCGTGTCGCGCAATAAACACACGAGGGGTGCCTGCGTCCTTGTCGGGCATGACGTTCAATCAGATAGTCGCTGTCGAGCTTATATGAAGTTCAATCGATATTCTGCGAGCGCCCAGAAAAGGGTTCAGATAAGAGACTAAGGTAAGATTACTGACAGCAATGTCTATTCTTTTTCCTTACTCTCGTCGTGAAAATGATTGCGGGACAAAGTTTTGGAGGGGCCGTCGGAGAGACTCCGATATGTCCCTCTTCCGGCTGCGGTGAACTCATCGATCTACCTCGATTTGAAGTGGAACTTCGTATTGAATTTACTTGCATTGTAGTCTTGATATATCTAGCTACGATGCTCTGATTAAACACCAAGGTGGCTCTGGAGTGGCTTTGTGCTTTGATTCATCGCTCGTGTTATTACGTCATTTCAATGTCGACTATACTCAAGCTCTACCTTTCAACCTCAAATGCGCTCAAACCGAAGAATCAGTTTGTCACCGGTCGGCTTTACCGTATACGCATCAATGGCCTCAATGCCCTCGTCATCCACGATTGCGGTTTTATAGTTGCTGTATATCGCCGTTGTTACGAGTTTCATCTCTACATCTCTATAGTTAGTTTGAGGTTCGCAGACACACCAGACAGACTATAGCATACCTTGAATAGCAAAATTGCTACCCACGCACATTCTTCCTCCGCTGCCAAAAGCCCAGAACCATCTTCGCATCTCCTCCATTTCCGGGGAGTTGTAATCCTTGAGCCATCGACGTGGTTGCCATGACTCAGGCTCTGGGAATACATCAGGGTTGCGATGAAGGGAATATGCTTGTGCATTAACCCTCACGTTCGGCGGTATGTTGTGGTATCCGACGAGTGTTGACGATGGTGCCGGTGTTACCCGGGGCTGTATTCCTGGGATCGGCGCATGAAGTCGAAGGGTTTCCATGATGACTGCTTGTAGAAACGGCAAGGCGTCGATCTCTTTGGCTCCTGGCAGCTGCTTGGCAGCGTCTGATGTAGGAGCCCTGTTGATCTTGGTTGACAGAGTTTGTAGCTCTTTGCGTAACTCTTCTTGGATATCGGGGTTCTTGGACAGCTCCCAGTAAAGATAGGTAAGCCCTACAGCGCTTGTCTCATGTCCTGCAGTGAGTTGATCATATGTCTCACAAGCGATGTCTATTTTTGCTTTTTTCAATTTCTGCGAGTTCGATGCCATATCTTCCTTTCCAAGGTTCATTTGCTTCGTTATTGATACTTTCATCTGCTTATAGACTGTGGGTTCAATGCGCGGGTCGGTAGAAGCAAGTGACTTCTCCGCCTTGTCACACAGATCCATATTCCAGTCATCCATAACCTTGGTGGCATCACGGCACCATTGTGGGATGATGGGTATTCCAATGGCTTGACTGAAAGTTACAAGGCCCGGCACCTCTTGGTAATAGAACTCGAAAGGCTTCCTGCATTGGTAATTGTGCAGAAGGTACTTTCGATATGCGACATCTTGGAGCAGATTGGTTGCGTTTAGAAGTCCATACAAGTAAGCCGAGACAAAGTCCATGGTTAGTGCTGAATTCAGCTCGTGTACATCGACTGCTTCTTTAGAAGATGCGGCCGTCTCAAGGATGGGAAGCAATCGCTCGTATATGACTGTGGTGGATATGAGCTTCAATGTAGGCGATGATTGTAGGTATGATTTGGAATATATGTTTGATAGCATGCGTTTCCGAGTGCCATGTTCTTTACTGCCAGTCATAGTAAACATACTGACTGTCCTGATTCCGAGTACCTGTCAATATCTCTCTACATAGAGGGACTTCAAAAGGCTACTCACCCCAGCGAGCCAAATACCCTTGGATACCAGTCATGCTTCTCGAATCCCCCGCCGTAAACGGTCTTGATACCACCATCTACACAATTGATTGATATCTCATGCGGCCCTAACCTTACGATTGGGCCTAGTTTTTCGTGTGCCGCTTGAATTGTTCTGTTGTTCGTTGCTAGGAAGCGTCGCCAAGTAATCCATGCTGATGAAATGGGTGCCGTAAAGTGCGCATTGGGTATCTGAGCCAAAGGAGACAGGAATGCCGGATATAAAATATATTTGTATATGAGAGCAGATAGTGCACCTAGAATGCAAGCAATCTGTACATCTGAAAGAGCCATTTGGACCGCATTAGTCCGAGCTTGCTTCAAGACCCAACCCAGACCCAGGAAAAGAAGTTTTCTTGTAAATAATTCTTACAGCACAGGTATGCCAGAGCTTGCAAATCTCGATATTTTACAAGGCAGAACGTATTGTGGGAGGTAAAGTGGAAGGTCGAGAGGAGGGGCTTATCGCACAGAGACTCTGAGGCAGATAAGATGTGGACGACAAGACCGACGCTTATCAATAAGGCCGAAGTGACGTTAATTTAATTTTGCCTGCCTATCTCAACTTGACTCATCAACAAACAAGAGGACCATCAACTACATTCACTCTATCCGCGGATATCATGCTAGCTGACTTACCATCGGAGATAATATACAGCATTACAACTTACTTGCCAACAGTAACTTCTATCACCCATCTATCGCAAACCTGTCACCGCTTACACAAAATCATTACCGCGGATGGTCGTATCTACCGCCTGTTCATCCGAAATCGATTCCCAACTCTCGGAGATGCTCCACCTTTCTGGAAAGATGTTGTACAAGCTGTCACGTCGCGCTCCCGAGCCCTTGATCGTTGCGCTGTGATAGCACGTTTTGTCGTCCCGTCGAACGCCGCTAAGGTGGTAGGCATCCGTGACACAATAAGACATGATCGTCCGACGATAGGATACCGGCCTACGGTCGATAGCTATGAGATATGGAAAGGAGATCGGTGGCGAGATAGAGAAGATGTGCTTGCTTGGGGCGCTGCGGCAGAAATTGTCCTTCGAATCAAAAGAACGGGGACGGGTGCGCATGAGACGTGGCTGCGCTTCAACGACTTGGAGCATGTGAGTAGTCACGACGATATTTGTGGCATCCACCTTTTAAGACCAGATCACCGGAGTACATTCGGCGGAAAACAGCATTTGATATATGCGCGTGCAAGTGGTGATGTTTCTCATATTGCGATTGATCCCGATGATGCAACGTACCACCAACAACAAACATTCGTCACCAATAATTCTGAAATTCATAGCCTAGATCTCGGAACGGGTCCAGAGCCAGTTCTCGCTGTACATAGATTTGATGGCAACATATCACTATATAGAACGACGACGAACGAGACGAGAGTCACTCCCTTTGCGCAACTCGAGGGCGAGACCGAAGAAGGAACACCCCGTCATTTCATCAAATTTCTAGCTCCATCAAGGCTAGCAGTCGGTCATGGTAAAGTAACAGACAAGATTGTCGTATCTGACTTGGCAGAAGATCGTATTTCGACTCTTCGTGAACTCACATTCGAGGACCCATATCATCGATCGTTATGGCCACAGAGGAAAGCGCGTGTTGGTGCGATTGCGCCGCTTGGAGTTGATTCCCCCGGCGGAAGAGCTCAAGGGGAAGTATTTCTCGCTGGTTGGGGAAATAGCAGAGTGAGGTAGGTTTATTTTCCGTACAAGAGCGTTGAATTGGGTATACTGACTCTAAGTCCGGCAGACTCCATGACCTTCGCTCACCAAAGATGTTTGAGCGCGAGTTTATAGACGTCATGGACAGCAATCCAATCTACTGCATCCAACCTTTACACGACCGCTTTCTCGTAGGCGCGGGATCCGAAGCAATCGTCAACATCTTTGACCTTCGCATGCATAAGGCTTACCACCACTACGAAGCAAAGCCCACATCCACGATATCATCCAATCATGAGACGTCACCAAAGGAATTCTCATTCTTCCTGTCTCACCATCCACCATATATCCCCAGGCATCGTAATTATGGAACTTATCGTGGTCCTATTTACACAATGTCTTCGCCTTCACCTACCTCTTCAACAGTATACACAGGCGTTATTGATGGGCTGATACGTCTCGACTTTGGTTCGACAGATGACTTACTGGGTGATAATACCAGCAACTGGTATCAGGACTACCTTGACCTAGATAATAATGACATCGCCCAAAATTCATCATCGAATCCTAAAAGAAAGAACCATTCAACAGTCGGAGAAAGAATCCTCAAACTCTCGGGCTATGAGCGACCGAGTCTCAAGAACATACCTGCAAGTGCTAAATTGAGGTCTCAAATACCATTCTGGGGTTTGAGTGATGCAGATGCGGAAAGGGAAAAGGAAAGTGGGTGGGATCGACGTTGGAGACGATTAGACGAAATACAATCGTGGAGGGTGAGTGGAATGTAAAAAAAAAAGGGTAGACTTTTATGAGTTTTCGATACCAGATATTGGAATATAGAGAAGCAGTAGACTCGTCTTCTGAGTAAAAAGAACCTAGAAATTCTAGAACGTAAGAACAAAACCTGCCACATTCAGATGTTGGCCATCAACTTTTCAAGTAGAAACTCCAAATAAAAAACCAGCCGCGCCTTGCTTTGTCGCTGAATAGTGATTGAGGAAAATGAATAGCAATGATCTAAGCATCATGTAGCAGTAAAATAATTGATCACAGTTGGTCGCAAAGCTTAAACTGAACCGATTTAATCTTCGAACTTGAAGCTGTATTTGGATGGGCCGATATCGATGGGGCCGCCACGGTATGAACCACGCTTCTTCTTATTCTTCTCTTTGGTGAATCCCTTTCCACGGGTCACTGAGAGATCTTGGAAGGCACGATCGGCGTAAGCGTATGCCACATAAGTGTTTGATGGATGATCATGTGGAAGGGCACTGGCTGCAGCAAGTCGCGTTGGGCGTGCTCCGGTATGTTTCTTCTTGAACTGAGGCTCAGGAGGAAGAGGAACGGAGTTGAAGGAAGCGTCCGCATCCTTCTTTTTCTGACTTCTTGTCTCGTCTGACTTTGTGCTCGTTGAGGCTATCGTGTCTGTGGAATCGCTCAAGTCATTGGGAGTCGCTGCTTTGGCTTTCGTTTTATCATCGGAAGATTTTGAGTCAGATGAGGAGGAGTCTTCGCTATCACTGGATTCAGAAGAGCTGCTCTCATCGGAATCTGGCAAGGGCGTCTTTGCGGCCGTTTTCAATGTCTTTTTGCGTTCGACCTCGGATTCAGAATCAGAATCAGAATCAGAATCAGAATCAGAATCAGAGTCAGAGTCAGAGTCAGAGTCAGAGTTAGAATCAGAACTAGTACCAGAACCGGATTCGGATTCTGAACTGTCCGATTCAGAGTCACTGGAAGAAGTTTCCTCAGCCGAGCTGTCATTTGATGAGGATTCATCCGATGAAGAATCTTCCGATGATTCAGATTCTTCTGACGAGCTTTCAGAAATCTCCACCTTTTTGGCCTTTTTCACAGATGCTTGTTGTTCCTGATCTGAATCATCGGCTTTTCGCTTCGTGCCTTTCGTTTTGGGTGGTGCGCTTTCCGGCCCAGATTCGTCATCCGCATCACTTTCCGACTCAGAAGAGGATGAGCCAGAGGAACTCGAGTTCTTGCTCTTTTTGACAGTGGGAGCATCGACCATCGAAACATCGGATTCAAATTCGGATTCTGACTCGGAGCTGGAGTCTTCTCTCGAGTCCGACGATTCCTCACTGTCATCTTCATTTGAGGAAGCAGAAGAAGACTTCCATGTCTCATATATGCTCACCAATGAAGGTGCACCATCCTTGCTTGTACCAGAGATAACTCTTCCATTGCGTTCCTTTTCTTCCTTGATCAAAGCCTTGCTAGCGGAAGCATAACCGTGGCCCTCGAGATATGTGGCAATGGCGTTAAGGAGATCTTCGGGTGCTTTTGTAGGGGATTTCTAGACGAGAAAGTCAATTGATGGGGAAATGATGAACCTTTGACAAAACTTTTTTCATACCTCTGCCGCGACAACTTTACTTATCTTCTCGGTCGTAGCTTTTTTTGTGGACGCCATGTTCTAGATCCGTGAACACAGAGCCTCACCCAGAAAACGTTGAGGGAACAAGGGAAAAGAGAGGCAGTAACAATCTCTACTAGCACGCCAAAAAAAAAGTTGACAAAAAAAAAGTTCCAAAAAAAGGAAGTGCGGCACATTGGCAGGGCGGTGAGCCTAGACCAGCCACTATTGGCTGCAGCGGCTGGTAATACCCCAGGCCTCCATCTCTTTGTCCGCGTCGCAGGTGCGTTGGGCGTGCCTTCCCTGGGCCTGTGGTCAGTTGCCATCATCTGTCGCTTGCTTTGGCTGACAGGATTCAATCTTCAAGATAACTCGCGCATCTCCTATGCCAGATATACTCAGAGAAAGAAGAAGAGACCGTCCCTCAGACCGCAGTGGATTGCTTGAATGACGTTGAAAGCATGTGGGGAGCCTTCCGCCAGTAATTTCAGCGTATTACATGCTGGAGCAGCGCCAGCTTAGCCGCAAACACTGCTATTCGCTAGGGACCGCGGAAGACCAGAACTTACTGACACACGTACAACTTCAAGGGTCGCATTCCCGGGCTTCAATTCTCTCAGCCAGAGCCTGCTAGCACCAATCATAATATCTTCCAGCCGGTCTGGGAGCGACCATAATCTCCAGCCTCGATGTGCCCGTCGATTAACCCTCCTCACTGACACCTCCTTGAAGCTCCGGTATCCTCGGCGAGGAGGCTCACACGCCTCCTGAAGGAGACAACTCCCCCCGAAATGACAACGTTAGGTGGATCGGCTCCTCGAGGCTATGACCGACCCCGGAGACCAGACGCAGACACAAACAAAGGCGCCGCTGGGGATGGTTCATCGTCTAGAGCTCAGTTGTTCCAGGATGAAAAGCGAAGAATTATCAGCAGCTGTTTCTCCAAACAAGATGGTGATGGTGCCTGTATGTTGGCCCTTCCACCCCATGCACCTCCGTCCGCCACACCACAACATTGAATAAAATACAGCAGCTGGTGGACAATACTAAACCCTATGTTCTTAGTAACCGAGTCATATATCACCCATATACGAATTACAGAAGATGCGGCTTATCCGACCTCGCCGGCACCGCCAAACTCCCCTCCCGAGAACAAAAAGCCTCGATTGATCATTGTCGCATTGCGGAAATCAGGCCGCGTTCGTATGCATAAAGCTCGTGAGAACAACGACGGGACCTTTTCAATTGGCAAAACATGGATGCTAGACGACTTGAGCGCGATACAGTGCTATGATTCACCTGCCACAAGCCAGGCTGAGCAACAACAGAAACAATGGGCGTCAAATGTTGGATTCACAGTGACTGTAGGGAAACAATATTACTGGCAGGCATCCAATTACAAGGAAAGGGACTTTTTCATCGCCAGTCTAGTCAAGATCTACAAGAAATATACCGGCGGTCGGGTTCCCAAGTTGATTGGCTTCGATGAGAAACAAAGGCAGGCATTAATCGGAGAAGCTGGCCAGGCACCCTTACGACCAGCCACACCGTCATCTCAAGGCACTCAACCAAGCCAGCCGAGTACGATTCGCGCCCCAAGTCGCGAAGGAAGAACCGAACTGAGATCTCAGCTGTCAGAAGAGCAAAATTTGCGATCTCAGCGCAGTCGCGACGGAGCACTCCGGCCATCCCCATCGCCAGGTCGGCCTCCACAAGTACCGAGAATACGCGATGAACTTCCATCGAATCTCAATGGGCGCGCACTTGACAGTGAAAGACCACCGAAACCACTTTATGCAGAGACCCCACGAGCAGTTTCTAGAGGTCGAGAACAAAGTCCTGCAAATAGCCGACAACAACGTGGACTTCCCCAGCCTCATGATGAGAAAGAGCCCTACGGAGCGATGTCTAATCCGGCCCTGGACATGGCACGAGAACCGCTTCGCCCTGGCACATCCAGTTCTGGTCCTATCCCACCCTTGAACAACCAGTCTCTATCGTTAGATAATAACATGCTTCCAAGGCCAACAAGCAGAGGTGATGCACCCCCCTCACGAGGTAGTAATATTTCAAATCGTTCATCAAGAAACCTTGAGGATCTCCCGCCAGCGCTTCGACCGGGTTCGTCTAGCGACTTGAAGAACAATGTGTCTACGGAATCCGCCAATGTTACTCGAGAAGTAAAAGAACCCGAGCCTGTGCCCATCGTGCCTCCATCCCTGCCGGACGTTACTCCTGCACAGTCAACTCAGGAGACTACTGAACCTCCCGTTGTCTCGATTCCATCACCAGAGAAAGACGAGTCTCCATCGCAAGCGAATCCACCCGTAGAAACTCCACAGCCTACAACTACCCTTGAGAAGCCGTCTGTTCCAGCGGTAGAAGAGCAAACTGAAGGCTCTGAGGCTCACCGCCCCGGTCTTGGACCTATGATAAAAAAGAAGACTGGAAAAGATCTCGCAACTGCTTTTCGTAAGGCTGCTACAGCATATGGTGCTTTCAAACCTAGACCTGGAGGTGCTGGTGAACGGCTACTGGCAAAGGAAAAGACACAGACAAACGAGCCGGATGGTATTACGAGTGTTGTCCCGGCCCCATTGCTACGCGGGATGAGCAGTGAATCGACGAAACCCGCGACCCCGGAGCCAGTGGTCAGCCAACCAACGCCTGTTCAGGGGTCTCCTGCTCAGGAGCCTCCGAAGGTCGAAATCACTCGCGTGGACACTGATGAATTCCCTCCTCCTCCTCCTGATGTGGCCCTCGAAGCACCTGTTGTTCAGGTACCAGAAACGACCGAAGAGAAAATCAGGCCAAGGTCCGTTTCACCAGCTCAGGAACGCCGCCGTAGACGCCGCGAAGACAACATCGCAAAGTACTGTCAAGCTTTGGGAATTGAACCCAATATCATCGACGGTACAGAAGGCTACTTTGATGAGATTCTTACCGACCTAGGCTGGCATGGACGTCTAAGTGACGAGAAAAAGATCGAAGATTTGGAGGCAGATATTCGGAGAGAGATTGGACGAGTTCAGGCTAGCAGTTGGCTTGGTAATATTGAACAACAGGAGGGTAAAATTGATCAGTTAGCCAAACTTATCGATCGAACGATTGAAGAATGTGAGGAGCTAGACGGTCTATTGACCCTCTATTCTCACGAGCTTAGTGTAGGTGCCTAATCATCTTGACTATTGAGTTACGCTAATCTGCTTCGTGTGATAGACTCTGCATGATGATGTTGCATTCATTGAGGCACAGTCTCAAGGTCTCCAGGTCCAAACAGCCAATCAAAAGCTTCTGCAAAGTGAACTTCAAAACCTCCTTAAGACGCTTTCTATCTCGGCTGATGATCTACGACCGCTGCAAGAAGCGTCTTTGGATGGAGTAGATGGTGTATATCAAACGGAAACCGTCTTGTCGATGCTTTATAAAGCAATGTTGACCATCGACTCTGACATTGGTCAGAACAAGAAGCGCTTGGCTGACGCTGCCGGTGATTCTAGTAGTGTTGGCGTCTATGCTGATACTGAAATCGGCCAAATGCGCGCAATCAGGGAGAAGAAAGACCAATACCGCGCAGAGTCTACTTATTTCTTGCAACGTCTTAAGCAGTTTATGGCTGTTGCATTCAAGTCCAGTCAACAAAAACGTACGAACATGTCGTCGAATTCTTTGAGTGGCAATTTGAAGATTGATAACACTGGTCACAATGCGGCGCGCCAGGATCTTTGGATGTACTACGCGCTAATGTTGTTTGCGCGAGAGGTCAGCTCCTCTGAATGGGCTGGGCTGATCAGTTTGTATGAGTCAGATGCCAAGACACCTTATCAACACGAATTGCGAGACAACTTTACGGCTTGGAAGAAGGCAGCCAAGAAAAGCTCCGGCGAGGAGAGTGAAATCCTCTTCACGCATCACGAGAAAGAGAAAGAAGGCGACGGATTGACCGGTGCAGCGCGAAAATTGACCGTAAGACGAGGCAAGACCGTACGCGTTCAACAAGGACCTAAAAACCTTGGGGAGAAACCCGGCAGATTGGACGCATTTGAAGTTTTTGCAGGCGCATTACGTGAAACGGTGAAGATGATCTCAGAGGAGCAGAACTTCATCGTGCAGTTCTTCCACCTGAATTCGCTTACGACAGTGGATTTCCCAGACTTGGTGGCTGCAAGTGATCCTAGCGAAAGGCGGCTTCCCGACTTCAGCATAAAACAGATGCACGATCCTGATCGCGACCTCGCCAAACGAGTCGAGCAAGTTGTTGACGGTATCTTTTCCTTCTGGGCAAATGATATGCAGAACCTTGTAGACTGGGTACTGAGTATTGATCAACTGTAAGTCAAAGACCGAAAATCCCGCCATTTATTATGACTAATAGACTGTTTACAGACAAGGGGTTGGAGTGTTGGCTGCCCTTGAAGCTGCCGTTTCCGAATTTGACGATACAAATCAGGATTTCATTGTACACACTCTGCAGAAATTGCTCAATCGTCTTAATGGTCTCTTTAATCGATTCGTAGACCAACAGATTAGGGGCATTGAAGAGACGAAAGTGAAAATCAACAAACGAAAAGGAGTCATATCTTTCATGCGGACGTTCCCCCATTTCTCTACTGCAGTTGAAAACATGCTAGCGGCTGAATCGACTTCCAATTTCTCTGATGTTCGCTTAGCTGTCAACGAGGCGTACAATAAAATCAATCGTGCTATGTGGGAGAGCTTGAAATTCATTGCTAAAGAAGCCCCTGGTCAAGTCAGTGGCGCTACTACCGGGGTAGGCGACCCAGAAGACAAAGAGGCTTTGAACTATCATATTCTTCTCATTGAGAACATGAATCACTATTTTGAAGAGGTCGATGTACGCAGTCTTCCAGTCTTGGAACGATGGCGTGATCGAGCCGTTCAAGATTACCATGAACATATGAAACTATATATGGATGCGGTCATTCGACGACCTCTCGGAAAACTGCTAGACTTTATTGAATCGACGGAGTCATTGCTCGCGAATTCGAGCAATCCCGCGGACATTGCATCCCGCACTAGCCATTCAAAGAGTGTGGCCAAGAAGTTGTTGTCATCTTATGATAACAAGGAGCTACGACGTGGTGCCGACCTCCTCAAGAAACGTGTTGAGAAACACTTCGGCGACGCAGACGATCCAGGGCTCAGTCGCAGCCTTGTAATGAAAGTATTCAAAGAGTGCGCAACCCGGTACGAAGACGCTTATGATCGGCTTAAGAATATTACGGACAGTGTTTACGAAGGCCAGGTGGAACTTGACTGGAATAGGGAGGAAGCAGGCTCACTGTTCCGTCGTTGAGATTATACTTAGTGTTGATGTATGAGCATGATTGATCCACGATCTGGTCAGGAGCGATGGTTTTACGGATGCATTTTGGGGGTTTGTTTTTTCCCTTGCTCCTATGTCGAAGAATTAGGAAGCTCTGTGTTGTTGATATTGATTTCTATGCCTTCTTTTATTTCTTGGTACATTTGATGTCTGTAAAAGCAGTTTCTAGCTTCAGACAAAGCGCCTGTTATATATACATCGTTGAACTCAGCGAAAGCCTTGTTTGCATTGCATTATTCGATATCATTCAGACGGTCCGAATGAACATTGACAGATCTCTGACAGCCCTCAGTGCTTCAAAGTGTTTTAAAGTAATTATTGAGCATGAAAAACACACGTGTATTGCTGCATTACCGATATGTAATTAATCGATAGTAGGAACCGAATATGGGCCTCGAGACGGCCTGTGCGCTGGAGATAGCCCGCACTTTGCTGGGTCGCCCAAGGATCGCACTACCAGTTCCTGAACCACTAAGCCCAATACGCGTTCAATACGGTAATCTATAATTCAATCAATTTAAGCTCACTAAGGTCGAACTTGTCCTCTCTTCTGTCTCTGTGCTCCTCATCAATGCCTTTGCTTATTAGTCTGCCAGTCTTAGGCCCCTCGCCAGTAAGACGCTGGACGTGAAGCAATTATTTTGTCTGTAAGTGTGTGTTTATTTCTCTTCTATCTTTGACTCCTTTGGAAATCCGCTGCCAGTATACCCGTGTTGTGGAATTTGTCGAAAGGGGCTGCTGCATTGTCCGTGCTGCAATAAAGTACATTATGTACTCCGGAGTCCACAGCCAACAGTCACGTCTGGGGTAGGCGACTAGATGGACAGTAGCATACGTACAATTGCACGACTGTTATCATCAGCATCAATAACATTACTCGACACGTGCTCTTTGTTTAGATTTATATGTCGAGCCACTGACCATGACATAGATAGTCGTGACTTAGCTGCCAAGACCAAGTTCAGCTGCATCCCACCTACGAGTACTGCGTACAGGCAACATTCTGGGGAGAAGTTCCACGCGACATTCCCTAGATCGCTATCCACCACTCGACCATCGTTCCTGCATGTCGCGCCGTGCTCGAATTCCTTTACAACCCTGCGGTTCTAGAAGCTCCGCCGTCGCGATTCGCTAGTCAGATCTGAACGGGTCCAGCACGACCGAGCAATCCGTCAAGGAGTAGACATGCCCTGGCGGCCTCTGCCTCGCATTGCTTTCGCAGTTGCCATCTACCCCTTCCAACCTTCTTCGCCGGCTGATCTCCCGCTCGAACTTGGCGACGAACTGTACATAATCGAACAAGGAGGCACCAATGGCTCGTGGTTTCGGGGATACCTTGTTGCGCCTCCATCGCTTTTGGCTGGATTAACGAGCGTGAAAGGTCAGACTCTGGAAGCCCGTGTGTTTTCAGGTATTTTTCCGAGGAACTGTGTGGAGATTAGGGAATATCTGGGAGACGCGGAAGGTCGCAAGGCGCTGGATAATGGAGATATCTCATTGGCGAATGGGATCAATGGTCACCAAGAAGAGGTTCTCAAACATCGGCAGGATACTGTAGACTCACTTGAAGATGCTGGACACAACCCGCGGTCAGGTTCCGCTGCAACCTATCGATCTGGCTCCGTACCACTGACGCCTTCTGCAATCATTGCACGGAACCCTAATAGCTCTAAACCTGCCGCCCCGGTGCCGATGTTGAAAATTGGAGATGAGACGCCCACATCTTATGAGGAACCTTTGGTTGATGAGATTGCCTCTTCTCTACGGGAATGGCACTCGACAAACCTCCACGAGCTCCTTTTGACCCGACAATATGGTTCGGTTGAAACGATGTATAACGTCGTTTTAGACTTGGATCTGGCTAGACGACAATTGCTCCATGATGTGCTCACCTCCAAGGAGAAAAGTGCCGTGCGACAGACCACTGTGTGGAACCTAGTGCGCGGAAACAAAATGCTTACGGGCGAGGTTATTGTGCGCGATCCGAAACAAAACGGACGGTTACTTACAGGCGACGATTCGGCAATCGAGTTGACCAAGCTCCAGTCGGAAATGAGTATGTTTGACTCCGACCCAAGGCAGCAGGGAGACGCTTCAACGCTCCGTCATCTCCTGCTCGAAATCAAGACAATAGCTGGGTCTCACGCCGGGCCAGTCACTTTGTCTTTGTATCTGTCAACAAAAACAGACAGTGGCGCGTTGAAGCCATTATCGGAGACCTACGTGTTAGAGATCCAATCAGCCGACAGTTTTATGGCGCTAGCTCATACCAGCAAATTGAAAACTTTGTTCACGGAGCTATGCGCTGCAGACGTGGGCGACGGTGTTGGGAACGAGGCTCATCTATATCTTGTTGTTATCGTTCAATCTGCCGAATTACCTCGGCCCTCACTTCCATACGCCACGCGAACATCAAGTTCTCGGGACGGTGGCTTGAATCGCAGCCCTTCTACTATGCATAGTGTCAAGGGCAGTGTCAAAGGTCGTCGCAGTATGGTCTGGACTGCCAAGTCTCCACGTCCCGGACAGCCAGAAACCATCAAGGAAACTCCTCCGAGAAGCTCAGATTCCGTTAATTCCCAGGGCCAAGAGGAGATTGCCTCGCTCAAGGATGCGACTGTCATACGCACAGTAGGAGCAGGTATATTAGATGTTGCACATATTGTTAGACAAAATAGCGAGGCAGAACATGTCATCAATATCTGGTCGCCTCTAGGTGAAGATGTCGAGGAAGGTGGCAATGATCTCGAGGGCTTCGACGAGCTTATCCGAAGCGTTTTACCGAGTTCGTCCGGTCGATATTTCAAGTGCTATCAAGCTTCCCAGCTTCATCTTCACTTCTATCCGTTTATAGACTCCGATGCCGACGCTCTTGTGCGAAACAATCCCACGTTGATGCATAATGTGACTCAGACGCGGAGAATGGGCTTTGCAGCTGCCCCGTCACAGCCGAGATCGGACATCTATTTGACCATATCTCGTGCGAAATTTCCTTGGCCAGCTCTGCTCTGCCACCCCCAATCAGGGCAGGTTCCTGTTCCCGTCAATACTGGCTTCCGCAACTTACAATTAACCCTCGAAGTTCGTAATGGCAGCGGTGCCCGTCTGGAGCGGTGCATCTTTGCTTCATCCAACAGCACAGGTCACACTGCTTGGCGAACTACCGTCACGGACAGAAATGCTTCGTGGAATCAGATTATTCGCCTAAATATACCAACTGAGCAAGTCCCAGGAGCTCATGTTATCATGAGTATAGCCGATGCCCCGGAATTCCCATTTGCACTTTGCTGGCTACCTTTGTGGAATCAACAAGCGTTTATACATGACGGGCCCCATTCGTTGCTTCTTCATGCTTACGACAAGGTAACATCGAGTGTGGATGAAGAAGGAAGGGGCGCATATCTCAGCCTACCCTGGAGCTCACTGCACAAGAATTCTTCTGTGCCAGACGAATCTGTGACAGGCCCACTTTCTACTGTTCACGTTGAGACGAATCTCTGCAGCACTGAATACTCTCAAGATCAGATCATATTGGGGCTCATCAGTTGGAGAAAGCAAACTGGAAATGAAGTCTTGGAGCTACTCAGACGAGTTCTATTCGTTCCACAGATTGAGATTGTCAAGCAGTCGCGTGATGTTTTTGATGCTCTTTTTGGAATTCTTGTGGAAAATGCGGGAAGTGAGGAATACGAAGATTTGATCTTCAACGCCTTAGTGACGGTCTTGGGCATCACTCACGATCGACGGTATAATCTTGGCCCCCTCGTGGATCATTACACAGAAAATCAATTCAACTTTCCCTTTGCAACTCCGTGCTTGATTCGAAGTTATTTGCGACTTTTACAGTCCCATGATACCCCACAACAGTCGCGAAACCTTCGTGCGGCGTTCAAAGTTGGACGGCACTTGCTAAAGTTTATCATCAATGCTCGTGAACAGCAAAAGCTGAAGGAAGAGGGAATCGGTGTCACGAATGTGCAGCCAACATTCAACCGAGATCTGCACTCGATATTCAAGTCTCTCGAGATATTAATGCGGAATCCATCTCCGGTCTTGGTTGGGACGAAGACTCTCGTGGTGCAACACTTTCACTCGTGGCTTCCCGAGCTTACAAATGTCCTGCCTAAAGATGAGATAATTATGATTGCGTTGAGCTTCATGGATTCCTGCAAGGACGTCAAAGGCATGCTTATACTGTATAAGCTCATTTTGATTCAAAATTATACGAAGCTCGATGTTTTCGCTTCCGGTGAAGATAGAGATACTCTGATTTCCTGCTGTGCTAGTTGGCTGGACCCATACTGGGGCAACACTGGTGAAGTCTCGGATCAGTACCGTGACCAAGTGCGTCTTTGTGCTTCAATTGTGGCAGAATTTTCCAAACAACCCCAACCGCAATTGTACACGTTCATGCACAAACTCACTTCATCTTACTGTGCTGTTGTGCTTGAGGGTGTCGACGATACCGACTATCTCTCCATGCTCTACTCTAAGTCATTCCCATTCCAAGTCAAAGCCTCTGATCGAAAACAAAAGTTCGATGAAGCTCTCGTTGAACTGGCCGGTTTGATGGCTGCCATCTCGAACATCCAGGATCCAAAGTTACCTATTCTCAAACTGGATGACATGGCATTGTTCATATTCAACTCGCTAGAAGCACATAGGTCTATAATAAGCTGCGAAGCTTATCCTGAAGACTGGTTAAGTTTGCATATATACAATCACCGTGCTGCTGTCAAAAATCTTGAAAATCTGTCGTCTATGTTGATCCACTCCTTCCTGCCTCCGCCAGATGAGGCGGATACATTTGATATGAAGCTGTGGGAGCTCTTTTTCACGACCTTGTTGAAAGTGGTATCCAGCGAAGCACTTGCTCTGGAAACATTCCCAGAACAAAAACGTAGGGCAGTCTGGAAGATTGGTGGTGATGTTCGCGAACAGGGCGCAGCGCTTTTACGACAAACCTGGGAAGCAATTGGATGGGAGACTAGCGAAGACGAGAGAGCCAAATACGCACTGGACAAACTAGGCGGCTACCAAGTGCAATACGTGCCGAGTCTTGTTCCTGGGATTATTGAATTATGCCTCAGTGTTCATGAAGGGCTTCGACGGGTTGCTGTTGAGGTTTTGCAGACAATGATTATCAGCGAATGGGACCTCAATCAAGATCTATCTATCATCGAGATGGAAATTGTCACAAGCCTTGATGTACTGTTCCAGACCAAACATATGAACGAGAGCATTACACAGAAGCTTTTCATCACTGAGCTGCTGGATTTATTCGAAAGGATTGAAGACTCTGACGAAGCTCTTGCCACAGATGTCAAAGGTCTGATAGGCACAATCGATGAACTTCTTGAACTTTTAGTAGCGTGCAACAGTGGCGGCATCACCGAAAGTCTTCATACTCTGCGTCTTATGGAATTTATGAAAGATATGGATCGAGAGGATATTTTCATACGATATGTTCATGAGTTGGCTCAAACCCAAGCTGCAGAGCACAACTATACACAAGCTGGTCTTGCCTTACAATTCCATGCCGATCTCTATACATGGGAGCCGACGAGATTGGTTCCTGCGTTGACGAACCCAGCATATCCAGAACAGTCTGCATTCGACAGAAAGGAGGCTCTATACTTCAAGATTATTCAGCACTTCGAGGATGGAAAGGCTTGGACACATGCGCTTGCCTGTTACAAAGAACTCATTGAACAATATGAGCATATTGTGATGGACTTCACCAAATTATCTCGCGCACAGGGTTCTATGGCGAAGATATACGAGTCGATTTCCAAAGAAGAAAAGGCTTTCCCTCGGTACTTCCGTGTCTCTTATAGAGGCCTTGGTTTCCAAGCTACTTTACGGGATAAGCAGTTCATCTTCGAGGCATTGCCGAACGAGCGGATGGCAACTTTCACGGATCGTATGCAGAAACTACATCCTGCAGCACAGATCACGTCGTCTCATGAGATTGAAGATATCGAAGGTCAATTCTTACAGATCAGCGCTGTCAGTCCTCATAGAGAGATCATGCATCCTGTGTATCAACGCTCCAAAGTGCCTCACTCGGTACGCGAGCATTTACTTATCTCGGTGCCCCTTCAATTCTCCTACACATCCAAGCGCCACACTAGTGGTCTTAACGTAAAGGAGCAGTGGGTTGAAAAGACTATCTTCACAACAGCAGAACCGTTCCCTAATATCCTTCGGCGAAGTGAGATTGTAGCAACTGAAGTAGTTGAATTGACTCCTCTGCAGACAGCTATTGAGCGGACCTGGCGAAAAACGCAGGAACTACATCTACTGGAACAGCATGCCATTTCGGGTGATGACTCGACATTATCGGGACTGACGGAAGCTTTGGTGCAACTTCTTGACCTGGGAGCTCCGCATTCAAGCTGTGTTGCGATCTATCGCCCTTTCTTAGCTAGTGAGAATGAGGGCGAAAATGAGCAGGAAGAAGGGGAGGAGGAAGATGAGACTGAGCAGAAACCAATCGACCCGCTAGAGAACGCGCTTGCGGTTGCGTTGATCGATCACGCACTTTCGATCAAGCGGTGTCTGTCACTTTTCTCTCGGCCATCTCATCAAGCGACTCAGATTGAACTACTTGCTAGATTTGAGGATGCATTCGGACCGGAGATTGCTTCTCTCGCCGCACACGCACAAACACTTTCGCCCCCTCAGAGCGCCAACCATTCAAGTAACAGATCCACTCCGCATGCCAATGGACATGGTGCAGACCTTGCAGGCCGATCATTCAGTCCGGAGCAGGAACTAATACGCACGTCCCGATCCAACAGTCAACGAAAACACTCTGCAAAGCCATCTTTAAGTCATCGTATTAGTATTGCGAATCCCTTCAAGAGAGCCACCCACCACGCATCATCTTCCATGGCAACGGCGAAGGATGCCCACCAATCCCCGGATTTGAGACAACTGGCAGATGCACAGTCCAGTCGGCAGTCCATCAACCTCCAGGACCGCGATGATGATGCGGTTACCGTGCACTCTCGTGCCACGGCGAAAAGCGAGAAGCGACGAAGCTGGTTTGGTGGTGATGTGAAACCGAAACACAAGGCGACACCTTCCGTGACGGGGTATGCTGGCGAGCAACAGGTAGACGAACAAAGCAGAAATCGCTCCAGAGCTCGTAGTGCGACGAACAAATCGACCAAATCACATGATGAATCAAATCAACCTCGCACGCGACAAAGCAGACTTGAGTCGAAAAAGAGCACGCCTGTCATGGCTAGCGGTGGATGGGACACGGCTCAAACAGCACTGCCTCGAACATCTCAATCCGACAATCGTCCTAAGACATCTGAAAGGTTCGGGTATCCGGACAAGAGCCTCACGTCTACAGTGACAATATCGGCTGGCGGTTCAACTAACCAGAGAAATGGCAATACCCAAAACAACAATGCTTCGGCTGCTTCGACTGGAGGTGTTCGCGATTCGGTGAAGAAGCGATTCAGCTTATTGAAAGGCATCAACAAGAAAACAAGCCGCATGAACGTTCGCGAAGGTGGTGTCCTGACTGAGTCTTTGCGTGAGGAGTGATGATTCAATCCGTTTTTCACTTGTACCCTTTGAAATCATAATCACATTCCCTTCTATTCTCTTCTATTCCCGTTTTGAGTTTTTACTTTCTTTGGATGTCTTACATGTTTACTTACTATTTGATACCAGTCTCATGGGAAGTTGAGACACGGCGTCTTTCTCTGATGTATTCTCTTCATTTCATTCTGATATATTATTAGAAAATAGGTTTCTACTGTGTATAAACACTTGAGGATCAGCCGTTTGGCTTGAATACATGATCATTTAATCATTTATCAATCATTAGTTCGAGGTAGTAGTACATGTAAGCGGCCTATATGCTCAGGCAACAGGCAAGTCTAAATCAACCACCCACGGCGCATTATCAGCATTGTAGTTCAACGTTACAATACTCGCATTCACAAAGAGCGTCTCTTCGCCATATCTGAGCGGCTGCTCCGCACCACTCGACACATCGATATACCGACGTCTATTCTTCATCACGATCTCAAGATCTTCTTCCTCAGTCTCGGTATCCTTGTTACTGCTCCAATCACGACGCACAGCTCCATACGCCTCATGAATATGCCCAAAGACATGCAACCGCGGCTTTGCACGACGACACGCTTTTAGGAGGTTTTCACAGCCAACGCTCTGCCCCCAACTGATCTTGTCCAATATACCAGCTGGCGGACCATGCGTAACCATGATATCCACGCCCGGAAAATCAGGCACCCACTGATTGACACTTGACGCAATCGGGGCAGTATTAGGATTAAATCGATCCTCGTCCCTCTCGTAACCAAAAGCCCATCCACAGAATTCAGGGGTATATGGCGAAGCATAAACAGTTACTTTGGCACCATTTTTGAGTGTGAATGTGCGGACTTCTTCCTCCATATACACAATCCCCGCCTCCCTAGCAGACTGATCCGTATACAGAGCTCTAATTACCTCTAAATCCTCTCGTCGCGCGGAACCATGCCACCTTCCACTCCTTTCCGCATAATACTTCCTATCATGCGTGAGATCATGGTTTCCAGCAATCACGATTTTGAGTTCTGCGTCTACATCTCGTTTCAGCATGGCTATGACGATTTGGTGTTCTGCCTCACGGCCGACTTTGGTGAGGTCGCCGGCGTGGAGGAAGATGTCTGCTTTGGGAAGGGGTTGTCTGTAGGGTTTGTGGATGAGGGGCGACGGGTGGGGAGTTTCGGTGTGAGTGTCTGAAAGTATGCAGATGCGTGTTTTTGCTGTCATTTTGTTTGTTTATAGTGTTTCGTTGGAGTATAGATGTATGTTGGTGGATGACGATGTTGTCGTTACTGTTTCTGTATGCACCTTGTCTCCCGACAGTACAGTTCGGGGTTTCTCTCATATAATTATGAAAGTCAAGTGACTGGAGACGTATAGGAACAGTTTGAATATGAGGATAGTGACATGGAGGCAGCAGAGCTTCTTTCAATGTTGAATGTTAAACCTACCCCATATGGAGTCGCCCCACTTACGTGACAGACGCAGCCGTAATTGGTTCAGACTTTTACTCTAGGATAAGTAGTAGTTGAAAAGATAAAGGCAAAGAAATCGTTCCATTGACAGTCTACAGACAGTGATCCGCAGATGCCAGATCATAAACATGATTTTTTTTTGGAAATGAATTGCTGCATCGCAAAACTCCAATACCATCCATACCCGTCACTCTTTGAACAAGTAATTTTGAGATTATTGTGGAAGTTAAAACATGATGAAAATTTATTTTGAGGCTATGCTCCTCGTTTACTTCCTGATAGCACGCTGGTAGAATGCCAACTCCTCACCCTCCAAGATGTAACCATCGACACGACCGCTCTGGCCGGGGCGAGACGAGACGACGGCGTACAAACGACCGGCCTCGAACTGGCGCTCCAAAGCATTCTCAACCTTGCCAGAGGCGGCGAATCGGGCAGCCTGCTTGCTCTCGACGCTCTTGCTCTTCTTCTCTTCAGGGACCTCGGACTTTTGCTGGCGTCTTCGGCCGAGGGACTGGCCGTAGTGTGCCTCGTACCATTGTCTGAAGGGGGCGGCGTCGACCTGGACAACGGCAGAACGGGTGAGGGTGTTGGTACGGACGAGTTCGTTGTTGGAAGGGTGGAAAGCGACCACGATCACGCGGACCTTGCGGGAGATACCCTCGGATCCCCAGGAGAAGTTGCCGGAGTCGAGACGGAGACCACGGTACTTGGTGTTACCACCGCGGGTGCGGACAAGGTGAACTCGCTTGGGACCAATACGAGTGTTGGCTGGCTGACGACCCTTCTCGAAAGCTCTGTTTTTGTAAGTTATAATTCATGATTCCTCAATCGGGTTTTGAATCGTACCTCTTCTTGCGGTAGGTGGCCCTCTTCGCACCGGTGGCCGAGCGCTTGTGGCGGGAATCACGAGAAATACCCATATTGGCGTTTGATAAACAGGACCACTGAGAGAGTTAGTTATGTCTGGGCCTGAAGAACAAGTAGAAATCGTGGCAGAAATCTTAGGAGTTGCAATCGAAATCGGATCTCAAGGGTGTGAAAATATCGCATCGACCATGTACGTCAATCCAGGCAGATTTTTTTTAATGATTTCGCCGACCTCTTCAATCCTCCTCTTCCTCGTGTACCCTGCCAGCCTGAGAAACAACGCACGACGACCGATAAAAAAATCCACACTCCTTGTAGAACCGAAAACGAGAGGATTGCAAGCCGTAAAATTCCTGATCTTTGAAGATAAATAATCGCATTAAATCACTAACCTCGAATAGTTGTGGTCGTTCACCGGAACAGCGCTGGGTGTCGTTAAGTTGTCGTGGTCGAGATAGTCGATTGAGGACGGGTCTTGAATTTCGTGGTCGCAGTGTGCCTACCGAGAACTTGCTCGCTTAGTGTGCCCTACTGGTCTAGCTCTATGTGGTTAGTACAGCAATCGCCAAGAAGTCACGTGGACGGTCATCGCCAACAGTTCATGCCTGAGGCATCAACGGATAATTGAGTTTTCTTGGTGGATATGAAGTACGAGAGCTTAGCACTATGTTTCTTGTTCAAAGATTGAAAGAGTATTCGAACATATTCGTTAGGTACACTATATAGTCGCAGTAATGATTACAGCTAACCTCTCAAATTCGGCTTCTGCTGGGCCCTCAGAGCTCTCTTCTCCTCCACCAGTGCATCAAACCGTTGCAACGCAGTAAATCCTTCAATAAAATCATTCAGAACCCACAACAACCACACCTTCGACCCAATCGCTACGCTATGAGGACGCAATCTGTAAATCGACATATGCAGCGCCTCGATCCCGTGGATCACGAGCATACCACCAATAACCAATGGCTGAATCTTGTAACAAAACGCCGCGAAGTCGGGGACATAATGGAGTAAGCGCGAGTATAGCTCGGAACCTGGCACAAAATTCGATCGCCGCGAGAATGCGATAAACGTGGCCAGGCAGACGGTAAACATGACTGCACTAAAGCCCCGGGGTCGGCGATACTCCTGGATTGTGATGTCCGATCGACCTAGCGTCTTTAGACAGTACTTGTGCATCTCAACCACTTTGTTTCTGACATCCTCATATCCTCTCAGAGCCGGTTCAAACGGGACGAAGAAATGCGTGCGCGACGATTTTGGGCGGTTGGGATAATCAGCGGTGGAGATGGTCATGCCAGATAAACGGATCTCTTCGATCTGGGCGGTTTGCGCCTCGGTGTAGGGGACTTTGCTGTATACTTCGAGAAACATGGAAAGACTGTCACGGTGGTCGCTGTTCATATGGGACACAATGCGTTGTTTTTGGACTTGTTCCTGGCGTTGATGGAGAGCGGCATCGCTCGAGCTGATGGTGCTGCTCATTACGTCGGTGGTCTGAATCGATCAGTCAGGTTTTGTAAATCGTTAATAAGACAAGTACAGAGAGAGGTTAAAGGTAGAAATGGAAGAGAAAGAGGGGCTCGGCAGTTTAAAGATCGCCTGGACTGGAAGTTGGTAGTTGCACAAACAAGCGGAGATGTCTAACCTCGGCCGATTTCTATCCGTGAACAGTGGGCAGCTGATGACGGAATACAATGAACTCGATGCCAGGCATGCGACTGAAACTAAGGGCAATTGATGCATTGTTTATTCTTAAAGTGCTGATCGCTGATTGCTGATTATCAGATTGAAATCTGGAGATTCAATGAGTAGTTGTTCGTAGTAGCAGTGACATAGCTGCCTGAGGCAGCCATCCTGCTCTATCGAAACTCGTTAATGATCATATGTGTAGTCCTCAGAGTACCTCCTGTTTTAAGTAGCTAGCAGAATAGCAAATCTACTCTTGAATCGGTTCAGACATAGAAGTCTATGTCTGAATCAATCCTATGTTAGGTTTCGGTGTAGGCCACCTACTCGTTAGGGCTAATTCAGCCCGTTCACTAAAATATCATCGAACAAAAGTAAAGAAACCTGAAGTTGAATTAAATTGCATTCATGGCATGAAATAACTATCAATCGCTATCATGAAAATGAAAATCGTCACATAATAAAAGACATGAAAGTAAATAGTTGAAACATAGAAGGTGCAAAAGCCCAGAGCTGAATGCCGCGAAGTTCTGTACATTCGGTCGAAAAGCGATCGTGTCTAGTATGTTGAAAGTTAGGTGGGAGATGCGTTTGTTGCCTAGTCATTGAGGTGATAGAAAATCTCGACAGGAGTGGCGTAGATGATTAGGCGCTGCATTGATGAATTAGTCGAGCTCTCGTATAGATCTTCGTAAGGAGGAAACTCACAGTAAAGACAGAGTAAGATCACCGTGTATAGCAGCCTTCAACTCAATCTCCACTTCCAGATTAACCTCCAACTTCAACTTCAACCCTTCCTCATCGTCAATGCCCTTCTTAGTATCCGATGCCAGCTCCATCTTTCCACCGCCTTGTTGTTGCACCGCATTTCCTCCGTATGGAGTTACGGCATCGTCGTCGTCGTCGTAGTCATCGTCATCATCGTATTCATCGCTGTAATCATCCTCATCGTCGTCGTCCTCGTCGTCGTCATCATAGTATTGACGGCCACGAGGCTTTCTTCGGCGCTGTAGTTGTCCTCCTTCATTTTCAGCGTCGGACTCGGTTATGGGCTCATCAGGGTCTTCGTCTGAGTAAGAGTCGTAGTCACTGCCGCCTTCGGAGTAGTAGTCGTCCTCTTCTGCTTGAGGAGGATCCTCCTTTTTTTGTTTTTCTGCGACGGGGGCGGACATCTTGTCTGTTCTGTGTTTTCTCTTCACTTGAATATCGCGGTGGTAGTTGACGGTAAGAGGTTGACAGTGTAAGAGTTGACGGTATGAGGGGAGGGTATTGGTATTGGTATTGGGGGTTGCAGAGGGTAGTTCTCACCGAACTGATGCCCGGATAATGATTATCTACATAAAGGGACTGAATGGGTTAGACGTCATGAGAGAGTTGGACGGGCACCACTAGCCAGAGCTAGAGGAGGAGATGGTGTCATCGTCTGTGCCTATCATGCATGACGTATCTACTGTAGTATGTATACTGTCTAAGGAGTCCATATGGACTAAGGGACTGGTAAGCCACGCCACATCCACCGTCTGACACTTGACGTCCGGACAGTTATAAAATTAAAATTAACCATCGTCAACGGCGTGCTATGACGGAAGAAACCTGACAGGCAAGCCACACACTCCCAGACAGAAGGTGGATCAGAGTCCGTGCTGGCAGACTAACAGGCTAGTAATAGCACGAAGAATAAATCTCCGAAACGAAGCCGAGTGGTGGTTGGGCACGGATCGCTGACCGAACGTCGTCGAATGTATCAATCCAACGGCGAGTCGTCGAATGTATCAATCCAACGGCGAGTCTGTCAGATTCTGAAATTTTCACAGTAAAATGAATGCCGGAGACTGCCATCTACGAAAAATCTCTGTAGGCCTAGAAGCCCTAGAGCCAGTAGCGCATTGTACTTTGAGCTTACCAAGAGGCACGAACCGGGCAGACCAACCGAATGGAAAGAGCGAACCGGACAGTACTCGAGTGCAGAGAAGGAAGCTACGAAAGATGGGAAAGAGGGAAGGATGAAAAGCGGACCCCTGACGGTGACGTCAGTGGGCAGCCAATCAGGGTGCAAGGCCTCCCGCATGGTAGTGCATGGCGCTCCACTCTTAGCGTCCCCCGTACTTTTGTCACTTTCCTGTAAAGCATGTTAGCGTGGTTGACAACCCTGGGCCGGCTTAACATATTGCATGGACTATGTAGTACTCTCACGTCATATTCGACTGTCACTGCCTGCCCGGTGGAGATGATGACGCCGTCGGCCTGCCATGTCTGACGTCGCGACGCAGCCTTTTAAGAGATCGGCCCATCTATATCTTGTCATCTGTCACCAAGACATCATATAAGATTTCTCTCTCACCATCCACAGTCCATCAATTGATTTTCTCTTTCTCTCATCATGTCCTCTGAACAAGCCAACAAAAATCCCGACCTCGCTCAGGAGAACAATTCCTCCACTAGCTCTTCTGCTCCTCAACAGCCGAAGAAGCCTCGCAAGCTGAACAAGAAGCCTGTCGAGCCTGAACAACCAAAAGAAGAACCTAAGCAAGAAGACAAGGAAGAAGAAGAACAACCCGAAGTAAAACAGGAAGACGAAGAAGAAGAAGAAGAAGAAGAATCCCAGGCCGTCAAAGAAGAGCCTGAAGAAGACAACGAAGAGGAAGAAGAGCCCGAACCAGAGCCAGAACCAGAACCACCCCGTCGCCAACGACGCAGCCGTCCCAACAGACGGATTCAGCGCTACCAAGACCCCGAAGACACTGAAGAAATTGAACGCAGCGACATGGACCAGCGCCAACAACAGAAAGGTGGCCGTCGAGCACGCAGCGGCGGTAGCAGACGCCAGCGCCAACAGCAAGACGGCGCTCTTGGTCCCTTAGGTGGTGTAGGCGACGTCGGTAACACCGTCAGCGGAGCCACAGACATGGTACAAAACACCGCCGGTAAAGCTGTCGGCGGCGTCACCGATTCCGCCGGCAAGGCACTCGGTGGTGTTCTGGGCGGAGGTAAGAAGGACGATGACGGCGGCAAGGACGAGCAGCTCAGATTGCGGCTCGATTTGAACCTGGATATTGAGATTCAGCTCAAGGCGAAGATTCACGGTGATCTTACGCTCGGATTATTGTAAGTCCACCCTCTTTTTTCCCCTTGTCATTTCCCTCTTTTGCCCTTCGCATGATTGCCCGCTATAATGCAATGATGGGTTCAATCACATCAGTTTTGCCATCATTAGTAACATACCTAACTCATAGTTCCTAGGAATTAAGCTGACGACTTTCTCAACTTTTTTTCTCAGAAATTAACCTCTGAACTTCTTTGTCACAACGTTATGATACGGTCACGACCTTTCCATTCGACTTTCGATTATCTATTCCACGACTTGAAAGAACTTTCCCTTGTTTCATCGTTTTGAGATTGTTTAGCGATTTTCCTGTGTATTGTTAGATATCTGCCTGATGTCTTATATTTCCTTGTTTTCTTATTTATCTTATGATTCAATGTATCATTGCTAGGTAGCGTAATAACCAGTCATGATGTCAAGACATGATGAAATGAAAGACTTCATGTTCAATTCTCCTCTACTCTTCTCTTCTAGTACAGTAAATCAAACCACGTACTCCGGCCGATGCTATTCGAGAAACTAAAAGTATACATACACACAGTATGAGCATGTACCGGGTAATTATAATTACAAACCAGCTATACTCATCAAGATATACCCGATCGTAACCACAATCACAAATGAGACGAGACTACCCGGTATACCTCGTGTAAGGAAGTGGCTGACGCGAAGGTATCGCTGTCCCGTGCCAGGGATTTCCATCATAATGGCCGCTATGAACACATTAGCTCGAATTTCAGTAGGAGGAGGATAGAAACGCACTCATATTCGGGAATCCGCTGGTGGGCAATCCCATTGCAACAGAACACATCAACGCACTCGTCATAACCAGCAGGTTAGGATGCGGGTTCTCCATTCCAACGCCCACCTGTTGCACGAGCGGTAGCACAATTAGTGCAGCAACCGTGTGCGAAATGAACGTCGCCATGACCAAAATTAACGCGGAGAATACAAGCAAAACGCCGTAGAGGCTGAAATGCGCGACTTCTTCCGTGATTGCGCCCGCAATGGTATGCAGCAATCCCGACGATGTGACGGCTTTGCCAAGCACCAATCCGCCCGCAGCGAGGATGATGATGGTCCAGAGAAAATTGTTGAAGTCTTCTTTCGTCAAAATACCGCTGCCGAAGAAGAGAACCATGGGAATAATGGCTATAACGCCCATGTCGCCAAAGGCCTTGTCGAGTTGGTGGCTGAAACACCAGAGGACAATCGTGACGAGGGTCGTGAGAGTGACGAACCACTGCGTGCCGGTGAACTGGTCTTTGACGGGCCGAATGGGGACGATGGTTGTGCCGCGGCCGGGTTTGAAGCTGACAAGTAGAACAATCCAGATTGCGAGAATGCACAGAATGCAAACGGGAATTGAGATGAAGAACCATGTTCCCCAGCTGATTGCTGGGTACATGTTCTCCAAGGCAATGATGTTCTGCGGCGAGGCGATTGGGGACGCTGCACCTCCGACATTTGCTGCCAATGCAATTCCTAGAATGAGCGCTTTGGAAAAGTTGGACTCCGAAGGTAAGTTGCGTAGTAGTGGCTGAACAATTAGCATTAACTCCAGACCAAAAAGAGAGTAACTAACCTGTATAATCGAGTAGCACAGCACCGGCGCAGCAACGTTGCTGATCCACATACTCAAAAACATACTGACAAACATATTCGTAATCAGAACAATACGAGGACTGGTTCCCGCTCTGCTCAACACAAACGTAGCCATGCGACGAGCAATGTCATACTTCGACAACGCCGCCGCAATGGTAAATCCTCCAAGCAACAACATAATAACTGATGTCCACATGGACGCAAAGACAACCTTGAATGCTGTATCTGGTCCCAAACGTGTATGTGGTTTTTCTTCAGACCGCATAACACGAAGTATGACAACCAAGAAAGGAATCAACAGTGAAGTGACGAACAAGGGAATAACCTCAGTCGCCCAAAGCAGACTGACAAATACCAGCATAGCCAAACAATTCTGCTGCTCGGGTTTCTCCATTATAGGCACCGAGAGCAAGATGGCAAAAACGATAATGATACCAACCAAGGTAAAGAATGATAAACTGCAGACCCATTCGGGAAAGCGCCATCGACCGAGGGGTGTCTCAATCTCTTTCCCTCTACTTTCACTATCGCCTTGACGCTGTGCCGTTGACGGGTCGTGATCACCGCCTAGGAGAGTCCGACGGATTCCCATGTTGGCTGCTTGTGCCTTTCGCTCGATGCCAATCATTTCTCGCCACACGGTATTCCTTTCCCAGACGACATGCTCTCGCAGATGTAGTCGAAGTTCTCTTGTTGCGAGTGCTAGGTCACCTCTTGTCACGATCTCGGCGTAGACATGTTCCATACGGCGGATGTTCTCGTCTACATGCTCTGCCGTTGCATCTGTAAAAGGATAAGCGGGCGAAACAGTGCCGTTGAGATAAACCCTTCGCAAGTTGCGATCTAGAATCTTGTCGTACTTCTTCAACGCTTTAGAAAAACCCGTTTTGTTGAGTTGTATGTATGACTTCAACTCGCACAACGAGACATAGACACTAATCACGCGTTTCTTCAAAGCAATGCCCGCATTGTAAAGATCCAATACATGAGGATCATGCTGCTCGTCATCAAGCCGTGAGTTGCCGAAATGCCACAATCGGGAATCACCCATTTCGCTCGTGTACCCCTCCGACCTGTCACCACCGACGGCATCCTGATATCGTCCCGCATGCGACGGATGTCGAGACCCGGGTCTGTGATTCTCTTCGAGGGGGGACTCAGGATCATCGCTATCGTGGTCATCCTCGTCATCGTCATCACTAATCGTACTCTCGCGCCGATTCGGACCCAGCCCCAATGAATGCAGGATACTCCCGGTCCGCGGCCGTGATCCAATACTCAACGTTCGAGACTTAATCACAGTCTCCGTCACAGGCTCCATAGCCAATCCATCCGTACTAGCTTTGTACTCTGCCTGCTCTTTGAGAACATCCTCCACTTCGCCAAAAATCGTGAGTTCTTTGATCTGGTAGAAGGAGCAGATTTTCTCTAGCTCAGCATCTAGCGCTCGTCGGAAGATGGTGTCCGTATCAACTGATGTGTCCAGGAGAGGCGAGGACTCGGAGTCAACCGCACCATGGCCGTCGGAGTGGTGTATCTGCTTTTCGAGACTGTAGATTCTGCATCGAGCATTAGCAACCAAGGCAGCACGACAAAGCCCTGAGACATACAATTTCTTGAGGTTATCATATGCAATATAATAAGCACTCCAGTCCGGCACCGAATTAAACTGAAGACTATGCGAGAACTTCATATTGGCGGGGTCGTATCCTATCCTTGATGGGGACTTGTCAAGCACGCGATGTCGCGTATCAAGAGCTTTTGCCCAAAGTATATGAGGTCGTCGACTGATATTCGACTTGTAGCTGATATTTCCCGGCTGTGCCCGATTCACACCCTCGGAGTGTAGCCGCAAAAGCCCGGTTCCCTCGTGATCTTGACTTCCGCTATGTATGCTAGCTATATCGTCATGTGGAACGAGCACGAAATTGATCCCTGTCGCTGTGCGACCGTGAGTTGTCGAGGATGTATGTGGTGTGACTCGCTCAGTAGAAAGTCGAGTAGTCGGAGTATTTCGAGTCGCAGAAGAAGAAGGACCGGCCTCGAGCGAGACAAGCTCAATGTTCTGAGACGCCACGGCGCTTGATTGCTCGAGCGGTGAAAACTGGTCGAAAGCGGGACTCGACCCGGACCGTTGATGGTGGGAGCGTTGGGGCCGTCGTCAATTCTGATTTCGCTAGTTCATGTCTACTGAGGCTTTCGTCTCGTTGAGTTGTGTGGGTTGAAACTGTGGTCGAGGCTCCACAGCTCGAGTGTCTTGACACTTTCACGAGATGCGTTGGAGTGGCCAATAGGGGAGAGTCAATTTGCATTGCGGCTGCTGCGGTTATCAGAGCCAATCAAAAATTGCCAGCCATCGGCCAGTAGCACTTTTATGCGTACAGAGCTTGATACGACTCATGAGAGACATTAAATTAATGTGCTGGTGATGATGGACAGAATTAAACAGGATAATGTACATTTTCAATATGGTAGACAACACATATAAAACCAAACCCAAGCAACAAACAAGACGATATGGTTACCGCCCGCCTGTAGGAGCCTTCAACTGCAAGTTCGATCTACCCGAAATACCAATCTTATGAACATGCTCCCTCTTCTCCCACACGCCGCTTCGTCCCTCTGCAACAGCAAGAAGCTCATTAGCAACGCGAGCCGCCAACTTGCCATCCTTTCTCTTCTCTGCAGCCTCCAAAATCCATCGGATAGCCGTCCGGCGTCTCTGGCGCATCGCTAGGGGAACAGGCATGGGCACTGATGCACCACCACCAGCTAAACCTTTTTGTTGACGGATTTTGATCAGAGGGCAGACAGAGTCGACGAGCAGGTTGAGATATATCACCGGATTAAGGGGAAGCTGAGGGCTTGGTAGTGATGTAAGAAGGCGTCGTCTTGGGTCGATCTTGGGAGGGGCCGAGGTGCGCAGAGTATCGAGGATGAATTCCATATCCTAGACCTTCGAGTCAGTTATGGCCCAATACTAATCTCCAGTTGTAAAAGCTACCTTCTGTGCACGACTGAGTTTCCCGTCCTCCATAAGCAATTTCGTAAACTGCTCAACAACAGGATCATATCGTCGCTTGTAATTCTCCGTCTTGGGCAGGGGTGCAGGCATGCCGAACTTGAGGCCTGGGAGGTTCTCAGCGGCACGTTCTGTGGCAAGATCGATCATACTTGCGACGGTGGCTATCGATGGGTCCTCGGCTCCTGTGGGTTGTTGTGCGGCTTCTTGGAAGAGTCTGGCGGATGTGGAATATGATCGAGTTCCTTTCTTGGCTGCCTGATCGCGGATAACCTTGGGCGCGTATTTGAGGGCGTCTTCATCTCGTTTCATAATCTAAAACGTCACTTTAGCAAAGCTTTTGTCATCGCTTTCGCTTTGTGGGTATCAGACTGACCTCCTCAATTGGTGTACCCTGCTCGATTTCCGGTGATCCAGGTGCATTTCCATCACACTTCTTCCCGTGCATGATCCTATCAATGGCGACAGCCTCCTCGCTGACATGAGGTAATACATCCTGAGTCGGGCCCTTTTGCTGCTCGACCTGCTCAGTGATATCCTTCTCGGGCGTGGACGAGTATAGCCGGCGAGAGGGTTCCTTCATATATGAGGTTCGTCCATTGCTCCAAGTGATAGGGGACTGTGTGCTCTGGCGAGAAGTGATAGTGAGCGATTGATACCGTTGACGGAGAACGTTTCTTGCGGTGAAGAGGTTGATGCGTGGCGCCATTTTGAGCGCAATCGCACCTCCAGCAATTTTTCAATTCCCAAGTTGATTTCAAGAAGTTAGTCTACAGATTGCCTGGTAGCTGGATTCTGCGGGATTCTGCGTGTCGTTCGTTCATCGACCCTTTGAAGTAATTGCGGGTTAATCCAAGATTCTTGTAAGGGAAAATGATTTTCCGAGCCGACCATTCGTCCCCGATGACTGTTAGTGTACCCGCATTAACAATTCAACGAGCCAGTGATATTTTTGCAGTTTTTGATTTATTCAATATAATGATGCTAAATTTTAATGAACAAGGGTATTCCGAAACAACCAGCCAATTTTTAGGGATAAGTATACACAAGTTTTAATAGCGGTGTCATGGTTCACCAAATGTTAACAGCAACTTCACCTACTGCTGCTAGCTAGACACATTTCTGAGAGAGAACATGTGTCCTGTATCACTGAAAATAGATTTCATTTCATCGACCAACGAAGATATCCTAATCCGATTAGAACCTTGTCTTCCAGACTTACCGAGCAGTGTCGTCTGGGTAGACATAGAAAGCGATCGCCAAAATGGCGTACCTGTAGACAAGTTAGCGATGTGAAATTTCTCGAGATTATGGATGTTGACATACATTCCCAAACACAATCCACCCTCCAAGTAGTTCGACTTTCCATCCTGAATGAGGAAGATAACCACCAAAGCAGAAATGAAAAAGGAGACTGTTTCAAAGATATGGAAGTGCAAAGTCATTTCAATACCCATAATCCAACCAAGAATGACGAGGAATGGAGTGACAAAGAGAGCAATCTGGAGACTGCTTCCAATAGCGACACCAATCGCGAGATCCATTTTGTTCTTGTACGCCACAACAACAGCAGTGACATGCTCAGCAGCATTACCCACGATCGGAATTAGAACCAAACCGATGAATGTCTTGCTCATGCCGGTCTTTTCGACAATACCCTCAATACTGCCGACGAGATACTCGGCGCAGACAGCCACCAACACTGTAACAACGATCAGAGCAATACCGGCTGCTAAAGGATTTAGGATATGCTCTTCGGTTTCATCTTCAGCCTCAGCTTGCTGGCCTTCGGCGTCGCTGGAAGATGATTCCTCGAAGAGCTTTGCATGAGTCTTGAGTTGAAAGACCAAGTACATGACATAGAGGAGCAAGAGAATAATTGCAGTGCCACGAGAGAGTAGAAGAATGCTTTTCCTTGTATCTTCAGGTGCGGTCTGGTAAGAATCGGACATGGCTGCAAAAAGCGATGCGGGGATGATGAGAGAGGCCGACGCAACAGCCATTAAAGAGGACATGGTGGAAGCGACGGTAGAGTTAAATGCCTGCTCGGGGTAACGAAGACCACCAATCAAGAAACAGCAGCCGAGAACGAGCAATATATTGGACAGGATACTTCCGAGCATACTGGCTTGAACAACGCGAATCTGGTTGTCTTTTAATGCGATGATGCTGACCTATAATTGTTTAGTCTTATCTTCGTCAATCTTCGAAGGATAGTGGTTACGTACGATCAATTCGACTGCATTTCCAAAAGTCGCATTCATCAAACCACCCAGCGTCTGTCCCATAGTGGCAGCAAGCTCCTCAGTAGCAAAGCTCAACAATGAAGCCAATGGCATGATGGCAAGGAAGTTTAACACAAAGACAGTCGCAGCACTCCATTCCAGAGCACCAGCGACAATGCCCAAGGGGACAAACACAAGCAGGACGTTGACGTAGTTATTCGTTAGGGTTTCCCAGGTCAAATGCGCAACGTGCGCAGGCCATCTAACCCAGAACCGAGGGTCATCTCTATAAGGTGCCTCAGAGTGGTGATACCCTTCAGAATAGGTGCGAGGATGGATCAGCAACGAGCGCTCATGCACATCCGTTGATCCATTTCGTGTCATGGTGCGGGTGCGCTGATGCGAGCCTACTCGATGAAACTCTCGAAAGATGTTTTTCTGAGAAGAAGAGGTCGATGGAGCTGTATGAAGGATTGGTAGTCACGTAGGTCAGCAAGCTATGCTCAAGTAATGCTGATACAGGAATATTGGGCGCGAATCAAATCGAGTCGATTGGTGACACTCGACGGGGCATGGACGAGAGGCGGTGTTGGCAAGGAACGGCGGAGAACAGTTCAAACAATATGACAAGGAGCAAAGAAAATCTCGCGAACGAAGGAATGACAGCAATAATAGCAGAGATCAAATGTCAGAAGTTGAATGTTGGATATGAGCAGGTCGAGATCAAGACGGGATTGTCGGGGAAGAGGGGTGAGCAATATTGCTGCTCTTAAGGAAGGAAGGAAGTACCTCTACCTGAACGACTCATTCTTGCCTACCACGCCTGTTCCTGGTTCGGCGAATGAGAACAGCCCACCAAGTTTTCCACTTTGGATCAACTGCTGAGTTCCGTCTGTATCAATCCGTCAATTATTCAGTACGAGTCGTTTAGAAGAGCGAATCGAGCTCAGAACGAGGAGACACGAGTGCGGAGAAGCTGCGTACAGCCACAGGCCAAGCTCTGAGCAATCTAATCCGACTAATGGCGATCAAGTGCTGTGAAACGACCAAGGATAAAGGTCGCTAGTCTCAACTTTGTAGAAGGTGTATATCAAAGTTACGATGAAGAGGACGAGCAGCGCGGAGATAAGCCAAGCTTCTGTGATGACGTTGGCTGCTTTGCACAGCCCCAATGTCCCAGATCCATCCAAGCTCTCCCATTGGCTGTCACTCTGCCAAGCTCTGCCTGCAGGACGTGGTAAATTACATTATCATACACGATCTTACATACTGTAACAACCGTGCGCGAGATTGCACATACAACTCGGATATTCTAATACATATGATGTGTAATGCCATAACAGTGCGTTCCCACCGAATGTGCAGACCGGCACGTGACCTGTAAAACCCTGACCCGGCCTGCTAACCCGAACACTCCGTTTATTACAATGATCATCAGGAAAACAATTCTATATTCAGAGGCAAATATATTAATCAAAGGAGTGACATTCAAATAAAATGAAAGACTTGAAAAATGTCCACGAATCGGTCCGAAAGCCCACTTAGTTTCCGCCTTTTAATCCTGCAACTTGGTTAGACAAAGTCTGCTATCATGTGCAAGCGCAAGGTAGGATCAGAACATACCTGCAGCGTATGCAAGATACCATGTTCGCGTAGCTCCGCCATCAATCCAGGTCATATTAAAGTTTGGTTGATTGAAAAAGTCGTATGCTTTCGCTGGGTCTATGATTGCCTGGTTGGCGTATAGCACTCCTTTCCACCCTCCCGATGATACAGAGGACGCTGGTGTGCAAGCTTCTTCAGCGAACATGGCGTCCCATTCCTGTTTCACGAACGTTTCGCTCCGAGTATATGCGGATGAAGGCAGCAGAGGAAGCATGTGAATGCTAAATGTCGTCAGTAAATTAAGTTGAAGCAGAGAGGGTAGCACTCACCCTTGAATGAACTCGAGATTGGTACCAAAGTAAGTGGTATGATGAGCCTTGTTCTCAAACAGCTGTGTAAACTCATTAGCCTCGCCGACTTCAAGGGTACAGGAGCTACTCACAATGCCAGTAACTTTGTTTCCGATAAAGTTGCTTGGGTGGTTCAAATTGTCGTCTTCCATGAGAAAGTAGTTTTTCAATGACCTCCGCAACAAGGCCAACATCATATTTCCTCTGGCTTCCATGCTCTTGTCACCAATAGTCTTTCCCCACATCTTCACGGCGTATGCAAACATGGCATCTTCCGATGTTGACTCTTGATCCTTCCCATCAGCCGATTCAAAAAGACCCTTTGCCCAAGAATGTCCGTGGAACCAATCAAAGGCGCGCGAAAATGGGAATGAAGGGTCGTCAGATACAGAATTGCCGGCATCACGAATCAGCATGTTCACCCACGCTTTGTTGCCATCATTAAGCCAGGACGGATCGAGGGCACCAATGATCGCAGCCGCATGGATGAAATACCCATAATGAAAGTGATGGTCGTTGTAGCCAGAATTACCAAAGTCCTGGCCCAGGTCGTTCGTAGCGTACGCAGCACTGGAAACGACACCTTTCCAAGTGTTATCATAAACCAGGGGAAACTGCTGTTCGTTATTCACAAAGCGCGTAAAAGCTTTTTTGAGACCATCAAGTGTGGATGCTGCCAGGTCTGGGTTGTTGGCGAGCTCATGGACGGTATATACCAAAGTAGCAAATTTGCTCAAGACCTTGCCGCTATAGTACATGCTGTTGAGATTGCTTTGCGAATCGACGTCAGTGGTCAGCTCGCTTTCTGACGCAGAGTAGATAGTCTGCTGGACATCCGATGAAAGTGTCCCAACACTGCCGAGAGATGGTGACCACGGCGCAAACTCCATATCAATTGGAAGATCGCTCTCGACCATAGTCCATTGATCGGCCGCCACAGCAGTCATGTTTCCTTTGGTAGTCGATCGTAGTTGTAATGGCTGTACAGCAATCCGTGTTTGCGCATCGAATGATTCGACGTGATGGGGCAATGCGAACATCAAAACAGGTTTATTCGTAGCATTCTGGCCGGCCTTTTCCCAAGTCAGTCCATATGTACCAGTGTAGTCACTGACAGCTCCACTGATACTGGCAGATCTAGCGTAGACACCGGCGCTTGCATCATACACAAGTTCGCCTGAATCACCCGCAGGGTTCTTTGCAACTTGTATCGTACCATAGAACCCCGACGGTCCTTGAATGGTAGTGCTTGAATCGTCGAAGTTGAAAGCTGGATAGACACCGGTGTCGTTATCAGGCGTGACATAGAACAACCAGCTCTTTCCATCTGCCAGAGTGACGCGGTATTTGTATGTTCCTTGACCGATCGCACCCACACACACCAAGTCCCGAAATGTGATGCAGCTTTGTACAAGTGGTTGTAGTCCTGTATAGATACCAGTTACAAAACCCATGCCCTGGAGCACAGGGAAAACAATGCTATTGCTTGACTGATCAGAAGGCCGCAGAATGACATCTGCAGAGAAGCCTGTCAATCGGTCGGTTTTTAAGACAGTAGAGGGGCCCAATTCGCTGGCAGAAAGAGTGATAGACTGCAAGCCAATGGGGTTCAAATAGTACTCTACTGGATTGCCTGGGAGTTGGTTGCTTTGGTTGCCATATACCAGTTGATCGAGATCGGTATGAGAAATGGCCAATCCCCAACTCTGAGCATTTCCACCGCCCTTTGACCATACCAGTGAATAAGGCTGAGTAAAGGAAGATGTGGCCTGAGTTCCCAAGAAGAAATTTGCATAGAATTTGTTCGTTCCTATGGGAGTAGTTGTGTTCACCTACACATATCTGTTAGCGATGAAGGCTGACAAGGCAGGAAACTACCTACAATTCCAACTTTCTGCACGGGATGAACTTCCTTTACGGGAATGTTCGTAGGGACAGCATCCAAGGAGACTGTCTCGAAGATATTTTGACCATCCATGCTTGAGAGAGAAGCAATAGCTTTGCCTATAGAAGATCTGTGAATGTTGCTGCTACTGTGCCGGCTTGTACTCGATTGATATACAGTAGAAGTTACGGTGACTGTAACAGTAACTACTGCTGCTGAAGCTGTAGCGAAAGGGGTAAAGGGCCTGGAGTCTGGAAAGTCGCCAAGTTCTTCGATAGGATCAATGCTAATGGAGGGGTATGGGAAAGGTTGCAGTGATGGATGTCCCTCGGTCTCTAATTGAGACTGATATGTCTAGCGGTATGGTTAGCATTGTTGAAGTAGTGACCTCGGGAAGATGCATCAGCGTACTCCCTGGGTTTGAATGTTAAGTAACCTTGCAGTATCTGGAGGGTAATAAGTGACCAAGCTCGCAGGGCTTTGAATCACAGATCTTGAAGTTTTAGGTAACTGAATATTGTCAGTCCAGAGAGTAAGACGCATACATGCAAGGGAGGATCATACTGAGTATGCTGTTCGCGATGGGAGCTGAGGAAGGCAGTGTATGCCTTGAAAGTTCAGAGTCCATATTAGTATAGTATTCAAAATGGCAAATAAATAACGACTCATTTTGACTGATAATGAAAGAAATTTTTTTTTAAACGAATAACTTTTCAATGCAAGCGAGTGACAGGTTACTTTGGTGAGACAACCCTCGAGCCAAAAGCACATTGAGTAAACGAATGACGAGGCCCTTTTCCTTCTTCAAGGAGCCATTGTATATAAATGAGAGACTATACAGTGACGTGCAAAAACAGCCACGTTCTAACAGAGTACGGAAACGTCAATTCCGGAGAAATAATCAGTCAAACATGGGTTGTACACGCAGACATATACCGGGTCATATTTTTTTTTTGAAGGGGGCACCACATGACCAGCATGCCATCAAGCATTGGATCGACAAAATACTCACCTATCGGAAATCAATAGAGACCTGAAAGTCGCATGTAAGCCAGGAATGTGCGGAAAGTAAACAAGCTCTTGTTCCTGGCCGGATGAAGCAAGAGAGAAACAAGAGGAGAAGTTCAGGTATGTGCTGTGGCCAATGAGAACGTCCGCTCCCCACCAATCTCCATACCAGACGATGACTGGCATACCCCAGAAAATCTTTGGAGGTTTGTATTTACGTATTGATGTAGGATAATATCTGATTTCTAGAATTGAGATCGGTTCTGCCAAGGCTAAGGGCAGGGAGTCTGTAAAGTTCCCGTTCAGTCGTACAGGAAGATCCGCTTGCATCCATCCCTAGAAACATGGAGCAAAGCATTGCATCCCCAGTTTTTGGCTTACGTGGAAGCACCGGGGAAATTTCATCCGTATTCCATAAGCACGCGACTTGAAGAAATAGAAATTCATACCTGGGTATTGCCGAGGTGCGGTTTATTAAGTAAAGTCAGGTCGACTCTGGAATTGTGAGAGTTGAATTCTGTCTCCCAAATAAATATCATGTGGAAGAAGATGCTTCAAAATTGTACATTCATGTCTAAGCTGCGAAACCCGCTTGAACTGCGATGGCTTTGGCCCTATAACTAAGTGTGGAACTGAAGAGCTTAAGAGTATATACAAGTAGAAGACTCGACAAATGATCACATAAGAGGTCGTTGCATAGGCTTGATAATGCCTTGCTTGATAAGTACACGAGGCTTGGTGGCCTCATGGAAAGTGTCCGAAGTAGACCATTCAGGACCAATGGGCTGACGGAGGGATCTCTCATACTGCTGTCTGTTCTCGAAAGGGTGCGGGAGTTGTGTGGCCATGTATTTGACGTTCTAGACGAATATTGTTAACTTGATCCAGTAGTAGCTCGAAAAGCAAGAGATGTAGCTTACCTTCTTCATTCGTTTCTCATTAATGATGACATGTCCAAGTCTCGCATCTTTACGCTGCTCAGGTTTGATACCCTCGACTTTGGTAAGGAACTTCTTCTGGCGCTTTTGCTGCTTCTTGCTGATACCAGCACCAGTCCAGCTGCCCCATCCTGGTAGAGTATTGTCGATGACTTTGTCGCCTTCTTCCTCAATTGTTTCCTGTTTCTCACGCTCAAAGTCTGCCACGACATCGTCTCCAGCGAAAGCTCTCTTCACAAGATCGTGGTTTGTAAGCAAGACGGGGGCGTTCTCCTCGTCGCTGTCGCTTCCCACCTCGTTATCTTCAGTGCTAATGTGAGACTTTAACTTGCTGGCTTGTCGTAGCTTCTGTTGACTCGAGGCTTCACTGGCGTTGCTCACAGCAGCCTGTTCTTGGTCACTAATAGAGATATTGATAGTGTCGTCGGCATCATTGACTTGGCGTTTCCTATTTGCCCTAGTGTTTTGCACTAGCCAGGGATTATCAACATCCTTTTCCGAGTCATCCATAGCCGGCCTATATTCACTCGCTTTCGTGGATCTGGCAACAGCATCTCCTCTTGCTTTGTTGGTTCCTTTTTTATAGCTGGTTGTACCTTGCGCTGGAGTCTCTGTAGCTTCATTGCCATGGCCTTCATCTTCCGAATCAATAGTTTCTTCAAACTCATTCTTGTTGCGAGCTCCAGCTGAAGTCTGTTTCTCTGCTGGTTTGGAACCTCCATATTTCTTCCGGCCGCCTTCTTCCTCTTCGGATTGATCTTCATCTCCATTAATTTCCCGGCGTAGTTTTCGGATCTCGTCATCATTCTGCTGTTTGCGTCCTGCTTCTGCTTTTTGCATAAAACTCATAGCCATTAATTTCGAATGTGGACCAGTCGATTCTGAATCATCCAAGCTATTGAGCGCATCGAGATCTTCGTTCAAGATTCGCGCCTCCGTATCAGATTCAGCCTCTTCATCCCACTCGTTGTGGTCATCTTCCGATTCTGAGCTCGATGACCCAAGGTACTCATCACCATTAGCCTTGACGTTTCGTCCTTCGATTCGTCGCTGTAACTCCTCGTCTCTCCTAGCCATATCATGCATGCTGGAACGAGCATCCTCATCCCACGCCGTGCGGCCAGTCTCTTTCATACTCTTTGCCCATTTGCTGTCCCTATGTTTGGTGCTCATTCTGGCCTCTGCTCGACGGCGGTCGTAAGATTCACGTTCTTGTTCATCGGGATCAATGCCTGCATCAATCAAAGCTTGTCTCTCCACCTCTTCCAGCTTTTCGCGCTCCTTTCGATGTACACGACGGTATGATTTGCTCTTGATCTTCTTGATTCTCTTTGCTCGTACTTCTTCTCGGAACAGAAGGTCACGGCGCTTGCGAAGCTCTAGATTTCGAGCCCGAACTTCCTCAAGTGACATTTTGCGGGTTTCTAATTCCTCAGCGGCCTGGAATTGTTTCTCAGCAGTCTTCTCATCGGTCGCTAAACCACTTTCAACGAGGATCGACTTGATGGTGCTTTCCAGGTCTGTCTTTGGTTCGACTGGCCCGAGTCTCGCGACTTGCTGCTCTTGATGGTCAGGAAGGGGAAACGATATGTGTTCGGCCTCTCGATTGGCTTTCACTGTATCTATCCATCGATTTAACGTCTCCTTGCTCTTTTCGTAGGCGGCCGTTCGATCTATTTTATCTTGCTGTCTCTTAGCCAAAGGTGCAGTCAACTTTCCCGGAGCACTGGATTTGGCGCCCTTAACTGTCGGGGTTGAGCTCAAATGCTTCAAGGATCCCTTTAGGCGCGAATCGGTCACGGAAGACAAGAGATCAGAAACGTTCAATTTGCGAGTAGAAGTCAATCCGTATTCCGTTGGAGCCCCATTCTCTTGACCCTTGGCTTTTCGTTGTTGGGATGTAGTGCCGGTATTGTTAGTTCCCAGAGAGCTAACGAAATCCTGGAGCTTGGAAAGTCCGTCCTCTTTCTCGTCGATCTCATCATCAGATATAGAGATATCAGTATCCTCGCCTTCCTCTTCCTCACTGCTACCATCGGAGATGCTATCGGAGCCAGACTCGCCCGATAACTCATCAACTGGCTGTGACTTTTTGGATTTTTTGGCGGTCTTAGATGCGGCCTTATCCTCGTCGTCATCATCCTCGCCATTCATGTCCCAAGCGGTAGCCAAGTCCACTGCATCTTCTCCCAAGTCATCGTCATAATCGTCTTGGTCAGAATCGGCATCGGAACCAGAACCCTCGGAGAGATCGATTTTCTGACGCTTCACAGTTTTGGACTTTCGTTCGGATTTGGAATTCGATTTGGAGGAGCTTCCACGAAATGTGAAATCTTCAAAACGCTCCTCATCACTCTCGCCCAGTGCCTCATCACTATCAAGTTCACTGTCATCCTCGCTATCGACCTGTCCTACTTTCCATTCGTGACCTTCACTGTCACTTCCGTAGTCTCCCTCGGATGCGCCATCATCATCCGTCCTGCGACGTTTCGTATCCGGTTCGTCGTCTTCCTCATCATTTCTCCGGCGTTTGGGAAAATCGTCAACTTCACCCAACCGATGGGCTCGCACTTTTGTAATGGTCGGAAATTCGTGTTCTGCAATGGCAAGCGCATTTAAGCCTTTGCCTCGCTTCCTCTGTTGCTTCGGCTTTGGGACATCGTCATTACGTGACTTTAAAATATTCGATTTTCTGCCCGCCATGATTGCGATTGGAGGTGTTGAAATAGTTAAAAAAAGAAGATGTCGGATAAAAATAATTTGTTGTTTCCAGATCGCTGTGGGGCCGACAAGCTATTTTTTTTCCGCAGTCCGACACGGCTCACTCTATTGGCGGAGCCGCCTGAACAGTGTATCCCCTTTAACAATTCTACATTATGCGTCCTCAGTATTTGCTATGTAAATCGACTAGAACCTGGGATTTAGCACGATTCATCTTGCAACCCAAGGGAAGACAAAAAGAACATCCTATCCGCGGATCGAACGCGAGACCATTGGTTAACCTGGCATAGGAGACCAACATTCTACCACTGAACTAATAGGACATCGGGTACTGGCGCAAAAAATTGCGAGTCTTGTAGAGCACAGATGGGCTGATTCGTAAACTGATAATTGACATGCTGGTCCTAACCTCAAATCTTGCCTTGCGCAGCGAGCACCAAGCGTACAAACGTGGTGAATTTTCACAACATCAAGGCTTCCCCCGGAGACTTTCCAAGCCTTGGAATCGAGTTTGTTATATGTAGGACCCCTCGCTGCGTAGTAGATCCTTCTACAAATACGATGAGCATGCTGCGTTATCATTTTTTTTAACACTGAACTTGAATGTATAAATCTTTGATACCTACCAAACAAATATCAACGACCAGTCAGAAGTGGATGTGACAATAGGTAAAGCTACATGTGAATTGCGGTCAGTTGATTTTGTTGTAATTCTGCCGGGCGGAAATCCTAGCGCCAGCTCCCATTCTCCCTAGATCAGGGTCTTGGCACGGATAACTTTTTGCTCCGAGTCCAGACAAGAACTGCTCCCACCAGCACGCCAATTCGGCATCAAGAAATCATACTCAGGCGTGCGAAATGAAGCCGTCTCAGCCGTTGATGGCGCGGTTGCGCCTGACTACCAAACAAGTCAATCGAGGTTATTACAAAGGTAACCGAACGGGTTCAATGGGTTTCTTCCTGAAAAGCAGCACATATATTATCGACCCCAGCAAATTGCGCACATACGTCGTCCCGGAGAACTTGGACTCGTTCAAGGTTAGCCAGCTACTCAATTACTCACTTTCACCCTGTACTGACTCTCTACAAGCTCACTCCTTTCGTTACGAAATCATTCCCCCCAACACGAACCAAGTACACTAGGGAAGAAGATCGAAACGGCGTGACGATATCCAAAGACCGCGCATTCAACGGAGAAGACTACTTGGATCTGTGGGAGAAGCTCAATCCTCGAGAGCACGATGACTGGTCCGACAAGTGGAGATTGAAACGGGCCAATCTCAAGGCCAAAGCTGAGGCTGATTTGGAGAAGGTTATCAAGCTGGATGAGCAAAATAAGAAGAAGAGGAAGCTCAAGGGAGGACGCACCTTAAAACAGCTGAAAAAGCAAGGACTATAAGATGTGCAATCTCCGTTTGACCATTTGGTGAAAACGAAGAGGGTTCATCTCATAACTCGTCTGTACTCTATATATGGACAGTATAGCACACCCAGCATACTGGCCGGCAGCAAGATTGGCGTTTATGGATCTGGGATTACATTGGCAAATCGATTTGAAGCATGTACATTACATAAATTAGAAGAACAAAGGCTGATGATACAAGTCATATATTTCCAACAAGGATCACTTGGCAGTATCTACATGAGATGGCGATCGAAAATTTACTCTCCGTATCTGTTCAATGCTCTGCCGGCCTCAGAGTGAGCATAGCACTGGCAAGGAAAGTAAGCACCATCAGCGTGCAAAGCTAATTGTTTCGATGTTACGGAGCTGTGCCGTTCGCGACAGTCTATACCTACAGGTTCATCTAACGTATTCGTTGAGTGAGTAAATACTTGATTATCGTATATCTTTGTTCTTGTGAATGTTCTAGCTACATTTCTGCAAGCATTACTAATAATGTATGGTGGCAAGAAGACAATTTGATACCGACGTGCCTGGGCGGGTAGATACCCTAAGTCAAGCCAGAGAGATAAGGGTTAGGCACAGACCAGGCTAGCCTATGACATAGCTTCTTAAACCAACTCATCGTCCGCAACCACAACTACAAACATCGTATTCTCCGCCTCCCACCTTCCTGATCATCAAAATGCTCACCCCTCTTTTAGAGCGATGAATCAGAGCATCGAAAGTATCAACCTAGAGTTGCTAATCTCAAGGTAGTTTCGCCCAGTCGATCCGAAAAGCCATGTTCCAATCCTTTACTGGGAGCTCTCGCCGGCCCAGGCAGGTGAACCTCTCCGGCCGCAACGTCAACCCGTTCGCCTCTTCCCCAGCATCCGGTCGACAAGCCCCGCATGGCTTCGGCGCCCAGAATACACTCGCTATTGCACAGCAGGAGCGAGCGCTCAGACAACAGGAAAGAGACCGGCTCAACTCGGCTCGTCTTTTGCAGAGAACATGGCGGGGCTATCTGAGCAGAAGAGCGGCTCGCAACGCTTGGAGAGCGGAGTGGGACAGGAATGAACAAATAAGAACCGGTATAAAAATCGATTTCGAGGATGGGGATGTCGACCTGATACATACGACGGTGGCATACTCGTCCCTGGATTATTGTCGGATACAACTTAGACTTTTGTTGCAATTCTTTGAAGCTTCACACGACAGCGATGCCTTACGCCTTCTTTATCTCTCGAACGCTCTCCGGAAAACGCTGGAAGAAGTGTCTACAATGTCTGATGAAGAAGGTTGGACATTGCTGCTTGGCCGCCTAGCGAAGGTAATATTAAGGCTCACGCTGAAATTGGCTTCTCCAACCAGGCAGTCACGCCTACCGGGCGACTTGCTGTTGCGGTCACTCTGCTTCCTGATTGATCTCGTCCCGAGACAGATGGCTAGACTTGCTGAAGAGTACTACATCGTGATGACGGCTTTGACCATAGATGCTCGCACGCTGTCGAAGAAGTTAGGATTCTCAATAGATCAATTAGTAGCCACCACACTCGCACTGTTACAGCCCATTACAGCAGACACCTCGAACGCTTATGAATGGTTTGCTCGCAAGTACCTCATCATACCGGATCTCGAAAGTCATCTTGGCCAGCTAGCTACGATAGCATCTAAGATCAACTACAGACTTTTGGCGAAGTCTCTGGACTCTTACTCTCAGGGAACTACTGGAAAACAGTTGAGCAACTCGGATTTGGAATCTCACTTGTGGCTCTTAGCATATTTCATATACTTCCGTCGATCTGCAGTCAGCGGAAGCTCGGTGGAAGAAGCCCCAGAGCCTGAGTTCGTCAAAGTCGTCTCTAATCTGCTGAACTCGGCCGCCTCGTTTTTATCTAGGCGTCTGGAGCCGGAAGATCCGCTCGATAATGACGAGGTACAGCAACCACCACTGCACCCCTTCATCGAAGAACAAATTAGCAGTCTTGTGAACCAGAGTAGCATCACAGGTTTACTTTACAAAGTTAGACCTAGTGAAGCACAAAATGATCTATCTCTGGCCGATTCTTTTGTTTCAGACGACGCAAAAGCTCTGGCTTCGTATGCCTTGACGCTTCTGAGAGTTTTCCCTCGACGTGGAGACGACATTCGCATGTGGCTCTACTTAGGATCTACTACTTCTTTGAGTCCGTCGACATCACAGCCCGGCGCGAGAATGCCTGCGATCAAATATTTCTGGAGATTGTGTAGTGCGACCAATCTGTTTGCCAAGATCAGCCGCGACTCAAATGGAGTCCTTGCCTTGCTACGCCCATCACCCGGAGATGCAGCAAGCAGTATACAACGCGATCAGGACTGGACAATCATCCTATTGTTCTTGGAGCTATATACATTTTTGTTGAAGGTCATGGATGATGAAGAGTTCTTTTCCAATGATGCGGTGTTAACAGGGGTGAACACAACATCCTCCTGGACGCGGGAAAGCGCATTGTCATTACAAGACGTGAAGCTCTTGACACTTTTCCTCAAGAATCTGGGATTCACTCTGTACTGGAATGCGGCCGATCTCAATGAGACACAAGAAATTGAAAGTACTGGTAGTATCATGAAATACTTTTCTCCTTCCAGCAATCAAAATGAGCCATTGCCCAGTGTGCGAGAGTTGGAACAAAGGAACAAGGAGAAGGGTCTTCCTGGAGTCACTGGAATTCCACTTGATTACTTTAGGGGTCTAGTCACTGGGCTCTTGAGAATGATTCATGAGCGAGAGTAAGTTTTTCTGCTATACTTTGATGCTCGTCAATGGCATGATCAAGTTAACGTGTGATACAGCTCTCGCCGCAAATTTCTTCCCGAAGGTCACTGGCTAATGACGTCGCGATTCGATATGGAAGGGTTCATCTCAGCAGTAGTCGCGGAGGAGGAAAATCGACACCAACTTCAAGAAGATGAGGAGAACGAGGATAATAGTTATGTGGATGAACTACCATCTCAGTCATTCGAATTGATCGGTACCGGTCGGGCCCAACAGGCACGGCGCATTGAAGCTTTCCGGCGTCACCAGCAACAAGCAGTTCGACGAAAACAATTGGAGGCACTTGCACCACGACTTGAGATTCTGAGAAACATGCCATTCTTCATTCCGTTCGCCACGCGAGTACAGATCTTTCGAGAATTTATCTACCGGGATCAGATGCGACGAAGACAGGGCTTTATTGATCCTGATTCCTGGCGCATGTCGGTGTCTGCTGCGTCCATGGGCCGGTTGCTTGATGGCAATGCCGCAGCAAGAGATATTCTCAGTCGTCATCATGCGAGCATTCGCCGCGAAAGCGTTTTCGACGATGCATTTGATCAATTCTACGAGCTTGGAGAAGGCCTCAAAGAGCCAATTCAAATTAGCTTCATCGACAAATTTGGTGCGACAGAGGCCGGAATCGATGGAGGTGGGGTAACGAAAGAGTTTCTTACTAGTATCACCAATGAAGCATTTATGCCGTCCAATGGTCCGTCGAACGGCCTTGATTTATTCGTCGAAAACGATCAGAATCTCCTTTACCCTAATCCTTCGGCGGTGGAACAACGCAAAGAAGTTATGCGGCAATTAGGCTTCACGGAAGGTAGTCCTCAATTTGTAGACGGTGTGCGGGATCTACTCAAGCGCTACGAATTCTTAGGCCGCGTTGTCGGAAAATGTCTTTACGAAGGCATTCTTGTTGATGTTCATTTTGCGGGCTTCTTTCTCCTCAAATGGGCCCTGACTGGCGGATCAACATCTGCTCGGCGGGAATCGGCATATAGGGCTAATTTGAATGATCTCAGAGATCTGGATGAGGGGTTGTATCAGGGGCTGGTATGTTTACGTCTCTTGGATGGCTTATTGTCAGTTAGCTAATGTTGATTGCAGCTTCAATTGAAGAATTACCCTGGCGATGTTGAAGACTTTTCCCTGAACTTCACGGTCACGGATACCATTCCCATCCCGGGATCGAAGCCTCGCATCGTTACAAAAGACTTGAAGCCCGGTGGTGCCAACATTGCAGTCACAAACCAGAATCGGCTTGTTTACATATCCTACATTGCTCGCCATAGGCTTCAGAATCAGCCCGCTCCGCAAACAAACGCTTTCCTCAAAGGACTTGGTGATATCATTCAGCCCTCATGGCTATCTATGTTCAACCAGTCAGAACTCCAGACACTTGTCGGTGGTGATGCTGGTGAGATCGATGTCGCTGACCTCCGACGAAACACACTCTACGGCGGTGTATACACTATTGGCGATGACAACCAGGAACATCCCACCATCCAGCTTTTCTGGCAAGTCATGCAAGAGTTGTCCAATGAGGAACGTCAAAAGGTGCTGAAATTTGTAACTTCAACTCCACGCGCGCCACTGCTAGGGTTCAGCCATTTAAACCCTCGCTTCAGTATCCGAGATTCTAGCGACGACCAAGACAGACTGCCTAGCACTAGCACCTGCGTGAATCTGTTGAAGCTTCCACGCTACTCTACTGCCCATATTCTGCGGCAAAAACTCCTGTACGCCGTCAACTCTGGGGCTGGGTTTGACTTGAGTTGAGGTTTTTTTCTGTCCTTCCCCTTCCTTGTCAGTTAGCTAAGACCGGAATTCTTCAGATCCTTCGTTGCATAGCTTAGGCGCTCGCCATATCCTGCTTCTTGTTTCATATTACCTCTTTATCAGCCTTGTCTTTGTGCTTTTGTAGGAGTTTTTAGACCTGGTGGCTTGAGCCGTGGCTGTCGTTCCGAGATTAGAAGGAATGTCGATGAAGAGATGAAAGACTCAGTAAGAGTGTATTCTTTGTAGATAAACTGGCCAATCAGAGCGCACTTTCCTGGTGGCGACTTCCCACTGTCTGGCAACCCTGGGTAGGCTCCTTCCTCGCTAACCCACCACGCTCACGTGACTGCGACCAGGCCTAGGAAAAAAAAAAATGTGAGCAAAGACGTTCCGAGCTTTCCTAAACGGGCTAGCCGCTCACAAAATTTCCCTTTCAACCTTTTACCTTTCGACCTTCCTTGGGCCATAAGAAACCACCACCTGCCACATCCCTCTCTGTTAAGGATTCGGCAATATTTTCTTCCCCTCCTCTTAGTTCTTCTTCTCTTTCATCCCCCCAAAAAATCAGAAAAAGACAAAAAAAGCGAAAAATCCTTGAAAAAACCCCCGTTTCAACTCCACCTTCAAAGCCATCACTGTGTGTTTTGTTTGTGTTCAAGAGGCCACTATCGGTTCCTTCCACACAAGCATTCTCTTCGTGATCACCGCATCGATTCCTCTCGAGTCCGGTGTGTGTTAACTGTCCTGCTTACGACGCGGTTTTCCTTTTTGCAGGCTCGGCCCTGAGAAACCATTACTCTCGTATCTCGAACAGATTCAATTTTCTGGATTCTTCGGCTTTTTCCAAATCTGTACGTCACCATCTCTTCGACAGATAAAACCCTTCGTCGCCAGCATTCAACGCCCTTGTCGCGATTATTCATTGCTAATATACATACTTTTTCTCTCATTACAGGAACGATAAAAAATCTTCAAGATGTCTGCTGAAGTTGCTACCACCCCCGCCATCGACAACGCCAACGGCGCTGCCGACTCTAACGGCACCACTGTCAATACCAACGTTGCCCCTGACACCGCGTCCAGCGATGCCGCTACCACTCCCAACCCCAACCAGCCTCATTCTGCCTCTCTCTATGTGGGTGAGCTTGACCCCTCCGTGACCGAGGCCATGCTCTTCGAGCTTTTCTCCTCCATCGGACAGGTCGCTTCCATTCGAGTCTGCCGCGACGCTGTTACCCGTCGCTCCCTCGGATATGCCTACGTCAACTACAACAACACGGCTGATGGCGAGCGCGCCCTTGAGGACTTGAACTACACCCTTATCAAGGGTCGTCCCTGCCGTATCATGTGGTCTCAGCGTGACCCCGCTTTGCGCAAGACTGGCCAGGGTAACGTTTTCATCAAGAACTTGGACACCGCCATTGACAACAAGGCTTTGCACGACACCTTTGCCGCCTTTGGTAATATTCTCAGCTGCAAGGTCGCCCAGGATGAGTTCGGTAACTCCAAAGGATACGGTTTCGTCCACTACGAGACTGCCGAGGCTGCGAACAACGCCATCAAGCACGTCAATGGTATGTTGCTCAATGACAAGAAGGTGTTCGTCGGTCATCACATTTCCAAGAAGGACCGCCAGAGCAAGTTTGAGGAAATGAAGGCCAACTTCACCAACGTCTATGTCAAGAACATCGACCCCGAGGTTACTGACGAGGAGTTCCGCGATCTCTTTGGCAAGTTCGGTGATATTACCTCTGCTACCATCAGCCGCGACGACAGCGGAAAGAGCCGTGGTTTCGGGTTCGTCAACTATGTCGACCATGAGAATGCCCAGACCGCTGTCGATGACTTGAACGACAAGGACTTCCACGGCCAGAAGCTCTACGTCGGCCGTGCCCAGAAGAAGCATGAGCGTGAGGAGGAACTCCGTCGCCAATACGAGGCCGCCCGTCTTGAGAAGGCTTCTAAGTACCAGGGTGTAAACCTTTACGTCAAGAATCTCACAGATGATGTCGATGACGAGAAGCTGCGCGAGCTTTTCAGCGCATTCGGTACCATCACTTCTGCCAAGGTCATGCGTGATACCGTTGGCGCTGGTTCTGACTCCGAGAAGGAAGAGGGCAAGGAGTCTTCTGAGAAAGAGAGTGAGGAGGCTAAGGACGAAGAAACCAAGGCCAAGACCGAAGACGAGGAGAAGACTGAAGGCAAGAAATCTGACAAGAAGCTCTTCGGAAAGAGCAAGGGTTTCGGTTTCGTTTGCTTTTCTAGTCCCGACGAAGCCTCCAAGGCCGTCACTGAGATGAACCAGAGAATGGTCAACGGCAAGCCCCTTTACGTTGCTCTCGCCCAGCGCAAGGATGTTCGCAAGAGCCAGGTAAGATTACCATGTGCGTACATTTTAAGTTGCCACTAACACCGTGAAGCTTGAAGCAAGCATCCAGGCTCGTAACACCATTAGACAGCAGCAGGCCGCCGCTGCCGCTGGCATGCCTCAACCTGTAAGTCAAATGATCGATCACGGTGATGCGTTTGATACTAACAATCCCTATAGTACATGCAGCCCGCTGTCTTCTATGGACCTGGCCAACAAGGTTTCCTCCCTGGCAACGCTGGCCAGCGTGGAATGGCTTTCGCCCCTCAACCCGGCATGGTGATGGCTGGTATCCCCGGTGGACGACCAGGTCAGTACCCTGGCGGTTTCCCTCAACAAGGTGGTCGTGGTATTGGTGGACCCAACCAGCAAATCCCTCAGAACTTCGGCCAAGGCATCCCTATTGGAGCCATGCAGGCTGGTCCTGGAGGCATTCCTAACGGCATGGCCTACCCTCAGATGGCACAGGTTCAATTCGGTCGTGGTGCTGGCGGTCGTGGACAAGTTCCTCAAGGCATTCCTCCCAACGTTGGTGGTCCTCGTGGTGGACCTAGCTTTGGCCAGGGTCGCGGCGGTATGCCTCCCCGACCTGGACCCGGAGGTCGTGGTCAGAACGTCCCGGCCGGAGCCCCTGCTGCCCCAGAAGGAACCCCTGGCTCTCTCACCCTACAAGCCTTGACCGCAGCTCCTCCTCAACAACAGAAGCAGATGCTCGGTGAGGCATTGTACCCTAAGATCCAGGCTCAGCAGCCTGAGCTTGCTGGCAAGATCACTGGTATGCTGCTTGAGATGGACAATGCTGAACTTCTTGGCCTGTAAGTTTTCTTCTCTTCTCGCTACTATAATGAAAAAGTGTACTAACTTTCCTTAGCATTGACGATGAGTCTGCTCTACGCGCCAAGGTTGACGAAGCTCTCCACGTTTATGACGAATACATGAAGAACAAGGGTACCGATGAGCCCGCTGACGCAAAGCCCAAGGAAGCTGCCAAAGAGGCCTCTGAGGAGGACAAATCATAAACTGACCCTCAACTAGTGGGCGATTATGCGAGTAGCTCGCTTGAAGGCTCTGAAGATTTGACATCATGTTAATTTTTACGATCACGCTTTTTCTTTTTTTCTCCTCTTATTTCTTTTAGTATGACTTTTCTTTTACCTTTTTCTTTTTTTTCTTTTCCCATTTTCTGATATCCCCGGCTTCTCGGTAAAAGTTCCTCTTTTTGCAGTTAGGTCATCATTCCATCTGAATTTGTGTGTGGTGTGGTGCGTTGTGGGTGCGATTAGGGAAATTGTATCCTTACTTTTCTCGGAATGTTCTTACCCTCGTTATTTTATACTAGGATAATTAGGCTTTGAATATGAGAAGTAGGGGCGTGTTTCTATTTGACAGGAAGTGGAAGATATTGATTGTCTTTTTGTTTATATGAATAGAAGTAGATCGGAGGTATTTTGCTTTGCGTCCGATGTTGTTCCTTTGCAGTGGAAATCCATCTATCATTTGACTTACAGTGTCTTTCTTATTCGTCAATTTTGGATTGTGTACTTACTGCCGACTCGTCGAGAGCGCATTCCTGAACGGTTTGAATGCTAATTTGGCATCTTTCATGTTCTTGCAATTCAGACCTTGATTTTAGTTTCTTTAATTGATAGTTCTATACTAATTCCCCCTTCAGGAGGCTACGATCTGAAGTCAAGGGTCGTACAATATGTCTAATTCACTCCTTCCTACCTCAAAGTTTACTAGGCAAATTGACTAACTGAACTGGGAATGGGAAATTCCCAGCCATTTTATGTCAACAACCACACAACTCGAGGCAATTCCAGAGTGATCACGAACCGCCCTCGGCAATTAGGGTTAGCATTATCTATCTTATCGATAAAAAAGATACGAAACGGATAAGTCTCCGGTTGACTGGAGTCATTTGACCAAACCATAACTACTTCTCATTCTTCACGAATCGACTTTTTCTTTGAATATGTAACTTTTCTGCTTTCATAAGTTAGGTATCATACAAGTATAATACGTTGGCCTCCAATTACCGGCCTAGCGCACAACGCAAAAGACCAATGGCCCTGGCCTCTCCCCGCAGACAACTCCTCCGTCATCTCCAACTTCTCCAACGCAAACGTCAACAATCGCACTCGTTCTCAACCAGTCAGCGGCACAATGCAGACTTTACTCATGCGGTTCGTTGGCTTCAATTTCTATGATTCTGATCTAGCCTACTGATATGGAACAATTAAACAGGTAATTGGCGGCGGAGTCGTCGGTCTCGCGATCGCCCGCCAACTCGCCGCACGACAAGGCACGAGCACGATCTTACTCGAGAAACACGATGCCGTAGGCACTGAAACGAGCAGTCGTAATTCAGAGGTATGCATTTTCTTTCTCTTCCTTCACCTTGGCTAGACTGACGAATAATAGGTCATTCATGCAGGGATCTACTACCCCGCCGACTCGCTCAAAACCCGCCTCTGCATTGACGGCAAGAACAAACTATACGCCTACTGCGCCGAGAAACAAATTCCACACAAGAACACGAAGAAATGGATCGTTGCCCAGAACAACGTCGAATGGGAGGCCTGCCTGAATGTACACACGCATGCACAAAAGATTGGTGTTCCGACTCGATTTTTGAGTCAAGACGAAGCGCGGCGCATAGAGCCTGACGTTCGCGCTGAGGCAGGGATAGTTGAGTCCCCCACGACTGGGATCGTGGATGTTCATTCACTAATGGCCTGTCTTGAAGGCGACTTTGAGAATTTGGGAGGAGACATTGCATTCCAGACGGAAGTAACGCGCATTGATCCGATTGATAATGGGAAAGGCGGGTATAAGATTTTCGCATCGTCGCCAGGACAGGAAGAAGAATCATCGATAACGGCAGAAACCATCATCAACTCTGCTGGTCTTTATGCGTGCCATATAAGTAATATGATCCTTCCGCCTTCACGACATCGACAACCCTTCTACGCCAAGGGGACATATTTCTCCTACGGCGCCTCACGACCCAAACCATCTACATTAATATACCCTGCGCCTGTACCGGGTCATGGCGGTCTAGGAACGCATTTGACGCTAGACTTGGGTAACAGAATCCGCTTCGGTCCAGATGTTGAATGGACCACCGACCCGACAGACTACAAACCGTCTCCAGCACGCTTGGAGCAAGCGCTGCCCGAGATTCGACGCTACTTACCTACTATTGACGTCGATGCTATTGAGATTGATTATTGCGGTATTAGACCGAAACTGGGCCAGGGAGGCGCGAATACGGCGGGAAAGGGGTTTCAGGATTTTGTGATTGTTAATGAAGATGGATATGAGGGGTTTGTGAACTTGTTGGGGATTGAGTCTCCAGGCTTGACTAGTTCGTTAGCGATTGGTGAGATGGTGGAGGGGTTATTATATCGATAGCCTTCATATAGCTGGGATCTAACCGGTGATGTACAAATAGAGATATGTAAATAAGGTCATTCGAATGTCCGTAGTTGATGTACCTAGGTAGTGTCGTAGAGTCATATGTACAGAAAGATTATATATATACACCGCATTGCGTCCATCACTACTCAATTACTCGCACAAAAATGGATTAATCCAACGTTGTCCCGGCATGCAGTCAGCTTCCTGACGCTTGGAGCAGAACCCTAACGCGGAGACTGGTTAATGGAGCTTTTGCCTATCAGCCGTATGATGACTGTATCCAAGGCTGGAATCCTTATCCTTTCGCTCAACTGGATACCAGTCTACCAGGCTGGTTCATGTCTTAAACCATGTCGTAAAAGTCATATCTCATCACCTCATGAGCCCATCAATCAACATCCATCAAAACATCACTCATAATATGAAGCACGTAAGAAAACTTGCGCACACTCCATTTCCCCGTATCCTTGAGCAAGCCCCCATAATCCAGAAATATGCGCCGCGCTGATTGATAACCGCCCTGATGCGGAACACCACGGACATAGATCGTTCCACCATGACGAATGAAGTTGATCGCTTGATCGTCCATTGTTCTTGACGCTGGGCTACCATGCGGCTCCATGAAACTTGCCAATCCCTCTGTGCCGACCTGTTGCCAGTCAAATTCATCCAACAGTTCGATTGAGGTGGCGCCTGCTTGTGTTTCGGCAGCGCGTGGGACCATGTAGATATACAACCCTAGTATGAGAGCAGCCGAGAATAGTGCGTGGACGGAGTGGAACATGATATCATCGGATGCCCTACGGTTCGAGATTGCCTTAAATATTTGTGCTGCATGTAGGCAAGCGCGACGTGCAGCGGGTGTTTGAGTCCAAGATGTGATATCGTCGAGAGCCTTGCGAGCGGGACCTGCCCCGTGACGGCCAGCGGCTAGTTCGAAAATTTGGATGTCAGCTGTCAGATCCATGCACATATGATGCCACATGACGATGCAATTCGGGTTCATGCGTGATAGCGATTCGCTGTATGTGTTCATGAGTTGCACTTGTAGTGATGTCAATGACCGCGCTCGACCATCCAAGGCATATGTGTGGCAGGGAGCGAATGGGTAGCTGGGTCGCTTGAAGAGGACACGATGGTATGCCTCTGACAGACGCAGTTGAAGCATCGCTAGCAGCGCGTGCATACAGAACTCGTCAACTGGAACGTCGAGCACTGGTAGGGTGGTATTTTCATTTGGCGACTTGACCATGGACGTAATAATTCGTTTACCGCTGCGAATATGTTGCATCCAGCGAGATGAAGAATTGGCCTGGAAAAGAGATTCATGACATGGAAGCACAATTTGGACTGAATCTGGTGTAATGATCGGGCTTGTCGAGAGGAATGACGAGAACCACGAGTCAAGTAATAAAAGCCCGACAATGAGACTATTTTATTAGACAGCGTCTCTGACCCAAAAAAAAAATCAAACACTCACCGTTTTGTTGACTCTACCCTGCTCCATGCTTTCCATCTCATCTCAAGGTCTGGCACTGCCTCAAATAGAGACATGTCTACCGATTGACCTTCACCAGCAGTGAAAAGTCCATGTCGTTGGGCGATCTATATCTGTCAGCAATGCTAGCCAAGCAGTCCCATCCGGAAAATATTATTTCATACCGACATGAGATTGATGTAAAGCATCTGAGATTGCTGGATATGTGACTTTTCCTGTAGAATTTATTTAGCTTCGATAGACAGGATCAGCTGCGGACGACTTACGCCAGTCATAGCGGCTAGATTCAATATGAGCAAAGCCGCGGCGAAGGTGGAAACAACCCCTGTGGAAGTCTCATTCCCAATAGCACATTTAGCTAATTCCGAGCTAATCCTTTCCAGGGAGCAGGCAAAAGTCTTCGATACGAAGCTAGTCGTGCCTTTGGTCCCTAAAATAATCATTCCGATCTGACACATGACGAAGAGGAGGGGTGTCTTGGTCTTTTTCGCGTAAAAGGTCGGCAAATGTACAAACGGTACTAAAGGGTGAAAATGTCGGAAATATAGATCAAGCGCCATATCGAGAATCTCAGCTGGTGGAAAGGTTGGAATTGATCCTGAACCTGTCAACGATGCCGTTGGAGATAAAGCGTCATTAGGTGTGGCGGAATTGATACTTGCAATAGAGGCAGGCAACAAGCCAAAGGCATGCTGGAGCTGCGATCTGCACTCTTCATCCAGGCCAAACCTGCTTCCAGGATAGTTGCCGGTCGACGGGCTCAAGGATTGCCATTGCGGGATCGAAAAGAGATTATCGGATTCATAACACGAAACATCTTGCCAGAGATTATTGATCAATCGTCCCACCAAGTTGGCAGGCGCGACCCAACTGCGCTCGACCCTTGTAAAGCGCTCATTGGGGATATCAGCGGTAGCCTTGGTGGGGTCTATCGAGCGACTATCACGTCTTCCGGGAGATATAAAATTTTCCTCTATGAAATTCATATTCCTCATGAAATCAATCGAGGAACTATGATGCGATACGCTATCTGCTCGTGGTTCCAGCCACAGCTGCAGCATCTCATTTGGCATCGGATCAAAGGTAATTGGACGTTGGGTTTGCTGTTGCTGCTCGACAGTCTCGAGGGTAGGAACATCCCCCCAGCCAAAGTAAGCTGGATTTTGTTCGTCCATCATCATTGCACTAATCTCCGGTTCCGTGCGCGGTTGGTGTGCGGAGATATCTGCGAGGAAGTCTAGGTTAGACGATAGTCCACCGGGAGGCGTAATCTGTACGTCTCTCGGGGTTGGCGGGAAACCGGGGACAGAAGCTCTATTGTTAGCCGGTTTAGGACCAGTGGAAGTACTGGTGAAGTGATGTTGTGCGTCATTGTCTTGGTGGTTCGCAGTAGATGAGTGTAAGTTGACTAGCGACATGCGCCGTTGTTCTTCTTGTATATGGTTAGGATCGGCTGGAATCTGGAGATTAGCGGCCAGATTGGGTGCACCCGTATTTATTGACGTTGGATTCGTTATAGAACCGACAGCATCAGTAGCTGACACCGGGGGTGTTGTTGTTGTAGTCGTTGCTGTGGTGTTCTTTGCAGCGCTGTTGACACTTGTGGGGCCATTTGCATTTTGTATATGCCCTTTTGCATGGCGACTTAGGACATCACTGTGTACATAATATGTGAGTTTGATATTAGTTTTCCAACAAAGGGGCAATAACTACCTGCGAGAGAACTTTTTGTGGCACACGGTGCATTCATACGGACGCTCCTTGGTGTCTGATACTGTCAGTTCTATCCTTTCCTTTGATAAAATTGGGAACATACGAGACCGTTCGTGTCGTTTGTAATGTTCAGTCTTTTTGAACTTTCGATCGCAGATTTCACATTTCCTCAAGACCATGGCGATCTAGAAATATACGCCTGAAGCTGCGATGTGGTGGTGTTGCGGAGAGAAAAAATGAAAGCGGGAGAGGGCATTGGAAAAAATGCGGAGATGCGATGGTGGCAGTGTGGAGTCGTGAAACTACCGACTATTTAATTCAAGATGAATATGGTGTCTGTATAGCTATCCTGCTAATAGATGAAGCATTTGTGGTCATTTGCAAGGTGAAGAGCTGGAAAAATGGGATTTCAACTCCAAGTCGGTAGTTGTAGTTGGAACGGCACTTGGCCCTGTGAGGGGATTGCCGGTTGTTGTAATTACAGCTCTAAAACGGGGTAATTGTGGATTCTACCGATCAAAGCGGCTATAAAGTGGATTTTTGTATTGAAGTGGTATTTCTTACCATGCCTTTTGTATCTAAAACCAGTCAAATCAAATTTGACCAGGAATCTCAATTCTATCAAGTGTACAATCTGGAGTAGAAAGAAGCTCCGGATCAAATACAGCGCAGCTATGTTGAATATGTAAAGCAGAATCGGGACTTTTATGTACTCTCAAGTGCCGAACGAAGCTATTCACCAATAGGCTCGCGGATCTTACTCACCGCAGTCCAAGCCATCCAGACTTACAGGTCGGAGGGCGAGTCATTCTGTGAGAGGCTATGAGAGACATGCATTCATAATACATAGGGTTAATGATCCGGACTCCGGAGGAGATATGTATGCCTCACGGCGATTGGATTAGGCGTAGTTGGCGACCCCATGGGGTAAATTCTAATTGACAGATAGATTTGACGAATGATCTTGCAGAGATATGGCATCCCTACATGTAATCGAGAACCTTTGTTCGTACGTTTCCACACCGAGTCACCGGTTATCATATCTTATTGGTGGTTGTATTGAACACCAAGAAACACAAAAGGTTCAGAAGTTCACGTGGCTACGTCTTCTCCCCGGGATTAATGGTTTCTCCCCGGTCTTTCACATCGGAATACACACCGAACATCTTCTTCATACAAGGAGAGATATCTCAGAAAGGATTGAAATGCGTTATCACATCAAACTGTCATTATCGAAACATTAGGTACAGCGACGACTGCCCTTAACTCATTGGTTTGATTGTAGCAGTTCCACTATCCTCTGCAGTAGGGACAACGGATTCAACAACGCTATTCTTCGTCTCGGCACCGATATCGCCGTTAGTAGTCTGGCTCTGAATTGGCTTGATCAGCTCTGCGAGTCTGTCGTCGTTATAGTAAATTTCATGACGCTGCTTCCGGGCTGCTTTGTCGGCCTTGACCTGGGCCAGAATGTCCTGGATACCGGGATAGGCGGAGAATTTGTCCTGTGTAAATCCCATGTCAGTAAAATGGAAAGGAATACACCTGTGAAGGTAACCAACCGGGAGGACGTCCCAGACTTTGGGGTCTGTTCCTTGATTATGGAAAGTGCCGCATCCGCCCCGGGCATATTCTGTAAAGAGGAAGCTGCGACTACTTTCAACCATGATGGTCATTTGATCTATGACGATCAGCATGCTACAAAATAGGATCCATCAAATAAGGGAAGGCTCACTCTCAAGAATCCGCCGGGGCTCATTCTCCTGAACACGCATCTCAAGCTGATAGCCCTCACTAAATCCTCCATGAGGCGTATGGCTAACCTCCACGCTACCACCACCAGGCAAGAAATCATCAGATCGACCCAGCCCATTACCATAGAGACTAGCCAAAAACTCCGTAGCTGAGTTGCGATGGAAGTATGGCAGCCGAAATGTGTTTGATGCGACGTCCCAGCGAGGTCCGAACCAGAGGAAGTCGACTAGCGATGTGTTTGGGTCACGGGACTTGGCTGTAAGGACGCAGTTGACTGAAGGGTCGGTGTGATCAACTGAGGTCGAGTTTTGGGATGAGAATTTCGTCAGGTCGTACTGTACCTGTCAGCTTGCAATGAACTTTCAAAACGGAGAGGGGTAATACCTTGTATGGAATGACATTGCCATGCCACGCTACCAAGTCGAATGGTGTATGATCTTGTGCAATGGAATTGTACTTTCCGTTTGACTTATTGACGATAGTCCAGTTCTCGTGCAAGTTATCGTCGATGCATGCAACAGGGTACAAAAAGTCACGAGGGTTGGCCAGACCATGACCCCCCAAAGGTCCAAGATCAGGCAACTCCCACATCGAGCCCCAGATCTCCGTGATGTAACCCCTGGCCTCCCTGTGTCCTGATCCAAGTCGAACAGCAAACCGTACGCCTCGCTGAATTACACAGATCTCGCCCGGCTGCAAGAAGATCTTGCCAAACTCTGTCTGAATATCGAAATTGCCGAGTTGTGCAACGAGTAGAAAGTCTCCGTCAAGGTTACAGAAGGCACGGTGGTCCATACTAGCATTGATCATAAACACGTACAACGCAATACCCTCGCGGAGGTTTGGATCACCGCTACCCCCAAGTGTGTGTAGCCCATCGACGAAATCAATTGTTTCAGTTTCAGGAGGAAGGGGGAACGGCGCCCATTCGGCTTGTTCGGCGAGTGTCTCGACTTTGGGGTTGATGGAGAGGAAGCAATTCTCAATGTGTGCTTTGGTCTCGACGTTGGTCGTGTAGCCACCTGTAAAAGTTAGCATGACAGAGGTTCTTCAAAGGATGACACATATAACACTTACTGTGAGCAGCCGCCGGACGCACACGATACATATAAGTGCTAAAGTTGGCATGGCGAGGAGCGGCAAATGCAGAATACGTGATTCCCTCTGTATACAGACCAAATCGAACCTCTTGCGGGTTGTTCTGGCCAGCAGGCAGTGTACCTGGGATCACCTCGGACTGGAAACGATTACCCCATCCAGCCTGGTATTCGTAAGGGTCATTGTCGCGAGTCGGTTTTCGGGACTGTGTATCGGTGTAGTGGAAGACCTTTTGGAGGTCTTTGATGGGTTTCCGTTCTTTGACGGGGGGTAGTGTAGCAGCCATTGTGCTTGTGAATGAGAAACGGGTATCAACAGAGTGTAATGCTTCACAAAATAGTCCAAGTACTGCGTACTAAATGTGCAAGCTGATATGAGAAAGCAGGCTATCAAGTCTTTATTCTGCTAACAAAAATGGAAAGAATGACATCGTAATCCATCCGATGAAAGGACTATCCCCATCCCCTCTCCCACCCACTTCAACCCTCAGCTCCAGGGAGCCATCTCCATCATTGACAGCGATTAAGCTGAGCACCACAAGACTGAGCAGATACGATGAATAGCTTTCGAGAGCTCTTCGAGCTATAGTGGGGCCTTCTCCAACTGATTTCTCTCCCTGAGTAGAGACATGGCATCTGAGTCTGGGGAAGAACTGTATGTGGGGCCACCATGAGCCCTAATTCCTGTCCCTACTCTACGTCAGCACTATCACTGAGCGCTAGAAGAGCGTTCACTAATGTATGGCTACATTTTCAGGTGACTATACAAGAAAAGTTGAATGCTAACTCTCAAATTTGGTCTTTTTTACAATCAATTTCATTGTATTTACATTTTTGTAGATCAAAGCCTGGAATAGTTACAAATCCTTGACAGCCAACACATCATCCACCATCTTGGGTGCTGCACCCAAATAGTTTTCAGGATTGCACAACGCCTCAAGCTTCTCAGTGCTCATCTTGGACGTCACCTCCTCCTTCAGCAACAAACAGTCAAGCAAAGACTTGTCCTGCTCAATACTGTTCCGGCATGCTTCATATACGATATCATGCGCCGTCTGGCGCCCAACATACGGTGCCATACCCATCATAACAGCCTCAGCAACAATCAATCCACGAGTAGAATGTAGGTTGTTCAGCATTTGCTTAGTATTGACTGCAAGACCCGAAAGAGCGAAGTGAGTCTGAAACAAAGCACCAACGGCAATCACAAAACTCTCGGGCACAGCAACCCACTCCAAATGCCAGGGACCCGAAGCACGCTCAAAGTCGGATACCATGCCATCGAGAACTAGCCCAGCATTGGAACGTAGAATCTTGGACGCAGCCAAAATGACTTCACTGGAGATCGGGTTGCGCTTCTGAGGCATCGTCGAGGAGGCACCGCGGTGAGGCACAAAGGGTTCCGATACTTCGCCCAATTCGTTTGAGCTCATAATGATGATATCTAGAGCCAATTTACCCATTGAGCCACCGAGAAGAGCCAAGAAGTTGGTGATTTCCGCAACTCCATCGCGAGCAACATGCCAGGTAATCGACGGATCTGTCAGACCCAATTCCTCTGCCAACGCCTTCCGGACACGAAGTCCATCATCTCCATCACCCAACGAAGCCAACGAGCCAGCTGCACCACCAAACTGGGCCATCAGGGCCCTATCCTTGAGCTCTTGGAGACGCTCCAAGTGGCGCTGGAAACCAGACAACCAGACGGCACACTTGTACCCAAACGTAACCGGCAAAGCGTGCTGCAAATGCGTCCTTCCGGCCATGGGCGTATCTCTATATTTCTCTGAAAGCTCCCTCAATGTCTTGATCACATCCCTCAACAAACGCTCCACAACCACCAGACCATCTTTCATCTGCAATACACTTGCCAAATCCATAATATCCTGAGTCGTCGCACCCCAATGCACATATTTACCCGCCTCTTCGCCGCAGAGAGCACTCAATTGTCGCACAAGCGGCAAGATTGGGTATCCCACGATCTCAGTTTCATGGCGTAATCGCTCCAAGTCAAGTTTGGATGCGACTGCGTTTTGGGTTACTTGTGCTCCGATTTGGTGTGGAATTACATTGCATTTGGATTGGGCGCGGGCTAGGGCTGTTTCGGCGTCGACACAGCGTTTTATGTAGGACTCGTCATTGAATATCTTCCAAATATCTCGAGTTAGATTGAATCTTTTTCCTCAGTAGGTTTGAAAGTGTGCTAACCTGTCGAATCTCCTCTGTGCCAAAAAGGGTTCTGAAGATGACGGAATCAATAGCGCTGACTGAACCCAAGGCGCGAGTTTGCTGTTGTCGTAGGTATTTCTGAAATGCGTTGGAGGCTGGGGTCAAGTGAGCATGGCAAGGAATTGACAATGCAGTCGCCTTTGTAGGCGCATAATGCCATTTTCCGGCCCTGATCACTCGGTTCATTAGTGTAGACGACATGTTGATCCAATGGCCTGGTGTTGACTCGACGAAAGAAAGAAGGGACGAATATTGGAGTTTACGATAGCTTCTCTCGAATCATTACCCACATTAACTGTTTGGCTGTATCTTGTGGTAACGCGGGTCCGGGCCGTTTCTCCTCAATACCAGGCACAGTACAGGTATGCTCACCTACAGTCTACAGCATCGAGCAATTATACACATTGCAGTACTATCATAATACTAGTCAAGTAGAATTACCGTCACGTTGTTAATTTCAACATCAACTGTCCTTTAAATTGGTTAATTCCTACCGAACAGGCCGACAGCCATGTTCACAAAATACCGAAATACGAATACCAGCTTCTCCAATTTTACCTATGTAAATGCCCCATCTTGTGGGGCCACAGCGTGCGGGGAAAGGAATCTTATCAGCTTTCTTATCGTGCAATACGTATTGCTTTCAATACAAAACAGAAATTGTTTTCAGATTTCCACAGGAGCCAACATTGAATAATCAAGTTTCACCCCATATAGTTTGTGATGATGGTCAATTCGAGTCAATGTAATTTCTAGCTACCTATGTACAGCTACAGTCATGTGGGGTTTGTTTACAATCCAATTTGCGGGGCCGCATGCTTCGGCTTCGGCTTCAGCTCACCGATACTTCTCCGCAAGATGGGTTTGATACTCGAGCAATCACTCTCGAATAAAAAGTGATGCCACACCAAGACCAGTACTATATGGGGCAAAAGGTCAGATTTATTGTTAGAATGGTAGAAGGGGTCCAAAAACATACCTTGCACACATAGACACAATGCCCAATTCCTTATCCTGTCTCTCCAACTCAGCAAACAGCGTAGCCGTCTGTCGACCACCAGTCGCGCCAACAGGATGTCCCAAAGCAATGGCGCCACCCTTGGGATTAACCTTGGCCGGGTCCAAGCCGAGTTTCCTCAAAATGTGTAGAGTCTGACTGGCAAAGGCCTCATTAATTTCAAAAACGTCGACGTCCTTTTGCTCGATGCCGGTGTATTTGTAGAGTTGGGGAATGGCGTAGATGGGTGAGATGCCCATCTCATCGGGCGCATTTCCGGCTACTTGGGTACCGACGAATCGTCCGATGGGCTTTAATCCTCGCTCTTCGGCCCATGAGCGACGTGCAAGGATGACAGATGATGCACCATCTGAGATTTGTGAACTATAGGCAGAGTGAGAATACGATGCAGATAATTGAGCGATAAAAACTCACGAGTTACCTGCCGTACTTCCACCTTGTTCTTTGAATGCCGGCTTGAGCTTAGCCAGCTTTTCATAAGTCACGCCATGACGGATACCCTCGTCGAGAGAGATGAATCTCTCGCCCTCCTCTTTAGTCTCCTCATCGATCCATCGAGCATTAATCGGGACAATCTCCTTTTCGAACAATCCGCTTTTCTGCGCTTCGCTAGCCCGTCGCTGACTCTCCACAGCATACTCATCCTGCTCCTGACGAGAAACACCATATCGCTCCGCGACATTCTCCGACGTAATGCCCATAGGCATAATACAATCCCTCGCATCCTTGATAGGTGAATTCTTCAACGTAGGCGAAACATCAACGGGGATACCGCGGGTTGTATAACACCGCGTCATACTCTCCACGCCACCACCCATACCAACATCAATTTGACCAACCATGATAGCATGCGAAATGTGTGTGATAGCCTGTAGACTACTTGAGCACTGTCGATTGGTAGTATGGAAGGTAGTCGAGTTTGGAAATCCGGCTGCATTCAGAGCCATGCGACCTGTTTTGGCGAAGCCGAGTTCTGCGAGTACGTTTCCAATGAGAACGTCATTTACATCACCGGGTTGGATTTTGGCTCTTTGTACGGCTGCTTGCATCACCTATCATGAATTAGCATGGAAATGCACTTTTTGAATATAGAATTGAGAGTGTACCGGCATCAAAATCTCTTCAGGCCATAGATCTTTGAATCCGCCCTTGAAGGCGCGAGTAATCGGACTCCTTACGGCAGACAGAACCACGACATCGTGGGGAGTCTTGCGTAAGACCTCTCGACCGACTTTGGTGAGCATGTATGCGTTGATTGTAATCTAAGATGCAGTCAAGTCACAAAGGGAGGAAAATTGAACCGGGGGCTATCTTTGAAACGATTCCTGAGTCGCGGAAGGGAAATGTGAAGCATGAAGAAGATGGAGAACAGCACTTTTATCATTATGGTAATATATGTCGGTATGATGTATTGTCCTGTATTGTACTTAATTACTTGATTGTGACCAATCATCAGTTAATAAAAGCATACCTTATGTGGGATGCTGTACTGACCTGCTCAATTTGTGGGGTCATTTCTGTGATTCTACGTATATTGTGCGTTAGATGTTGACTTATGTATTTCTTTTATTTAACCATCCCTATGTGTAATATGTACATATAAACTTGTAAAAGCAAAAGGTATATATTTTAAAAGGTTCCAAGGTTCTCAGCAACCTTGAAAGGAGCAGCGGTCTTGCTCTTGACCTCTTCAACGGTAGAACCCTCAGCAACCTCCACCAAGGTAAGACCCTCGGTAGGGTGGACGTTGAAGACGGCGAGATCAGTGATGATCTTCCAGACGCAGCGAGGTCCAGTTAGAGGGAATGAGCATTCTTCAAGGATCTTGGGGTTTCCTTTCCTGTCAACGTGCTCCATAGTAACGACGACACGGGTTTGGCTAGGGTTTGCGACGAGATCCATGGCACCGCCAACGCCCTTGACCTTTCCAGGAAGCATGAAGTTGGCGAGATCTACCATATGTCAGCAAAGACTCAACCCCTGAGGAAGTCAGAGATACATACCACCATACTGACTGACCTGCAAAGCTCCAAGCATTGTAAGATCAATACGGCCAGATCGGATCATGCCAAAACTTTCGTGGGAACCAAAGACGGAAGCACCGGAAGCAAGAGTGACGGTTTCCTTGCCGGGGTTGATCAGATCAGGATCTTCCTCACCAGGGCGAGGATAACCACCGAGACCCAAGATACCGTTTTCAGACTGGAGAACAACCTCAATGCCCTCGGGCAAGAAGGCGGGAGCGACAAGAGGCATACCGATACCCAAATTAACGTACATGCCATCCTCAAACTCCTTGGCGGCACGCTTGACAATACGTTCACGTCTGGCAGTGGCATCACCGTTACCTAGTTCCATTAGCCTTAACTGCAACACTCACTGGAATTAACGATATCTTGACATACCAGCTTGGAGGAGATCGTTGGGGTCTTTGGCGAAAGTGAGTTTCTCAATCTTCTTCTCTTCAGTGCTCTTGATGACCTTGCTGACGTAGATACCCTGCAAATGAATTTCTTCAGGTGCAAGTTGTCCAACCTCAACAATCTCATCGGCCTCAACTATAGTGACCTTGGCGTTCTTTGCCATGGCCTCGTTGAAGTTGTTCTGAGCCTTGCGGAATTGACAGTTACCGAGCTTGTCAGCCTTGGCTACGCGGACGAAAGCGTAGTCGGCAAAGTAAGATTCTTCCAAAATATATTGTTTTCCGTTGAATTCGCGGGATTCCTTGGGTTTCGACTTTTCGGCGACGGAGCCGTCCTTGTTGTAACGAACAGGGAGTTCACCGGATTGAACTGTACTGGTCAATTGAAAGTCTTGAGTCGGAGCAAAAAGTGATTACATACTGATAGTACCATAAGCAGCAGGAGTGTAGAACGCAGGGACACCAGCGGCACCTGCAGCGCATTTCTCGGCAATTGTGCCCTGAGGAGTAAGCTCGAGAGCCAAATCGCCTTCCAAGTACATTTTCTCAAAGACCTTGTTTTCACCGATAAAGGAAGCAATCATTTTGCTAATCTGACGGGTTTCGAGAAGTTGACCTGTAGAAATAAATGTGAGCTTCTGCATCAGAATTGAGGAGACAACTAGCCTCACCTAAACCGACACCAGGCATGCCCGCATTGTTGGAGACGACAGTGAAGTCCTTGAGCTCCGGACGATCGCGCACAGCATTGATCAAGCTGCTTGGAACACCAGAAAATCCAAAACCACCGACCAAAATCATAGACGAGCCTTTCAGGTCCTTGATCGCTTCCTGAGCGCTGGGGACAATTTTATTGATCGCTCGACGGGAAGTCGAGGATGAGAATTCTCGCCGCCATAGCGGACGGAGAACTGAAGGACCTGCAATTCTGGCCTTCATTATGAGATTTATGACACGCGAAATATACACGAAGAGAAAAGAAAGAAGAACGAAAGAAGTTGGGGAGAAGATGGGGATTAGTTGAATTTATGGCTTCGGGTAAGGTACACACCGGCTGGTGCGGGTTCCGATCGTTTCGGCTGCTAGCGTCGGGTTTGTGTATTGCCGCCGCTGCTGCTTCTACGGTTCAAGCCTGCTCATTTGCCTCTTGAGTACCAGATTGGAACGATAAAGAAATATGATAGAATAGAGTGTAATATCATGATAGTACCGCAATCGCAAGAGTTTATAGTAAGTCGCGTGCACAGTTGGATCAGGTCCCATGTGGCATAGAGCAATCATCTCCACATTCTTAGTCTGCTGCCACCATGCACCGTCTCCCACAATCTTGCCTTTCCAGACTTGTCTAGAGCAGTTCTATTGAAAAAGCTGTCATTGCGATCATTGAGGTGTTTGAAATCATTATTTCATATACATAGTATAATGATGAATCTGACATCACGAGAAGTAAATTTCTGACCCCCACTTTTGAGTTGTTCTTCGGAGATCAAGCCGAGTGACTTTTCTAGCTTCCAGCCCGGTTTAAGCTGCTAGAGCCTAGAACACAAGATAGCGCAGGGAAGATTCAATCTAATGATCTACATGATCATATATTTCCCCTCGGCCATTCCATTTCTTCGCGGGGACTTTATTATGTACAGGAACTGTGAAAAATACCGATAAGATAGCGACCGGCGGAGTATGGGGTAACCCCGCGTATTGTCTTTACGGAGAAATACCACTGTTGGCTGCCCTAATGCGCTGTTGCTGGTAGAAATTGCTCTTGAAATCATACTCATCCTTGGTGAAATAGTTGCTTTGTGTGTAACATTACAATGTAGTACGTGGCCGAGCACCACCTCATAGTCAGGAGCTGTTCTAATAAAAGGCTGAACTGGTCCGGCATTGTAATCGACTCAATTCCTTTCTCAAATCAGTTCTGTACAGATATGCCCGTTTGTCAACTCATGTACATTTGAGAGCTTGATGTAAGGTCTCCTCTAAAATTCTTCAACATGTCCTCCAACCAGGTCCCTCCCACCCCAACCCTCTTAGAAAAGCACTCCGGTATCCCGTCCCGACTTTACGAAAAGGCCCAATATGCGAAATCCTTGATCCTAGACATTGCAACGAAAGAGCAAAATGATAGAAAAAGAGGAGTTGCCATACCGGCTGGCGTTGAGATAAATACATACATGAAAGCCATTGACGAATTGTCTGAGCAATTGGGCAAGGAGAATGTGGAGTTGAATGATCAGCCGTTGAAGGATGGGTGGTATATGGAGCGTGAGTACCTACCTAGATGACTTCAGCCGGAACATTGGTCTAATGTTGACAGATCCCAACACCCACGATGCCATGCACGTCTTGGATGAGGAGGAATTCGTCGCGTCCGCTGTTGTCTATCCGGGCAGCACTGAAGAAGTACAGAAGATTGTACTGTGGGCCAACAAATACAAGATCCCAATCTTTCCCATATCGGTTGGCAGAAACCGTAAGTCTCTTAGCGTCTCCGAACTCATCTTCATATCCAAGCTTATTCTGTACCAGTCGGATACGGTGGTGCCGCACCTCGCGTTCGAGGATCAGTAGTCATTGACCTCGGTCGTCGCATGAACAAAATCCTCGACATCAACCCCGTCGATCATACCTGCCTCGTAGAACCCGGCGTAACCTTTTATGCTCTCTACGAAGAGATCCAAAAACGGGGTTACAAACATTTATGGATCGATTGTCCAGATTTGGGTGGTGGTTCGGTGCTTGGAAATACCTTGGATCGTGGTATTGGATATACTGTATATGGAGACCGTGCGTACCGGGAAGCCTTACTGTGACGGTTTGTGACTGACAGGTTGATATAGATTGGGCATGTCATTCTGGTCTCGAAGTCGTCCTTCCAACGGGTGAACTTATTCGAACTGGCATGGGTGCTATGGCGAACAGTTCTAGCTGGCAGATCTTTCCGTATGGATATGGTCCAATGGCTGAGTATGTGTGCTTCGGGTTGATGTCTAAGTGGCTGCTAACATGGGTTTTAGTGGTCTGTTCTCTCAGTCCAACTACGGCATCGTCACCAAGCTCGGAATGACCTTGATGCCTAACCCTGGTGGTTATGAGAGCTATGTAAGTGATAATTCCTTTCCATGCGCTGGCATTTACTAATTGACATGGAATAGTTGTATACCTTCCCGAATGAGTCAGATCTAGCGCCTCTCGTAAGCTCGCCTCCTTCATTAAAGTAAGACTAGACTGACGATCTAGGTCGACATCATACGCCCTCTCAGAATCGGCAACATCCTCGAAAACGTTGCTCAGCTCAGACACGTCGTCCAAGCGATAGCATACAGCGGCAAGCCACGAAGCAGCTACTTCCAAGGCGAAGGCCAAATGACCGACGAACTTGCCCGCGAAATCGCGCGCAAAGAACTCAACTACGGCGACTTCACCTGGCTTTACTATGGCATGTCATACGGTCCCAAGGAGATCCGTCAATATAAGCTGGATATCATCCACAAGGAATTCTCAAAGATTCCTGGAGCGCGACGCATCGATCCCGCAACTCTACCCAAGACAGACTATTTCTGGTCTCGCGATCGTATTGCAGCTGGAATCCCCGACCTCGAGGAGCTCCGATGGGTGAATTGGTACCCCAATGGTGGCCACATCGCTTTCAGCCCTGTCTCACCTGTCCGTGGCCCCGACGCCACGGAGCTCTGGAGAATTGCACGCAGCCGAGCAGCCGAATTCGGACATGACATATTCCCTGCTTTCTGCGTTGGATTGCGAGAAATGCACTTGATCGTGGAGTGTGTCTTCAATCGCGATGACCCGGATTCGCGAAAGAAGGCTCTCGCCTGTATGCGGGCTATGATTGACGAGGCGGCTTCCAAGGGGTATGGAGAGTACAGAACACATTTGGTGTTGATGGATCAGATTGCGAAGACGTATGATTTTAATGACCATGCGTTGATGAAGTTCAATGAGCGAATCAAGGATACTCTGGACCCAAATGGAATTTTGGCGCCTGGAAAGTCTGGAGTGTGGCCTGCTCGGTATCGGGGCCGTGGGTGGGAGATGTCGGGTTTGAGTGACCGCAGTGAAGGAGATGGTGTCGCTCGTGATGCGGCGACCAGACTATAGCAGTCTTCACTTTGCTTGATGTGGAGAGCTCAGCAAGGGTAGTGATATGTAAAGTTGAAGCTGGAGATGTCAATAAAATGAGAGCATGTGGGGTCTGCAAAGCTCCAACTTGTGGGGCCCCATGATCCATCTTCAGGCACATTTCCCAAGATGAACAAGTACATAGGATGTTCATTATTTTGAATCAATTGATAGTTTCCATATTTTCAATCATCTAGCCATTGCTATGGGATTGTGCTGATCTCATAAAAACGACATGTCCGGCATGAACCCAGCACTGCGCCGGCAGTGGCTGAACATACAACTACCGAGGCGAACACGGCCGCTCTCTCCAGTGATAAGATTTCATAAACCTACCTTACTGACTCGAGATAATACACCACCAGTCAGAACTATATCGTCATCAGCCGGAAGTAATGCAGCTTCGACCGGAAAAAGCAAGCTCCCGCTGGCTGGGGTTCGGGTGCTGGACATGAGTAGAGTTCTAGCTGGTGTAAGTCTTCCAAAATTGGAGATTTGCTCATATTCATTTATTCATACGGGTTGTTTGTTTTTTCGATACAGCCATACTGTACGCAAATTCTCGGTGATTTAGGGTACCAATTGCCCTCCACTATCAACCATAAAGGCAAAGCTGACCATACATATTTGAAAGGGCGGACATCATTAAAGTCGAGCATCCGGAACGAGGCGATGACACACGAGCATGGGGACCGCCCTTTGCGGAGTACAAAGATGGGAGAAAAGGACCAGGAGAGAGCGCTTATTATCTTTCCGTAAGATAGCCGCAATTCCAAATTTTGGGGCTCAGATGGAACTCATTCGGCATCTAGGTGAACCGAAACAAAAAATCACTGGGCTTGTCATTTGCCCATCCGGAAGGTGTAGAGATCCTACACGAGCTCGCCAAAAATTGTGATGTGCTCGTTGAAAATTATCTTCCCGGCTCCCTCAAGAAATACAACATGGATTATGAATCCATACGAAAACTAAATACCCGCTTGATATACGCCAGCATCACGGGCTATGGTCAGACGGGCCCATACAGCAACCGTCCTGGATTTGATGTTATGGTCGAAGCCGAGTTCGGATTGATGCATCTGACCGGTTCACGCGATGGGCCTCCAGTCAAGGTCGGCGTCGCAGTGACCGATCTCACAACGGGGTTATATGCATGCAATTCTATCATGGCAGCTTTGCTGGCCCGTGCAAATACAGGCGAGGGGCAGCATCTTGATGTGTGCTTGAGCGATGTTCAGACAGCAACTCTCGCCAATATGGCAGAGTCCGTACTGATCAGTGGGAAGCGGGATAGCGGTCGATGGGGGACTGCCCACCGTAGGTTTCATGGCTCTGTCGCCTGTGCTTGACTGCGAACCTTACTAATCAGGATTCTTCCAGCGTCTGTTGTCCCGTACCAAGGCTTCAAAACCGCAGATGGAGATATCTTCCTAGGAGGAGCTAATGATCGACTATTCGGCATACTCTGCGAAAAGCTCGGCAAGTCCGAATGGAGTAAAGACCCAAAATATGTCACCAACAACGAGCGTGTACGAAATCGTAAAGAACTGGAAGATCTCATTGAGGCCGAAACAGCCAAACGCACAACGCAAGAATGGTTGAACATTCTTGAAGGCTCTGGCCTTCCATACGCAGCTGTGAATGATGTCTTTGGTACTCTGAACCATGAGCACAGTAAGTTTTTCATTGCGCGCCACTGCGTATCACCCAGTTCAATTGGTGGTCATACTAAAACATCTGGACAGCCAAAGCTCGGGGCATGGTGCAAGAGATCAACCACCCATCATGCGGTCCCATCAAAGTACTCAGCCCTCCTGTCAAATACTCCAATGCCGATCCAAGCATTCGTTCTCCGCCACCTCTGCTAGGTGAGCACACAGATGAAGTTTTGGAAAGTGTGGTCGGTTTGAGTCGAGAGAAGATTCAAAGTCTTAAATCAAAGGGTGTCGTCGCTTAAACAAGTCGACACGGATAATGTTGTGTGAGTTTCTCCAATTTGAATGGACGAAACCACTCGTGATTGACTAAAGACTGTACAAGCTTCTGTATATAGACAGTTGATAGAATTTATGTCTCATTACCAAAGAAACTGCTGCTGAAATTCCTTAGATGGTGCTGCTTTCCATGTGCTCAGTTGTGATATGTTGCTTTCGTCTTGCTTCCTAGAAGACGGAACATGATTTGCTGTGGCTCTCAGTGGCCTATTTCTGAGGTTGTTACCATCGAGAGGAGCCGGAACCTGGTCTCTTCCGACATCCATGGAAAAAAGACCATCCCCCGATGACTGATAGCTCCGGCGACCGCCGGCACTCGGAAAGTCAACATTGATATCTTCTGTTGATTGCGCAGCCCTGATGGATTGTGAGAGGATATCATCATCTTTGCTATGCCGGTTAGGACTGACGTTTGGTCTGTTAAGATAACAGCCCTGCTGCCATCTTTGTATGCTCTCGGCATCACACAATGGAAATGACTTCCAATACCCTATCCCTAGTTTTCGCGAAGATAGCAGGGTAACGCGACTACTTGTATTGTTGTCTTGAGATTCATCGTCCGTCGGAAGTGGGTTTTGGGATGACAGCATAGATGCAAGCTGTGCTTGACTCAGCTGAGAGACAATTTTGAGTAACACATCTTCTGTCTCGCGGAGACGCTGTTCTAGGGCTTCGACATAGCCTTTGGCTGGTCCACTGTTACCTGTCAGTGTTTGCTCTGGGATACAATTAGCATAACCTCATGTACCGTTTGAGTTGCTCCGGCCATTCGCAAGTCCGATTATATTCGGTGCACTGTTCGCAGTTTGGTCTGAATGCTTTTAGTCCAGGATTTTCATCTCCTCAATACAACTACAAACCTTCTTCCACTGCACTAGTCAAGTGTACCACCGTTATTAGTCATATAAGCCATGAGACGTCGAGACATTGATGCACACCTTTTGCTTTCGAGAGCGACACGGATTGCAAGCGGTCGTAATCCGGGACGCCTTGCCCTTTGATGTTTTCACCATGACTACCACCACCACCACCAATTAATACACTTTATATATCTAAAGGAGAGACCATATAGATGTGAGAATGATGTTAGGAATGTGAGAAGAAAAAGTGGAGATCCCGAATTGAAATTGAACGTTGTGGCCTCAGGCAGAAATTCATTCAAGCTTACCCGATCTCCGCTTTAACTTTACCTATCTACGTCTTTTATATTTCAAGAAGTCATTTGCCATGGCCTTGTCGATTCAACTTTTGTCAGTTTATGGTTGGAGTAACATTCAAAAATAATGCAGTGTCTAACTCCCCAAGAAATCATACGGCGGAGCTGACACACATCGTACAGATTGCGCAATGAATGACTGACATTTAGACTGGCTTAATGATCTCATACCGGTATCCAATATAAGAGCTCTTTGATTTCTATCCCCGTGTGTTTTCATGATGCAATCACCGGATCTGCTCCCCAAAACAACGGAGATTGGCTCTCTGACAGCCAGTTCCAACGATGAAAGCCACTTCGTGGGAAGTTCCAGTGGTGTCTTTTTCGTCAATACTGTGCGCCAGGCATTTGCAAAAAGCCTGGATCCCATGAAAGCAGCTCCAACACCAGAATTTCCAGCTCCAGAAGATACATTGGTTGGTACACCGACCTCTGACCGCACAGGTTTCACGACAAGCAGGAGACAAGGACCTCGGACGAAATGGACGTATGATGCTCAAATCGCGCAGTATCTCGGAGAAGCGCCAGGACTAGAGCATGCACGACAGCTCATGATGACCTACTTCAAGATATGGCATCCGCTTTTCCCATTTCTCCACGGGCCGTCATTCTTACAGGCAATGGAAGCATTTTATTCGGAGAGTAGCGATAGCGATGAGCTTTCAAACGCAGCATCAGAACATCACAGAGCCTGTTGGACCGCAATTTTCCAATGTGTTTTCAATATATCGAGTATCCTACAGCCAGACTTGCGACTTGCTCAAAAAGCAAAAATTACGTCTGCCGCTCACGCACTCAAATTAGCCAATGTGCTTCTTTATCGACACGACATACTGTCCTTGCAAGCCATTCTAGCTATACAATTATATCTCGTGGCTAGCATGTCTCTTCGCAATGCGTCCCTGCTCGGCGGGACCATATTACGAGCCGTTCTACACGCAGGATTCCATCGCTGCCCCTTTCGATATCAACAGCTCAGCAATCACAACTGTCAATTACGTAAGCGCATCTTCTGGTGCTTTTATGCTATTGACAGGTATTTGAGTCAGGCATTAGGTCTGCCTCTTGGTATACAGGACTCAGACATCGACGTATGTCGCCCTAGTGCTCCCGAAGTTCATACACAAAACCCTCGCTCTGTCCCATCAGCGTCTCCGCTTCTGACAGATGCTTCAGTTAAAGGACCCAACAACAACCTCCAACACAGCACTTTGAAAATTTCGAGTCGGGGATCCCGGCGCTCTTCTGGAGTGGCATCACCCAATCGAGAAGCTACATTAGCAGGCTTTGTCGCATATGGAGAGCTCACTGGTAGAGCCCTGGAATTGTTCCACAAGTCCACGCACAGTCGGGAGATTCGCCGAAGTGCTGTCTTGTACCTTGTGTCAGATGTTCATAAATGGTGGAATAATCTTCCGAGCAATCTGCAAAATGTCTTGATGGACCCTTCAAAGTCTTCTGAAGATGCCTCACCTGAAATGAGTCCCTTATTCTCCATTCTTTACAAACATCTCATTCTTTGTATAAATCGTCCGTGCCTATCTCTTGACTCAACTTCACCTGATTTCTGTTCGGGTCTTCAGATATGCATTGATGCTGCTAGAAGTATTCTGTCGCTACTGAAGACACAGCTTACAAGGAGTCAAGCTTTCTTTTGGCCTGGTTTGCTGTCTGCGGCATACATGGCGGGGTTAGTGATTGCATTCGCATGTCAACTGGGACAGTATTCTATCTCTAGGGGATGCCAGTAAGTCACATGTAACTGTTATTTTGCAGTCTGTTTTTAACAGCGTATCAGAGAAATCCGTGATTGCCTCGATATTTTACAGGCCATGTCCGGGCAATGGGAAATTGCAAGACACTGTCACACAGCACTATCAATGTTACTATTGAATGTTCAGCAGCATGGATCTTCCGGGTCGAAACGTATTCGCCGGCCGGAAAATCAACCTTGTACGCCGCCTGCAACAAGCAAGAAACGGAAGACTATACCTGCTAGATTTGAAGATCACCAAGCCCAAGACTCATATGATGCCACAATCTCACAGCCAGCGGAAATCTTACAACCTAATGGATCTTGCTCCGCCATGTATAACACAAATATCAACCCCTTTTCCGAGTCTACTACACAAATTTATCAAGAAACTGACGCAGGCAATACCACCGGCAGCCCCTCCGAGGTCTCTGTACTCGCAATGTCCAATTACATCAATGAAGAAATCATTGAAGAACTACAATGGCCCGATGAATCGTCTTTCCTCACAACGAACTTTGATCTTAACATGACAGATCTATTTCAAAACTCGTCTTGGGATCCGACGCTTTTTGATGCCTTTAACAATCAGGGGTGAACATGATTTATCATGAATCTCATCATTAGATGATGAATTTATACTGTAAGTGGAACAGTGGAAAATGAGCCATCTCAAGAGAGCTAAATCTTCTTGATGCATCTTTCTATTTTAGAACTCTCTCGAAAAGTTACGTACGCGCGTAATTCTATCGGGGACATTGGAATCAGTACAACAAATTTGAGCGCGCTTAGTTGTAGTAAATGGTATCACATGCTGTATATAATGTTGGTATATTCAATGGTAGTCGATGCATAGATATGTCCCCAAGTTGAAAGATTAGGGGTGCTCAACGTTTCGACGCATTTTTGAGTTGTTTCGTAAAGTGCTGGTTTCAGAGTTAACACGTGCTTCGTCAATTGATATTGCTGTAGCATCTGACTTACCTCTTTCTGTTCTGCCGCTAGCTTGCCATCCGTATCCTGCCGGTCAAGGGTGGTTAGCAAATATATGTCAAGGAGAGGGACACAACGTACACTTATTATAGTCAATATTAAAGAGTAATTATTGTACAAAAATCGTTCTCGCCGCTTTGGATCACCGGATCCCCGACTGAGCTTGGTCAATAACGCGTCGAATTCTCCTCGTAACCGGCCAAGACTGATCGAGACCGGCTCATCGTCACCTCCCTCACTGCTCAGGCACAAGATGCCATGTAGAAGTTGACCAAAGCGTTGAGTAAGGAAATGCGGAGCAGACGATTGCTTCGAATCATCTGTTAAGGAGAGTGCTGATACGGAGCTTCTAGCGGCGCCTGAGGCAAGTCGTTTCAGAGAATCGCAGTGTAAGTCCATGATTTTTTGGAATCTTGGCCAAAGTTGCATATTAATTCCATTGATATATGACTCTGCAACTGGCACTTTTCGTCGTTGGAGCTCAAATGCCGCGCGCTGATTGAGTCGGACGCAGAGAAGTACGCCTAGACAATCTGTACTATTCTCAATGAGCTGTTTGGTCACTGTCTGTCCGAGTGCAAAGACAGGCTCAAAGATTTCAGATGCTTTTCGTGATATTTGTTGATATGATCTGACCGAAAACATCTCCGTCAAGAATGAATATTCAGCTGATACATTGTCAACCAGAGCAAGATTAAAATGTCGAAATGGGACCTCAAATCCATGTACTGATTTATCCTCCTCGGCAATATATGAGCTGATAGCTATAGGATTGCCGGTTTTCAAGACATCAATGCGTCTGCCAATAGTGAAAGGATCATGCGAAAAGCCTCTACCGCCCGGACCCGTCCCTCCTCGTTGCGTCGATGGGTCTCCACCTAGGACGTTATTTAAATCGGATGCATGGAGCTTCAATTTCTCCAAAGCCTGGCTATATCGTGTGAAGTTAGATAGATAGTACCATCTCATTGTATTGACATATGCTTGAGTGATTTCTTCCGACAGAATCGGATGTGACCTGGTCAGAAAAGAATAAAGATCTTTGTATTTCACCAGGTGATGTTGCTGTATGTACTGAGCGTTCATGTTTGGCGAACGCATAGCCTTGATCTGAGAGACCAAATAATCACGGATGCGAATTGTGGCCTGTAACCACGTCAGTAAATGATTTAGAAGCTCATAGAGCCAAGCCTACCTTGTTCTTCAAGTCAACCAAAAGTGGCTTGACATCATCCACGGCTTTCAGTGACGATCCAGTTGATTTCTCAATGCTTAAACTGCGAGCCTCAATCTCATTAATGGCCTTGATCCATTTTTCATCAATTAGGCCATCGGTGATCGTGCGGATTGCGTTTGGAGAGATGCTAATATCCTCGACTGCTGGTCCAAGCAAGCGCTCGACATTTCTTCGGTTTTCGAGCTTGGCGTTTAGTTGGACGGATCTGGTTTGAAGGGTTTCGATTTCGGCAGAAACGATACCCAACTCGGACTGAAAGTCGGAGAGATAGGATTCGACTGATTTGAGTACATCATCGCAGTCCTGAATACGTCAGTACAGCCCACCGGCATATTGCGCAACAGTTACTCACCGCAATAGCGTTGTGAAGCTCCTGGAACTTGTCTTGATCTCCTGCGACTACCACCTAGTCAGCTTGCGCCTGTCAAATATTCCAAATGATACCCACATTGCTCAATTGTTCCAACCCCGGCCTCGCTGCTCAAAAGACTACCGGACTCCTGTCCACGAGTCATGAACTCCTCTAGACTTAAATCTCCAAAGTCGATGGTTTCGACCAACTCAGCTGGCTTTTCAGCAACAGCTTCAGTTAGCTCGTCAGCCGTCTTCTTTCCAATTATACTGTTCAATACTTCCAATGGATTTGTAACCTCGCTCGAGGGTGTGCGCACGAACACCGATCTTTGTGGCGCTCCATTTGAGACATGTCGAGTAGTAGTTGGCAATGAGACGGTAGAGTCATTAGGCGTTAGTAGTAAGGACGTCGATGAAGAGCGCGGGTGTAGACTCGGTCGGTAGCTCTGAGATGAAGTACGGGATAGTCTGTGATTTGGTGAAGGGTGTCGATTGGGAAATGGCGGAGGTGTCCCTGATGGCGCAGAATGGCCGGAGAGGCGATCAAGCCACATCCTCGAATGCCACGCGATGCGCGAGTTGTGGGTCGTCGATACTAGGAAGTCATTGACGATCCGATATTTCTATGAGGTATCAACAACGAAATCGATCTCTCAAGACATGAAATCTATGAGTTGCGAGCAATGTTGATAGCTTAGCTGTCTCGGATGGCCAAGCTTGACGCCGACGACAAATAGCCGCTATTCCTTTTACGGGTTGTTTCTTGCCTTGTTGCCTGAATGTCTACAAAAGCTGGCCTTTAAGTTATTTTGATTTACAGGTTTAGAGATCGAAGGCCTACCTAACGATAGCTAGTTTACAATTCGTCGATTTGAAAGAGCTATCAAGGCTTGGCCTCATTTAAGAATGCTGTTATACAAAAGTTCATAACAATGAAGATGAAGAAGTTGGCAGTACCTTCAATGTATTGAGCCATGGATGCTGAAATACTTTACATGGAGCTGTGAATAACAAACAAGAAATGACTGGTGTTGCTACTTGACCAAATGAGTAGTAGTATTGAGAAACAAGCTTGATGTGTTTGGATTTGGATGTGAAGTTGTCTTGTTTGGACCTCGCCACAGCTGATTTTCACGTTGGTAACAACGAATAACGGGCCAACTGTGTGAAAATATCAGGAGCTCGATACTGGAGAAGTAGCTATCGGGTGCTACTCAAACACAACGAAGGGGATTGGTGAATGTTGTACTATACTACAGAGCATGTACTGTACTGAAGATTGAACATACTAGTTGTATGTACTAACAAAAGGTCCAGAGTCGTCTCCGCCACAGCACTGGGGTTCATGCCCAAAGGGGCCTAGCGGCAGAAAAACCGAAGAAAACAGTTTTTGCTCTCGGTTGCCCAAATTTGCTTCCCGTCCCACCCCCATCGCTCGTCTGTTTCTTTTTTTTCCCTTCCTCCTCCTTCCTCTACCTGAACGCGCTCTTTGTCCCGGCCATCCTCCCTCCCATCACTCACTTTCTATACTTTTATCAACCGAGACTCTTCATACCCATCATTCACAATGGCCGACAACGACGCCCAGGTATGTTCATGCTTGCCCCGCGCCGCCTTTGCGATCTGAGAGCCCCGCCTCGATCTGCCTTCCCCCTCTTCTGCCTGGGATGCACAATTCTTGCACCACAGCTCACTATGGATGTATGCTAACATGGGAATCTACTCAACAGCATGAGCACACCTTCGACAGCGCCGATGCCGGTGCCTCCGCTACCTTCCCTATGCAGTGCTCTGCTCTGCGTAAGAACGGTTACGTTGTGATCAAGGGTCGTCCCTGCAAGATCGTCGACATGTCCACCTCCAAGACTGGAAAGCACGGTCACGCCAAGGTCCACTTGGTTGCCATCGACATCTTCACTGGCAAGAAGCTCGAAGATTTGTCTCCCTCCACCCACAACATGGACGTCCCCAACGTCTCCCGCAAGGAATTCCAGCTCGTAAGTGATACTCGCCCACAGCGACAAGATTGACAACAGCACTAATCACGTTATTTGCGAATAGCTCGACGTTACCGATGACGGTTTCCTTTCCTTGATGGACGAGGCTGGCAACACCAAGGACGACGTCAAGAAGCCCGATGGTGAAATTGGTGACAGAATTGACAAGCTCTTCATCGATGAGGGCAAGGATGTCAATGTTACCGTCATGTCTGCTATGGGTGAGGAGGTTGCCGTTGAAGCCAAGGAGGGTCCCAAGGGCGCTTAAACTGGCTCTTGATTCTTCTTTCCTTTAGCTTGCGTCCTTTTTTCATGTCTAAAATCTCATGCCTTCACGATGCTCTTTGGCAATTTCATCTTTCGCCACTGACGCCGGAAAAGTGTCATATTCATTAATTGCTTTTTCCGGCTTGTTCGTTCTTTTCGCCCTCTGTAAGTCGAGCAAAACGTCATCTTGGTGGATTGGACTGAGCTTGCAATTGATTCGCTCTTACGACGACCATGAACGGATGTGCCTGTCAGCAGGATAACTGTTGATTGTTTTCTCATAGCTCTCGATGTGAGATTACGAACAAGAAATAAGAAAAGTCAGACGATATCCCATGATGTTTAATTGCCGTATCGTACTTCCAATGTAGTAGAGTGTAGTTCCAGGATGTAGGTTGCCTTACAATTGTGGCGTTGTGATTCGCTTTCCGGGCCTACTATTTCAAGGTGGATACCCGTGATCAGTTCTTGCCATCTGCAATCGACTTCGGCTACGCGCTGAACAACTTCAGTAAAAGTATGGAGTTTCGAGTGATGCAGGATATCTTTCTAGAAAGACCGATCCCTGCTCATTAAACTAGTATTCGACATGACACAGCTCCGTCAGTATGGAATATGTCAAGCGTGGGCCGTGCGGTCAGGAAGGATGTCGAGAAACTCGTTACTATCTGGATAACGGGATCTGGTTTTGCAGACGTGGCCATCAGCAAGAGGTATTTCATTTCGTACTTCAAGAATAAATATGATTATTTTGTACAAACCGTCGCTAAATCTTGTCAACAGGGCCGCCAGATCGAAGAAGACCCTGATGACTACAATAAACGAGGAACAGTTCACCGCATAAAAAAAGCCGCGGTAGAGAAAATCCAAAGAAGTATATTTTCTCCTCTAATTACAAATTCTTGATGCGCATTCACTGACAGAGAAATAGCATACACTGGGAGACAAGGGTATCGTCTTTTCATACAAGCATATCAGCTCATACTGTGGAAGCAATGTCGGGCCCTGATAACTCAAAAAGGATTTCCTGCTGATGTAGAGGTATTTCCTGTTTTGTTTAGGATTTAAACTAACCTTCATGCTGATATTCTTTTATTAGAGACTGGTGAAAGATCTCTGGTCCCTGAGACTGCAGAATCTGACCGACAGATTTGACATCACACTCGACGAGGCCCGTGAAGATGATGGCTCGGAAAGCGGAGTTTTCAGTTCACAAACCCCGGCTGCAAGTGTGGAAAAAAAGGACTCAACTCATATCAGTGCTCGAAAGTCGACCGATAGTCCTCTTCTGAAAGAGACGCTGGGACTATGCTATTTAGCTTGCTTACTACTACGTCTACCAGTGGGCATTGGTGACATCTACAAGTATGATCCATTACCTGATAAAACCCGAATGCTATATTGATTATGATTAGATATGCCGTTCGAAATGAAATACCGTTTGTGAAAGCGCTCAAGTCTATTCCGCAGGAGATGAGGGATCGAATGTCGCCGCAACATACAAGGGATCTTAGCATACAGGCAAGTTCTCGCTTTGGCTCCATATCGGATTCCCAACTAATAAAAATATAGGTCTTGCCAGAGAGTCAAGATATTCATGAAACCGTGAATCAATTAGTAACCATGTATTCGCGTGAATACAACGTCGTCTTTCCGCCGATAAACATGCAACTCATGCTATTTCAATTCATTCGCCAATTAGCTTTGCCTTGTGAGATCTTCGTCCCTATATGCTTAGAAACGACTTCTGCTAATGAGATATAGTGGAAATATACCCTATTGTCAGAAGACTACAACAAATTCTGAAATTCCGCTTCAAGTTTTCATCGAAGAAAAAGTGGACACTCAAAGCAGAGAATTACCCCGAGGCTCAACTAGTAGGTCTCATAGTCGTTGCTACGAAGTTAATATTCCCGTTCAGCAACGCGAAAGGCTTCGCATCTGTACCTACAGAACCAGCCGCACAGCTTGTCGACTGGAACTTGTGGAGAGCAGCGCAGAAGCAATTTGAAAGCTTGGACAACCTACCGGGGCGGCTATCGAAAGGACAAGAAATAAAAGTCAATGAAGGAAATGTGTTTCATATGACAGAAGGTCAATTAGATGATTATCTGGACTGGTATCAAGATACGTGGCTTGATCAGAAGAAAGGTGAGTTAGGATACAGCCGTGGACTTCAAGTTCAACTTCTAACATCATCCTAGCAAGTCATCCACTTGCAGAAATGTTTGCGCTACCGCCTACAAAACCAGACAGTCGCCCGGAACCCAAGAGCGGTGTTGAATTTCAAGAAGCGATTGACAAGAAAGTCCGTGAGATGACTGCTAGCATCAGCCTAGCTAAAATCATTCCCGACGATCAGGCTGAACGAGAGAATAGAACTGACGGTGAGGGAAACTCAGATGAGGGCAAGGATAAAATCCCTCGTCCCGGCTATTCTTATCGAATCTACAAAACCGAATCGGACTTGCCAAAAACAGCTCGCAAGTTCTATGAAACAGCAGCAGATCTCGCAGGGCTGTCACTAAAGACGCTTGTCGCTGCAGTGAACCGCATAGAAGCCAAACTGGAGAACTTCCAGTACGACTTGAGACGAGCCGAAGAACATGATGAAAACCTTTGGGATGAACTACATTATTAGCAATACAAAAAGTTCAAAGATGAATTACGGCATAGTCAGTAATGCATACATCTCTAAATTTGGACCAATCATAGCCGACCTTGGCTTGCAGTTTATGCCTTAGGCCGCCGCGCTACCAGTGGCGCTAATCTTGAAACAGAATCGAGGTTAGGGCAATCGAACCCTATGGCCTAATTCGTCATCGGCCCACACCTCGCTTAGGCCGGGAAGGTTCGACCGTCTTCAACTGAGCGACTCTTGCTCTGACGGCTGTCTCTTTGATCGACGACAAGGAACGCAACGACATCGACGAATATCGCAACCAGTATGTTTATTATTCCAGCTGGATGACATGATTTACTTGATTTTTATTTGCTAACGTTAGTCTTTTCGCGATCACAGTGCAGATGTAGGTTCTATTAATCCCCCAATCTTGAAGCCATCGCCACTCGACGACTGCCCTTTCCACGATAAACACCACAAATACACGCCAGAAGAAAAAGAGGAAGCTTAAAAAAATGCAGAGCATGGTGGACTAACGGTCGTTTTACAGTTTCGTCAAGACCCTCACGGGCAAGACCATCACCCTCGAGGTCGAGTCCTCTGACACCATCGACAATGTCAAGTCAAAGATCCAGGACAAGGAGGGTATCCCCCCCGACCAGCAGCGTCTGATCTTTGCCGGAAAGCAGCTTGAAGACGGCCGCACTCTCTCTGACTACAATATCCAGAAGGTACGACTTTGATTGATGTGAAAGAGTCGATATACGATCTATGTGATCTGTGATCCTGTTAAAAACAAGAATATTTGTTGACGGATGAATTTCAACAGGAGTCCACTCTTCACCTTGTCCTCCGTCTCCGTGGTGGTATCATTGAGCCCTCCTTGAAGGCCCTTGCCTCCAAGTACAACTGCGAGAAGTCCATCTGCCGCAAGTGCTACGTACGTCCAGCTCCCACTCTTCCGCACAAGGCGCAATATACTCATACATTTACTTTTACAGGCCCGCCTTCCTCCCCGTGCCACCAACTGCCGCAAGCGCAAGTGCGGACACACCAACCAGCTCCGCCCCAAGAAGAAGCTCAAATAAACGACTCGCCCCCTCTTCTTCTACTTTCTCCCCATTCCTCTCGCATCCTCCAACAATCAAACGCTTGTATTTTCTGCGTCGTTCTTGCTGGCGTCTTTTCATAAAATCACCGGGGGGTCTCAACGTGGGATTTTTACGAATATTCTACAATTAACAAATTATGCAAGCAAAAAATTTAAAGTGAAATGAGAAGAAATTTGCAGGAATGATCTCTCTTTAGTTTTCTAGAAGCGATTATTGAGTTTGAATTGGTCGGTGGGAATGGGTGTCTCATCTTCCCAAACAATCAAGGTAGCGTGCGAAGGAGGAATGACGTGGATCATGATGATAGTATCAAATGAATGAAGTCCATGTCGTTTATGAGTCTTGCCATTCCGACGAATTACAGACGTGAAGAGATGTTGGTAAAATTGCATAGATTTGAAAATGCCATTGGCTCATAACAAGAGGATTGACAAGTATATTGTACACAATGAATCAATCGATACGCCTGAACAAACCTAGTTAAGCATACAAAAAACATATAGATCTGTTGGCGTAATACATCCCACTGTTCATTCGCTATCTGCAATGACAACTTTTTGTCGGACTAGAAAAACATACGCCTGTCATCATGGTCCTCCTTCTTGTCGTCGTCATCGTGCTTGTTCTTCTTCGAAACGGGGCTGCCATGGCTGCACAAAGCATCTGTCAGCAAGCTAGTATTAGAGGAGGAGAATGGTTACTTACGCAAAGAACAAAACCTTGATAGCAATAGCCAAACCAGCGTGCAACACAACTACTAATATGAGCAAAATCTTGCTCGTCTTCGCATCCGTCGCACTAAGCACGGGATACAAATTGCGCAGGAGGAAAAACACCGTCCACGCAAATCCGACACCAACCAAAGCCCAGTTTAATGCCGTCAGAGGACTCCAGCTTGCCAATGCAACCGCGATCCAGAGCAGATTCGCATACCCATACAAAGCCCAGCACTCGATCAGATCAGCGCTGGAACTGCCGAACCAGCGTAACGCTCCCCAAAGCGCGATGGGGATTACGCCCGTGTACCCATATATCAGACCCGCGGCCCCAGAAAGTAGTCGAAAATCATACTCAAAATGCTCATCATGTTCATGCGCCAGATACTGTGATATCGTCCCCGTCAAAAAGAGAATAATCACAACCGTAGTTGCGATCCAGAACGGTCCGTACAAATCTGGGTTTCCGTCGAGAACGTCTAGGAAGTTGGAGCGTGGGTATACGGCAGCAATGCAGCGGCGGACGACTTCATTGGTGTCCACATCGAAGAATTGGCTGTAGTATTGGATAGTCCAGAGATGACGCTTTCCGCCGACGTTGCTGCCGGATGAGAGTCCTCCACCGCCGCCGCCACTGCGTGATGGGCCACCATCGTTACCTAGGAATTGTTGTGAGTCGGCTTGAAGTTTCGCACTGCGGGGGTCGCTTTCGAAGTCTGTTTGTTCTTTGTGGTTAGAGGTGTTGTTTTGTATATGTAGGTAAACAACGTCAGGAAGTTATCTTGTCACGTACTCGATGGGTGGAATTCAAGATCCTCTTGGAGATCAGTGTGACCGAGGTCACCCTATTGAGAATGTTAATGACCCCTTTCCAGCTCATCTTTCAAGACGCTACATTGTTTCTCGAGAGATTGTAAGGCTTACCTCCGCATCAACGTCCACGACGACGTCGTAGCCTTGGTTGGCCATCTCAGAAACAAACTGTACTCCTGTCCGTTCTATCAGGAGATTCAGGTTCAGTTGTTATGGAAGCGAGCGACAATTAACGATGGGCGTGAGGCAGCAATGTTTGGAGATGTCGAGGTAATCGAACCACGGGAGCGGAGCTTCTGAGTGGTCGTCCTAAGTGACACTTGGTTTCTCCGCCGGGCCGCGTACATCATATAGGGTTAGGGTTATTGCAGGATTGGCAACAACTGTCACTTTATTAGTCCAATTTTATTAGTGTATAACCGTAATTGAATTCCAGTCTTTCTAGTCTATATAAGTACAATGCTATCACTGATGGTTACAGCAGAGTGTGGTCAGCGCGGATCCTGAATCTTGCAGGTTCACTATACAGTCAACGAGTGAAGTAAGCCCTCAGTCTACCAATATACGACCATATTGGCCCTTCAAGCCCTGTTTTGCGAATATATATCGATGCCAGACCGATCAAAATCGCAACACCAATACCGCCCACTGGTCTTCGATATCGCCACAGGAGTGCATATGTTTGTTTTCGAAATTCCTCTCTTCGCAGCTCTTTTGTTTGCTGGAAAAAATGGTTCTCGGCTTCTTCCAGATCGGCGTGTTCTCCAACCGTGCGAGATGTTTTCAATACGCTGCTTCGCGGAAGCTGCCTCCAAACTTGGAAGGGAAGGGATTCGGGTGGGTGTTTTTGATAGAGGTTTAATGTGGCAGAGATGAGGCCTTCCAGGTCCAGCGGTTGCGGCATCTTCGACAACGTAAAGTGCAGCATTTCAGGCTCTTCAATTGGTATATCTAAAAGCTCATCTTTTCGGCTGAGGATGATGGCGGCGAATAGATAAATTGCAACAACGGGCTCGTGAGCAAGTAAAAAGTCGTAGAGTCGGACGATATCTTGATAATCCTCGATATCATGGGCATATAGTGTCAAAGCAGCTGCTAAAGCAAAGTACGGTTGAGTTCCCGCTAAATGCCTTCGAACCCGTGTATCTGTGACTTCAAGTATGGCTGGGATAAGATGAAGGTGTTTCAAGGCTGGAGACAAGGACGGAAGCATGTAGTCTCGTATTCGCAGCAAAGATACTCTTGAAAAAGCAGGCCGAGCGAGCTGAGCCCCCAGTACCAGGAGCAGGACCTGTGCAATATCATGATAGCCCTGAAAATAGCAGAGCATTGGGTAGCGTCGTAGAGTCTCGATAATTAGATCCGACAATTGCTCTTTTCTCTTGTCCAACTCTCCTTCTTCGCCTATAAAGCGTTAAGTCGGGATATTTATGCCGCGATATGGCTGGAGAAAATACTAACACTGCGGATAATAGACAAACGATCGGTTGACATCAAGCCCGACCTGGTCCTCATCGCCATGTCGCGGGAGACTTTTCCAGTCCGGCTGGTATTGTCTCAACTCTTCTTTCTCAGTATCGTAACCGAGCAATATAGGCCCTGTATTCCGTGATAATAAGCGGTTGTCACGGCGACAGAAAAGCGGTCATACATACATGCAGTTCGTCGAAGCGTGTCTGTCAGAAGCCCTCCTGGAGAGATAGCGTGTACGACCAAAGCTTTAACATCCCGATTCTGACATGCATTCTCGATAGCCTTTCGCTTGTTTTCAAACTCTTCAGTGGTCTCCTTGGAATCGACATATGTAGACTGGTCTAGAATCTTGCTGTGTGAAAGTTTCTCGGGTGGCTCTTCATCCATACTGTAAGCGTGCTTGCTAAAGATAGGACTGATAAAGCGAAGAGCAAGTAGCCCGGCGATATGATGAAGCTTGTTTTGAACTTGTTTCAGGTCTCTTCGGGATGTGGATCAAGCACGGAATTTATAGATCAAACTTGCGATTCACGCATACACCATGACCTGCTGTATGCATTAGCTTCATGCTATTGCTAAGAATACGTGTTGCCGATAATGATAGTTGAATACTTGGATGTCGTAGATGTCAGGACTGAGAAGTTGGACCGGAGTTGCTGGCTGGTTTATTTGGCTGCGTGGTCTGCCGTAATCCCATATATGCCCGTATTGGGCTTAGCCGGGTGTGAATGCCAATTCTGGGTTGCGTTAAGCTTCGTCCCTTCCACAACTAACTCAGACAACAACGACTACTGTAAATCCAGCTTGCAAAACTGTAGTGAATTACAGAGCTATATCATTACTAGAGAGCTTCGTCCAACGGATCTATGGTGTCGAGCTTGCAGGATTAACAGTGTGTTGAGAAACTTGTGTACTGTGCTGATCTCCATGTCCACGTATGGATGGAGGAAAATCCTGGTGAACATTAGGTATCTGATGCTACCGGACGGCTTCCCTAAGCTGTTTGGTTTGTTCCCGTCTCCTCAAGTTTCCAATATAAGAGTGAACTATTGTTGGCTAGATTGCTACGAACGCAGTGCGCGCGCGGAAAGCGTGCCTACTTACTTTTTTGTTCTGCCCTCTCTGGCCGGCCTACACATATCAAACCATACTCAACCTCAAGCAAATCACTTCTATCATGTCTCATCGTTGATTGACTAGACGCCTCTTCTGTAATTACTAAACTGTTGGTCTGGCTGCAGCCGACTCCTTACTGCGAACAATAACGTACAGGACGTTGCGGCTGCGTGTGGAAGAGGAAGTATTCTGAAATTGCTCCAAAAATAATTTTCATTTTTGGTAATGATGTACAGTTAGTTCTATAGCATTTTTTCGGTATATAAAGATATATAACTATCTTATCCCCTTGATATATATATATCCAGTCCTCCATCATCCTCCGTCACCCGAATAAGACTTGACTGGCTACTATCATTCGACTGAAGAATAGATATAGATGCACTGGAGGGCTTAGACTCGTCTTGACATTTTTGTGCTTGCTATGTTTCTAGCCCTAATCTCCCCCGACGACCGTCTCACGGCCGAAGCTGTGGGGCGAAACAGACCTAAACGTTGGCCGCCAATGAGTGACTATGCCCGACTCCTCTAACGGCCGATAACGATATAGGTATGGACTAGACGTACCTGAATATGTATAGTTTCTACATATGTAAGAGTTCAAGCTTGTTTCTTATTTGAGCCAAGTTGAGGATCTCACTTTCAACCCAATGCGCTCGCTCCTTCAAACAGTCATCAATACGCCTCGCCCTTCCATACTACAATTTAAGATTAGAAGCTTTTCTCTACAGGTCCCATTCTCAAGTTGGGGTCCAGGGCCTAGCGACGCCATGCAAGCGCCCGCGAAAATAAACGGACGTCGGTTGATGGAGTCGATCCATTCAACCTGCGAGTTCGGAAAGGCACACCGTTATGGAGAGTGAGTACACAAATTTCACGGCCTGTATCTAAATGTAGTTAATCTGTACCAGGCACGAAACAGAGACCGGAATGGCTCGTTTGGCTCTTGATGACAATGACAAGAAAGTCCGCGAATGGTTGATTGAGCAGGTCAAGGCCGTGGGGTGCTCGGTGACAGTAGATCAGATGGGAAATATATTTGCAGTCCGACCGGGACGAAACAAGACAGCACCACCCGTCATGATGGGCTCTCATCTAGATACACAGCCTACGGGTGGTCGATATGATGGTATTTTGGGTGTTCTTGCTGCCCTTGAAGTATTGCGTACCATACAAGAAAGTGGTTACCAAACGGAGGGTCCTATCGGGCTAGTTAACTGGACCAAGTAAGCCTTCTCCCTGTTCTACTATATTTGCCTGATTTGCTCTTACAAATTTCAAAGCGAGGAGGGAGCAAGGTTCCCCATGGTGACGGTCTCGTCTGGCGTCTGGGCCGATGTGGTCCCACTCGAAACGGCCTGGAATTGTCGAGAAGTTGCTTCATTAAGCCAAGGCCCAGAGCTAAGAACAATGAAGCAAGAGTTGGCTCGTATCGGATTTCTAGGAGACACACCGGCATCGTACAAGGCATTTCCAATCGGCGCCCATTTTGAGCTTCATATTGAGCAAGGCCCTATTCTTGAGAATGAAGAACAAAAAATTGGGGTGGTAACCGCTGGCCAGGCATATAGCTGGTTTGAGATAACAGTCAAAGGTCAAGATTGCCATGCTGGCACCACGCCTTTATCTGCTAGGAGAGACCCTCTTCTCGCAGCGGCGAAAATGATTGCTGCATCAAATCAAATCGCCAAATCCGCTTCGGGGCTAATAACAACCGGTATCTTCCAAGCGATACCCGGAAGTATCAATACTATGGCGCACACTATAAAATTCACGATGGATATTCGTCACCCTCAAAATGAGCAGGTCTCTAGCATGGTTGAACAATGCCGCCAAGCATTCGAAAAAATAGCCACAGAAGACAGCGAAAGAGGCGTGAATGTGAGTTGGGAAACACTCACGGAGAACGTGGCAGTCAAATTCCATCCGGATTGTATTTCTGCTGTCGAGAGTGCTACAGAAACAGTTTGCGCTTCTCTTTCGGTAGACAAAAACCCATCGAACAAACGTCTCTGGAGACACATGACAAGCGGTGCAGGTCATGACAGCTGTAATGTTAGCAAGAGATGTCCAACAGCCATGATTTTCACGCCGACACGGAATGGAATGAGCCATACCCCGGATGAATATTGTAGTCCGGAGGATTGCATACTGGGAGCAGAAGTACTTATGGGGGCAGCTTTGAAGTATGATGTTTTGCGAGCTCAGCGCGGGGAGATTAGTTAAAAGCCAAAGATTCACTAATTCTTTTAAGTCACCTCTCTCCAAAAGAAACTCGCGGGAGCAATGACATCGTAATTTGTTTAGAGGTGTAGATTGTGCACTCTCATACCCACTGTACTGTGTAATCTGGTGGAAAGCACTTAGGGCCGAATCGTCGACACGAGCTTCTCGCAGTAATTGCGGAAGACCTCGAATGCCTTCACTGTTCGATATGCTCGTACCGTTATTCCGGTGAAGTGGTAGCCATTTGAGCATTCTGGTTATTATATAGCTTCTTTATGCGTCGAGTGTCTACCTAGGTAGTAAGTGCTCAGCTATAAATAATGTTACTCGCATAAGACAAACTCATGCTGGTGACTTTCCTATTGTTTTCAGGTTGGTTTGTCATTTGTGGGAGAAAACAAGATGATTTTTCCATTGATGGCACTTATGGAGGTACACGGAAGGAAAGAATTTATGTGAAAAGATACCTTGATTCTTTTTCTTGCAGAAATCTCTCAATCCGAGTGGAGACTTCTTTGTAGAAAGAGGATTCTCTGTGAAGAAAAAAAATCTAGAATCAGGCAAGGTTAGGGGTGACGACCTTTCGGCTAGTCCGGGCATCGTTCATTTTGTGTCAGGTGCTCGACTCCCTGGCAGAATCCTAAAAGTTGAGGTAGGAGCTTGATTGACTATGTTTATGGGATAAGGATTCCCTATTCCAATGTTAAATGATCAAACCTTTTCAAAAATCTCTCAAAGTATAATATAAGGGTCAACATTAGGATCTTCTTCATACTACTTAGGCCACTTGCGTGTTATTAGAATAGAGGTATTTTCATTTTGTTTAATGAGCTGGCTGCCAGCAAGCTTACGCTCCTTGTTTTATGTTTGGAGGATCTCTGGCTTTTTGAATCCCCGAATTTGCAATAAGAGCTTCCAACCTAGGTTTACGGCGTCGTGGATACTGGTGTGGATTGATGCCTTGCGCGGCGCAGCTGCTATCAGTGTGAGTGGTATCACCGCATAATTTGTTGCGTTTTTGAACTGAGAAGTCTTTGCCATCTTTTGGCTGATTGTGTATCTGTATGAAAGCGTTATCAGTGCTTTTACCTGTGATCCTTCGGATATGGGTTTATAGGAATGTATAAAGTCCATCAGTGAATTTCCTTAAACTTCACATTGAAAGGCTTTATAGCATTTATGGCCTTTTTCTCAGCAAATTCCTGCGTCATATCATCAGGATATCTGGCGTTTATCTCTGCAGTATCGACAAATCCAGTTTGAGTAGCATCATGATCGAGGGGAGCCTAAAGCACATTTTCGTGGGTCTTGCTTTCTATCGCTCTATCACTGGACGTTAGCAAGGCCCGATATTCAGTATGAAATTGATTCAACCATAAGAGCATGCAAGGGGAATTTTGGTTTAATGAGCACGTCTATGCGGATCCATTGATCGTCAGACCTGTCTTCTTCACATGGTATTCCCGCACGTCGTCGAGTAGAACTTCGCCCGCCGTCGGCTCCTATAAGAAATTTGCTTTGGAAACACGTCAGAGCTGAAAAACACTAGGTGAGAAAGCCATGGTAAATCTTCCCAAATAAAACTATTTACCGGTGGATTTGTCAACAAATTTTGACGTGTCATCCAACGAAACCGAATCATCCAGGATGAAGTCAATACATTCAATTCCTTGATAGCAGTCGCCGCCGACTTTTTTAGGTTTCTCGCGCAGAACCAAGTACCAAGGCAAAATCTTAGGTAGTGTCCTTGATATTCTCCATGAATGTCTAGACTCGCCCGGGAAGTCTGTATCAGTGCGCTCTCATGTCAGCAAATAAGACTCATATGTAGATGATAGGCTCGTGATAACATTCTCATTCGACTTTTGTAGGTCACACTGTTCCCACAAGCTAATCCCATTGCGAAGCTTAGCCCCTATCCAAAATGGCAGTTTCCTGAAATCGAAATTCACGGCAAAGTGATGAAAACAGAGACAAAGTCGGCGGCGAAGACGAGCTGAAGAATGGGTTAGGGTTGCGGGGGATAAAGATGAGTTCCCCGACGGCGGTTGGTGAGCGATGGATGCCCCTAGGTAAAGATTTTGAAAGATAGAAGACAACGCGCTCTATCCACCGAGATAACGGTTGAAATACAGTTCGTTCCCTTATCTCCTCCCACAATTTGCCTCTCCTATGACTCAGGTATCTACGTACGGTCCAACATTCCAGCCTGCTCGTTGAATACGAAATATGGATAAATATCCCCAAGTTTCCGCATATAGATGCGGCTATTATGGGGGCGATCAAGACACCATAATTCTAACCAACCCGTTGTACCTCGATCCTTGAGCCACATGGATACCAAAATGACCTTCCACGGGGGGCTTCAAGCTGAAAAGTCACCCTATACGGATATACACAATAGCACCAAAGAGCACGATGGAAGCTCGACACAAGGAGATGTTGAGATGCAGCCAGTAAATGGCGATTCTTCTCGCTATACAATGTGGACCAAAGTACGCTCTTGGTCCAACAAAATCGGCGCTGAAGAATTCGGCATAGAACGTATACCGGAGGAAATCCGTACAAATCAACACCGGTGCGACTATTTCACGATTTTCTTCTCTGCGAATTGTAACACTGCTACTCTGGCCACTGGCTTTCTCGGACCCATGACATTTGGACTTGGGTGGTGGGATTCATTCCTCGCAATCGTTTTCTTCAATGTGCTAGGCGGGCTTTTCCCAGCGGTGATTGCAACCCTGGGCCCAAGACTCGGAATCCGCACCATGATCATTCCGCGATATAGCTTTGGATGGTGGCCCGCAAAGGTTCTGGTTATTCTTAACGTTATTAACCAAGTCGGATGGGGAGTAGTTAATTGTATATCGGGTGCGGCAGTGTTGAGTGATGTAGGTAGCCACGGAATTCCGATGGTTGCCGCCATTATCATCGTGGGGATTATAGCCATTGTCCTTGGTCTGTTCGGATATAAAGTGCTACACTTCTATTCGAGATATTCTTGGATGGTCATGCTGGTCTGCTTTATCATCACAGCAGGATTTGGTGCGCGTCACTTTGTAAACGTGTCATGGGGCAGTGGATCTCTCGAGGCCTCTAACATTCTTTCTTTCAGCACATCTATTATTGGATTTCAGGCTGCATGGGCGCCAATTGCAGCGGACTATGGTGTCTATATGCGTGAAGATACCAAGGCATCTGTGATTTTCTCTTGGGCTTATGCCGGTCTTTTGTCGAGTCAAATTCTGCTCGAATTGCTTGGAGCGGCAATCGGCACACTAGTCATGAACACCGATTCACGTTTCCAAATGGCCTATGACCAGCATGGTCTCGGCGGGCTTTTTGGCTCTGTATATGAAGGAATGAACCCCGGGGTACGGGGCTTCGGATATTTCATTGAAGTCCTCATTGGCCTGTCCACAGCAGCTGTCATAACAACGAACATTTACTCGCTAGGCTTGAGCATGCAGATGATTACAAAGAAACTTGTCATTGTACCCCGCCTTGTTTGGTCTATGGTCGGAAGTATCGCATTTCTTGCCATTGCATTGGCACTCCGAGACCATTTCGAGGCTGTATTAGAAGACTTTCTTCTCGTATGCGCATACTGGTTGGTGCCATTTTGCATGGTCATTATTCTGGAGCAATTTATCTGGAGAAGACAGTATGATTACGACCTTAGTGCATGGAATGATCATACCCGCTTGCCACACGGCATCGCAGCAAGTGTGGCCTGGGTGTGCGGTACTGCCATCTCAGTTGTCGCTATGAGTCAGACTTGGTGGATTGGTCCTATCGCTGCCGCGATACCAGGGTCTAGCTACGGGACTGATATCAGTTGGATTTTGGGTGCAGCGGTCTCGACTGTTCTTTACGTCCCCATAAGGATCTGGGAAAGGAAGCGATGGCAACTCTGAGGCAATATTTGCCTCGAAACGGGCTTTGTCGCCGCGCCTTTCTGATTTGCATTGTAGGTGCTTTGTGCGATTGTCCATATTTCTAGACAGATTATTCGATGTTATCGCTCCAGCATCTTCTTATCTTGATCGGTAGATGTAGTCGATGAAATTAGAGAGTGGAGATGAGATGCTCATAAGAAAGCGCGTGTCATATTGTGGTGTCGAATACTTTAAATACGTTTAATACAATGTAAAAACCGAAATATTACCACGCTAACCTTTTGAGAGGTTAGCGGCACAAAGGCCCCGCCAAACCCTTTCGAGCTCTTCCTGCCTCACAACATTCCCATCTCGGCTTCACTCGTGCAAATGATATCTTCTTTATCGATACAAAGCTTGATATTGACTTGTACTTAAGATATTGGTATTTCTCAGTGGCATTGATCAATCGCTGATTCCTGGTTCTTCACCTCGTCGGTGTTGAAAACGTGCCACCAGATTGATGGCATCATCTCAGCCCCCTGAGATTACAGTCTGCAGGACTTCTGAATAATCTAGGAGACGAAAGCGTCTTTGATTGTCTCCTAAATTCGGGCCTGGTACTACAAGTTCAGTGCAACTGACCCCAGACAGCCCTCCCAATCTACATCATATCGATGCGCCGAGGCCCAGTTTTATGAGATGTCAGATATTACGAGCCTTGCAAGGCCAAAAATCGGCTTGCTATCGCAGACCTTGGTACCAAGCCCGAGCATCCAATTTGCCTTGCCTGCTCGGTTGCGGGACAGGCGTCATAACGATGTCGTCTTTGTCTATGAAAGGTCCTTGGTCGTTCGTGAAATCATTTCAGATACCTATCTGGAAGACGTTATGGTCAATTCAGATTTCGACGCTAACATAGTCGCTGCAAAAACGGTCAAGGTTATTCAAAAAACTCCAGAGATATCAGACTTTAGATTCGACGCTCAGCAAAATCTTTTAGAAGACAAGGGACCAGATGATTCACTGCCAGGTCATATTCTAGCCCTGACACTAGACTCAAGGGAATTGCTTTTTCTGTACTGCCAAACCGGTTCTCGTGGAGAAGATGTGAGATTTGTCCATTTTCGCAGAGCTTTGCCATCCGATGTGAGCATATCTGAGAGGTTTGGGCGTCATCTAGCTGTTGATCCGAGGTAACGAGCTTTCACATCACCATCTTCTCGAACAAAGTTTGATGACTTTCAATCTACAGGTCTCGTGCAGTCGCAATCGCCGCTGCCTCTGAGTTTTTTGGTGTCTTCATGCTCAAACCATCAGAGGAGCTCCAGTCACAAATCAGAGGGGGCACCTTGGCACCAATTGCTGAGGTATGACAATATATTCTATCTTGAGCTTGTTCTTTTGCTAACACAATTTAGGAGCGATTCTATCGGCTAGAGGGCCACATACTGCTCATGGATTTTTTATCTTCTCAGGACCAGAAAGACTACATTGCCCTTCTCCTCATAGTATCTCGAGGTCCTCGTACCCATTCCGTGCTTTACATTTGGGACACCGCAAAAGGCTTGAAACAGATTCAACAAAAAACGATTAGCACTCCGCTTCCGGATTTTTGCAGATTACCGAATCTGCTCATTCCTCTTACAAAGTCATCGAATTACCTGCTCATAACACCCTCGTTTATAATCATTAATCGAAACCCTCTGGGTACAGATCCCAAGCTCGTGAAGAAGCGTTGTTCTGATCTGATGCCAAAGACCCCAACCATATGGGCAAAGTGGGCTCGTCCATATAGGCACCCGCAATATGACAGATTGCATGATGACGTTTTCTTATGTAGAGAAGACGGACGTCTCACCTACGTTGAAATAGACAACAAAAGTCAAATTATATCCATCAATGTCATTGGACAGTTAGATTGCGAAGTTGATTCTGCTTTTGATACCATTGACTTCAACCATCCCAGCCACGGGGGCGATCTTCTGATCGCAGGAGGCAGCACGGGGCATGGAGGCCTGTTTATCCAAATTGCAAGGCAGAACCCAGAATGTGTGCAGAGATTTGTCAACTGGGCACCTGTATTCGATACGGTCATAGTGCCTCCATTTCAGAAGAAGACTAGATATGAGACTGACGCGACAAAAGATTTGAGCGACGACCTTCATCTCTATGTATCCTCTGCCTCATCAAACAATAGTGGCGCCATATATGAATTCCGACATGGCTACGAAGCCCAGATTGGGATGTATATTCCTCTAGAAGACTTTATCTCAACACAGGCAATCTGGGTCATACCGGATTATCTCCAAAGCGGATCCTATTTTTTAATTTCAGACCCTTTCTCCTCAGCGCTAATGCACCTTTCGCGCAGTCTTAGTGGTGATGATGAGATATATGCCGTTGATGGTTCGAATTTATCCCTCGATCTTTCAGTACAAACTCTAGCGTTAGGCTACACATCTCACGCCGTTATGTTGCAAGTCACGCCGCAAGCCGTACGTTCAGTGCTGCTTAATCAACCAGAGTCGAGTCGTGTATCGCAGTTCTCCACAGATCAAACAGCGTTTGTTGCCACCGTTAATGGAGAATTGGGATTAGTCGCAATTGCCCTCAGATCTAAGCAGGGACTGACTATACAAGTCGGGATGTTGAATGACGACCTTCTCGATATCAATTTCACAGGAAAAATACTTCAGGTCGAGCATGAGCCTATTTCCATGATGATAGAGGCAGTGAAGGATAGTGTTTACGTTTTTACCGGCACAAGTGATGGCCGTATTGCTTATTATCGAGTTGATTTGAATGAGGTAGTTTATGTTGGCGAGTACATGCTGAATCTGCCTCCGGATCATGAGTCCAAGGCCATAGAGAGCATGACTCTAGTCGATTGGGCTGAAAAGGAGAAGGCGGCTCTTTATTGTGGCCTTCGTAGTGGCTTGCTTATCTCTCTTGAAGTAGTCTCCAATCCTATGAGTCAGTCCCCCATTAACCTTCTATCAACAACTTTCGTCTAACGCGTGCTTAGGTATCAACCAACGAACTGCAAAGAGATTTGGTCAGACATCAGTCAAGCTCCTGAAAAAAGAGAACACGTTACTGGCCACGTGTGGTATGGGCTTCTGGCGCATATCGGATATAGTGGAAGGCAATGCATCTGACTTTGATCTCCAACGAATATGGATTACTGACCAGAACGCTGTAAGTGACAGCTTAGCTTCTAAGTCTTTACATGAACTAAACATGAAATTAGCCTACTTATGCCCAAAAAAGCATTGAATGTTTCACAATTGTGGATGTCTCTCAGGATTCCTCTACAAATACTTTGGGAGGACCCTTGGTCTGTATCAGCGGCGACCAGCTTCTTGTTTGCACCCTTGACCAACGAGCCAAAGCTGTACCGCGTATGCTTGAACTACCTGGTACAGTCAATCGAATCCAATATTCGGCACATCTCAAGTGTCTAGTAGTCGCATACATCACAACCGAACTAGAAATAGACACGGGGGCCGATCCGGCAACGAGCATTGTCAAGCGTTACATGCGTCCTCACTTGAGCTTCCTGAATTTTGACGCTTCTAATTCTCACTTGCTGTCACATCAACATAACCTTGATTCATTCGATTCCTCGCACGCTCAAAAACCAGTCGGGTCGTCCGGCGAGCGGATAACCTGTATACTCGACTGGATTCCCGAAGCCGGTGGACAAAAATACCACTTACTCGTGATTGGAACTGCGCGAAAGACGCAAGAGCAATGTGGGCGAGTAGTCTTCCTGAATGCCAAACGTAACGCGGCGAATCCAGAACAAATTGACTGCTCGCTGAAATATATCCATACCTTCGATGGGCCCGTGCGTGCCATCGCCGCATATGGCGATTCAACCATCATGGTAGCCGCAGGAAACGATATCATCCCAATTGCGCCGCGGTTACCCAATGGTGGTGAGCAATGGGCCGCAGCGGCGAGATTCAAGCTGACATCCCCTGGAGTCTCAATTACAGTGCGCGATACACTGCTCTATGTCAGCACAGCCAGAGAGTCGCTCGTGATATTGCAAGTAGTAGATAAAAAATTGGAGCTTTATGCCCAAGACGGGGTGCGACACGAGAGTCTTTCGCATCAATACATCGGCGGAGAACATGACTTGACTCTCGTCAGTCACAGAGGGGGCACTGTCAGCGCCTTCTCAGCAGCTGGCGTCACGGACATGGACAAGATAATCTCTCCCGCACTTGCCGAGGCGCACCTACCCGTCTCAATCATTCGCCTCAACGCTTGCGAAGACCCTCCATCTTCATCAACAGCAGTGGTATACGGCACTACAATGGACGGAGCAATCTGCCGCATCTCTATCCTCACCGAGCAAGAATGGCGTCTACTTCGCTTCCTTCAAAACCTCTGCAGCAAAGATTCCACTCTGTCCCCTTTCCTATTCGCTCGAAAACGACGCTGGACATGGGCTGACATCGAGCCTCAAGCCAAGAAGCCTTCGTCCATGCATGTTGATGGGGATATATTATCGCGTTTATTGCCAAGGGGCACCACGTATCTTGAGAAAATGTTGCGCAGTGATCAAGAAGGGGAAGATGATGACACGGTCATGAAGCCACCAAAGACTTATATGAAGCTCTTTGGGGAGCTTTTCGACGACGTTTTTCGCCCGGAGATTGTCGAGGGAGATCGGGTAAATCATTTGATGAGATGGTTACGTGGGTTATTACAGCGTCGATTATGAGATACGAGATGCATATTTCAGGGTTTATTTTTTGTTCAATTTAGTTTTAGGCGAATCAGTGCACCTAGGAGACATGACTTGGGAAAATGGCTTACGAGGATGTAGTATAGGATTATTTTCATGAATACATTCAATAAACATCAAGATAAGCTATAGAAGTGAGGATATGAGACGCCGAACACCATTTAGACCAACCGCCATTCCATGTGTCTCCAAACCGATCATTAACAACATATACGAGCTGGCACTAGATTCTGTAGACCGTATCGTCTTCCTCAAGGAACCTGTGTTTGTGTGATTAGTAAAGAACAGACAAGAACATTAGCTTGTTTTGAGATACACATACATTAACTCGTTTCTCTCATTCATTGCCTTCAAAGCTTGGATAGCTTCTTGCCTCTGGAAAACGTGACGCTCACCTAGGCTTTGATTTGCCCTGATAGCGGTGTTAATTGCGCCAATAAGGGCTTCCAGATCCGCACTGTCTTCGTTGGCGAATACTTGACCCATCAAGGGTCCGAGAGTTTGACGGAAGGTACTTAGACGGGCCGGTTGAATGGGTGCAACCGAGCTAGCTTGAGAATCTGTCTGCGACTGGAGAAGCTGGGAAGCAGGAAGAGACGAGGCAACGGACATCTGGGATTCAGTCTGTGTCTGTCGTGTGGCTCGGCTAGATTCTGGCTGTTCTCTGTAGCTACTTTCAGGAGCTTCAGACTCAAGGGGAGCTGAGTCGTCGACTGTTCCTGTAGATCTGAGACCGCCTCGCCTGCCGGGTTGTCGGCTTGAAGCAGGTTCCGAAGGTTCCTCGTTATCATCATCGGAGTCGTCATCTGAGTCTTCGTCGGAGTCAAAGGTGGTCACCTTGCGTCGCTTCTTTCTTGAATCTTCAACGACTTCCTTGAACAAAGCAAACCGTAGAATAGCTTCAGCTTCTTTGGCATCTTTCTCCTCCACACGGTTCGACAAACGAGCTTTGGCGTGAGCAGTAGATAAACGAATCAGTGTTTCGAGTGTACGAGCTGTCATGGGAGAGGTCTTCCTCTGGTTACCAGTGAGGTCGTCATTTCGAAGCGCAGAATAAGTGGCAATAATATGGTCTGCAGCCCCCTTGGTCAAGTCAGGCTTGATCCTAGTCTTGGCATATTGAATATACTTTTTGATGAATGGTAGACTGAACACCTCGACATTGCCGTTCTTGCTTGTTGCTGCCATGCCAGCATGTAACATGACGTTGTATTTCTCCAGGGGCTCCGTGGGTTGATTGGAATCTTGAGACTCTTCTATCCCGACGCCGAGAGTCTGAATTGCTCCTTCGCGAACTGGGACACCATCTTCTGCACCTGGCTGGCGATAGCGATGTCGACGCAGTACGTGTTCCGAAACCAGTCTGTCACCCTTGTCTTCTGGGTCGTCTGTGACGATAAAAAGTAAATCAAAACGTGAGAGCAGCGAATCGGGTAGAGCAATGTTTTTGTGAGGGTCTTTATGAGGATCGTATTGGCCGTAGATTGGGTTCGCAGCTGCAATGACACTGCATCTAGCATTCAACGACGTGTGAATACCTGCTTTAGCAATTGTGACAGTCTGCTGTTCCATGACTTCGTGGATTGCAACACGGTCAATGTCACTCATCTTGTCGAATTCATCGATACAGACAACACCGCGATCACCAAGAACCATAGCACCAGCCTCAAGCCTTCGTTCACCGGTCTCCTTGTCGGTGGTCACAGCTGCAGTAAGACCGACACCTGATGAACCCCGGCCAGTTGTGGCAATTGCTAGCGGCGCAGTGTTTAGGACGAAGCGTAGCATTTGTGATTTGGCGGTGGATGGATCGCCGACCATTAGAATGTTAATATCACCACGAAGATGGGTACCGTTGTCCAAATTCTTCTCAATACCACCCAAAAGCATGAGCAAGACGGCCTTCTTGATATATTCGTGCCCGTAGATAGAGGGAGCCAGTGACTGGGCCAACATATTGAAGATTTTGGTCTTCTTGCTTTTCGCCCACTTGTTGATGTTACGGATATCAGTATCTGTAAGGGTGGCTTGTGCGATTCCACCGCCAGACTTTGAAGATAGTTGAATAATATTGTTCGCAAGAACGACTGTTCGGAATATTGAAGAACCCGATCCTGCGCCTCTGTTTCCCAAAGAGCGGAAGATTCCTACCAATTGGATACGATCACCAGGTTTTGCGCGATCGACCAAGTCGTCATCTAAGATGACATCCACTCCTCGGGGCAATTGACCAGCGGGTGCTCTCTCGGGCATTTCTTGAATCGAAATAGTCTGATGGTCCATGAACGTACAATAACCGTCCTCGAGAGTGAGCTAAAAACCGTTAGCATGGAAAATTATCGAGGATGGACATTCGAGGTTCCATTACAGGGTTTTTCTCATCATCCTCTTGAGGATACACGTTCAAGCTTGTGGCACCACTAGCTGTCATGGTCTGATCCCTATACCTTCTCGCAAAAAATTTGTTCTTCTTTTCGCTATAGTGAACACTCTGAATGATTTTCGGTCGAACGAGAGAGCATTTCGTTACGATACCTTCGAAAGATATCATGCGATTGAGGTGGGAGGAACTAAGCGTTCGGGGATTGCAAGCATTTTCACCAAAAGCGCCAATGAAAGCGCAGTAATACATCTATAAATTTCAGCGATTGTTCAAAGGCAGTCCACAGGGTCTACTAACCACATCTTCGGCTGTCTCTCGTGCTGGCCGGTTGGGAAGAGTCTTTATGACGTTCTTCAGGGCTTTGTTGAATGCCTCCGTGTATTCAAACGGGGACATAAGGAGACTGAAAAGGTTAGCATTCACTTCTCATTTTAGATCAATGGCCAACATACCCTTGTGCAAGGTCTCGATTGTGCGATCGTATCTCATCGATGCTGACCTGCAGGTTGGCCAGTCAGCCAAAGTTGAGAAGATCTTATTTTCTGCACCCAATGCACTCACTGTCAATCTTCGAAGACCCCTATTAAGCATCAACACGATATCCGCGCGGTAACTATCCTGTCGAGTCAGCAAATTGTCGTTCCGTACATAGCGATGATCAGTCGAGTGGGGACGCACCTTCGAGCACGAGTATCGGCTGGAGGACGACAAAAATAATTAGCAATCTTGGAATCTCGAATTACAGATCAGTTCGCTCAAACTTACTAGGATCCAAAAATTCGGTGGCCGCCAGCACGCGATCCTCCGCAGTATCCTCTGGTAATTGAAACTCGCTCATGGTGGGAGAATTGATCCTCTAGGCGAGGAGAAGCCGCAGTCGGAAATGAAAAAGAAATCCAGCCAGACGCAGAGTTTAAACGTTCCGTGGTGGAAATGAAACGAGAACGATGAGGATTGAAAGTACTTCTTCTGCGAAAGATGTGACCAGGGAATTGTTGGAGAAAAGACCGTGAGCGAGGTCCTGCCAAAGATTCAAAGGGCTGGGTTTGGCGCTAGTCCCGAGAGAGTAGAATTGAAACGCGTCGGACGCGTCGAGGTCGCGTGCCAGACCAGCCAGTCAGCGTGCGAGTTCCCGTCTGGTATACTTTCGTGTCTTTGGGAACAAGAACTATGCGGAAGCATATGAAAGCAATTGTCAGTATATATAGTCATTTTTTTGATATATCTCGAACATAGTAAGTAGTATACATGGTATGGATCCTCTCACAGTCGACACAGTGCCCCAAATGCAAACACCGCTAAATGAAGTGGATGACAAAAACAAAAAGGAGATTCAATGTACATGAGCACCAGTGTACTGGCTTATATTTACAGGATCAATTGTACAGCACTCGCCGTCGAAGAGCAATTGCTTGTGTTACACAAAGTCGGGTAGTGATTTTCCTCACCTCACTTGCGGTCTCTATCTAAACGTTCTTCCTCTCGAAGAGGATCAATGCCCAGTTCACGACGTCTAGACGCGATAAGGATTTCTGTTTCGATATCATGCTCGTCCTCCGGTGCAATCGTGGGGTCAGCCGTTTCCATGTGCTCTTCAGGTTCGCCGCTATCGTCAACGAGGATCTCAGATTCAAGCTCACTCAGGTCAGATTCAGGCTCAGATTGATCAAACAGTGCTTCAGCCTCTTCAAGAGGTTCGCGAGGCCTTGGCTTGCCACCAACGCCCAAAATTCCACCACTCCACGCATATTTCACACGTGGCTGAGGCATAGGATCACCCTGATCGACTCGATTTCTGAGGAGAACACCTTGGTACTTTTCGCGTAGGTATGGCATCGCTGCAATGGCTTCCAGCGTCCGTGGTGCTACTGATGCAAGAGTATCATGTTGCTCTCTTCCCTCAGTAAGACTTCTCTCATTGAAGTCTTTCAACGTTGCTGCGAGATAAATTATGACACTGTACGTGGGTCGCATCCATGTTGGATTTAACTTCCCCCACAATCGACGCCCTTTCTTGCCCATCAATTCTGGGAATTTGCCTTTTGGAAATCTGTCCAACAGATCAATCGTGTTGGGAACACCTGGAGGTCTCAAATGAGACCCACGTGCCAGCAATCGCCAGCCTGGAAAGGAAGGCATGAATATGCGCTCAAAAGTAGAAAAAGCCTCGAGCTGCTCAGATGCTGTATTTGCTGTAGCAAGCGTCTTCACGTAAGCAATCCAGTTCTCAGATGACATGGAAAATCCGCGCTTCTGGAAGTCTTCAACAATTTCGTATAATTTCGAACTCTGACCGGCTTTTCCGACCATTGCCACGTAAATGGAGAAGTGTCGCGACAATATGAAACGTTGCGATGGGATAATATCTTCCTCCGCTGGATATTCGGAATCTTTATCACACTTGCTGGCAAACTTGGACGCTGAGGCTTCTGAATTGCTTGTTGGCTGATCCGAAAACTCCTTCCCATCAAAAGATGCTGATTGGGAAATGGTGCTAAAATCTAACTGAGATGGACTTTCAGGTAGAGAGGCATTGCTTTTGGGTGTTGGCAGATTACCCTCATTGATGTCTAGTACAAGACTCTCTCTTTTCAACATTTTCCCTGCTCTTTTCAATGCCAGTTCCCAACACTTCTGGACTGTCTCCAATTTTCCAGCCTGTGAATAAACTTCCATCAACACGGCCAGGAATCGCAAAGAGGGAATGACAGTGCGCTCGTCGGAAGCTAGCGCGGTTTCAACAGTCTTTGAATACTCTCTAACCAACTCTTCTGTCCGATCATGCATTCCTTCCGCACTATAAGCTTGTAATATTGGCTCATATAGAACAGAAGGGAACGCCTCGTGCACGGGTAAGCTGCCAGTTCCAGGGCGAGGGTACTTGCTGCCAAACTGTCGTCGGTCGAAATTAATCAATGCATTAAAAAGAAGATCCTCGGACATTGCTAGACGATACTCAGATTCTTGACCGTCTCCCGTAGATGAGAGCACGAAAGCGTCCCTCTGAAGGGTGGACCTCAACATAAGAGCGCGAGCGCTCAGGCCGGGATTCTTGAATCTCTGTTCCATTTCCTTCTTGATGAGATAAATCATATCTCTGTCGTCTTGTCGAATGTAGCCATAAAGCACTAAGGTATAATGGAATTCAGTGGCTTGAATTTTTCGGCCTCGTTGTAAACCTCGTAGAAGGCGCCGAGCCGAATGGGGTTGTCCGATCATGACAAAACAGAGCATTATAGCAGCATATGTCATCTCATCAAATTCCACCCCTGTTTCTTTCATACGAGTTTGAAGTCGGGAGACCGAGTCAATATCTGCTCGAAAGGCGTGCGACCAAAGCAGGACATTCCACATTCGAGTGCGCGAACCAGATAGAGTTGTAGCGAGACACCTTTCTGCCAACTCTTCGGCTTCCTGAAAACGCTGGTTTCGGCAATAAACTTCGACTACCGCATCCATCAAAGGTGCATGCATTATACCTTCCTTTTTCTCCGCCATTTGAAACAGTGCAATCGTATTTTCAACATCACCGAGTCTGGCGCACAGGCCCATCAACGTACCATATGTGTACCAGTCTGGTTTAAATCCCTGACGGTGCATTCGCCGCCACACTTCAAAAGCTCCAGAAGCATTGCGAGCGTTGACGTGAGCTAGAATGAGAGCGTTCCAACAATATCGACTTTGGTCTACTTTGTAAATGCGTGCGATTTTATTGAACTCACGTTCCGCTGATACATAATCAGCCATCATTGCATGAGCATAGATAAGGTGTGCAACCCATCTCGGAGTCCTCGGCGTTTTGTGGTTAACCTTGGGGTTTTTGGTGGACGTCCCATATAGCTCTACTATCTTGTCGAATGTTTCTTGTGTCTTTGACACGTCACCTGATCGAGAGAACGCGAGGAGCGCGGCATTGCATGCTCCTATCGACGGCTGTTTGAAAAAATGTGCAAATTCATCGAGGAGAAACTGAACGCCATAATGGGTCCTCATATCGGCCAACATTTCCAACAGTCGTTGAAGAAGCTTTTTGGATGGCCTGGCAGTATTCAAATGCCATCGAAAATTTCTATAAAGAACCATCGTTAGTACTCTGCTCGAACGCGTTCCGATCCTGAGCAAAGATTGAAATGCGGCATCGTAGTGACTTTGTTGAAGGAAACCCAAAATGGCTGATCTCCGAGTCAGAGACAACGCAGTCTCAGCAATCATATCACGCATATTTTCATCGGACTTGAACACAAAATCGAGCGCATCTGATGCGAGTTGTACGTCGGTAGAGCTTGCCGAATTATTCTCGAGATATTCAAGGAAAGAGTCGAGATGGCGAGGTAAGCCCTTGACTGAGGCTAAGATAGACGGCAATACTTTACATATATCCCTGTGCTTTCTGTTCCAAATGTATGATAATTCTGCCCATGTTGAGGACTGAATAGCGATCTTAGTGGCCAGAGACCACACATCTAAGTCAAGGCCTTTTACGATAGCGTCTTCACATAAACGTTCAACGGCAGAAAGATGACCTGCTTTGAGTAAAGGTCGGATCATAATTTCATAGTCCTTCGCGACGCGTTTATCAGGATCAATTCCTTCAAGTAGGCTGATGGCTCGCTCGACATCGAAGGCCCTATCCGACATAGAATACCAGACCATGAGACGGAATCTTGACTTCGGATCCATATCGCCTTGTTCCCATAAGATCCATGCACGGTCGTAATCTCGATGTAACTTGGTCCGTGAAACCGTGCTGGCATTATTATCTTCAGTATCGGGTGAATTATATGGAGCCGCGGAAGCATGAGCTCGTCTCGAGAGCCGTGGGATGTTGGTTTGGGATGATACACGGACTGCGGGCCGGCTGTGAGAGCGAGACGTTTGAGAGAAACTCCTCATAAATTTGGAAATTCGGCGTCTTTTATGAATACTGACATTTCCCCCCTTCGTTTTTGAAGCCCGTACGGCAGCGCTAGTAAAACATTTCCGAGGGTAGAGGAAGTCGAGGAAAATGTCAGTCGAAGATTGAGTGGAGATAGGGGACGGTCGACCGGAATTGGACTCATGGTTATATCCATTTTGCCAAAGACTCGAGTCGACGTCAGAGAATTGATATTGCCAGAAAGTAGGGTCGAGAGTTCGTTGGCTGCGAAGGACGCCTCCGTATTTGTGCAGCACGCCTTGGCCGGCAAACTCGAGACATCCTATAGCTCGTTCCAGCATTACTCAATCGGACACGTAGGTGCGGAAACGATCTCATGTGCGACAATTTCGAGAAAATGTGACGAACATATCGAAAATTGTTGAGGTCTAAACGCTGTTCTGATCAGTTAGAAAGAAAACGCAGACAGCTTGGATTTGACTCACGTGTTGCTCCTCGGAAAAGTGGCGATGAAAGGGCGCTGTAAAAATTTAAAAACTGATGAATTTGGCGACCAAGACATTGATCACAATAAAGAAAGAGCCAAAGAAGTAAAAAGCAAAAAGAGATGTTGTACACAGCTTATGCTATTAGGGAAACAATTTGATATTAGAGCTTCACAATCAGAAGTTGTCCCCGGCGCCGGTCAATCCTTTACCCGAGCACACACCCGACGGCGGACACCAGCACCGATATTTCCCCGCCATATTGAATCTCGATTATGAAGAAGACTGTCGTTACACCATCCTTCAGCAAAATGGACATCACAGATCTCTTCTTCACGCGCAGGGAAGAATCTCTCCTTTCTGGGGATTACAACATCTACCGCGCACAAACGTCTCGTCGTTTACACACTATCCGGAAGAAGCTTGGACGCACAACTCCCAAAGGTCGAAAGTTCAATGCTGAAGTTCCCGTAACTTCTGAAGATGTTGGATCTAATGTGCAGTATGTTTAATGCTATTGAACTCTCTATGGGTGTGTCCTAAAGCTTCTGCCGATGCTAACGTGTTAAAGAGCCGCCCATCTACTGATATTGAGCGCCGAACGGGCATGGGCGCAGGCAATGCATATGAAAGCTGTCCACTCGGCCGATCCGTCAGCAAAAGGCGTTATGGGACCTACGCGACGACACATAATCAGCAGATTAAACAAAGCGTCTCGGTATGCCGAAAAACTTGTTTCTGTTCTGCAGGACCAGTCTCTCTCGGGCGCGTCAGATATCGACCTTCTAGAGGCCCGTGCCTACCTCGCTCTGTTGTCAGGCGGATTGCACATGGAGAAGCAGAAATGGGATCAATGCCTTCAGCAGTTCAGTCTGGCCCGAATCATATATTCTGCTCTAAGCCAGAAAGAGAGGAAGGAGGCATATCGTGAAATCATATCGGTCACAATTGATCCTTCCCTCCGCTACGCCGCGTACCAACTTAAAATATCCCGCAACAAGCCTCTGCCCTCGCTCGCAATTGAAAATTTTCCAGGAGACAACGATGTTCGTGCTGAGCTCGAGAAAGTTGACCCGAATTGTTTGGTTGTGGACGCTGCCGGAACTACAAGACTGGCGGATGGTGAAATTGAGAAACTGCCCGAGACTATTACCTGGAGGTCCCGCTCAGTGCCTATCGAGGATGCATCTGTAGCACAAGCGCTTGCAGCTGCTACTGCTGCCGAGTCTAAGCTTTCTTCGTTTTTACAGGAGCGGCCTTCGGCATCGCCCAGGGAAAAAGCTGCGGCTTACGACAATGTTATTTTAGCCAGTCAAGAAATTGTTGATGCCACTAAAACGGCCATTGACGACCTCACCAACGAAGGAGTTGACAGGGGCGATCGGAGAATGCAGGCGTTGCAGGTCACCAGGACTGCTGTCAACTATTCCCTCGTTAGCTGGAGAGTGGGTAGAAACCGTGTTCTAAGCGGCGAACACGATGGGGTGTTGCTGGATGGCGAGCAAACAAAGGCTGGTGAGCGCCGAAAGGCACCTCGTCATGAGAGTGGTGGCAAGATTCTGTCACAACTCCGTGAGAAGGTGGCACTGTATGATTCTGTATTGCAAAGCTTGGACTTTGTACAAGAATTACCTGGTGTTGCAGGTGACACTGACTTTGTTGAGGAGCTTGAACTCAAACGCAACTACTTCCGGGCATTGCGGTAGGCTCTGGTTTTTTTTATTCCCCCATTGATCTCTATTGCTCATGATTGTGCCACAGGTGTTTCGCTATCGGCCGTTCTCATTCATTCCAAGAAAACACTACAAATGCTCTTGCTTTATTCTCCCGCAGCAGTGAACTTGCTGCAATTATTCAAAAAAGCGGCAAAGGTGTTGCGGCAAGCGCAGGTCCACCCAAGTTAGATATCTCAGCTGAGGATATTGCTTTTCTTGCTACGATATCCCAGGGATTCGAAGCAAAATACCGGGGCTTGGTCAGTCTTGATAGACTATCCGAATCAAAGCAGGATCTTGCGCGCTTCCAGTTGCCATTGATCGAAAGAATGGATGAATATGCGGTGGAGAGCCTCGACCTCAATAAACTTGTTCCTTTCCCACCCCAGATGCGTGCAGTTCCCGTCAAGCCACTCTTTTTGGACGTGGCATGGAACTACATTCAGTATCCTCGTGAGCGAACAGAACAAGAAGAGGCGCCAAGCGCAGAGGGGCGCCGTGGCTGGTTCGGCTTTAGACGTTAGGCAGATAAGGAACACTTGAATCCACAGTCCTGAGTTATTTCTGCTAGCGTAAAGAGCATTCAACTAATGACAATCAATATTGTCTGACCAGACTCACAATCTGCAGTGAGATTGTACGTACGACGCAGAGTTCTAGACATGACTCAGGGTTTTCGAGGCATGAATCAGGGTCCGCCTTGCTCCATTAGGGCTAGCGAAAGGGGTTTTAAACTTTGGGACCTGACAGGGCAAGCTAACATCATGTGATGCATGTAGCCCTCAGGCGGCCGGAAAGTCCAATGCCGGATCACCCCATCTTGTTGCTTCTTACTGACCAGTGACCACATGGTGTCTGCGCAATCGCCAACTTATGCTACAGATCTATTCTACATATGAATAGACGCGACCCAATATGAAAAAGCATTGCAAACCGATTTAGTGTAAAGATTAGAAACCGCCTACGAAGCAACATAGAGGGACAGTGATACAAAGTACAAAGTACAATCGAGTATGCAAGTCTTGAGCTTTTAGTCCACAAGAAAACTGTATTCAAGACCATAAAATTGGTAGGTTTCTCTCCGAGTAAGAAGATAATGATCGATCCTCAATTCCTTTTGCGTTGAATCGCCAGATTAAGGGTTGGACTAGGTAGTTTTGAGCTGCATACAAGTTGATACAACCGTGCAGCGTTGCCGGCTCTCCTTGAGGCTTGGCGCGGCCGACTCCTTTTCTTCTCCACTCTACATTTCCTCTCAAGGCGCTTGCCTTTTTTAACTTCAACATTTTCCCTGTGTCATCTGTGACTTCCCCAGACAGACACAGGCAAAACGTCTCTTCGACTCGTCAACACCATCCCGCAGCCCGTCATGGTCGAGTTCAATGGGAGCTTTGCCTCTCCGGTGGCAGACGCCAGTGTCATGGCTCAACTCGCCAACCCCTCTGGTGCTTTGTACTCCTTTGTCAATGGCCTCACCATCTGGAGCGGCCTCCTCTACCTGCTTCTTGCAGCGATTGTCTACGATCAAGGTGTGTTGTATACAATCTAGTCAGTCGCGTATACTTCTGCAATCTAACATGTGCAGTGAAATACATCTATCTCAAAGGCTCGATCGTCGGTCCGTCCCTGAAAATCCCTTTCATGGGCCCCTTCCTCGAATCCGTATTCCCCAATTTCACCAAGTACAAGGCCAAGTGGAACAGCGGTTCCTTGAGCTGTGTGTCCGTTTTCCACAAGTAAGTTGACTTCAGGCCGTCAGCTGTTGTCTATCGTTAACATGGAAGCGCGCAGGTTCGTTGTGATCGCATCCAGCCGCGATCTCTCCCGCAAGATCTTCAACTCTCCCGCCTTCGTCAAGCCCTGTGTCGTGGATGCTGCTCACAAGCTTTTGGGCCCTACCAATTGGGTCTTTTTGGATGGCAAGGCCCACGTCGAATTCCGCAAAGGCTTGAACGGCCTTTTTACCCGCCACGCTCTTTCACTGTACCTACCTGGTCAAGATGAGGTTTACGACAAGTACTTCAAGCATTGGGCCGAAGTCTCCCGCAAGAATGATCTCAAGCCCGTCCAATTCATGGGTGAATTCCGAGAATTCATGACTGCCATTTCTTGCAAGACATTTGTTGGAGACCACATGGACGACCAAACAGTTAAGAAAATCGCCGATGACTACTTTTTGATTACTGCCGCTCTCGAGCTTGTCAACTTCCCTATTATCATCCCTTTCACCAAGACCTGGTATGGAAAGAAGGCTGCTGATATGGTCATGGTCGAGTTCGCCAAATGTGCTGCCAAGAGCAAAGCTTATCTTGCCGCTGGTGGTGAAGTCACTTGTATCATGGATGGCTGGATCAAGCTCCAAATGGAATCTGCTGCTTATCGCGAGAAGATTGCCAAGGGCATACCCGTGGATGACTCCGAGAAGCCTGCATCTCTCCTTCGCGACTTTACCGACTACGAAATCGCCCAAACTGTGTTCACTTTCCTGTTTGCTTCCCAGGATGCTACCAGCGCGGCTTGTACCTGGCTGTTTCAGATCATGGCCGACCGCCCTGAGATTCTCGACAAAGTTCGCGAGGAGAACTACAGATTGCGGAACGGTGACCGCAACGCTCCTTTGACCATGGATATGCTGGAAAGCATGACCTACACCCGTGCGGTTGTCAAGGAATGTCTTCGTTACCGCCCGCCTGTCATCATGGTTCCTTATGTTGCAAAGAAGGACTTCCCTATTACGGACACCTACACTGTTCCCAAAGGCTCTATGATTATTCCATCGGTCTATCCATCGACTCACGACCCCGAAGCTTATGAAGATCCTGACAGCTTCATCCCCGACAGATGGATCACTGGTACCGCCGAGAATCAGACAAAGAACTGGCTTGTTTTCGGAACCGGCCCACACTACTGTCTTGGACAGGTATATGCCACCCATAACCTCATGGGTTTGATTGGCAAGGCTAGTATGCACCTTGATTGGACGCATAAAGTCACTCCTCAATCCGAGGAGATTAAGGTCTTTGCCACTATTTTCCCCCAGGTATGTTCAATACTCCAAGGGACATGTCATATTTATACTAACATGTGTAGGATGACTGCTATCTCACCTTCACCCCCCGGGAAAAATAAATGACGACCCTTCATACATATAAATTCGAGCTTTTATATCCCCTACCTTCGCGACCAAGTAAAGCGAAAGCAGGGCATTTTGTTGTAATAACATGAGCAATCGTCTCAGCCGAGAGCTGGAGGATGGCCACACACGTTTTAATTAATGAATAATTCTATTTGCAACGGGCGTTTTACTTGCGTCTGGGTCAACAGCAGCGATAGCTACTATATAGAGACTTAGACACGCAAGCGAGTCTTTCTTCTCCTCGTTTTGACTGTTCTCTCGCGTGTCATACCAAAAGGGCAACTACTAATACATTTTCCTGAGGACGATGATGTCAATTCAGTACATATTTTCCAATCAATTTATTTTCTGAGATGATCAGTCGTGCACACATAGAATTTTCTGCGATGTAGATAACCACGGGAGTCGGAGCGGCGAAATCGGACTGACATCAGCGGGCCAGTGGGGAGACTCCAGACAAATCTAGAAGGCTTCAAGGCAGCCACCTCATCTTGGAATATCTCAGTCACGATCAACCATTGTGCTTTCCATCTCCTTTCCCCATTACTTGTATCTACATAAGATGTCAGGCAATCTAGCAAGCCTCATCGCCCGCCGCAGCGCAAACCCAATTTTTCGAGCTTCATCATGTGCACGAAGCAGCTTGATTTCTGGCTCGAGGAACATTCAGATCGCGTCGCAAGCATCCCGGACAGTTTCAACAGCGACATACCAACTACGCAAACCTAAATACCCCTCTGCACGGTGTTTCAAAAGCACTCTCAGTCAACAATCACAACAGCACAGCTCTGAGAATACCTCGGTATTCAAACAAATCGGCTTCGACAACGTATAAACCCCCCCCCCCCCCCCTCTCTCTCTGTGCATATAAATCCTAATCCTTGACTAATTGATTGCCTGAAAATAGATAAACACACAAATCTCCGTCTCCCCCTCCTCCACCGCTTCAAACATAATTCTAATCGACGTCCGCGAACCCGCTGAACTCGCCGCAACGGGCATCATTCCAGGCGCCGTCTCAATCCCACTTGCGTCTCAGCCGGATGCATACTTTCTGCCTGCGGAGGAGTTCGAGACGAGGTTTGGATATGCCAAACCTACCGTCGATGTTATAGGAGCAGAAGGAGAAGGAAGGAAGAAGGAGATTGTGTTTTATTGCAAGGCGGGTGTGAGAGCGCAGGCGGCGGCGCAGTTGGCTGTGCAGGCTGGGTATGATCCTGATACGTTGGCGGTGTATCATGGGAGTTGGTTGGATTGGTCGAATAGGGGAGGAAAGGTGGAGAGGTGGGAGGGTAATGAGTAGATTTATAGTATCTATCGATTTACACGGCAGGTAGGTAGAAGTAGAATAATTATATAATAAGACTCAATCACAATCTACCTACATATCAGATCAAAAGATCGAACAAGGAGCATAACAACTTTTCCTATCTTCATACATTTTTGTTCATCATCTCATTTGATCGTCTTTATTTTGCTGGCTATTTAAGGGATATCAAAAAGCGGCTTCATCTTCTTGATCAGACCCCATTCCTCCATGGTAACGTCAGACCTGTAGAATTCCTTCAGGGTGTCGATACTCTTCCGTGAGATTTCGGAGTAAAGTGTGTCGCTTTCTTCCAATTGTCGGCCGTAGGAGGGTTGGTTGGCGCCGTCGATCTTGACCGCGACGGAGGGTTGACCACGTTTGCAGACCTGGATGGCTTTGTGGTCTCGTTCGATGGATGATCTAGGGAGTATATTAGTTTGGTGCTTTCGCTTCAACAAAAAGTGGATGGACACTTACACTCTTCCAAGTTGGATGATTTCTTTCTGGCCAGCTGCATTCTGCTTGACAACTGCGATAGGTGTCAACAGTCTCAAGCTACCTTCAACGACATCCACACCGACGACGATGGGGTCTTTCTTGTTGAAGACAGCGACGGTCTTGAGAACACAAGGGAAAACTGCGTGCATCTTGGATTCTTCCTTCCTCTGCTCGGTCAGCTCTGCCATGTGCTTAGTGAAGTCATCGAACAGATGGTAGATAATATCAGCTGTGAAAATCTTGACGCCCACGTCATCTGCGTACGCTTGAGCTTCTTTGTCCACCTTAACATCGAAACAGAGCATGACGGCGTACTCCTTGAGACCCTTTTCTAACATGGTACCCGCCAGCATGACATCACGCTTGAACACGGGTCCAATGGAAATGTTAGACACGGGAATTTTGGAGGCCCTAAGGAACTCAAGCAAAGCTTCAAGAGAACCAAGAGTGGATGCCTGTACGGATACACCGCGTTGATCCTTGGAGACCTTGCTGAGCAAGTTCTCGAGATCAGACATGACCTCTTCCTCCAAGTCCTCTTCGTCGTCGTCGGGACCAACAACCATTAACCTAGAACCGGCAATGGCATGTTCCAAATCATTAGCAGCAATCTTGACACCGAGAGCTGCCTTGACTTCCTTGTTGTGGACATATTGAGACTTCAGTCGAAGTTCCTTGAGTGGTGCAGGCGTTAATAATGCTCGAATGTTCGTTGCTATAGGTCCATTCAGACCACATAACACTACTCGGTCACCCTCTCTGAGGATACCGTTCGACAAAACAACATCAATAGTTGTACCCAAACCTTCAATGACCTTGACTTCAAGAACTGTACATTCAACCTCAGAAAGGTACATGAGAGAATTGGTCATACGCTCCTGAGTAAGACTAGTCAAAAGCTTAAGCATGTCAGGGATACCCTCGCCGGTGTGTGCAGAAGTAGGCACAAGAGAAACGTTACGAGCCAAGGACTTGTTCTCCCAGTAAAGCTCGGAGTTGAATCCCTGCTCGGCAAAGGCAAGTTTGGTCTGCTCAACACGAGATCTGAATTCGTTGACGACGCCCTTGCTCTGCATAGCCAAACTCTCCTGGAAGCCGTTGTTATCAATCTTCTTCCATCCGTAAAGACGATCAATCTTGTTCAATGCGACGATGAAAGGCGTTTTGCGGTCACGGAGGAGACGCATAGACTCCAAAGTTTGAGGTTCCAAGCCGTGCATAATATCGACCACCAAGATAGCAATGTTACAAAGGGATGAACCTCTTGAACGAAGGTTAGAGAAAGATTCGTGACCAGGTGTATCGATAACAAGAAGGCCAGGAATCTTGAACTCGAATGCACCATCCGGGTTCACAACAGCAGTCTTTTGCTTCAAAGCATCGACAGGGAAGTAAGTAGCACCAATCTGCTGGGTAATACCACCTGCTTCGCCTTCTTGGACGTTGGTCTGTCGAATCTTATCCAAGAGCTTAGTCTTTCCGGTATCGACGTGACCGAGAATACAGCAAATAGGAGATCGGAGATTGTCCTTGGATCGAGCAGCGAGAGCTTCTTCGTGTTGTTTCCTGCGTCGCTCAGCGGCCTCTGCCTTCCTCTGGGCAATGGCTCTCTGAGTAGCGGTAGCCTCTTCATCTTCTTCGTCGGAAGATGTCTCCGACTCCGACTCTGACTCATCGTCCTTTGCGGTATCTTTCTCTTCCTTGGCTTGCTTGTTGTCTTGCTGCTCCTCGTCAGAGTCTGCATCCCAGCTATCCTTGACATCGTCTTCAGCAACATCTGCCTTAGCAGCTGCCTCCCAATCTTCCTCAACTTCCTCATCTTCCTTTACCTGGGCTTTGGCCAAGGCTTCTTCCTCCTTTCGGCGCTTTTCATCCTCGGCTTCACGTTGTGCTCTAGCCGCGGCGGCAGCAGCCTCTAGATCCACCTCGTCTTTCTTCGGACCTTTCTTCTTGCGATTTGTCACAACCGTCTTCTTCTTTTCAGAGGTTTCGCCGCCCTTCTCTGCAAGACCAGCGACATGTCCTACACCAGCAGCCAACATCTGCTTCATACGCAACTCATTGCGTTCTTTGGCCTCCTTTTGAGCCTTGGTAAGGAGTTTGCCTTCTTTCCTAAGCTGCTCCTTCTTTTCCTTCTCCTTCTCCTTCCTGCGTTGACGGGCCTCCTCCTTCTTCTTCTCTTCTTCTTCGAGCTTGCGAAGACGTTCGGCTTCTGCGGCTTCCGCCTCGGCTCTCAGACGCTCTTCCTCCTCCTGTGCCTTCCTGAGCGCTTCCTGTTGTTTCTGAATAGCAGCCAAGTGTGCGGGGAGCTTCTTCTTTTTGCCAGCAGGCTCGGCTTTGGCGGCTGGGGCAGGGGTGGGTTCAGCCTTAACTTCAACAGCCTTCTCGACTGGCTCTTCCTTGGCGGGAGCAGCGGGAGTAGCGGGCGCAGTAGCCTTCTTCTTTGCGGCCTATTGATATTATTCTTAGCGCATAACTTTCTCTGGTTGGAATAATTACTAGAAGTGCTTACCTGTTCCTTCTTCCTCTGCTTCTCACGCTCTTTCTTTTCTTTTTCTTTTTCCTTCTTAGACTTCACTTTGCCACCCTCCTCTGCTTCTTCTTCAGGCTCGGCCTTCTTAGGAGCTGGCGCAGCCTTGCCCTTCTTGGGCTTTCCAGCAAAGACATCATCCTCATCATCAAACGTACCCTCCTCTGGCGCTTTGCTGGCAAAGTCAACGACAGCGTCACCATTGGTGTCTGCCTGTGTAGGGTCTTCTCCTTCCACAAAATCGTTATCAACTGCCTTGCCCTTCTTAGCCTTCTTCGATCGATTCTTCTTCAACGCAGCCAAAAGTCCTCCTCCTCCCATCTGGTCCTCATCACCGTTGGCTTCGGCATCGCCGTTTTCCTCAGCAGCTGCGTCGGCCGCAGGAGCGGCGGCAGATTCCCCGAGTTCAGCTTCCCAGTCCTCCTCATGTCTCTTGTTTCCCTTCTTCTTGGGCGCCATTTTCGATCTAATTTGCGATGTTGTTTAATTTAGTTGCGTGAACTGTATTCGAGGCTGTATCCAGTGAAGGACAGCATCCGCAGTGTAGTATATTATCCACAAATTGTATATGCTCACAGATCGAGAGAGCTGCGTGCGATTTGTGGTGGTGTGAAAACAGGTTTCGATAGTGGACGAATTAGTATCGACAAGGTAGTCTCGGAGATAAAGTTGTGTGTGTGTTTGTTCTCCGATAGAATTGTGATCCCGGCCTTGAAAAATATTACCGAGATCAATAAAAGAGCACCAAAGTGAAAAAAAGGCCCCCCAAGGTAGATTCAATAAGACTATGCAAACGAAGAATGAATTCTCATAGATGTCGGAGGGGTGAGAATTTTGGACCTTGCGGGCGGTGGGGGGATGTTGCCTGAGGCGAGAAATATTTATTTATTTTATACGGGCCCGACAACTGGCCGGATTGACATAGGGTCTGGTACTACTTGACAACCAATTTAATTTCTTTTATATAGTAATCCCTGGTATAGTCGACAATATGTTACCACTGCACAATCATGTTCCGACATCTCATAGTTACATTGCTTTTAGTACGGTATATAGAGCTTGTACAACGAAACACACGAAACGACCCTACTATCCAGTACTCAAGCCTCTGCAGCCGCATTGACGTCTGGCAAACTGCGTCTGTGTCGAGGCCCCGGCAAAAAAGAATCGTCAGAGGCCGTAGAAGATATTGATACAGTCGAATCCCGTTTCGAAGACACTTGAGGAGTCAGGGGCGAAGGGCCGCGTGAACTCGACGGCCTTGTGCTTTTTTTGCGCCTGTGACCCTGTGACTCTATTGCAGTAGAGACGGCGCTCTCGGGAGTCGAGCTACGAGATGGACCCCGAGTATGCAGCGATTGTGAGTTGGAGCGAGTATTGCGGCGAGCTCGGCCTTCATGCGTTTTGGTCACACTAGACATTTGCCGATGGTGCTGATGTTGGTGATGAGTATGGACATGCCTCCGTTGACGTGACCAGGCAAAGGGAAGCCACCATAACCAACCTCCCTCTTGACGGGCTCGTTGGCGTTCTCGCTCCTGAACTCTTCGGCGGAGTAGTGCACGTCTTTCATTCTCTTTCTCCCAGTAGTCTGCTCGGTATTCATCCCAACTCTCCCGGAATTCTGGAGAAAATGCCTTGGGTAAAAGCAACAATCGTATGTAGTCACCTCCAGGCGCCAGATCTTCTTCAATGAAAGCCGAGTCGCTATCGTGGTCATGAACGGAGTGGTGCTGTCTGGTAGCACGCTTTTCGGATGAATGTAGCTCAACATATTGAAAGTTCTTCGGCGATTGGAATAACGAGGAGTATGGGAAGATAAATGAGAGCAATGATAACAACTCCTTCCACCATGGACCGCGAATTAAGACTATCTTGGTATTCATGCCCCTTAGGCCTCGATTGGCAACGGCGAACCAGCGCCGAGGCCATCGCATCCCTCGTTCCCATTGTCCTGTACCCCAGACTAGAATTCCAGTAACTATGCCTCCCATGAATGCAACCTTCTCGGCCGTTTCTACCATCCAATATACTGAACCTCCTACGCCGCTCCCGTCTTCTCTAGGGCGCATGAACAAGGCATAGAAAAAATACGCAACCCATAACGCCAGCAGCAGAAGAAAAAAAGTATTCTGTCGACGACGCTCTCGCAGTGCCAGATACTGCGCGCGCAAGGAGCTTTCAAGTATGAGTAAGTTCAGATATATCTGCGGCGGCGACGAGGGTAACGTCGAGAGCGGGTCTGGTGTGGTAGGTCGGGAATCGGCCGTCTTTGAACCTTCGAGGTAGGACTTGGGCAAGGGCGCTGGGGCGTCGTTGAAGGGAAGATGTGCGTCTGGCGGCGGTGCACCCTTGACCAACTGGTCCAGGCGAGAGGCAGCCATGTGCGATATCCGCTGTTGCCGTGGTCAGTAAGTTTATTTCAGCTCAGTTGCAGAGACAACCGCTGGCGGTATGTATTTGGCCCGAGGCCAACCATTTATCGCATCACGGGATCCTCGAGTAGCCGAATTTATTTTCTTTCAAACACTGACAACAGAGGTAGTCCGGTTGTAAGCAGCGATCATTACTAGTCAATGTGAATGAATCAATAATGAATGTGATGTCAGGTCCCTTCCGAATCAGCTAGTCTTAGTGGGACCGAGGAAAGAATCTAGAGGCCTCAGTTCTCAGGCAGCAATTCCTCGGACGTTCGAAAGGCAGTGGCGACCGGCGCGGCTTCCCAGTTTGTCCGAAATCCACGAGGAAGGAGCAGACGCAGCCAAAGTCCGGGTTTAACTCCGCGGGCCAACCAGAGCGCCCCGATCACTCATGCTTCACAATCATAATGATGGTGCCTGCCTGCCTGCATGCCCGCCAACTGTCCCTTCGATCACGGCTTCCTCGCTCTACTAAGCGGCTTTTGAATATTACTTTACACCACACTACGTTACGTGCGTACTCAATGCTCTGCTTATAGACTGCTGTCTTATAGGTCACGAGGGATTTCACCTTTTAAAGCCGGAGCTCACCTTCGTCATCTCTTCCATTCTTTTCCCCCCAAGCGCCACGCTGGGACGATTCACCAACATTTCGTTTCGTCCTTGATTCATGCTAAACGAGTGGCAGGATCTCCTGTCATTCTTGTCGACAGCAGAATCAAGGTGTTTTCAAAGCGACTTCGTTCGGTGCAGTGGTCGGCAGGTGTCTACCCACAGAGGCTACGAGAAGCCATATCGTCGAGCCGATTTCGTCCGATCTTCCCTCGGAACACGTCTATCGACGCTCGACATAGTACTCCCCAGTACACTGTTATCATAATGCCGTCCGTGGAGACGGTTAGTCACCATGAGGGTGGGATCCGGAATGAAGGACTGCAGGAATCAACAGACTCGGGACGTAAATTACCACATTCCGTGACACATGGGATGGCGCCTGCATCGTCTTCTTGGTTGCCGTTGGGTATGAAAGAAACAATCCACCAATGGGTAAGTGCCAATTGAACTCTTCCTAGCGTTAAGACTCAGACCTAATTCTTCACGGGTAGTGGCACAAGGCTCCTGCTGCAGTGGCCGAACACAAAGTCCTCTCTACTATACCCTATCTTCAAGAAGCTCCTACCCAACGACAGACCGGTAATACCGCAAGTGCTCCGAACTCACCCAGTGCGACAGACAGTCTACAGGCACTCGATCCTAGCCAAATTGGCGACGAGACTGTCAACTCAAACAACGACCCATATGGACCCCGCCGCTGGCGCTCCCGAATGGTTGAGCTGAGTGGCAAAAACCGAGCTCTGAATGAGTTCTCTGTAGAGCGTGTCGGCGAGGAGACCGACCATAACCTGGTTATGCTACATGGATATGGTGCTGGGCTAGGATTCTTCTATAGAAACTTCGAGCCATTGAGTCGCGCTAAAGGCTGGCACCTCTACGCTTTGGATATGTTGGGCATGGGCCGCAGCACACGTCCGCCTTTCAAGATCAAAGCTTCAGATCGCCAGGAAGCCATCACAGAGGCAGAGAACTGGTTCATTGACGCCCTTGAAGAATGGCGCGTCAAGAGCAAGATCGAGCGCTTCACGCTTATGGGCCACAGCATGGGTGGTTATATAGCTGCGGCTTATGCCCTCAAATACCCGGGGCGCCTGAACAAGTTGATTCTCGTTTCCCCAGTGGGAATCCCTGAAGATCCGTATGCGGTGAACGAAGCGATGCCGACTGACTCGACAGAAACCAATACCAATGGAAAAGCGCCACCTCGTCTGCCGCGCCTCATCACTTACCTCTGGGACGCCAATGTCTCACCTTTTAGCTTAATTCGCTGGTCGGGTCCGTTTGGCCCAGGTCTCGTGTCGCGCTGGACCTCTCGACGATTCTCACACCTACCATATGCAGAGGCGTCAGCTTTGCACGACTACACATACTCTATTTTCAGGCTTCGCGGTAGTGGCGAGTATGCGCTTACATATCTCCTGGCACCAGGGGCTTTCGCACGAAGTCCTTTGATCCGTCGAATCCAAGGAATTGGCCGACAGGTCATTCGGCCTGATTCGCCTGCCGCGTTGACATCGGCATCTGATCCATCTGCAGTTGCAGCGACTGCATCTCAGCCGCAAAAGGAAAACGGCATACCTGTCGTTTTCATGTATGGTGATCATGACTGGATGGACGTCGCCGGTGGGTTCGCAGCCAAAGAGAAAATAGAAGAGGAAAAACGTCGTATATTAAAACACGCTACTCCCGAAGAACGTGAGGCGGATAATGGTTCTGCCAAAGTGTACATTGTCAAGAACGCCGGACACCATCTCTACCTCGAGGGAGACGAAGAGTTTAATGAAATAATTTTGAAAGAGATGGAGGACGTCCGACGACGAGAAGCGAAACGTCAATCATAGTTGATCGACTCCAACATTTTGTTTATTGATTTCTATCAACTTATTATCTGCCTAGACGATAGCGATTTAGTTAATTTTTGGAGTTTAGAGGAGCCCTTGGCTTGTTTGAGGTACAGGGTTTCAGCACATATAGATATTCTTTTCTTAGTTCTTTTACATTACAATAATCATTTGGAGTGATGCAAAGTGAAAAAAACAATCGCATCATACATTGAATACTCAACATTCGAAACATTCAAGGTACATATATCATCTTATCATAAGCCAATCCTGAAATTAAAGATATCATGTCAAACCCAGCCCAGTCAAAGACATCGGCTTCGTCGCCGCCGATGACGAACCACCTGAACTCCGTCTCCGAGCCTGCCGTCCAGTGAGAGGTTGATGGTGGTAATAATGCACCATCTTGTAATCCGCACCAAGGCCTGAGAACGACGATGTCATGAGCAGAGGACTGCCGATATCATGCCATCCGAAGGACGAGGAGGTTGCCAACGATGAAGTTGATGATCGAGGGGGCGATGTAAGAGAATCGAGGCCCGCGCTGGATCTGGATGTTTGAAGTTGCTGTGTTGATCGAGGTTGATTCGATTGTTGTGTTGTTATCGGTGTTGCGGAAGATGGGAAGTTCTGTGTTGAGAGAAGAGGTGATGTTTTGGATCGTCTGTGGAATCTCGGTCGTTGTTGCGGTTTCGAGTGCTGTTGTTGATTTTGTTGATGATGATGAAAGCGTGTCTGATCTTCCATTGCCGTGCTTGTCACCAGTTTCGGCGAGAGCATTGGTGATGGGACGTGAATTCGCCTCGATGGCAGTTCCAGCCGTTTATTAATTGATAGCCAAGCCTCGTCATCGTCATGGTCGAACAACAGTTCTTCTTCGCTGCTGTTGTTGTAGCTCATGGATGAAGCGGATGATGTTTGATGATGTTTCTTTCGTGGCAGGGGCGTCCGCCAGCCGCCGACGCCTTCGAAGTCGCGCTCCGCATTGCCGGATATGAAGCTTGATAGTGCTTCGTGTGGCGAGTGGATTGGTGCATGGCCATGTTGCTTTACACCGTCAGTATGGTAGCCTGGTGGTTGCAGGAATTGTACTAACTGGATGACGGTGAAGAAAATAATCCTCAACGACACCTTCCTTTGAGGACAACGATCCCCTACGCGATTTCACAAGTCCCGTGTGTTGATGGCCATACTTCGCCGTCCTGTCATAAGGCGCCACCCGCTCAGTGCCCGGCGTACTCCCTTCTGTAAGAGCAAGAAATGACCCCGATGCAGGTGAATGAGCAGGAAACAAGAAGAAATGTGCGAGTAAAGCAATGACTAGTTCAAAGTATACGACTAGAGCGCGGATGAATAGTGTAGTTAGGGCTAGGGTTGCGGTTATGAAGGCGGACAGGGTAAGGGGGATTGAGATTAGGAGGAGAAAGGGAAGGATGAAGATATTTGACAGAGTTGTTGACCACATCTTTCTTCCTGTCTTTGGGCTGAAAATAACAGACATGGGTTTACAGTTTGATTAGCTAAAGCTGAATGCAAATTGTCCCCATCATTGATAGCTCCGCGACCCGAGTTCAACGAAGGAAAAAGCATATAGGCAACATACCTCGAAACGAGATATTAATCAATAGAGGCGGATATTAATTCAGCAGGCCCTCGGTGTTTTGTTACATCATTGCCCAGTCCATCAACAGCATGCTTCACAAAACGATCATCGAATGAATCACCACTCGTATCGTTACTCGAGCGTACAATCTAGCCCGAGGCAAGATCATCAAAAGAACAGGTCCTTGCCCGGGCCCGGCAAACTGGTGCCAGACTGACAGCAAGTTTCGCGGCAGATCACGATTGTCTGACCGTTTAGTTTCCTTGACATGTGACGCGCGCGGATCTTTGCGGGGGCGGGCTTGTGTCTCGCGGTCTATCGCAGGGGTGGTCGGCGTAGCCAATGAATGCGCTTATAGGCTTGATTAGGGTATAGAAACCCTTTTGATAAATCTTTTGACATGGAGATTTCCTGCGGCTCTTGTTTGTGTTAGATTTCTCGTTTGCCAAAGTATGAGCCAAGTGGGAGTCGGGTGAGAAGTAGCATAATTCTACTGCTTCATCACACCCCTACCTACAAGCCTATATCAAAGTGAACCTTTCCTTCTTTGAAATACTTTCTTTAGTACTGACCCCGTCGCCGCTTCTACTCCCTTCATAAAGATTCCCTTCACAAAGATAATAAGATTAGCGCTGAGACACACATGGTGGATCTGCTGTCAGCAACTTGCAAATATTCCAGATGGCCTAGCCAAAAACGTCCTGGCGCGTAGGACAAGGTAGTAGTATTCGTACTCGTACCTTCATCCTAGGACCATGTGCTTCGTACTCGGTACAAAGTAAGTATTCCGAATCAATTATGCGGCTTACAAATGATAGTCCTTTTGATATAAAATCGGGGAAATATTCTGTTGACTGAGCCTCTCTACGTGATATGTGCGGTAAAAGCAGGCTGAGGAAGTCCTCTCGCCTTCCTGTTTTACTGTGCATGCGTCGACTATGCAGTAAATAGTTATGTAGAAATGTCTTAATACAAGGAAAACTCTGGCATAGCCACCTAAAGGATCAAAGTGCAATGCATGTCAAAATATATGTCATCTTGAATGGATCGGTCAGTCTCTCTAGCTACGACAGACTGGATTTCGCGTCTTGAAAGTCCGTAGGGTGAAAAAAGGAAAAAAAAAAGCGAAGCAAGTCTTCAGTTCCAACCAAATTTGGTGATCCGGTGACGGTCTATCTAGGTGCGATTTTTGAGCTTCCCACGAATTGGAAGCATCCGGCATCCATGTTGGGATTGTTGGCTGACCGTTCGGTATAGACTCCTCTCCTGGAATTCCACCTGAAACTAACATCCATATGATTTACACTTCCAACTTATCAAATTGCATCATAACAGCACAAACTAGAAACAATAATGAGCGGAGAAAGTGCGCCACTTGTTTGAGTGTGTCTCGGTATAGAGTCTTCATGCCTTGTTTTAGTAAAGAGTCCACCGTTTTGAGCGATGAAGAATCGTTCGACGTCTCTGTTTGGTGGAATCCCAAACTCCATTTCGGAAACTAGTGCGATCAAGCTTTGGGTCGGCATTTAGCAATTTAATTTACAGGTCAATGAGAACGACTGGGAGGAGAAACACAGATGATCCAGTAAACCTTATTTTGGTCTCCCCCCGACTCCGCGTTGGCGGCTCTTGCTCCCTCTCTGGAAGAGCCATTCTACTTCAAGGATATGAGCTTTTCAGCTGATAAGCTGCGGGTTTGGAAAGCTCCGGCCGGAAACCTTGGAAGGCTATGGATGAGTTAAGTTATGGTCATTCTCACCAATGATTAAGTAGGTGTAAGGCGATCCACCGTTTACGAATGAACGTATCTCACTGTTGATACCAATATATGTAGGCACTGCGAATAAAATAAACTCCCAATAGGCAATATAAATGCAATTGCATTTCCAATCTATCTCATTCTCGTCCTACTTCCATACCCAGGGACTTCTTTCTGACCCATTACATTCGTTAGAACTCATTCCTACCACATTCTTTTCCTCGACCTCCTCTCTCTTTTTCCTTCTCGTAACCATGCGCTCCTTCATTAGTCTTGCCGGACTGGCCCTTTTCTCATCTGCGGCGCTGGCGGTGCCAGCCCCAGCTTCACTCGAGAACCGTGCCGCTTCCTGCACATTCTCTGGCTCAAACGGCGCTGCTTTAGCCAGCAAGTCCAAGACTTCGTGCTCGACCATCGTGTTGTCGAGCGTTGCTGTGCCGGCAGGAACTACACTTGACTTGACTGGGCTCAACACCGGAACGCATGTGAGTCTCAGTTTTACCGTTTCGATCTAAATGTATCTCTGATTTACCCTTACCCAAAAAGGTCATCTTTGAAGGCATCACCACCTTCGGCTACGAACAATGGACCGGGCCCCTCGTATCTATCTCCGGCACCGACATCACCGTCGAAGGCGCCTCTGGCGCCGTTCTGGATGGCTCCGGCAAACAATGGTGGGACGGCAAGGGCAGCAACATCAGCAATGGCGGCAAGATCAAGCCTAAATTCTTCTTTGCTCACAACCTCAAGTCATCTTCTATTAGCAACCTCAAGATCGTCAACTCCCCTGTTCAAGTCTTTAGCATTGACAGCTCTGACACACTTACTCTCGATCATATCACGATCGATAACTCAGCTGGTGATACTGAGGGTGCTCACAATACTGATGCGTTTGATGTCGGTGATTCTAATGGTATCACTATCTCGAATGCTGTTGTGCATAATCAGGATGATTGTCTGGCTGTTAATTCTGGAACTGTGAGTTTCCGTCTCTTACTAAAGAAGATGGTACTAATGATCATAGAATATTATCTTCTCTGGCGGTACCTGCTCCGGTGGCCATGGATTATCGATTGGATCCATAGGAGGTCGCTCCAATAACATTGTCAATACTGTCCACATCGAAGACTCCATTATTCAGAACTCCCAAAATGGTATGACCGCTTCTCTACTTTCTTAGGCCCAACTAATTTGGTTGGAATTAGGCGTCCGCGTTAAGACCGTCTCTAAAGCCCAAGGCTCCGTTGCCGGCGTAACCTATAAGAACATCACTCTCTCCGATATCACTGACTATGGCATCGTCATCGAGCAAGACTACCAGAATGGCGGTCCTACCGGAATTCCCACCAACGGCGTCCCTATTACCGGTCTCACCATCGACGGTGTTCATGGTAGCGTCAGCAGCTCTGCTACCGAGGTTTACATACTGTGTGGTGACGGTAGCTGCTCCGACTGGACCTGGGAAGGCGTTAGTATCACCGGTGGAAAGAAGAGTAACAGCTGCAAGAATGTTCCTAAGGGGGCTAGCTGTTAAGTGACTGTTTGTCGGCAGAATTGTAACAACTTTTAGGGCTTCTGTCAAGCCCTTTCTTTTCTTTACGTGGGCATAAACATCCATGGTCTGTTTTATTGATGATTTCAAAGTATTAGTATTATTTGCTGTTTATCAGCCATCATAGGAATATTTCTTATGAGGAGTGGAAATGTGAAAAAAAGATGGCAAACGTAGCAAAAGCAAGATATCATTACATAACTATATCAAAATACCGTAAAGAGTCCTTATCTCACCACATACCCCCACATGTGGAAGCATCCCGTACATCAAATCATCAATACAAAGCACGTCATAAGAGTATATCAAGACATCGACGCTCGATGTCGGCATGCTAATCGTGTCGTGTGCCTTGCATTCGATCCAATCACGAAGTCTGTCTCTTGATGTATACTTGGGCTTTGGTCATTTATATACACTTTATGACAAATGGACCAATCACTCCAAGTTCCTTGTTAGAGTTTGTTCGTCTTGGTTACGGATAGAGGACTGACTGCAAATAGATCGCAAAAGATGGGAACAGAATGTTTTCAATGCCTGCTGGTATTAGCGGCTTGCTAGACGATTTGGTGCTTTTGCAGCTGCTCTGCTGAGTCCCAGCCCCATGGCATCCTATAGCTCTTTCACATCTACGAGTTCCATATGCGGTATTCTCGCAGACCCAATTCTCCAGTGCTTTTCTTCCTACTTCATTGCAAACGTGCCTAATGTAGACTAGGGATAGGCCCTTTAGAACCGGACTTACCGGGATTGACAGAGGCCCGCTTAGCGGCTTGTTCCACTCGCTCATTTCCTTCAATACCATAATGCGCAGACAGCCATTGCATCGTTACAGAACAACCGCTAAAAGCAAGCCTGGAGACTGCTTTGAGAGCCCTAAGGGCTAGAGACTTCCCAGCACGCGACCTTGTCAATTGGAGGCAGATAATAGCTGATCTGATCATCAGTAGCAACGGTGAAGCTGAATAAGGAAGCTAAAAAAGGTAGATAAACGGGAGAGCTGGAAAGGGAAGGTGACAGGGGAAAGTGGGCGAGGTACTCAGGAGTGGAGGTGTAAGTAAGACACGCTGCCGTTATCTACAAAGAAGCCTGGCACAAGCACTCGGGCGAATTTTTCCTGATGGTAGAACGTTGCACTGCAGGCATCGTGCATCTTTAGGATACCACATGATAGATAACATCTTTATTTTAAGCACTCGACGAATAAAAGCAAGAAAAAGTAATAGTTGTTCTGCTTTATGTTCACTCTAGATCATATTAGCACACCAAAGTGGTGCTTGTCGTCCTGTGATTCAACCAGCTATAGAAGGAGATTATCTAGTTTAGAAATAGTCAGTATAGGAGATGACACCTTCCAGGTATGGCTACTGAGGATGTGAGAACAGCAGAGCAGGTATAAAAGACCGCTCACGTCCTGAGTAGATTTTGATCTTCTCTATCCCCAATCCAAATCTCAACCATCTCGAGACCATACTTTCTCATTTCTCTCCATCTCTACTCCTAGCCGTGATTGAACAAATCTTGCAGAATCCTCAGAATGAAGGTCAACGCAGCCGGTCTAATTCTTCTTGCTGCTTCGGCTGTTGCTAGTCCGTTAGCTGCCCGTGTTGCTCGCCGTAATGGTGTCTCCCGTCCTAACATTCGGGTCAATCCCAAGGACGGTCAGATCGATTCCACCTCAGTGAGCTACAACTGGGCTGGTGCTGTCCTAGAGTCCTCGGACTTCACTGAAGTCTCTGGCACCTTCGTTGTGCCTACTCCTCACATCCCGGGTAACGGTGATGACAGCTCCCAATACTGTGCGACCGCCTGGATCGGGATTGATGGCGACAAGTGCCAAAGATCCCTCTTCCAGACAGGTGTTGATTTCTGCATTCAAGGTGACACCGTCAGCTACGATGCCTGGTACGAATGGATTCCCGCTGCTTCCATTGATTTCAATGGCATCAAAATCAATGCCGGTGACTCTATTTCTCTGAGCGTTGTTGCCACTAGCACCACAAGTGGTGTTGCAACGATTACCAACAACTCCAATGGTCAACGCGTCAGCCATACCTTGACTTCACGCCAAACCACCAGTACACTCTGTGAAACCGATGCCGAATGGATTGTTGAGGACTTCACTATTGTTTATTCTGACGGATCCGAGGCTCTGGCTCCATTTGCCAACTTCGGAACCGTTACTTTCACAGATGCTTTTGCTACTCGGGGAGGCAGCCAGGTCAATGTTGCTGGCGCCACCACCATTACTCTGCTTGACGAAAACAATAAAGCCTTGACAACAACCAGCGCCTCTGGCAGCACAGTTTCCGTTCGCTACATTGGGCCTTAGACTATTGAATAGACTTAAAGCGATGGGAATAGAGAAGGTATAAAAGAGTACGATGGTCAGATTTCAATAGCTTACGGTCGGCACTGTACGTTCAATTTACTTAGACAGTAGCTATAGAGTTGCGAGAGGGTGCTTGGGGGGAAGGATATCTAGGTTGCCTTCTAGAGCTGAGTTTTTAGAAAGCTATCCGTGCTCAGAATATATCCTTCTTCTGATAATGTAATTATTCTAATTCTCTTTTCCAAGTCAAGTCAGAGACGTCTAGTACTGTCTTTTACCTGCCGGCGAATCAATTCGGGTAGATTACTTTAGAATGTGAAAAGAAGTGCGTTATGATATAACCGAGTGCAAAGAATTTCAGTTCGCACTTAGTGCATTCGGTCTTTGAAGCAAGCATTGTTACCCCTGGGACTTATCTAGAGAGGACTCGGCGTTCGGCGATTGCGCTGTTAAGTGCTAAATAAGAAGAGCCATAATACTATAGTATGATTCGGATCATCCGGTAGATCTACTCGGTGCATGTCAATGGTTCCGCCGCGCATTTCACCTTGATTGCTGCCAAGCCCCGAATACCGAGAGGAATTATTGCTCATGGGGTAGGCAATTGTCGGGGGTCGCATGACACTTCTCTCATTATGTTTTATAATATATATTCCTCTTAGTCATTTGTCAGTCTAGACTGAAATCTGCTAGTGAGTAGGACCATGAGCACCCTCACAGAAGCAGCGGCAGCTGAAGAAGAAGAGCACCACCTAGCAGGAAAGATCAAGTTCGTATAACTGCCCACGTACCTTGCTGAGGAGAATTGGCGGATAGACGAGAGAATGCCAGTGGCCAAATCTCGTCTGGCGTCTGGAAAGTTCGGGATCAAGAACCATTGAATGAATAATGTGCTTAGTGCGTGTAATTACCTTTTCTGCTGAGCCATTAGGGTTAAGAGCGATAACCCTACCTCCCGAATTGGAAAATAGCCCTATTACTAGTGCGTCCCGTAATCTCCAGGGTACTTGTAATACTCGTTTAGGGCTATGTAATCTACCGCAGGGCGTGGTAAAACGAGCCTGATATAATAAACGACTTGTTATGATCAATGATAAACTTCTTACTAGTGTGTTTCCACTGCGCCGCACTAAAGACGCCAACAGACCTATAGTGCTACTACTTAGCATTACTAGCTCTACTCTATCGAATTTGGACAACCTGCGATGGCAAGCTACCGATAGTAAGATGATGCAGACTGAAGGCTAGGAAATGAAAGATGAGAAAATAAAGTTCAGGGTTTAGCGACGATCAGGCTGCACTAACCGCTCTATAAATTTGAATTCCGATCTCAATAGCCATGTATTTCCCATGTCAGATAAAATATTTACAGATCTATAATCGGGACGATGTTGAACTCGTGTTTATACTGGTGAGTAGCATAGCATTCTCATTCGTACAAGACTTCGCATGCAAGTAAGTGGAGTTGCCACACATATCATGATAGATACGATTGGGAAGCTTATTTCCAAAGCACGAGACAGCCTGACCTAAATAAGTGCGGCAAAGGCTGCGGCACTGCATAGCTGTAGCGTTGATAAGCAGTGGACAGATTGATTGATTATGGAAAGAATCTGAAGACCAAAGCTCGGGATATAGGAGAGAAGGCTTCCGATGTTCGTGGCTGGGAGCTGGGAGAAGAAAAATGGTCAGAGACTGCTCCCGTGCTCCAAATGCTTCTTCTCGAAGCTAAAGGTCCGAGTGATGCTGCACATCAAGTGTTGCTTTAGATGTGGCTAGACAGTCAATCTGCTTAGAGCAAAGCAGAACCATGCACATATCAAACTTGCGGCAAGTTTGTTGTTGTTTATGCTGGAAAGAGTAGGAGCCGCTATATTTTTAGCTGCAGTACTGGTAGGGCTCGCCTGACTAGTTGGAATACTTGAGGTTGGTGGGGATAGGAGTATTTGAGGCCAAGGAGGCTCAGTCGCTGTCGGGGGAACGGCGACAGTTGCAGTGACAGTCGAAGCCGAGACAGCTCCGGGAATAGCATTTGTTGAACTATTACCAATTTCCAGAATGTTGTCTGGAACCGAGTTGTTGAAGTTTCGCTGGGCCAGGGATATCTCGTTGTTAGACAGATCGAAAACTGTATATACCGCGTGTAGAAAGTTGCTGCCCAAAAATCCCGCTTCGCCACCACTAGGAGCAATAGTGAATTCGCATGAATCAGTGTTTGAGTTCCTGTAGAGGAAAAAGCTCAAGGGGACGTTGATATCGAAATCAGAAAAGGCAAATGTGATGCTATAGTTCTGATTTACCACACCGCAATCGGTGATTAGCACATCATACATGCTATCCTGGCCGAAGGAAACATTGAGATCCGAATAAATACGTTCGACAACGACGTCCGGTAAATAAGTCCAATAAGCATAGCTATCTATTATCATGTACGCTGGCAGCCCCGAGGTATTAGTGCTCACAGGAGTACTTGAACTTTCCTGCACGTAGACATCTGTAACAATGACCGCGGGCAGATCAGCGGCAGGAATGGTCATTGTGTGCAATTTGCCGCTGTATTTGGCTGAATTAACTCCGCCAAAGAGGATGGTTCCATTATCTCGAAGATCATCTGCCCAGAGGCTGTATGCAGCAGAATTGATCTGGCCACTCTTGACTAAGGCCTGAGGGAGGCTCGTATAGGATTCGTTGAGTGAATACCCCAGGCCTAGGATATTGTCAGCTACCGCATCATAGTCAACAATGAAATTGGTGTCTAGCGTCGCGGATCCAACTGTTAATATATCAGTGCTGAGTATTCCGGTGAACAGTCCGCCGGTCTCATCGGTAGTCGTATTGATCTGGCTGCCAGTAGATATGTATGTAGATGAGTTACTGACGTCGAAAGGGGCTCCTAAAAGACATTGATCGTTTATCGAAGTTGTATAATTTTCTCCCGCGCAGCGTGTAGAGTTCCATGCTGCCACAGACAAATAACTGCGTCTTGTATCCAGATGAGCTCTTATCTGCTGCGGAGGTGTCCCCAAACTAATATCGCAAAGAAAAAGCGGCACGTCGGACGCCTACATCGGTCAGTTGGGGACTGTTTGCAGCTTCTTAGACTTTGTTAGAGTCTACGAGAACGTATCATTCATTACCTGAACATCGAAAGGCGAAGAAACCACGGCTGCCCGCCTTCGGATTCGGTCGAAATCGAAATCTCTGCGTCTCTGAAAAGGAAGGCTAACCACAGCCGGCTCATTTCGCGCGTAAAGAGACAGTGCCTGTGCTCCAGAGAGGGCCATCAAGGCGAAACAGAGGAGCAACATTGCATCTGGATATTTCACTTCGACACTCGAGACATAAGCAGACCTTGGACAGTTGAAAATTTTTTACCGAACTTCACCAGCAGTGGGCATCAAGAGGCCCCCCTGAAATCTCATATAAGTTGAGCCATGGGTTACAAATGAAATACCTTAGAGCTAGTAATCCGTACACCCAAAAGGGGTGGATTCCGAACTTACTAACGTAATAAGTAATTAGTTCAGAGGCTTGTATTTGCTAATGCACGGACTAATGCGTGAAGCAATACGCTAATAGCATCTAGCTGTCGAATCATTAAAGCAGCCTCAACTTCTAATAACATCGACTTTTCCATGTTCAATATTACTTGGTATATTCACAGAGACAGCCCAAAGAGGCCGTGCCTACCCACAATACTCCTGTATTTACCCATGAGATTTAGATGGAATACCGTATCACAATTCTAGAACTTTTCTGAGTCGCAAACCGTCCAGGGATCTGATCTTGATGACTTAGGGTTAGGGCCACTATCGTGGTATTTTATAATACCGTACCATACTGATGTGGCCAATCCAACGAAGTAATAAATTATATAATACACCCACTACACCTAAGCCTAATTGTATCGTCACCTTCATCATTAGTAGATACATGTGACAAATATTGACGCCGAGTTGAACGCGAAGACCTAGACTCATATCAGAGACAATATGAATTACAAGACATCTGAAGAAAGAACTCCCTTCCCCTGGGAATTGGGAGTCTTCGATGCCCACTGTCACCCCACAGATACAATGACATCAATATCAGACATCCCACACATGAAGGCCACGGCCTTGACCGTCATGTCAACACGCGGAGAAGACCAGGAACTCGTAGATGAAATCGCAAGACGACTTGGAGATTACTATCATGACTCCAGACATGATAATGGAAAAATCGTGCCATGTTTCGGGTGGCATCCTTGGTTTGCGCACCAGATACGTGTTAATGAAGATGAAAAAGATAACACGATGGAGACAATAATATCGCAACACTACCGAAACGTCCTTACAGGCACAATGGGAACCGAGAATGACGATACGGCCTTCTTCAAAACTCTACCAAGCCCCAAACCACTTTCTACATTACTCTCAGAAACTAAAGCCCGCCTTTTAGCACACTCCAACGCCCTCGTCGGCGAAATTGGACTCGACAAGGCTTTTCGTCTCCCCATGCCATGGCAAAAGGATGAACTTGACTCGCGCAACGAGACTCTAACCCCGGGTTCTCGCGAAGGGCGCAAACTGTCACCTTATAGGGTGAGTATAGACCATCAGAAGGCGTTACTAAAAGCTCAATTGCAGCTTGCGGGAGAATTGCGTCGTGCTGTTTCGGTACACAGTGTACAGGGACATGGTGTTGTCCTAGAGTGTTTTCAGGAGTTGTGGAAGGGGCATGAGAGGAAGGTTTTGAGTAAGCGGAGCCGAAAGAAGTCGGTCAATCAGGGACAGAATGAGGAACACGAAAAACATGATGAAGAAGGAAAAAGGTTGGAGGCAACGCCATTACCATATCCGCCACGAATATGTATGCATTCATACTCCGGGTCTCCGGAGGCAGTGAAACAGCTCCTGCGTCCCAGTGTGCCGTCTGATGTATATTTCTCGTTTTCGACTGTTATCAATTTCACAGGGCCGACTGTGGATAGGGTTAAATTGTGCTTGGAGTCATTACCCGACGATCGAATTCTGATCGAGAGTGATCTACACACTGCCGGAAAAAAGATGGATGATTTACTTGAGGAAGTCGTCCGAAGAGTCTGCCATGTAAAAGGGTGGTCTCTTGAAGATGGAACGAAGTTATTAGCCGAAAATTGGAGACGGTTTGTCTTTGGTAGATTAGTATAATTAAGATAGAGTATAAATACAGATGTCCGCCCATAAGTAAAGACTTGTGACATATAAAAGTTATTAATCAGATCGTAGATAACTGCTCAAAACCTCTACGCGAGTTTTGGCGGCCTGATCGCCAGCGTTCGCCGGACCCGTGAGGATCTGAAGCATATGCTGCAAATCGCTTCGTGCTCGTTCCCAAAGCGGATCAAGCGACAAACTCCGTCTGGGACGACTTGGGGTTCTTGTCGAGTTCGCATCGATACTGTTTCGTCGTCCTCTAGCGCTATCACGTTTCTTGAGTAGATGTGCCACGGTAATCTGTAAAATTTAGAATTTCCACTCGGCTGGAAGAGAATATGCAGAACAAACGTACCGAAGTTGAAAAAGCCCGATGACAAAAAGACCACCAAACACTACTCTCTCCACCAAGGACTTCATGAATCACGAAAAACGCATGCATCGACTCATACGCTGCGTCCAATGTTCCCTTTGTATATTTCTCGACATTACTTGGGCCTTTGAACTTTCTGCCTGATTTAGCCCATTGCTTTTCTTGCAAATCACTTTCCTCTAGCCCCTCGCATTGGATCAATGTCACGCAGTGCCAATAAAGTCCCGTGAGGAACATGATCTGTCGAACAAGACGCTTGCGTCCCTGTTCAGCCAAAGTCGCAATTGAGGCCTCGTCCCAAGCACGGAACTCATCCGGAAAACTGCGGTAGGTAGCACGGAAGGCTTCCATTAGTTTGTCTCTCTGGCGTCTGTTGGTCGCTATTGGAGTCGATAAAGACCGGGCCTGCACTATGGTATCACGTGCAAGCAGTGCAAGATTATACATGCTTTGCACATAGCCGGTATCAGAATGGCCAGTCTCATTGGAGAAATCCTCACTGGCAGCATCTTGGCCACCTGCTTCGGCTATACTATAGGATGAATCGTCGTTATCGCGCTGGGGCGTCGCAGCCCCGACATCGCCATGCATCGCAGCCGGCGGAAGTCCGAGACTCATACTCATAAAACTGTCCTGGCACACAATCCCATGCCAGAGTCTCCTTCGCTCTAAGATCTGGAACGCATTGAACCTCGCTCCGAACAGAGTTGGCTCACGGTGGATTCCGTATGCAGTTGCTTGTCTCACCAATGTCCCGGAAAAGGCCCAGCCGTCCGAGGCTCGGCCGGAGTTCATGAGAAAATATGTCATGAATACCATGGCCTGGAGACAGCGTACCGATGTACGATTCAGGTATGAATATAGCCGCATGCTCTGATAACACGCACTCGAATAAAAATCCGCAACACCCTGGAGTTGGTCTGGTGACCCAGGTGTTTGCAAGAATTGGGTCCCCATGGCAAGTATCATGAAGGCAAGGGCAAGAAAGTCAGCGTCCACGTGCGGTTTTTGACTGTTGTCGAGTTCCCAGAAGCCTTCGTAGTCGATGTAGAATCTTTCCCGGCTGATTAAGGGGTAGACTGGATCGACGGCGTCGAAGAAGACGGTCACTAGGCTTTGAGTAGTCAGAATTAACTCAGAGTAAGGGTTGGGCGGTGGCATACATGTCTGCTTGCTCCTTCTTTGGAAAGACTTTCAACACCTCCGCCACCCCTCCATTCTGGGTCCAGTAATTACTAAATGGGTAACTTCACAGACATCAGCAATACTCCACGAAGCAAGAGATAGGATACATACTCTGTGCCAATCCCGAATATCGTAGTATTAGACCCTGTTTCAGAGTATGGTGGATTGCTAAGCAATAGATCCGTGCCATCTTGACGCGTGAACAGGGCGGGTTTGGACCCGGTCGAAGATGCTGGGGAGCCATCCTAGACGATATAATCAGTCCTTTTTCCAAATATGGACTCAGTGGTTAGTTGACTTACATTTTCACTGGGGCTCTTATTTTGTTGCTGGTGCTGTGGTTGCTGTTGTTGTGGTTGTGGCTGCAGCTTCGACGCTTTTGGTTGGTATTTTCGACGAGCCGTCGGCTTGCGAACAAACTCCCTAATGATAATACCATATGAGTCATATTCTATGGTCCAAGGCAGGAATATGACAGTACTGACTCAACTGTATCAGCTTTGATCCTGTAAATACATTCAGTTCCTCTCCGGATACAAGAGAGACAGCTATATCGTATTGTCAGTCAGCATCAAAACGAACGTGGGGGTTGATTGGAGACACGTACTGCGGCCGCCCTCGATCGCACTGCAAATATGGAAAAAAAAAATAGTTAGTCTCATCGATGGATCACATGTTGCTTCGTGCGACATAGAGCACAAAAAAACAGCCAAGTTTCATATACCCCGGCCCCAAAGTTGTATTCCCGGAAGCCCTAAACCCGGTAAACTAAGGGGAAAGTGGAGCATATCTCGTCCGGAAATAACACTTGATCGATGCCACAAGCATGGATATATGTAAAGTCAAGGGGAGTGGCCAACGATCGAGCTTTGTCTCATGATGCCAAACCATGGACTTCTCAGAGTGGGGTTACCTCCTTGCCTGGATCGTACGAGAGATGACAAACAAAGAAGGGAGGTAAAGGAACTATAAGTCTCACCCTTATCTTCTTTCCGACACATTCTCTGCAGCTCAACGTCGGCTTGTTACGTCTTCGTCTCTTCTTCTCGCGTTCTTCGGCTTCGATACTTTTGGCTGATGGTATTTCATCTTCCCCATCATCGTCGTCGTCGTCGTCGTCGTTGTCATCTTCAGATTCTTCCTCTACCTGATCACACCTCCACTTATCATCCAGCGGCTCTTGCTTCAAGATGGTAGAAGATGAACCAGGGTACGGTATAGGGTGTACCTGATTGTACCACGCCGAAGGTTTCTTGTACTGTTGCGGTAAGGCCGATGCGGTGCTTGTCCAGTCAGGATGGAAGACATGATCTGTCGTGCCGGTACCACTAGCAGCGCTGTGTTGAGAACGGGGGAACTTAGAATTTTCATCGTCAAACAATGAAGAAGAACCCTCCAAAGTCCTTGATAAATCATTCAATGAAGCAAAAGAAGAAGTAGTAGGACCAGAAGAGCCAGTCGGGACGAAGCCGAATCTTTCCTCAGCCATGGGGACCTTGAATCATCAAAGAATCTGAAGCCCAATCAAAGAACCGTGATTAGTGCCCACTTTCTTCTGATTTGCACACCTTCCAAGCTTATTGTTATATTTTATTCCAAGATAATAAGGTTGCTTTGTTCCAGTCTGAACTTATCGAGATTAGTAGACTAGCTCAGATTGAGCGAGTTAGGCACACGGTGGCGGAGATTATCGTGTAGCATTGGCGGGGTTTTGGCCAAGGTGTCCGACTGACTCTGACAAGGGGGGGCTGGACACAGATAGAAACGCAGGACAGGCTCAGATGGGTTCTTTTCGTGTAACTCTTCATGGTCGACCAATTGTTACGCTAAATTGTGACCGGATATGCATCGTTCAGCGTCAAACCTATAGTTGGCGGCCTCATGGGTGAAGAGAGCGGTCCAATGATAATCCCTGTCTACTCGCTAGCTACGTGCAGATTCTAGTAAGATATAAAGATAGTTTAGTTTTTGAGATCAAAAATCTCGCCGATGGACCAACTGCGGTCGGAAGAAACAAATATGTACTGGTAGAATATTGGCGACGTAAAATCAATCATATGCAGCAAGTTTCCCCAAGCTTGCGCTTATCCGCATTACACCGAGAAAGAGGGCTATTGTCGATTTCAAAGACAGTTAGACTTTCAGGGGATCACGGTGGCCAAATACTCTCCTGAAGCAAATCTGACATCTGCGGTTCCATATACAATTGGCGCCATTCCTCTTCTATGTCCATCAATCCTTCTATATTTATCGGTCCAGGCTCTTCCAAGCCCGCGAATGGGAATAATTGCTTCCAATCTAGAAAATTTCCAGAGTGTTCCGAGCCTTCTGCATGATGAGTAGTTGACCCATCATTTGGTTCTTCGGATACATTTCCCCCGTACTGAAACTGCCCGCTTAGCCCGCTTTCATTCTGGATTTGGGGATCCGGGCCCCTTGATGCATTTGCTAAGTCAATCGCATTCCCATGATGATGTTGGATAATATTACCGCTTACATCATCCTGGGTATGTGGTTGTGCAAGTACCGGCGCTGTGATAGGTACTGCTATAGAAGTAGACGTCGTCTCAACAGATATGTCATTTTCCTGCGCTTGTCTAACCTGTCCCGGCGCCTCATCATGGACAAGACGAAGATCCTGCTGGAGCTTCTTTGAATTCTCAAATAGACGGAGGATCGTCTCGGCACTGAACCAGTAATCGGCTAAGCAGCGAAGTGACGAGAGCGTAGAATCAAAGCGCCTGAGAGCGTTGATGGCTAATATAGGATTTGAAAATCGTAATTCGACCCGCACCTGGATCATGGCTGTAAAAAGTGTGTGAACGCCGGAACACCATAGGTATTTGATGCAGTCCTTCTGCCGGAGTTCCTCAAAAATAGAAGTAATAACACCTGCTGCAGCGCTGCAAATTTCGGCATCATGTGGACCATAATCCTCCGAATATGCCGATGCTCGAGGATGGGGCCGATGGAGCAAGATTAGGAAATTGTTGTAGGTAAGATGGAGCATGGCCGACCATGAATCCATGGATCCTCTCAGCCGAAGAGAGTCTGGTAGACTCAGGGACCAGTTTGCCAAAGCTTCGTCGGCCTCTGGAAGTATAGCCTTTCGGCGCTCCATGCTGACTGTCAACCCGAATCGTTCACGAATAATATATGAGATCATCGAGCACAGCCCAGAGAAATGGATCACGAAATCTATTTGCACTCGGGGCCCACAACCGACAAAATCCGCGGGTGTTAAAGGGCGTACGTCACTGTCCTCCAGATTGCTAGAACCGTCAGTAAAAGGAACAGCAACTCGTTGCAAAACTTCGGCGTCACTTACATTGCCTGAGGTCGACCGTAGGATAATGATATCAACACATCATACTGCACAAGGATCCACCACACGCGACGCCATGTTCGGCGATCAGTTGCAACAAACTTATTCGACATGGGATCGCGATGCATTCCCAGACCTGTCGCAATTCGAGCTGCTACTCCTACCCAATAATGAGCATTAGCGGCGACATCGTCATCAAGAACATCTGAATGCCACGTCAACAGCAGCGCGGCTTGAACGAGTATGTCTCGATTGCGCTCTATTCGATTGTCAAAGAGCCATTTACATCGGCGATAAAACACATTCTTCAGCTCTTCCCTTTCTGGACTATCGCGAGAGACGTGCACACCACACAGCAGGATCGCCTGAAGGAGCAATACCGGTGGTGGATTCGACGGGTCTCGGTTGCGGTATTGAGACATGAACAGTTCTTCCTCGACAAGAGGGTAACCCGGGTTGATGTGTTTGAAATATGCATCCACTAATTCATCTGCAAGTGGTCTTTCCGGTAGAGTCAGAGCGTCCTGCAAGAATTGATCGTGTCCTATTTCCAAGCGACGTCGTGGTATTTCGTTACCGGCGACATGATATGATATTTCGTCGCCTCGCTGCTGACGGAGAAGAAAGGACATGTTGGACACATCGTGGCCTACGTATATCGCACGAACGCCATGCTGAATTTCCCTGGAATCATTTTCCTGCTGGTCTATCAGCGTCACGAGACGATTTTCCATTTCGCGCCTATCGTCGCTGGGATTTGACAGTGATTGAGCAGTATGATGCCGGAGGGTCCCTTGTGATTGTGTTCCGCCTGTACCTGGAGATCCATCGACTGTGCCACCACTAACGTTGTCAGGACGTGGAGTCTGTTGTGAGTCAGGCGATTTAGCCCAAAGAGAACCCGCATTAGTCCCCTGTGGACGCGAGGGTGCAACATTGGCTTCAAGAGGCGGAGGGGGACGACTAAGGATGGGAACCGGATTCAGTGTAGAACGAGTCATAGGCCGTCTCTTCTTCTCGTGTATGCGACAATCTGTCCTGCCCGACGACTGGCAATTGGAGCAAGGGAACCCGACGGATTGCGCATCGCATTTTACTTTTCGGCGATGACAATGAACGCAGGCGGCACCTTTACCGAGAAGTATATTAGCGATGTGTGCGACACAAGGCGGAGGTACATACCTGGCCGTCTCTTGACTATGCCATTGCCGGAGGATAGTCGAGTCTCTTTTTCAGCCGAAGCCATTGATCCAGAGGTGTATAGAGCTGCATTGACTTGAGGGTAGCTATTCTTGGAGCGCTCTGGTTGTATTCATAGTCGCATGGCGAACATGATTGACATCAACAAGGACATAAATCCATCGCTCAGGCCTTCTGTCTGAAGAGCTAGGAGGAAACTACTCGGTTCCGAGAGGCTCTATCGGAATTGGAGAAGGAACGGGGGAATCTTATCATTGACCAATCAGGCCAATATGCAATTCGCCGACACGTGACTTCCCCGCAATATGGCGTTGTACGGTGAAAATGTTGGGGATGGTAGTCAGTCAGTGACGAGACAATTAAATCCTTAATTCAATTAAAATACTAATCATAATAATCCATCCCATTGTCCACGACCCCGAATACCTAAGCGCCTGCTCGGGCCAACGTCGTTTCTAAGCTTCGCTGCACCGAAAGCAAATCAACTAACATCAAACCTCCGGTATGATAAACCAAAAGATACGTTGTGTACATAGGAGCGACCTTCGAGCGTGTAAATGCCAAACTGATGACATAGATCGCGCCATCCTCGAGTTCAATCATAACGCCTTTTCTTGTTGTCTGTCGATTGTACATGAGAGTAGAAGAGTCGATTCAAGAAATCAGACAACCTTCATACTATCCCAGGGAATTTAACAATAAAACCAAAGAAAGAATTATAAACCCAAAATTCAAGAAACCTTAAGCTGTCGCATGTTGTTCGCTTAGTGAAATTCCGTTCCAGCACCGTTGTGGCCTTGGCCGACCATAGAGCCATAGCCGTAGCCCTCTTGCTCCGAAGGATCTAAGTTCGAAGCGAGCATGTTGTTCGGATTTTCTGATGCGGCAAATCCAGCGGGGGCAGCTGCAGCGGCGCCGCGAGCAGCTGGAGCGCTGCTTGAGCCACCGACTGGTCCACCAGCGTTGTATCCACTGCTGGTAGGTCGGTTTTGGTTTTCTCCACGAGCAGATTGCGTCTATAGAGTGTTAGTTATACAATTGAGCTCAAGTTGAAACCCAGAAAGGAAAACGCACTTCACGATATTTGGAGAGATAAATCTTCAAGGCTTCAGCATAGTTCTCAAAACCCAGAGACGTCATAGCAAATAAGATGTCTTCGCCATTGACTGTCTTGCGCTTCTCTTGTTGACATTTCTCGGATGCTAACTATGGGTCAGAGATTGCTTACGACATCGATGATAGATAGACATACCTTCACTAGTAATGAACGAAATGAACTCGCTGACACATTCTTGCATGCATTCCTTTGCCTCTTTTGCGATCTTAGCGTTCTCGGGGAGGGCAGTCTTCATGATACGGGCGACTGTTGAAAGAATAGGTCCATGTCAGTGAATTGTTACCTTGAGAAAACGACGAGACCAGGGAAATCTTGAATGGTCTCGTGGACCAATGAGGTGGTTAAAGAAGGAGCAAATGGGATACAAGATGCATATCGCACGGTCGTCAACGACTAGACCATGCCTAAAAAGATAATACCCGCAGGCATATGATTGGAAAGACCAGCTGCACGCAGCAAGAGCCAGTAACGAGGATGCGCGAAGCAGGGGAGGGCAAATAAGCATTGCGCAATAGGCATAGACCAGACGCAGGAACAGACAAAAAGAGGCAAAAAAAACATCAAGAGAAGAACGAACCATTTGCAATTGGTAGCCATCGGTCTTGTTCCTTCACCTCAAACTCTTGCCCTTGTCCGCTTGGGTCCTGATTATCGCGGTCCATTTGTTCGGGGTCATCGCCTGACTGAGTCTCAGGTTCCACATCTGGTTCCTTTGGGGGAGAGGCCGAAGACATCTTTTTAGGTCTTGTCTGCGGCTGGCGGTGATATAGGGAGTAGTCCGATCGAATTGCTCTGCTGGCAAGTTGACCACGTCAGAGGGGGTGGTGTGGGCGTGCCCGCGCGATTTTTCGGGTCCAAGGGCGAGATGGATGCAGGCACTGCGTCACAGTCCGGCTGGCTGGGCAGCGATTTACCTCGCAGGAGCCCAATATAGTTTGGATTATACTTGTTCGGCGTGGGGGATTGAGGCGCAGAGTGGACTATGTGGTCGGTAGTGAGTAGGTGCTTGAAGATGGGCTCTCTGGCGGTGTGGATGAGGCGCGCCAACGGGCTAGAGCGACTAACGCGGGAAAACCACGTCGTTGGAAATGCGATTGCGGCGGAGAAAGCGACAGGGATTGCTGCAGGTTGGTATCTGACGGAATCGAACGCGATTTCTGATGATAAATCGAAGAACAGGTCTTGCAGCTAGTAAATGGCAGGAAGAGAAGACCTTTGATGAGGGAAGGTCCGTTAGCTAGGTAACCAACTAGCTTCCGGCGACGGCAGGAGGGGGAGGTTGACGCTGTGTGGGGGGTGTCTGCCAGATGCCAGATAGATGTTGTCGAGTCAATTATCGACTGGATTACTAATTCTTTCACTCTTTCCGATCACTCATATGTTCGCGATTGTCTGGAAATCAGCTGTTGCTACGTTGTTCCGGCCCGTCTTCTCTTCAGCCTTGCGCGACGTCAACAAACCGGGGATTATTTAAGATTAAACAGTTCCCCCGTCAATTGGCGAACCACAGACGTGCAGGAAAGACGCGACTCGGGGCCTCTGGCCACTCAGCGCCCGTCACAAGCCCAAATAGCGACGAGAGGGCGATCCGACGTGCTAAGTGGTGGACTCGTTTGTGTACTCGGCGATTTGAGAGCTTCATTCATCTACCTGGAAGTACCACTAATAACTCTGAAAGTACCACTGCTGCCGGTCAACCATCATGGATTTCAAACAGAATACAGGAGACGGTTTGATCGTGCAGGCGTGCGAACGGATCGCCCGGAACGGTCGTATCAAGAGCTGTTTTCGGCTGCAAAGGAAATGAGTCTAGATACGCTATGACAATACCATACTGTGCACTTTGCGGTAACTCTCGGACAAAGTCGGATATCAATACGGTAAGTTACGGTATCACGAGACTCTCAACACACTAATATGAGCATTAGGCGCCAGCTTGCATTTCTAGTATGTGATTGTGTGCTGGGTGAGTTAGTGGAGATGATTTCTAGTCACTGATCTCTTAGAGCCCGACTCGACTGGCTGTCATTGACCGATAGCTGATCGATCTACATCTCATAAGGTTCATTAACAACGATCAATTGCTAGATCTACCATCCTATGGTCGAACTCCTGCCAATACTTCATTCTTCCGACATTCTCGGGTCACAAACAGTCCTTCATATTCGGCGACCGTCATAATCGGGGTAATGCTCCAACCGGAGTGAATCATAATCCTCGATGAGACACATCTGATGGATCGCTACACGACTGCCGTGTACGACACGCGTATAAAGATGACACAATGACATGACGTCGAAGCCAATTTTAACCTTGATTGCCTGTCTCAGCTCTTCGAGTCTCGGCAGTTCTAATCTGAGATGCAGTACAGTCCGAGCCAAAATGTACGACCAGGTGATCCAGCGCATAGCAAACCAACCGCCTATGGCTCGCAAAGCGAGTCAGATTAGTGTTACACATAAGACCTGACCGGTCACCCAAAAGTCTGAATCTCGCGGCCAGTAGGACGGAGGCCCAACCTGATTGAAGACTTCATGGTTGGTACCTGAGGCTGCAAAGATGAACTGACATGACAACATCCTCGCGCAGACAAGTAGGGATATTGCCAGTTGGAACAGAAAATTTTCCATGGCGCTAATGCAAGTGGTACAGGTCAGTTCCAGACTTGCATAGAAAAAAAAAGAGAAACAGTGATTTGCATGTATGATGCAAGGCCTTGATTGCGCCTGATTGGGCTGTGCTGCTTTAGGGCTACGTTAGGGCCTTAAGGCTTAGGCTAGCAAAGACAACTCACAACCACACTTCCCCCACCACCAGGCTAGGGTACTCATGGAGGGTAGATGACGAAGCATATCATGGAAGATTTGCACCGTTGCTTTTGCTCAATGTCTCATTCTCACTAACTAGTAGTATGGTATCTAGCTACCGTTCTGTCCCTCTCCGAGATGGCGCCTCGCAATCGCTTCACACAACTGTCAAATTGTCAGGCACGATTGCATCCATGACTGATAAATTCGAATCCCATAGAATTATCAAAGTCGTTCTATGACCGCATAAGTCGTATTGTAACATTCTCTAGACGGTAATTGCGTGTGTGTCAGTAGAGATAACAAGTCCGTCGAAAGCAAAATCGTCCTTCGGAAGGGCCTTGCTGATTGACTTTTAAATGGTATCTCCGGTGCTGGCCCGGAGTATCTCAACAAGCTTGTAATGTGCCGCTCTCTCAGGTGTATGTAATGATGCCGAAGGCACCATAGGTAGGCTTACACCTCATTGCTGCACCACCTGGACATTATTCTTTTTCTGTTTGAAGAGTCAGCTACTACTCCACAACTCATTCCCAGCATATCTCATCCAGCAGAAGCCAAGAAAAACCAACCTTCCAGGTATCCATCTCCGTCTGCTTGGCCTTGTACTGCTTCACCATCTCATCAAGAACCTGCTTCAAACCATCGGCATTCGTCTTGAGCGAAGGCACGACATCTCCAACTGTTCGCTCAACGAGGACACCGTTAACGAGGCGGAAGCATTTGCGGTCTGCCGAGAGCGGTTCGAGGGTTTCGATGACTAGTCTTATACCAGTTGTTAGCTGGGTGGATTCCAAAAAAATCGAGCGGAATGGGTGTTGTGGTTTGATTGTTTTTCGGCCAGTTGAAACTCACTTATGTTCCTCGGTTTCTTGCTCTATATCACCTATCTTCTGTGCCATGCTCTGCAGCGCATTCTTGTAGTTGGAATACTGGAGCTGGAGCTCTGGATATCCATGTGTAAGAGAATCAAACCTTGAGCATTATTAACAGTCAAGATCGGGAATTAGACTAACCCTGCTGTTTCCTCACGCTGACCTGTTGCTGTGAAGCCATTTTGAGCTTGGACTCGACGTGGAAAGCTATCGAACAAGGTACTGTATTGAAAATGCGGCGTGGATTGAATGGATTGTTTGATGCGGGGAGGCTTCGGCGGCTTGGCAGGTTTGATGCCACATATTTCAGGTATCAACAGAGCTCTGTGCATGAGTTGATTCGAGTCATAATTCTTTCTAAAGCGACCGCATGTTTCCTTTATACACGTATATTCATTATGTTGACATTTTCTGATATCCCTAGTATAGAAGCTGGCTCTCAGCATAATTCGTGATGTCACTTATTTATGCTTGGAACGACCAACCACATAGATTGCATACCTCTGTGAATTAGATCAAGGCTCTGATCGTCCAAATGACTTCTGTCTCCCGAAACGGACTCTTCTGGGACGAAAGCGGGCTCGACATCACGCCAGTATGGACCAAAGAGCCGTCATTGGAAGCCATTATAAATGTGTGTCGAGAGAAGCTCCAGGTAGCGGATTCAGAAATCTGTGATGTTTCCTTCTACGCCGCAGGAGCCTTCAACAAACTCTATCTAGTCCAGACAAGCCAACGGCAGTTGGTAATGAGAGTAGCGTTGCCTGTTCACCCACAAACTAAGACACGGGGTGAAGTCACAACGCTCAGGTTCCTTCGCCGAAGGACAGATACCCCCCTGCCCGAAGTTATCGCATTTGACGACTCATGCAACAATGAAATTGGGTTTGAGTGGATTCTCATGGAACTAATGCCGGGTGTTTCAGCATATAAGAAGTGGCGGACGTTGACCACATTCCAAAAAGTGGCTCTTGTCCAACGTGTAGCCGAGCTACAAGCACAAATCTTCAATCATACATTTTCTGGCATCGGAACTCTAACTGTGAGTGATGAAGACCAGAACTACCAAGAACAACCAGGAAAGATGGTTTCGAGGTTTTACTTCTGGGGTAACCATTTTGATTATGACGTTGCCCGTGGACCTTTTTGTTCAACTTATGATTGGCTTGCCTCATACCTCGAGATCATCGTCAACGACCAGATTACGGCCAAAGAAGAAGCTGAAGACGAGGAAGACGAGGAAGATGCTTCATTTGCGTTAGCGCTTGCTCGTCGATTGGCCGATCTACTTCCCAAAGTATTCCCTTCCCTCCAGAATCCACCCGAAAGATCCGTGATATGGCACGACGATATGTCACTCAGCAACGTTCTAGTCAATGAACAAGGCGGAATAACCGCATTGCTCGATTGGGAATGTGTGTCAGCCTTGCCACTGTGGATGGCTGCCGCAGTACCCAAATTTTTACAGGGATCAACGAGGGAAGAAGAACCAAAGCTGCGAGACTATGCAGATGAAAGCGAGAATGAGTCCAGCACGCCTGGAGACAATGAAGAAGACGACCTTGATAACGAAGGAAAAAATGAGCTGTACTGGATTCATTTGATGGAGTACGAAAAGACTCAATTGAGGCAACTCTACCATGCACATATGTGCAAATTACGACCAGGCTGGGATGCTGAGATTGAACAAAACGCATTAAAGGAGGACTTTGTCGGTGCAGTCTTTCGATGTGGCCAAGGCTTCTTTCTCAAAAGAATTGCGCAGTGGATTGATGCAATAGATAAAGGCCAATTCCCAAGATTAAAGGACGTCCTAGAGACAGGCTTGAAGTCATAGAGTATTTGAACTGCCTGGATGACGCAGTCAGCACTTATATTTGATTTGACAACTTGATATTATTACCATCGCCGGGGTTTAACCCAATTTCAAGTCCTGCTCAGCCTCATATTTTGTCTTTTCCTGGGTGTCACCTTCTACCACCTACTGAGAGAGCCATCAATATGCTTCGCTTAGATCAATTGGATGAAAAGTGAATTTCATGGTAACTCATTGAGTACATATTTAAAGTCACTCAGGAGAAGAACGATTTGATTAAACATTGATATTATGAATTCTAACTTGGTTTGTTAGGGGACAGAAATCCGCTAACGCGGAACAGGCTAGACAAAGTAGTTTAACTGGACGCCGTCATAGTTTGCACTGTTTGTCTAGAATCTATATTTCTTTAGAACCTTAGCCCAGTGAGGCCGAATGACTTTCCAACACACAATATTTGCCAAATATACGCCTCTCGAGCCTGGATTATACCTAGGCGACTGACAAAAAATCCAAAATGGCCCGCGATGATGCGCCGCCGCCCGCCAAAAGGCAGAAAAGCTCCCTACCAGCGCCACTCCGCGACTCAAAGCGACAAGACATCGATAACTGGGAAACAAACCGCATGCTCACATCCGGTGTCGCGCAACGACGAGAATTCGCTAGCGATTTTGCCCCCGACGACGATGAAGGGACACGCGTGCACCTATTGGTGCACGATTTGCGCCCGCCGTTCCTCGACGGTCGAACGATTTTCACGAAGCAGTTGGAACCTATCTCTGCCGTGCGAGATCCGCAGAGCGATATGGCTGTTTTCAGTCGCAAGGGAAGTAAGGTTGTTAGAGAGCGGAGGCAGCAGAGAGAACGACAAAAGCAAGCTCAGGACGCTACTACGATGGCGGGAACGGCGTTGGGAAATCTGATCGGCATCAAGGAAGATGAAGGCGACAGTGCCGTGGCAGCTCCGATTGAGGAAGTGTACAAGAACACGAACAAATTCTCGCAACATTTGAAAAAGGATGAAGGCGGTGCAAGTGCGTTTAGCAAAAGCAAGACATTGCGTGAACAGCGAGAGTATCTGCCCGCTTTTGCTGTGCGGGAGGATTTGCTTCGAGTGATTAGAGATAATCAGGTCATCATTGTAGTTGGAGAAACTGGATCTGGCAAAACAACCCAGTTGACTCAATTTTTGTACGAGGATGGATATGGTAAACAAGGCATGATCGGGTGTACGCAGCCTCGTCGGGTGGCAGCTATGAGTGTGGCCAAGCGTGTGAGTGAGGAGATGGCGGTTGACCTGGGGGATCTTGTTGGATATGCGATTCGTTTTGAGGATTGCACGAGCGACAAGACTGTTATAAAGTGTGAGTCTATCTTCAACTTCAGGTGATTACAAGCTAATGTATATAGATATGACTGATGGCGTTTTACTGAGAGAATCCTTGGTTCAACCGGATCTCGACAAATACTCTTGCATCATCATGGACGAAGCCCATGAACGTGCATTGAATACAGATGTCCTCATGGGTCTGATTAAGAAAGTTCTGGTCAGAAGAAGAGATTTGAAGCTGATCGTCACATCCGCTACAATGAACTCAGAACGATTTTCCCGTTTCTTTGGCGGTGCGCCAGAATTCATCATTCCAGGCCGTACGTTTCCTGTTGATATACAATTTTCTCGCTCGCCTTGTGAAGACTACGTGGATAGCGCTGTCAAGCAGGTTCTTGCAATTCACGTCTCTCAAGGACCGGGCGATATTCTAGTGTTCATGACAGGTCAAGAAGACATCGAAGCTACGTGCGAACTAGTGGAAGAGCGATTGAAAATGCTAAACGACCCGCCAAAGTTGAGCATTCTTCCCATCTACAGTCAAATGCCTGCCGAGCAACAAGCGAAAATCTTCGAGCGAGCCGCGCCAGGAGTCAGAAAAGTCATCGTGGCAACAAACATTGCCGAGACGAGTTTGACTGTCGATGGTATCATGTATGTGGTTGACTCGGGATTTTCGAAGCTAAAGGTCTACAATCCTCGGATGGGTATGGACACACTTCAGATTACGCCTATTTCACAGGCAAATTCCGGCCAACGTGCTGGACGAGCCGGAAGAACGGGCCCGGGCAAAGCTTTCAGGCTGTACACGGAGCAAGCGTTCAAAAACGAATTCTATATCCAAACAATTCCGGAAATCCAGCGAACCAGCTTGGCTAATACAGTGCTGTTGTTGAAATCATTAGGGGTCAAGGACCTTCTGGACTTTGACTTCATGGATCCCCCGCCACAGGAGACAATATCCACGTCATTGTTCGAATTGTGGTCTCTCGGCGCCCTGGACAATCTAGGAGATTTGACGCCACTCGGCCGTCGCATGACTCCATTCCCCATGGATCCATCATTAGCGAAACTATTGATCACCGCATCCGAAGAGTATGGCTGCAGCGAGGAAGTACTGACAATCGTCTCCATGCTCTCCGTACCAAACGTCTTCTTCCGCCCCAAAGAACGCCAAGAAGAATCCGACGCAGCGCGCGAGAAATTCTTCGTTCCCGAATCAGACCACCTCACTCTGCTGCATGTATACACCCAATGGAAATCCAACGGTTACTCCGACGCCTGGTGCGTGCGGCACTTCCTACATTCCAAATCCCTGCGCCGCGCCAAAGAAATTCGCGAACAATTGCACGATATCATGACTGTACAAAAGATGTCCCTAGTGAGCTGCGGCACAGACTGGGACGTAATCCGCAAATGCATCTGTTCGGGGTATTACCATCAAGCAGCGCGCAAAAAGGGGCTGGGAGAGTTTATCAATCTGCGGACTAGTGTTACAGTGCAGTTGCATCCAACCAGTGCGCTGTATGGGTTGGGTTATGTGCCGGATTATGTGGTTTATCATGAGCTTATATTGACGAGTAAGGAGTATATGTCTACCGTTACCGCGGTGGATCCTCACGTAAGGCCCTCCCTTCATTTTAACCTTTCTGTAGTGATTGTCAGGCTAACGAGTGAACAGTGGCTCGCCGAATTAGGTGGCGTCTTCTACTCTGTCAAAGAAAAGGGATACTCGCACCGCGAAAAGCGTATCACAGAACACGAATTCAATCGTCGAATGGAGATCGAGGCTCAAATGGCGGCTGATCGGGAACGCGCGGCCGCCGAAAAGGAACGGGAGAAGGAGAAGAATGACCCTGTGCGCAGAAAAAGGGAAATTGAGGTTGGTGTGGGCAATGGACGGCCTGCTGCTGCTGCTAGTACGACGAAGTCGTCGTCGGTTGTGAAGAGGCCAGTTGTCGGAGGTGGAAAGAGGGGCGGTTTGAGTGCGAGTAGTGGTGGAGGTGGTGCTGGTGGGAGTGTAGTCAAGAAGCCCGTGGTCGTTCGGCGGCCTGGAGGAAGAGCCTTTTGAGCACTGCACAATTTATAATACGATACCTTCCGTGGTTTGAGCATATCATGAGCATTTTTGGCGTTGTATACAAGGTTAGACATGGAAATAAAAAGACCTGGTTTTGATTCTTCAAATGATTTGTTTGACATGCCCGAGCTATAAGCAAATACAGTACGTACTTCGAATTTTGATAAATGTACACGCAACCCATTTCATCCACACAGTGTAAATGTAGGTGCCAAAGAACCGGCAGCACTTCTTCCCTCTTCTCCCCATTTCGACGAACCCCAATTTCGAGATCAATCTAGTTGATAAAATTAATGCAGAAAAAATGTAATATCAAACTTCCGAAAATATAATCCGCGAATGCCCTATTATTCCGCACATCAGTATTCACCCAAAACTACAGCTTGTAAGAGGTTGGGACGAACCGTTCATGAGAAACATCCTGTGTACCCTTCTGCTCTGTAGTAGAAGTAGTCTGCAGTTTCCCTTTCGACGAGATTGAGACGTTCGTGGAGGTGGAAGAAGAGGAAGTAGTCTGCATCCTCAGACTGGCAGTGAGCACAAACTGGCCGACGGCGGCTGAGAAACCTGCAAGGAAGGCGTTGAATGGCTATACTAGAACATCAGCACATAGACTCCCTAAAAAAGTGATTAGAGAGTGGTATAGGGGAAGGACGACGGACATAATTTCCAGCAACGACACAATACACAAATTGTATCCCTCCTACAAGCACCAGATACACCATAAACGCATCGAGAAGGAACGTCCGCTGCGGCGTCTGCGCAAAGTAGCGGTTTAGGATGTGCTGTGAGATTTCGGCGACGGATGCCTTGGGTGACAGGGCAACTGCCGCCGTCGTTGAAGAAGATGAAATTGTGGTGGTGGGCGTTGATGTGCCGGTTGTGGTTGTGCTGGGTGTTGAGATGGCGGCGGAGGGGGAGGTTGCTTGTTGACGTTTTGGGGCCATTTTCGCTTTCTTTATATTGTAAGATGTGAAGTATGTTCGATGGAAGAGAATTGCTCAATTGAATTTCGTGGTGTTTGCTGTTGCAGGTTGACGTCGGATGGGGAAGGCAGTTGAAGCTGCGTGTCTTCTATCGTCATCCAGCTCTCTTATTGGTCAGCCGGTGCTGCTCCGCGTCCCACTTAAAGATCCACTCGAACAATATAACTAACCCTAACTTAATAACATTACTCAACCCTAACAGGATATAGAGTACCACAAGTTTATGAGTTGGAATAAAATCGTCATGTAAATCTATTTACTGTTCATTCACATAAAACGTATCTGCGAATCCCCCGAGTCCGGCCCGGCTGCCTGCTCGAACTCCTGCTGGAAATCACGCATCACATCATCGAACTGTTCCCAGTCCATAGGCATGCCGAATGCATTTGGCATGTCTTGAGTCCGGGCGTTGTCGTTAGGATTGATGTATGCAGCGGGATTAGGGGATGATGTCGAGGTCGTTGGAATTTTTACATTGGTGATATTCATACCACTCGTCGTGATGGGCATATTGTTCCCATTCGAGGCATTAGGATCATTGTTGTCACTAGAATCCGATATTGCCATGGTATATACGGGCATGAAATCGCTCAGAATGTCAGGTATATTTTTACTTAGGTCGAGATCGAGTTCAGGTGTAGGTTTGGTGATATTTGTTTTGTTCGTTGGCGTCTGTGTTGAAGGGCCGGACATGGAAGAGTTCGGATCTGTGCCGTGGGATGTTTGCCCCGGACTAGAGAATTGGGAGGTATTTCCGTCTCTTTGGTAGGGACTACTGTTTTGCCGTTGCTGACCTGGTTTTGTATTTTGTGGTTGACTTCTTGGTTGTTGCTGCTGTTGCGGTTGCGGTAGCGATATGTCAGGTATATTCTGATCTATCGTTGGACAACCACTTCCCGGCGGTCCATACCGTTTCGCACGAGACGCTTGCGCTCTATTATACAACTTTGTCAACGGCCGCCACAACGACCCCTTCTTTCCTATCGACTTGCGCTCCCATTCATGAAATGTAGAGTCAATCGCGAGCCAAGCACGATCCACCCCCGGACACTGCGGCCTGACACAGAGCTCTGCAAGCACAAAAGCAATTGCATGCCATTGAATGTACGACCCAAACAACCAAGCCCAGCGTCTTGTCGACTCACTCGTTTCAATAAGTCGCGTAAACTCAATCACTTCGATCGATGTCAACAGTATTCTATTGCGATCCTCGACGGAGAGTGACGTCAGGTTGTTCTTGAGCATGGGATGATGCACAACCAGCCACAACTTGGCCACCACCAATCGCGCCATTGTTGCGCACGCCCATTGAAGTGGTTCCTGCATATCGCAATACTTGACATATTTCTCGTTCAATGTCTTGTGCAAACATTCCACTGTCTTTTTGCGGTCCTCTAAAGTTGGTGCGGCCGACGTCGTTCCTCTGGGGAAACTGATCAAATTGCGATAATTCCTCGTGACATGGCATCGAATCAGGGTAATAGTCATGTCTGTAAACCCTGTTCGTTCGGGTGGGAAAAACTTCATTTCCGGGCTAATATCGTCATCGTTGATATTCAAAGGCATCCTGGTATCGTACATCCATTCGTTAATCATGGGATCAGTTCCGTGATCCTCTGCGGCCCGCACATCCACAATGACTATTTGCCACCAGAGTCGACGGCGCATTTCTGTCTCGAATGGACTCAGTCGGAAATTTGTCCCGTCGCGGTGGAGACCCAGACCAGTGGCCAGTCGGAGTATAACCGAACACATAGTCCAGACAAACCTGCCATGATCAAACTTGTGGGCGCACGAGATGAGCAAGACACCAGCCTGCAGCAGATTTATGTTACGTGAATTTAACAAGTTTGCTCTCGCTAGAGCCTGTTCGGTCGCAAAGCGGAATCGGCTGACCATTGTATCCCGGTCATCACCTAATTCCGCCAGACATTGTTCAGGGGGCATGCTAATAACAGCAGCGAGATAAACAGCAAAAATAAGCGCCTCATTGCTTTTGTCTATTGAATCGTTCATTGCTGAATCGACGATCAGGTTCCGAAGAGTCGGTTTATGCACGACCGTCAACAACGGGGCTACATTCTGCTCATATGTTTTGTACAAGATGAATGCCTGTGTCGGGGTCGGATGATAGTTGCGCAGGGTATGGGCGACCGAGCGGTATCCAAAGAGAAAAGCATCGTGGTTGCGATTGTTCGGCGATTGCGTTGAGTCTTCGGGCGAGTTCTCGTTGTCGTCTGCTTCGCTAGGGGATTCGAGGATCTGCTCCAATTCCTCAATCTGTGATGCATTTAGCGACAACCACATCTGCGTTCCCAGAAAGATAGTACCTGGTTGCCGAGACTGCTATACAAACGATCGCTCATATAAATGCTTTTCGAATCATCAATAACCAACCGTCCGAGTTCTTGTTGTACTTCATTCCCTAGCGTAGAGTCTATCTTACACGCCCTCGGACCAGACTGATCCTCGACCTCAGGCGCTCGAAACGATCCGCTTATATTGTTATTCTCGTCAGTGTTCGCCGGTGATTCGGCCGTCAATCTTGCCGCAACTAGCTTCTCAATCGCCTCTGTCCCTCCCAAACTCTCAACGACACCTTCCAACCTTCTCAATCGCGACAGGACCTCGACATCGGGCGACCGTCGCTGTTTCCGTGGCGCGCGACCGGGACCAGGGAAGATGCATTCAATACCCGCCTTGACGCAGTTGGAGCATGGCTCTCTCTTGTTACAGCGTACCTTGCGGCGGCGGCAGGTCACACAACTGCGGAGGTTGAGGGTCGAGTCTGCGGTAGCACTGACCCCTGCAGTGTTATCCGATGACGTAGATGGATTTATATTGGTGTTTATATTTGGACTTCCGTCTGGATTGGCGGTAGTGAACGGGGTTGATGTCGTGTACCCAGTAGCATTGTTCAACGGTGTCTCGGCCGACATATCGCAGATCTCGTTCATGCGGATGATGAATTTTTGGTTGAGCCTTCTCCTTGGGTTGATCTCGTGTAACCGCTATGGTCTAGAATTGCGACTGTCCGTTTTGCGCTTTTGCGCTCTTTCGCGGGCCGAAGAGGACGAGATGCGAGGTTGCGCAAATTGGGTAGATTGCGGTAGGTAGGGTTGTATCAGCTCTGTGAGTCGCATGCAGGCGGAACTGAACACAACCTGTTGTGAAGCAATTGCCAAACACGGAGATAACAGAATCTTCTTTCTAAGACACATCAAGGATAGTTGCGATTGCCATTTTGCGAATTGGCGACGACATAGAGACGGATTTTGAGAGTTGAAGTAAGGCGGTGGTTGTCGTTATCGAGGTAGGCACGTGGGGCGGCTGATTTACTGCACATGGACACTCAACCCTCGCTAACCCTCGGATATTGGCAGCCTGTGTAAAAGAGGGCCTGAGAAATTTCAAAGTGTACAGGGTTACGGCCGACATAACTCAATCATCGGGGAAGAACATATATGCAATATCTATTCGGCAAGCAGATAAATAGCATGTGATATGCATTCATCCTATAAGTTATGTGCGCGCTGATAGTGTATGTACAGTAATGGCTATGAACAAAGAGGTATATTGGTAGACATCAAGCATGCATATGTTCAGAAAATCAAGACCAACACCGGCAATGCATTGCACCGAAGCCCAGGATACCAAGGTAGGCACTGATGAAAATAAATTGAACCCAAAATTGCGAAAAGACGGTTTGATATCATATCATGATTATGTTGCAGAAGACTACGATGTCGGCTTATCGGTGTGCTGTATGATGTTGTAGATTCTAGCCTTTTCTTTTTCTTCGTGCTGACCTGGTTGTTTGTCGTGCTCTTCTCCGACTTGTTCGACATCGCTATTGACACGTTAGTTTCTAGATCTGTTGATCAAAATTCAATGACGTACGGGTTTTTGACCCACTGCTGGGCCTCTTCGGAAAATGTGTATCCGTTGAACCGCGCATTGGTCATGGACCTTCGTCCATATTCACCCGCCAACAACTTTGTATAAGCATACGGCACTTTGGCCGGTACACCCTCAAAAATGGTCCGCCGTAAAGGGAAGATGTCATTTTCCTGATAGCGATGCGAATCCTTGCACATCAGCGCGCCCTTGTCGCCTGCCGCTCGTCGCGAATCATCTGAGCGTACGGCGGTGATGTCGATGAATAAACCGCTTGACATGTCAATCCACCGGCCGTCAATGACGTTGTATCTGTCCAGGGTTGTGCGCACGATGTAGTGAGGGTTAATGTCAAGCGTGTAGGTGCGTGTGCCGATGCCGGGGATTTCGAAGCTTTGTTCGGTCATGTTGTAGTTCTCGGCGAGGAAGTGGATGCCTGGTTCGGAGACTTGGACATCTAGGTCGTCGTCCCAGGGGAAGATCTGTTTCAAGATACTGTTAAAGGTGCTATCAAGACGATAAAGAAGGCGCAAATCACCTTTTGGTTCCACCACCATGCTAGTAATGTGCCGTGCATGATCCAAGTTTCTACTCCGAGCTGGTCCATAAATGACAAGTATGTTGTGATTAGAGCTGACAGATGCGCATTTTGATCCTCGTGATCAAGGGCCTTGTCGTTATAACTAAGTCGAGTCAGCATACCCGGTATTTGCGCACTGTCCACGAGTCTAATACATACCGCCCATCATAATGACCGCTGAATCTATAAGACGATGCTTTGTTAGTAATTACATTGAGAAACCCACGTAGGGTAGTTGAACTCACGAAGATTCATCTAGAGGAATAAGTTAGCCGGACGGTCTGAACAGGATGGAGAGTATGATACTCCGACGGAAATACCGAACTCAAGATAACTCAAGAAACTTACGAAAGTATTTCTCCGCTGGATCCCCGCCCTTTCCGGTCCAGTCCTTGGCCAGCTTTTCCCTCTCGTCCATGAAACTGGTTTCGACCACCGCGGCGCTTGCTGTAGTGGCTATCAACCCCCATAGGAACAGTGTTGTGCGCATTATGTTGGGGTGACTGTAAAGAAGAAAGGAGAGACACGCAACAAGCCTCAAGGGCTGGGCTGGGTTATGTACACGGTGTCACCAGAGCAAGCAGTAGGGAAGAAGACAAATCGTAATATAGCAGTTGCCGCGGTCTGAAGACGTTGATAGGGCGGTCACGAGGAGACACGGCTGCGAGATGTACAGACGACTCGGACAAGGCAACTTGCAACAGAATGGCCAATGTAATGATCGACTGAAATGCAATTAGTATGTACACGGGGATGCGTAAAGTGAGAGGGTTGTGTCGAGATTGAAGAGACTTTTAAGAGAGAGGCGAAGAGCGAGAGTCTTGACATGGCGGATGCAAATGACAGGAACTTACCCCATACTGGGCCCATACACACCTACGACGGTGCGTACGTAGGCCAAACGGGGCTGGCTGGTAATTACAATACGGTGGGTAGCGTGCCCGATTTCCAGTCTTATCTACGCGATCTTTTCTTCTTCTTCTTCGGTCATATCTGTAAGATAATCAGATAAGAGGTCACTGGAGCAGAGTGCACTTCGGTCTGCATTCTCTGGTCATTCAATACGGACCAGGAGCTGTTGAGTGCATACATTCGTCTCACCGCAAAACAAGTCACACAAAATCGTACGCGTCAGATGAAGTTTTGATTTTATCAAAGCCTGCTGCCGGGCTTCACCTCTTGGCGCCCCCTTTTGGCGGCAGATCGAGAGAGTGGCTTACGCCTGCCGAACATGCCAAGCAGCTATGCCAGATGCCAAGTATATATATACGTAACCAGTACATGCTTAACTTTACTATACTGCCTCTGCAGAATTTTAGAAACTTCAGAAAAAAGTCGACGCGTAGGCGGTTAAGTGTCCTTTGTCTGGCCGACGCACTTGACTCTACTACGTAATTTAAGTAATTTTGCTAGTATCTCCCCGCCGTCTGTCCGTTTATTGGGCGCTCGAGTGGAGTCAACCAATCAGACGCAACTTGGCTTTTCCGTGCCACGCGTTCTTTTCCACGCTGACGAATGCGTTTCGACTCCGCGCTGCGAGGGGAAGACATTGCTTCATGCACCGATGGATCTACTCACACAGTAACGGGTTCCTCCCGGACTTACGTGGAAGATCAAGCTAAAGGCTGACTGGTGTACGCATGATGGGTTTCCTATGTGGGCACGCTGGAGTCCCTGATCTGCTTGGCTGGCGTCATGCGCACTTGGCATATCTTGGCATATATTGGCATCATATTGGCATCGCTTGGCGGCGATCAGGCTGGTCCTGGTCTCTGATCTGGAATCATTTGCAATACCTGTGTGCTGTGTGCCTTGGCACAACTATCTCACTGTTTCTTCAAGACAGAGAAAACCGTTCAATTGTATGCTCATGCAATGCAACGCAACCGATGTCAATCACGTAACCAGAATCCCGCCCTACCCTGCATGACTACTGACTAGTCGTTGAAACAAAGGGCCTTGGCAGGGCTATGGGCTGGTGGATCTGATCTACAACCGACTAACGTCCCATGGGCTTACTTCGAACCTCATGTTTAGACGTATTGACTCCCGTCTGGAGATGGGTCTCAACATAGTGAGACGTGCATAAAATTCCTATCCCGCTCATCAGTAGCCCTTCAATCATTCGCATAGCGGCTTCGCACGACTTATTCAATGCGCCTTCCACGGACAAGCGGTGGTCGCGATCCCCCCGAGTCATCTGATACGAGCCCGATCATCTATGTTATCTCATGACTCAAGCTAAGAGATAATCCAAGGTCTACACCACCGTATACCAGGTCGTTTCCTTATTCGTTCAATATCGCGTTCGTTTTCGAGACTGCCACCGATGTGATGGATTAGCCAATCAGCATCTGCGGGCTATACAGCCATGTTCCTTCTTTGAACAATCTGTGACGAATGAAATGAGTTTCTGGCAGGGAACCTCTTTGGTGCAGGTGGTAATCAATCATTTCCAGGACTGTCTTTTTTAGTTTCTATGACAAGCCTAACCTCTGTTTGTCAACACGGTAAAGTCTTCTTGAGATTTGGCACCTACATTGCACTGTTCGTACTTCGTTAATAAAGACGACTGTTGTGAAAGAAAAGAGATCGAGGACAAAGGACGAATTTCCAACAGAAGATCGGAAGCGTCTAGTTGTCGACGAGTTCATCGATAAATTCAAAGACTTCGGACTGACTTATTTGTTGATCGTTACTGGGACTGCTGTAGATCTTAGCGTTTGACATTGACTTCCTAGAAACCCCCCTCCCCCCAGACTCAGAGGGAGTCTTCTCCATCACGCAGCTACCAACAAAGATATAAATGTTACGGGGCAATACACTACTGCTAAATGCCACCGAGGCCGAAAATTCAGACAATGTCAGAGCGCTAGTCGACCAAGGAGCCAATGTCAACATTCTACATTCTAGAACCTTTGAGTAATCACTGCTACCAGCTTGATTACGTACGTTGTCATCTAGACAATCGAATGCTCTATTTCATGCTGGTTACCATGAAAGATACTCGATTGATGGTAAAATCAAATTCCCTGTCAATTCTGATCACGCTATTGACACGCATTTCGGCCATTTAAAACTTGTCATGATCGCCGCAGGAAGGAGTCTACAAACACGTCTCATCCATGAGCGTCATTATGAGAAGTGTATCAGTTCAAGGAAATTGGGTAGTTAATGCAGTTGAACAATTTCATTCGGGATGCTGTGAATGTAGTCTTGTGAGATACCATTGGAGAGTATGTACGTAGCTGGAAACTTGGAAGCGGATTGTCGGGTCGCCGGGAATTGATGGTAATCTTCGTACCAGAACTTATCACATCTTCAGCAAAATCCTCATATGGATGAAATATGAGCTGCGTGTCACAGAGACGCGATGAAATAATTGGTCTCTTGAAAAATTCTTATAGCTCAATAAAACCATCTGAGCTGACATCTCCGTGTTTGAGCTAATGTCCACAGTAACGTCGAGCTACCTGGTGCCAACCCAAGGCTTCTATGTAGTCCTACGCAGATGCCAACAATCCGACAATAGTTCCTGCTCTTGACGACGTCCATCTAAGCTAGCTTCTCAAGGGATTGACATGCCGAATATGAGTCTAGGTTGATAACCAACATAGGCTACTAGGGCTAAAAAATCGAAGAACATGTTGACGTGTTAGGCCTGGTACAACAGTCATGGCCCACTCTATCTCAAAACAGCTTCTGATTGGGTCTCAGATTAAACAGGATCGCATAAAAATTTCTACACTAACTGTATATGGCAGTATATCGGACTCGAAAATCAGCTCTGATTGGCTATCTTATTTTCCCAGAAAAGCTTAGTGCGGGAACAGCCGCCCAATTCTGCCTTGTCTTTCAGGCTCTAGTTTTAATGTCTTTGATCAATCCACAGGTCGTATTCCAGCGATGTTGCCTGCGACGATGCCGTCTGTCTTTCTGTCGAGGATTGATAGCAAGTGAATTCAATCTACCATACCCAGTCCCGGTCTGGCCACTGAGGGCCTCGCATAATCGAGCATGGCCGTGAATATTGTTGTGTTCAGTGTCGCTATTGTTACCACCCCGCGATAACTTCTGCCCACGATCTTGATGCGACGTAGCAAATTCGAACAGACCTTTGAAAGGTGCTGACTATCAATCACCCGCAAGTCACAACACTTGATCGAATCAGCCAACCACATTCGCATGCAGCCAGCCGTTCATGCGAGCATGTCCACTCAACCCGCAGCCTCGCACGACCTAATGGAACCACGCTCAACTCCCGCACAACAATTGAACCGCTCCTGCGAATCGTGCCGGTCACTGAAAGTCCGCTGTCTTCCCGACCCAAATGCGACTAACCAGTGTCAACGATGCGCAAAGGCGAAGAGGGCATGTATATTTGTCGCGCCGCAGCGGCGTCGGCCACGCAAACGGACGGATACCCGTGTCGCTCAATTGGAGAGGGAGATGGCGGCGATGCGCACGGTACTAAAGGAACGACGATTGGCTGTCGAAGAGACGGCAGGTGAAGAAGAGAGTGAGAGTGTGAATGAAGACGACGGGGCGGACGAGGTAGATTTCGGATCAGAGGTAGTGAAACGACCGCCGCCGAATTATCAGGACATTCAATACAACTCATCGAATAAGTCTCATGATACGTCGCAGTCTCCCGCTATTGGTTCTACTTCGCAAATGTCTCGTGATGGAAGCTCTTCGGCAGGCGATACTCCGGCATTGACTCTAACTTCGAGTTTCCCTGATACGAATGGTGATGGGGATGTCATAGGCCGCGGTATCGTCTCTCTAAGTACAGCAGAGGACTTGGTTTCACTTTTTATCAATGATCTGCTTGCTTATTTCCCGTTCATGGTCTTGCCCGCCGATACTACCGCTCGTCACCTCCGGACTACAAAACCCGTGCTCTTCCTAGCCATCCTAGCGGGCACTTCTATCGCAGTTGATAACGGTCTCGCCAATATCCTCAACCGCGAAATGCTCACCATGTACGCGCAACGATTTTTTTTCAAGGCCGAAAAATCATTGGAAATGGTGCAGGCACTTGTCTTGATGAATGTATATTACCTTCCACCGGAACTGCCTTCGCAAATACAAGCATATCAATATTCGCATATCGCTGCCACCATGGCGTTGGAGATTGGTATTGCCTCAAGGAAGCGCATGCCTCGAAAAGTTGCGCCTGGACAAAAACAGGCTAAGCCGCCGAGCAAGTTTGATGAACAGATGGCTGAACAAGCTCGTACAGTACTCGCCTGCTATCATTTAGCTTCGAAGTAAGTCTTTTTTCAGAGGATGTTCGAATCATGTACTAACTTTCATAGCGTGGCTATGCGAACCCGACGACCTAACTTGCTGCCTTACAATGACTGGATCAAAGAGTGTATGCGGCTGCTCTCTCGCTCTCCACATGAATCAGACAGACGTTATGCTAGCTGGTTCGGCCTTCAAACCATCACAGACGAGGCATTGTCATCGTTTGGTCTCGACGACACCAGCTCCACGGCTCTCCTGTCTGAAACTCGTGTTAATAGCGTGCTCCGCCTGTTTGATAAAAAGATGGAAGATTGGAAAGAGGATATTGACCCTGAATTCCTTACTGGTAGGTAGCCTAGCTTACTGTGATTACACATTTCCTAACTTATACCAGTTCCAATGATGCTGGAGTTTCAGTACACCACCTTGGTGGTCTATGAACTTGGTATTGGCGAAGGATACCGCGACCCAGATGCCATCAAACAGCAATATTACACCCTTCCTGCTCCGGATGGAGAGAAAGCTCTCAAAAGGCCAGCAGAACCGCTCAGTGCGATCCGAGTTGACCTTACCATCAAGTGGATGCACGCAGCACAGGGACTGCTCAACACGTTCCTGAAGTGTGACGTGCACACGATGCGAAAAATGCCTAATTTGATTTATTCCCGCACCGTGTTGGGCCTTATGGTATTGCTAAAGATTTTCTTTACTGTCAAGTCCGGTGCACTAGGGGAAGTCATCAAACCTGACACTGTCAAGGTTGAGAATTACCAAGATCAATTGACTCAAAGACTCACGGAAGCAAGCGCTGCATCTAAGTATCCCATTCCAGCGCGATGGTTACTTGTTGTGGGAGGCAAATCACGAGACTGGTTGCAAAGGTTCAAGAAACACTGCACGGATCAAGAAGCGCAGCAACGAGTTCAACACAATGCTGAAAAAAACAATGCCGGCAACAGCAATAACAGTAACAGTAATGAAGTTGCTGTCGGTCCTTCGACGTCAACGGTGTCAGATTCCTGGCACGGAGGAATATTCCCCCTACCAACACCAACCACTTATCATAGAGTGAACTTTTCTTATACCAGAGAATATTTACCAGAACCGCAACAGCAGGTGCCGCATGTTGAGAATCCACAGCAGTCTCAACCTTTCGGTGGCTATCATAACATGCATCCACATAACATGTCCGCAGTCCAAGAGACCAGCGGCGTGACCAAAGGTCCTACAACTACAAATACAAACACATACTTTCCTAATTACACCCAACCAACATCCTGGGTTCGACCAACCGTCTCTCCCGGAAACGAATACCAAATCCCTCCACAAAACGTCTGGAACTTCCAGCAGCAGCAAAATCAACAAATAATAAACCTACACAACCATCCCTTCCCCCCTGCGATGGGCAGCACCGGTACCGGCCACGACATGTTCCCTATGGAAATGGAATTCGACTGGGTTCCCGAACATAGCATATTCCAACTCCCCACATTTTGAGCACAATATACCCATTTGATTATGTCCTTTCGCTGTTTCGTACATACATACATTCATATATGCATAAACATGCCGTCAAAATGTTCTATCGCAAATCACTTTTCGGCCTTGGCGGGCTGTTCATCGACACGTCGCTCATCAGCGGTATCCATCCCTCCCTTGTCATTATTACCACCAGCGTTCTTAGCTTCAAAGGTAGAAACACTCTCAACACGAAATTTGAGCTCCAGTTCGTCTCGATATCCCGGACAGGACTGTGATTTGCGTTGGCATTGCGTGCATTCGGGACGGAGGAGATCGCACTGTCCATGTGGAATAGATCTTAGATATGGCTCAAAATGCTCAGAGGGGGTTTGAAGAAGTGTAGATAGGAGTACCTTGATACGCCGTTTGCGACAGGCGTGACAGTCGCGACTTGGGCGGCCGACGTTCGGCATTTTGCCTTCCTGGCAAGATTATTAAAATGAATAATAAAGTCAGGATGAGGATTCAATGTCTAAATTTCAAGACCGCCGGAGAAGGGAAGAACCCCTCCCAAGATCTCCATAGTTAAGGATTTCTCGGGCATTGATCCCCCAAATGACCTACTCACAGCTCCCGAGTTAAAAGACTTAAAATGCCCAGCTGATGTCTGTTTTGAGTAATCCATTCGGCGCTATCAAAGCATTAGTATATTGCGTAACTATTTCTAGCGACGGGCACGGCCAATCATGTAGCTGCTTATGCGAGTGTCCTGATTCCTTGGAGTATACAAAGTATAAGTACGCAGGCATTGCATGAACGGCTGAAGAATATAAAAAAAATCCGTACGTATCATAATCAAGGTATCATAATCTGCGCAAACATGGAAATATCATACAAAAACTAACATCAAGGTCGTAATCATAAATCGTAATCGTCGTCATGGCTGATACAAAACAAACACAAAGGAAAAGATCAGATAATACTAAAAGCCTCCAAAGCATCCATGAACCCGCCTATGGCACTCGCGCCTAGTAATCCGCGCATGGCAGTTCGTTTGAGGTCTTTGTGGCGGTTGTATGGTGACGGACTACGCGTACCACCGCTGCCGTTGCTGCTCCCCTTTGAGGATCGGTTGTTGCGTGATGATCGGTGGCGGTGTTGTTGGGTTGGCGGCGTTAGGTATTGCTGTTGTTGTGATGGGTGAAGTGTATTATCTGATAGAGTTCGCGCGAAATTGGGTGGTGGTGGTGGATTAGTGTACTGTCGGTATTGTTGCTGGTGTTGTGGTTGAGGCTGTTGTTGTTGCTGTTGCGGAGGGTAATAGTATGATTGTTGATGAGTATAGCTTGAAGGTGTAGGTGGAAACCCATTTGTGGGTGTCTTGTAGTAGGACGAAAAAGACGAGCCATTTGCGTATGGCGCGTTGCGTGTTGATGGGCTTGATGGTATGCCTCTTGCTCCTGGCTGAGAGGTGGCTAGGCGTTCTGGCGGTGCGCCGGTATTCACGCTCAAGTTGTTCCCCATCGGCTGAGGAACTGGAATTGGTCGAGTTTGAGTCTGAACGGTAGGTTGAGGTTTTGAGGAGCCGCTTGCGTGCCGCCAGTGATTTTCGGCATCGAAGCCCGGAACTGTGTTGGTCGCGGAGTAGGAATATGGTCGAGACGTAGTCGGGGTGGTTGTACTGTTATCCAGTTGCCCCTGTTCCGGCATATCGTCATACTCGCTACTGGCGTACGCCCTTTTATGATGCTTTTTTCTATGGCCCTGACGCCTTCCGGTCTTGATAATCGAATCTTCGGAACCATCAGAGTCGCTGTGGACACGCGCCTGCTTATCGGAATACATCTTCCGTAATTGTGCAGCCTGAGTCCGAGCTTCCTGCGAATGGGGCTTTCTCCAGTCTGTGGTTACTCCTTCGATATAATAACCTTGCGTCGGTTGATCAATACTATCGTCGTCGGATAACTCATTGTCGCTTCCGGACGATACATAAGCCCGTGGCATGGATCTTACGCTCTGACCAGCTTCAACTCTGATCCAGCGTCTCAGTAGCGCATCTAGAACTTCCTGAGTCAGTCGGAGCATATCACTGGGTGATTCCTCCATGGAGTTGAGTGACGATTCAACTCCCAGTGGGATGATTGGGAGTTTTGTCAAAGATGGACTGTTAGATGGCGTCGTGGTTTTCTTCTCATTTGAGTCGAAATGGACGGCTGGACGTGGAGCTTCTTTTGCTTCTTGTCGGGCTAGTTCGTATAATCTGTCTAGTTTCTTGGTGGACCAGTACCTGACGATGAGCATGTTTTGAGCGTCGGCTCGTTCTTGGACGATAAGTTCGTCGGTGAGGGTGTTCAAGACACTATTCATCAAAAGTTAGTGCAGGATAATAATGGGCGAGTAGTTGAGACTAACCTCTTAACCTCCTGCAAGCGCCCAAGATGCAGAATCTGTGTCATCACCATAAGACTCAATTTCAGCGCCTCCAACTGCGCTAACAAATAGGTAACACGCTGCTTCCTGAAACAGTCCTTGAATCTCTGCTGCACGGGAACGTCTCTTTGTTCTGGCACTACTTCCGCCTTTTGAACTCTTTCCAGCATATCCTCCACCTCCTCAAAGACCGTACGAGCTTGATCGCTGATCTGATGCGCTGTATCGATACATTCTCGAGTGTGTACCGAGTGTTCGACCTGTAGGCTCTGGCCGAGCTGTTTGAGACTTGTCGAGAAGAGCGCAATTCCTTTGGAGATGCTGTGAATGTCGACGCCGATGTTTGCGACCTGACATGCTACTGCGTTTAGGAGCAGAGCGAGTCGTAGACCGGCGCCGGCGACGCTGGTGACGTTGTTCACTATGCCTATGCAATTACCACGCATTAGCTCAATATTTTCTATCCAGGGTAATGGAATGATGAAATATACCAGTATCGTTCATTACTGAGAAAGTTGCGGGCATAGACAGTGTTGCTGATATCTGATTGTATAGACACGTAGTTATTGGATATTTACTGGAGTTGGTAAATAGGTGACCGACGCCAGAAATGATTTTGTCCTCTTATGACATGCGTCTCTGCCGTTTCTTCAGGGCCCACCTCATCTGCATTGCCACAGTCGTACGCTCCATCAAATCACAACAGCTCTTTCTTTCACAGGGCTGCGGGGTTATGGGGGCGGCCTCACTGGCCAAGACAGTTGAGCCTCCATGAATATGATGTATTTTGTCTGATCGCATACGTAGTTTGATTGACCAAGACAGACCAAGACAAACTAAAGCAATAAGCTGTATCGCTATTCGCTCATGGTAAACGACCGAGGCTTGTCGAAGCGAAGGACGTCCAATCCGAAGTAGAGGAAGTGATCGCTAGCTTCCCCGAGCTGAGAATACGACGTCATTGTTCATCCTGTGTGACTCAGTGCAATAATTGGCGACGTGCTAGCCGATAATGTAGATATATATTGTATATTCCCTCGAGAGTAGCCTTTCGTCTGAACAAAGAATTACACTTTTTGAGTATCCTCCGAAGCTCGTAGGATTCAGTAGGAGGGGAGCAGACGGAACGCAGCGGCTATTCACGGCATTTTCTGATTATCGGGTTGACTTATGCAACAAAATTATGCTCCAGAAGGACGCATGGAAACGTTGTTTGCCGGGTTCGGCTTGTTTACCATTTTTTCCGAAATAGGACCACGTGCATCGGTTTCCATGGATCCATGGTTTCAAAGAATGAGGCTCTTCGGAGGGTGCCGCTATCTTCCATCAGTACCGATACGAGAACTACGCCTCGATTTGGATGGTCCCCAATACATCCTGTGTCTTGTCCTTCGGTTTCTTTCTTGGCAAAACTCCGAGTAATCCCAGGGCTTGTGATTCCACTGATACCCTGGCACTAATTGCTGCAATGAAAAGGCCGACTTCGAAGTAACCGCTTGAAATGTTATAATGCCATTGCATTTCGTACATCGGGCCTGAGACATTAAATGAGGCTACCGGGGTCTTTGACAGGGCTCGGAGTTAATAAAGTAAATCCGGATCAGCCTGAGCCCGACGAGGCGAAAAGCATTCCGAGTCGTGTCTTCAACATGCCGCTTGAGGACAAGACCCTGGAACTATCATCCATATAGCTGACTTGGCTGACATGGAGAAGATTCAGGGTCTGTCCTACACGCTCGAGGACATTGTGACATGGAGATAATCCATACCTTTCAATTGGATCCGTGATCAGTGAAAAATCAACTTTCTATAGTTCTTGAAATACATGTGAGTGGAGCATACCAAGCAGACTAATCAACACAAACTTGAAAGCTTTTCCAGCCCTGTTTGACCTACCAACGCTAGAGACCCTCCGTATTGGATAAAACTTTCATATACATAAATTCTTCTCAAGGTCTCTGCAAATGCTCAGAGAAGCCAGCTTCGATGCTTGCGCCAATCCTGTCTCGTCGCCTCTCTCAAATCATCCACATTGACAATATCCACCCCTTCACGCACCAGCACGTGCCATACATGATTGCGCAGCCCTCTAGGCCAGCTCGGTGTGCCCCAATAACGAACCTTGAGGCCACGTCTATGAGCTGCCTCGATCTGCGCACGAATCAATGTCAATTGATCTTGCGAAAACCGATTTCGATGGAGACCACCGATTGATTTCCCGAAGTTGACTGAGGCGTAATAGCTGTTCGAAAAGTCGTAGTCTGGTGATAACAGATCCTGGCTAGGTGTCGGTGACAGGGCCAATTTATCTAAGGGGGCATCATAAAAAATGTCGCGGTAGGTGTCATTTCCTATTACTCGGTGCAGGGGTGCATCGCCCGAGGCGACCACGGTGATGGGTCTTTCGTTAAGACTAGTCCCGTTGAAAAACGTCAAATATCCAGCCTCACGCAGAAGGTCCAATTGTTCCATCACGTATGGCCAAAGCCTGTCGCCGTCTGTCTTGAAATCAATGAGTAACACCAAAGTCTGCGCTGGATCTGAAGCAAAAATTCCCGCCATGGGGACATTGGTGTGAAAGGTATCCGGCAAATTCAGCAGATTTGTCCGGGTATTGCGTCGATGCAGAATGTCTAGTAGTGGATTAAGATATAATGTTCGCAGACTCTCGTCGCGATTTAGTACAAACGGATTGTGGCCGACAAGCAGATCGTGATCTGACAACCAGATATCCGCCTCAACACCGATGCAGCCAGCAAGAAGTGCAGATTTGAGCGGGACATCGCGCCAGTAGTCGTTATGAGAATGGCATCGGCTGAGGGGGACTTCATGCCTGTCCCAGTGTGACGATAGGGATAGCTGGTGGTTAGGGAAAAGCCACGCATCAAGTCGATCGTCGAAATCATCGGGAAAGAGAAGGAATATACAGTTCACACCGATATGGAGAACGTTCAGCAGTCCTCTTCCAACAACATTAAAGGATTAATAAACAATCTTGAGGTGATCAGCATCATGCTAGGTACTCACAATAGCACTACAAGCCCCCAGAACGGTCGTTGAATGTATCGGCAGATTATCGCTCGGGATGATCGGGGGTGCGCGTTGCAATACGCATGTCGACATTGTGTCAATGAAGTGCAATAGCTTGGAATTCGGGATGAACATGATGTTAATTTAGACTTGATTGATGATTTTGCGGGTGACTGGTAATTGCGTCGTCCGTTCAGAGGCTGCGATTCATAGTCTGAGAATTCGTCAAGCGAATCATCATCGTTGATCGATCTGAGGGGAATTCCGTCCTCGGCGGACATGCTTTTCGGTTTTTGTCAATTAAACTAAATTGCAGCCTTCAAGAGCCAAAACATTGAATTAGAATGTAAGAATATAAGTACGTATTTGATCATGTCAGGCAAGGAGATCAATGTCTTGATACTCATCGATTGATAGATAAGAAGAATGTCACCAAGGCAGCCGTATTCGCTCGCAATTACGCACTACTGCTTGAGAGAAGACACGAGAGCCGCGTATACTAAACCCACTTGGGCGCTATGATTTGCTCTGTCGATCATGTTCCCGGGGAGACTTTGCTGTTTTTGTACAGTCTCAGTCCGTGCGAATGCTCGATTTTCTCCACTGTTTCATGATTGCACGAGGCTGGCGACGTAATACACCGGCATTCAATTTCAAAGCCAGAGTCCAATGATCGAACACCTCACATCACATCCATCGCTGGCGAATGAAAAGTGATACCGTTCTAGGGCTTAGGATTAGGGCTTTGTCTTATGGCAAGTACCGATCTTTTCCATTGTTGGACTGAAAATTAAATCCAGGTCCTTTCGCAATCTCATTTGACAAGCATAGTCCTGTACACACACTCGAAATTTTGTTGATCGAGCATTGCCTCGAGAATACAGCGTTCCCGAAAAGTTGCCACTACCTGGAACATGCACAGAGGGCGCCCCCGTTATGTATCTGGATGGCATCATAAATTGCCTTAGCTGCCATTGTTTCCCATATGCAAAAAATCATTTGGCAAGACACACTATAATCACGACATATTTTCGATAGCTTAGCATGTAAGCAGAGATACTGCCGAAAACCGGTACCCAATAGTCATCAGACAACACAAACAAAAACAATGAACGGGATGAGGGCAGTAGATCGGGCACCAGGCATGTGAGGGATCGAGAACGAGTACATACATGCTTTCCCAAAGCGACTGTTTTGACGGAACATGTCGCTAAAGCCTTTCTGAGCTCTTCCTCGTCCTCGTGTATGTATCAGTTGTTGCTAATTTTGCTGATTATCTCGCGGCTAACCTTAGCGGTTATGAAATCATCAAATACGTCGTACTGGCATCCATTTCATGACAGTTCTTCAAGATAATGGTTCCTAATAACATGAGTTACTTCCAGTTGGTTCTGCCGCCATCATGGAATCTTGACTGCCATTACCGAACTCATGAACCTTTGGTATAATGATGATCATCTACTGCGAGTTGACATATTGTTCAGTACAGCCATCTTGGTGGTGTACTGCAACAATGCTCCTTTCGTTCGGCAGTCACAGCTATCGAAGACGAATGCGACTATGGGCAACACTAGTAGCCATTTCATCCTCACTCTGTATTCTCCTACTCCCACAAAATTTACCCCTTTACACAAAATTTGCACTTGCAATCGCCGGATTACCTTTTAAGGACTGTTCGTGAGCCTTCTGCACTTTTCCGATGTCTTCAGGTCTGCTAGGTAGCGACCATGAGATTGCGACGTGGTCTACTCATGGATAGGAGCGTTACAAACTATGTATATTATGGGGCTTGCGTCATTTATTTTCAGCCTTATTGTGGGCTCCCCTGTTACTGGGTTGAACTATCATATTCTCGCAATATGGACACTGCTCATGCGTATCGCTTGGATTGAATGTATGTAAACGGAGCTGGGTCTCTACGACTAGACATTCCCTGATATGCAGCTTTCCAACTGTGATGGAATGGCTATTGCCTCATAATCCACTTCTTGCCTTTTGGCTGAAGATAAATTGACAGTCACAGGCAACGACCCTAACACAAGGAGCGCAGTCAACATTTGGACACGATAACGATACTAAAAACAGCAATGACCAGTTTACTGCGGCGCATTTCTGGCTCCTATGTAGTAGCCTCTCCTTCAGTATATTCATTCTCTACCTTTTTGCTCTTTTGACAGGATCCATGGAGCCAGGCAGAGAGCCACTTTTTCCCAAGCGGATACGCCGGATCGTGCGTCCGATTATTGGAATTGTCATGTTTTTTCTACCACTTACCCACTATCATCTAAGTCATTTGAAGGCTTTGCCTATCATTATGGGCTGTGTTATATTCTTTGTGATGTGAAAATGAACCACTTACATCGACAGAATCATAATACATTATCTACCTCCAGGGCTCGGTACATAGTTATCCTTTTCATGCCATGTATCACAAATTATAGGACTAAAGTTATCTATGTAGGTGCCTAAGTATACCAAGGGAAGATCAATCGACAGCGATCATTCGACTTCCTATTCAGGCAGTAAATCCCGACCTCTTCAGAATCTCATCCAACAAGACATGGGTCCTCAATGCCGAATCAAAAGTCGCATACTGTGATTGATCATCTTTCAAGAACGCCTTATACAATCCAGTAACATTAATGCTCAGCCGCTCGAGATAGCTCTTGTCCGCATTATTTGCATAGGGGACCTCGACAGCTTCATTTTTACCAATTTTGAGTCGCAGCTTTCTTCCTGGATCGGACATTTGCCATTGTCCTTCCGGTGCGGTGACCTCTATTTCGCCCTTTGTGCCTGTGATTAACCATCGAAGGCCGATGCCATCCACCGTATGCATGAGATCTCTGGAGCAGATCGAAGCGACTGCGCCGCTGTCTTTGAGCACGCCTTGGACCAGGATATGATCCGGAGTGTTCTTAGGGTATTCAGGTATCTTGATACTACCATCGCTACCCCGGATCGCAATCTTGGTTCGGGCGGCTTTGAGGATTGAATGCGGTTCGACGAATTCGCCAAGAACTTGTGTAAAGGAGTCGAAGACTGCGCACATTGATATAAGCATGTGGTACGACATTGGATCATTTGCATATAACTTACAATGACCGAAAAATATCATGAAATGATTACCACCGTTCTTCATGTCCAAATAATACTCGCCACCGTCAAACCAGGAGTCTGTCGGTAACCCGCTCATAGGTCCCAGAACCGAACTGCTCATTATTTCACCTATTTGGCCTGATTCCAATAGCTCCTTCAGCTTATCCACGAGCGGATCTGCGCGCGCCTGCAATCCGACTATAGTTCTGACACCATTCTCCTTTGCCAACGCCGCCAATTCCTCAGACTCAGCAAGACTAGCTCCAAGAGGCCATTCGACAAAGACATTTTTCTTGGCCAGTAGCGCTGGTTTGGCGAGTTGGTAATGCTTCATAACCATAACACTGATGACGATGAGATCAACATCGGGGTCACTGGCAATCTCTTCTGGACTGCCGTATGCCTTGGTTGTGGCTGGTAGATTATATAATTTGACGGCCTTCTCAGCTGCCTCTTGAGATGAGTTTGCGAGTGCGACAATCTCGTAGTCTGGTGAAGATAGTAGATATGGGAGGTGAGCTAGATGAGCCCAAGCGCCTATTGTCATGCTATCTGGTTTGCTTGAGGACAGGCCTATTAGGCCGACGCGGATAGGCGCCATGGTAATTTTTGCGCGTAAACTAGAGATTGATGAACCCCCGTGAGCATGAGTGTCTTCGTGAAATTCATGTTCCAGAGGGGGAATCCTCCATTATAACCATCGTCTCTTGAAGGTTGCGCCAGTGAAAACCTTCAGCTGCATCCATCAGCTCATGGCTCAGCAAAAGAATTTTCGGCCGAAATTATTATCTAGGCGCAACGTTCGCAAATCATTCCGTCCTTGAGAATTTGATGCATAACCCGCAGAGTCTCGAAAGGGACGGAGAATACGAGCTTCTGATTGGCTGAATCGCCGCGGATTTCATTTCTGCTGATGACAAACCACACTCTTCCGTTGAAGCGTTTCATGGTCAATCCTGCTTGCTGCTTTCAAATCTCATCTTCAGTCTGTGGATTAGGTTAAAAGAGGAAATAATGCCAAATACGCGCAGGAAGGCTTGCCAGCAATGTCGGTCAGCCAAGGCCCGATGTTCGCTTGCCTCTCCGTGTTCACGTTGTTTGGATCGCAGACTGCCCTGCCATTACCCTACATTGAGACTCAGATACCGGAGCAATATCCGTCCGTCTAATCAACAGTACACGCCAGATACATCATGTCATCTCTCGAATAACATTTCTAATGTCACATCTTCGAGCGGATTGCTGCGGCCTACCGAGCTCATTGATTGGAATGAAGTTGAGAGGAATAGTGGTCTACTAAATCCATCTCTCGTTGACACAAACTTGACATCCAATCATGAAAATGAGACGTCCGGAACACTTCAAGCTTCTCCGCTTCTTTGGGACAGTAGTATACCCGACAGCTTATCAAGCTTTGTACCGGCGCTCAACCCGAACGACACTTTGTTTCGAATCGATACTTCGACTGCAAACCTAGGGTTAATATCGCCATATTCATCCTCCCTCACCAGGGAATTCCTCGAACCGAGGAATAATTTTCTGAAGCATTTAAGTGCCACGACCACAACAGCAAAAACCCTGACACACAAAATCCTTCGCGGCCAGATAAAGGCTTATCCAGAAATGATGATCCGTGTAAATCTTCCTCATTTCATTCACCCACAATGTTTCTTGAGAGACCAATCAGTACAGGACTGTACCTCCGATGCCGGTATACATTCTTGTCTACCGGAACCATTGGCAATATGCGCAAGTCTCATGCACATGTTCTTCACCAAGACCGATGCAAGTAGTGCGTTTGTGAAGAGGGAGATATATGAGGAGCATTGTCGTTTGCACCGTGAGGTAATTCCCTTTTATCTAGCAATCGATAGTTTCCATATTGACAGGTCGATTAGCACATGGCTTATGATGTAAAAACACTTTTGGCTGCGTTTCAAGCTTCTTTCATATATGTCATAGTGCAGGGAGAGGGAACATCGTCTCTGACTTGTAACAATCAGGACAGCGGGGTGGTGCACTCTATGCTAAAGAATTGTGGTGTAGGTCTCTCACGAGATAGTACAAGTCGATTTAAAACCAGATTGCAATTAACAGACCTCGGATGATCAGGAAATCGGGAACCGATTATATATACTCTCAGATTATGAGTCACCCCTCGAACTCTCTCCCGATGTTCGCCAAATGCGCTTGAATTGGATGCTAAAGGAAAGTATAAAGAGGTTCGTCCAACTTTCATCGTTAAGCTCAAGCTTTCCGTGGCGAGATGGTCCTAACATACATTGTAGATCATACTGTCTGCTGTACGGAATTGAATTACTCTCCGGAATTCCCATCGCGGGTACAGGGTCCCAGCGAACCGAATGTATGTATGGATATACTCGCGTACCGCTGCCATCTTCACGAGATCTATGGTCGAGTGCATCGAACCAGGAGTGGGCGAAACAATACAAACGCTTTGTTGATAAAAAGTCGCAAGAAAGTGTACTGAGAATGCAGGATTTAATGTCCTCGCTACAAGATTCGACAGTGGGTGACGGAAAGGCTGCAAACCTTGAGTCTCGTAAGTATATATCTGAATGGTGTGAGAGGTTAGATGAGTTTGGGGTGTTGATATGTATGGCTACTATGGTGGAGCAAGGTTTGTAGTCTACTTGACCACAATTCAAGGCCCCAGCATGAGAAAATTCATTCTGTGATTCAGGCTGTCAGATACAACATCCGAAAGTAGACGTATAGAAGACACAATTGAAGAAGTAGGTGGATGGTTTGCCTTGTATTTCAATGCATACAACTTCACCTTTCGCTACCATCTTATCTTCTCGAAGATAAGATGGTCGATCTATGGTGATCTTCGAGTGACAAATAGGGCATCCACTCTATCTCTACTCGTTCGCTATCATCAACATGCAGGCTTCTCTTCTCAGTCGGAGACTTTCCTGGACTATCCCTAATATGACTCAAATAGCAGCCTTTAAGACTAATAACCTGGTTCCCGAATTCAATGTCGAGCATCGGTATCTTCCTTGCACCCATCGTCGCCATCTCAATAACAAGTTATTGGATTTTCAAGGAATGGAAGCTCGATATTCCAGGGTTGTATTAGCCGTATGAATGATATGGCAATACTCATAGCTTCAACTAGAGGGCTTTTTCTGCTCTGATCGTAAGATTTACGCCTACAATGCCTTCGCATGTGCACAACATCGCTGTCAAAATCGACATTGGCGAGGCAACTCATATTGCAAACTTGGCTTGATACCATGGGTTTTTTAGTGCATTCCTTGTCCATTTCGTTGACAGTTGGCTGGTTCCTACGAAAGATACGCTTCTTTCCAGGGATGAGACCGATGCTTTGGAAGTATCGAATGAAATGGTAATGGAGAAGGCTGATAAGTATGAATTTTCCTTCTCAGGAGGTTTCGCTATCCTCGAGCCATTGCAGAAGTATGGCAGTCATCATATACCCAATGGAAGATATGATATTTCACACATGGAGAATATAGCCCTAGAGATAGCATGTAACCCTAACCCAAGTCGAGGACAAGAGACCGCCACTTCCTTTGCAGATGGGTCGTCTTCACCATATTTCTTAAAGGTTTTCAATTATTTGGGAAATAAATTCAGCGAGCTTATTTCTTACCGTGTATGAATATACGTAACCTCAATCATTATTCTACGAAATCGAAGGCGATGGATTAAATCGTCAAGCACTAGCCTGAGGCGTATATAATCGAATATTGAACCAATCAGAAAGCCACCAGCAAGTTGGCCATACAAATTGACTTCCTTACGGGAAGTCCAACTCCTTTTCCTCCATGCGACTACCTCTGTCGCACCTTCGTCGCAACACTCAGCTGGAGCAATCAGGCAGACTGATGACCTTTAAAGCTGTGAGCATTACTGAGGAAATCGACCACGATCCTATGACCCTCATCCACCGTGTTCGACCTACGTTCTCCGCCCTGTCCGTCTCATGCGGTCTCCGCTCGTGACTCTCCGCCCACCACGACTATACAATTAATTGACACCGGGCACATTGAGAAAGCTGACAGGGAATCTAAAACTTTGCTCGTTTCTATTTTCGTACTCTGCAAAGCTCAGATTGTATGTTGCGGGTGGGTTCGCGCGGATGGGTTGCTCGGAGAGACATCGTCCATTAACGACACCTGCACGAATAATTTCCCGGCAGTGCGAAGTTTGAGATCTGAGTTTAGTCTGCATAATTTGTAAGACATTATCATGTCTTCGGGACAATCAGGTACGGTACCTGATACAAATACAAACCCTCAGCATAGCGGTGGAGAGACCCAGGTGGAAGTGGACGACTTTGGTTTACCCGCACGACCAAAGAAAGAGGGAAACAGTTCAGAAAACTCCGATTCTGCCTCGCCGGTATTTCACGACGCTTCAGAAGCACCATCTTCCACTGACGATATTCCGCCTCAATCCCAAGACCAGTCAGCGACGACGAGTAACCATGCCGAAACGAACCAGGAAACAAACAAGGGAGAGGATGGTGCCGAGAGGAGTGAAGCTCAGGCTCCCGCTCCGCTTGCCGGGCTAGGTGTCATAGTTGACAGTCATAGTGGTTCTGAATCGAATAGCAAAGACTTTGTGGAAGATTCATCAGTGCAACGACAATCAACAGACGTCAAAGAAGAGAAGCGTACGCACGCCAAACATGACTCGACAGGTGCTTCCGAGTGGTCCCATCAGAAACTCACCGAGCAAAATTCTGACGAAGAAAGCGATGAAGAGGGCGACTGGAAAGCTATGCCCGCCCTAGGCGAGATGGACCATTATGATGATTACGGCAGATTAGTCGCAAAAGGCTCGAAACTAGACGATGATGACTATATGAACTCTGCAGCCGTCAGTCGCGGCTATACACGTGTACAGTTTGACGACGATGTTCATTCTGTAACTAGTATGGATGAGGACACGAGCTATCTTTTCAAGGAAGGTCATGGAACGTCAGCTGGTATTGATGACGATACTCGCGATCCCCTCAGCCAACTACAGGCCACAAAAGACCTTCTTAGTGAGAGTCAACGTATTGCCTACGTTGGTGTTGTGCGCCTCGCCATCTACCAAATGACCAGTGACATGGAAAAGATTCCCACAACAAAGGCGTCCAAAAACTGTTTGCAAGAAGCTGTGGACTCAATGAAGAAATGGAGCCAAGGAGTGATGATACGGTTGTTCACTCATATGGATATCGATTCCGCAGAGCAAGTCATGATTGAACAACTTGCTGAGCATGGGGTGCAGGCCGCTGATCTTGTCGATCCTTTGATGAAGAATTCTCGGGTCAAGAACCCCATGGCTGAGGAAGGGCGCTCATCACTTGGCACTCCATCTCTAAATTCACCGGGTCTCGCGAGCGAAAAACAAAGCAACTCTCCGTCATCCAACTCGCCCCCAGCTTATGAGGAGACTCAATCTCCTCCACCTTACGGTGCGGAAGCCGACGAAGTGCCGACGGTCCAGACACCTTCTCAGATGCCCAAATCAGCAAATATAGAAATTGACCTCCGATGGACCGTACTCTGTGACTTGTTTCTTGTTCTTATTTCAGAAGGAAATTATGATGCCCGCTCGCGCTGCCTGCTCGAACAGGTTGGCGAGGCAATGAAAATCTCCTGGATGCAAATCTGCCGATTTGAGAAGAAAGTCATTGATGCGCTCGAAATGGAGCAAGCCGCCGAGAAGGAGACTTGGGATGAATCAGAACATATGGAACAGCGACGTAAAAAGGCACTGAAGTCCAAGTACGTGATCATGGGCCTGGCGACTGTTGGCGGTGGTTTGGTTATTGGTCTGTCGGCGGGTTTGCTAGCTCCGGTCATCGGTGCCGGTCTAGCAGCTGGTTTTACAACTATTGGAATTTCTGGAACGGGTGCTTTTCTGGGAGGAGCCGGTGGTACAGCATTGATTGCGTCTGGTGCAACACTCACGGGTACTTATTCAGGTCTAAGGGCTTCGCATCGTCGGACGGGTGCCGTCCAAACTTTTGAATATCGCCCACTCCACAACAATCAACGAGTCAATTTGATCGTTACTATTTCGGGATGGATGACGGGTAAAGTCGATGACGTCCGACTACCTTTCAGTACGGTCGATCCCATCATGGGCGACCTTTACTCGGTGTTCTGGGAACCGGAAATGCTTCAGAGTATGGGTTCTACCATTAACATTCTGGCGACAGAGGTATACCACACATCTTATCACGCTTGAAGTAAAAGATTTCTAACATTATATGCAGGCTCTTACTCAAGGTTTGCAACAAGTCCTCGGCAGCACTATCCTAACAGCGTTGATGGGAGCTTTACAACTCCCCATTGTCCTTACTAAACTTGCTTATCTCATTGACAATCCTTGGAATGTCTCTTTGGTGCGAGCCAATGCTGCCGGCTTAATTCTCGCAGACTCTATAATCAGTCGCAATCTTGGGAAAAGACCCATTACACTTCTCGGCTTCTCTCTTGGCTCACGAGTGATCTTTTCCTGTCTCAAAGAGCTTGCCAAAAAAGGAGCTTACGGCTTGATTCAGAATGTTTATATGTTTGGTTCGCCAATTGTGGCCAACAAAGACGAATATCTGAAAGTGCGAAGCGTCGTAGTCGGCAGATTCGTGAATGGCTATTCGTCTAACGATTGGATTCTTGGTTACCTGTTCAGAGCTACCAGTGGAGGTATCATGCGTGTAGCAGGTCTTGCTCCTGTTCTCGACATCCCGGGCATGGAGAACTTTGACGTTACGCACCTGGTCAGCGGACACATGAATTACCGTGCAGCGATGCCCAGATTACTACGTGAGGTTGGCTGGGAGGTGCTAAGCGACGAGTTTGCTGAAATCGAGGATCCGGATCCCGAGAATCATGCGGAGCGACAGCGAGAGCTCATTCGTGAGATTGACGAAGCACGCAGAGAAGCAGAGCAGAAACCAGACAAGAAAAGATTCGGTCTTTTTAAGAAATCAACTTTGGCGAAAAAGAAAGGCTGGGAAACCTACGATCCCGATCAACCAGGTCTTGTGCCACACCCCGATTCGCCAAACTCGTCGTCGGGACGCGAGAGTGTCCTCTTTGATATTGACGCCATCAGAGCAGAACTAGCGTCAGAGCAAATTGAGGTCAAGCAACTCGAGTCGACTCTGCCTCCGATCAAGTTAGATTTGAACAACAACAACACTGATCGTCCTGAATTACGACCATCCAAAAGTGAGAATGACGCTCCTACTTTATCCGATAGTCTCCCATCCACCACAAAGCACACCCCCGAACCTTCTTACCCTGCACCAACGAGCAGTAAATCGAATGCAAAACACGACGATTCCTCCAATAAACACGATTACGATCCAGAAGAAGACATTCAATTGACCTTCGACACGGCATACCATAATACATCGACGACAACAACCCCACTCGGCGCCTCAACCTTCGATAATGAATATAATTATAATAACAATAGTAATAACAGGCTCCACGACGAAGATATCTCGTCAATGAGTCGGCCGCCGCTACATTCCGCTGCAACAATGCCAGTCGATTTAAGACACAATGCTTGGGCCGACGGTACGAATTATGACGAGGGTGAGATTCATATGACTTTTGAGTGAGAGATGAGAGATATCTAAACTTGCATTGCATTGCACTTTACGGCCTGATTCTTATTTCTATTCTTATTCTATTCATATAACATATCCTCGCTTCTTGTGTTCTGGCAGTATGTTCCTTTCTTCGTGCTGTGTTCTTGGCGAAGTAGCGGTTGTCAAGCATTAGAGATGAGAAGCGTCTATGAATCTGTTTACATTTGTTCCCCAAACGCCAGACATACTAGAGCCAGTAACTCTGTTTCCATAATTCATTGCTGCCATATATTTCTCATATACCTACGACAACTTGTTGATGTCTCATACTCGAGGCATCAGTATGCAAAGATAAGAAACACGTGAAGATAAGCGGAGCGCGCAAGGAAGGAACGCGGCAGACGCGTCTCCGCACTGCGATACCTTTACTGCGTAATAATTGTTGTACGAAGCTTCGCGAATCCTTGTTGAGCATATGTTATACTTATGTCTGTTTTGACGCCAAGAAATAAGCATGGAGAAGATCAATTGATGAGTCGCTGAGCGCTTGTCACATAGGTTACCAGACTTCAGGAATGCTGCCTAGTTAACACTCGACGGACCAGCTCACTGATTTCTCAACGAAGACATGGAGCGCTCTTAAAATTGTTCGAGTAATTCAACTTGTCACCCGATTCAAAAGGGAAGCGATTGTTCCAATCAGAGATACGACATGCGACTATTCCAACAGAGCCTTGCCTAATCGACTACATTCTCTGATATAATAACAGCTTATACCTCACCGGACTCTCACAATCACCCGAGAAGTATTATTCGGACCATTAAATCTGATTTTAAGACGACCGCAAGATGCCTCCTCTTTCAAGGCATACGGCTGGGGCACCATTAACGCGAGCAGGTGGCAGATTCATAACACGAGGATCCCAGAACGACACAACACCAAAAGAACCCAGCCAAAGTATCAAAGCGGAACCTGCCACCGACGATGAGCCGTTAAGTTCCAGTGATGAGGAGAGCGATGGCGACCGATTACAGAAGCAAGAAGAAGAGGATCGACAAGCTCAGCAGAAAGGTATAAATGATACCAGCAGGAAAGGCAAGGGCAAACGAAAGCGGGATGATGGGAAGAACAGCAACCCACCTTCTTCAAATTCGCCTGAGGAGGATGACGGGTCTTTTTTCGGTGGTATAAGATCATCACAGAAAAGCAGCAGTCAGGGATACGGAAACAAGTCCAATGGGAACAAGCCCGCCATATTCCAAACGCCCAAGATGGTAGATTTGAAGGACAGGAGATTTGAAAGTTCCGAAAACTTCAAGAAGCCGAAAGACATCATCGTTGCAAGCCCTCGCAAGTCGCAAAAGAAGACTAGAGGATCAGCTGCCAATGGCTCCAAGAGAGGAGAAGACACTGAATTCCGTATGCCTGCGCCCCTAAAGGAGGACCCTTCTGACAATATGACATTACCGGTAAATCAATTCAAGGAACCTCCAGGGCAATCTACCACAAGCGCCCCCAGTTCTGCATACACTGCCGCAGACATCGATTTCGATTTTGATGACTTATCATCACTCAGCTCGCCGCCGTCTGAACTAGCTTCGTTGTTGTCGGCAGATGATGATGAATACACGCAGAATACACCCGCAAAGACAGAGCAGTCGCTTTGTCCCAACTGCAACACCCCCGTCGACCCAGGCTTACTTAGCGAATATCTCCTAAGGCCAAACCGACGTTTAAAAGACGATCGTCTCTTTTGCGAAAGTCACAAGATGAATACGGCAGAGAAGGATTGGACGGAGAATAAATATCCTACGATTAGTTGGGATGCGTTCGACAAGCGAGTGCAAGGACATCTTTCGGAACTTGAACGTCTCTTAGTACCCAATCCGTCAACTTTCTTCCGGGGCCGGTTTGAGAGCACTTTGAATGATGGACAAGCCAAAGTATTCAAGTTTGACTTGGAGGGTGATAGTATAGAGGGGTTGTCGTGCGGGTATTACGGCCCTAAAGGTGCAAACAAAATGTATGTTGCGCTAGAGTTTCAACTCAGTTGAGTTTTCAAGCTAACATGTGTCCAGGTTGAACTTTGTAACGTCGAAATACTCCGGCAAGCTCCGTCAACTAGCAGCTACGGACAAGGTCGTCAAAGCCGCAGGAGCAGCTGCATATGCGCAAGCTGTGCTTGTTCCAGAATTGACCGTCCTCTTAATCAAGGAAGATATGAAGGTCGACAGTCAAGATGCTCGGCAAATCCTGAGGGAAAGCACTGAGATTGGATTGAGACTCAATCCAGCGGAACAGGATCAGATCCCTATGGAGAGTGCTGAACGTGTAGGGGGGCATGATGTTCGATGACGAGATAGCCTATCGTTACGCTAAGGGCCTTGTATATCGAAGTATATGTTAGCTAAAAAGGTATGTTTTACGAAGGCTTTGTCTGAGTCTCGACAGCGCAATGAGCCTGCATAGCTTCCATCCGTGTCAAAGCAGGCTTTACAATATCATGGTCTCGCTATCCTTTGCTTTCCACTTAGTCATCAAGAGCTATAGATCTTTCTAATATGTACCAAAGCGTACGGGTGTACGAGAGCAGTTACCACCAACAGACCGGTTATCTTGTCACCGGAGCTTAGGGCTAGGTGTTAGTGCTGAAGTTGCTAGAGACGCGGTGGCTGAAAGAGTCTACCTTTGCTATAATCCGGGCTCCAATTCCCTTCAGAGTAAAAACTTGATCAGTTACAATGTACTCTGTAGTAATCTATCCACAAATGACTCATTATTGATATACCAATAGTTAATCGTCAAGAATGTTGGTTACAGTATGATACGTGTATGTTACGCATTATAAAACATATCGCTAGTATTTCACAGTAAGTCGAGATCAGCATATGTAAAATACGGTACCACCTTCCTTTTTGGTGCTTGGGCGGAGCCATCACGTCACGGCTCTCTTATCTTGTCTGATCAGATCATCCAACAACAATCCCCGCAACTCTTTGTACTCTCCAACATCGCACACATCTGATGTAGCTGGATTGTTCTTTGATCATCCAGGTATTCACAGTTGTGAGCGGAATCATCCTTGGGATAGAATCTCAAGGTTCTAAAACGAAGCTATGAAGGAAAAGGCAGACCTCAACATGCCTCTCTCGGAGACAACTCCGCTTCTCGTGGTGCAAACTGCTCCCAGGCGACACCGATACCCTCATCATACCCTCCGTCGCACCTGCACCGCCGTCCTGTGTCTTGTACTTCTGGTTGCAGTGACACTGTTCCTCTTGCCAATTAAGCTTGTATCGCGCGAGGACGGCGCTCCATGGTTGTACGCTCCATGGTCCAAACCCTACCCTGAATCATGGCCACATGGAAACGGCCTGTCCAATGCAGAGCTGCGTGCACTTTTACACGAGACCCCTACAGCAGAAAAGATCGAAGAGTGGAGTAAATATTATACAGCTGGTCCACATTTGGCCGGCGCCAATTTCTCGCAGGTGCTTTGGACTCAGGAAAAGTGGAAGGAGTTTGGTGTTGAGGACACAACGATTGCCACCTACGATGTTTATATCAATTATCCGCTAGACCATCGCCTCGCACTCTTGAATAAGAAGGGCGAAGATGACTATGAAGTCGCTTATGAGGCGAGTCTAGAGGAGGATGTTTTGGATGAGGATGGTACAAGTGGTCTGCCAGACCGCATCCCGACATTCCATGGCTACTCGGCTTCTGGAAACGTTACTGCGCCGTTCGTATATGCAAACTTTGGTACATATCAGGACTATCAGGATCTAGTTGATGCGGGCATCTCTGTTGAGGGCAAAATCGTGATTGTCAAGTACGGCGGTATCTTCCGCGGTCTCAAGGTAAAGCGTGCACAAGATTTGGGTGCCGTGGGTGTGATCATCTACTCAGACCCCCAGGAAGATGGCGATATAACCGAGCTGAATGGGTATGAAGCATATCCTGCTGGACCTGCTAGGAATCCAAGTGCAGTTCAAAGGGGCAGCGTTCAATTTCTCAGTATGTGTGCCACTTCCACCCGATGGACAAAGACTAACATCGTAATTTCAAGGCATTGCACCAGGTGACCCAACCACTCCTGGATATGCTTCGAAGCCTGGCGTCGAGCGACAGCCTCCAGAACACTCTATTCCTTCGATTCCATCTCTCCCCATCTCATACACCGACGCCTTGCCACTTCTAAAAGCTCTAAATGGCCACGGCCCCAAGGCGGCTGATTTCAATGATTTTTGGCAAGGCGGCGGCTTAGCTCATAAGGGTGTTGACTACAACATTGGGCCTACTCCGGATGACGTGGTTATCAACCTGCACAATCATCAAGACTACGTTACAACTCCTTTGTGGAATGTTATTGGTGTTATCAAGGGCACAATTCTGGATGAAGTAGTCATTCTAGGAAACCATCGTGACGCCTGGGTTGCAGGTGGTGCCGGTGATCCCAACAGCGGCTCGGCAGCTCTGAATGAGGTTGTGAGAAGCTTTGGTGAGGCCCTCAAGGCAGGGTGGAAGCCTCTCCGGACGATTGTATTTGCCAGCTGGGATGGCGAGGAGTATGGTCTAGTTGGGTCTACCGAGTGGGTAGAAGAGCAACTGCCATGGCTCACAGTCGCAAATGCGGTTTATCTCAATGTCGATGTGGCATCAAGTGGTCCTATATTCGATGTCAGCGGCAGCCCTCTACTCAATAAGGCTGTTCACGAAGTCACGAAAACGGTCCAGTCACCAAACCAGACGGTCAAGGGTCAATCAGTATTGGACGCCTGGGGCGGCCACATTTCTTCGCTTGGTAGTGGAAGTGACTATACCGCTTTCCAGGAATTTGCTGGTGTGCCTAGTGTCTCTTTTGGATTTAGAGGTGGCAAAACGAGTGCGGTCTACCATTACCATTCCAACTACGACAGCTTCGACTGGATAAAACGCTTTGGTGACCCTGGCTGGAAGTACCACGTTACCACTGCTAAGATTTTCTCCCTGCTTGGTGCCTACTTCTCCGAGAAACCTGTCTTAGGCTTCAATGCTACAGACTATGCTATCAACCTGCAGAAGTATGTCAACAACATCAGATCACACGCCGACAACCTTCCCAAAAAGACTCATTTCAGCTTTGGACCTTTGGAACGATCAATTGCCGACTTCTACGATGCCGCGGTAGAATTCGACGCATATGCAGCCAAGGTCGAATCTGAGCTAGGTCAAGAGGAGCCGTGGTACCGCTGGTGGAAAAAGCTACAGCTATGGTTCAAGGTGCGCGCTGTCAACACAAAGTACAAGACTTTGGAAAGAAAGTTCCTGTATGAAGCTGGCTTGGATGGACGAAGCTGGTTTAAGCATGTCATTTTTGCTCCGGGTCTTTGGACTGGATATGCTGGAGCGACCTATCCTGGTTTGGTTGAGAGTTTGGATGCGGGTAATGTTACGAATGCTGTGGTGAGTCCTTTCCTTTGCCTGTTACAAGAGTTTACGGCTAATTTTGTTGCAGAGATGGAGTGAGATTATCCAGGAACGACTTGGTGTGGCGACTAAGCTGCTTGAATAGGCCGTGTCACTTGTCAACTACAAAAGATACGCAGTATATAAGATTTGCGGATACGAAGGAAATTTGATCGTGGATTATATGTGACATTTTGAATGTTTGACAGATTGGTATTGAGCTTCCTGTCCATGGATATATACGAAATGTCCTCTACTGGAGGGTTACTGAATCATCATATAAATCTGGTGTGAATATTGGAAAAGATATAGATGGTTACCGTAGTATAAGTCAGATGTCCCTTCTGAAAACAATATTGAGAAATACTTTGCATACCTAGGTCTTATAAATTATTGGTATTATATGCTGTACATGCTGTCTATATACATAATGCGCAACAAATTGTATCAAGAACAGGCAGAACGATGCAAAACACACTTTTCCATAAACCAATTCTGAAACCAACGCCATGCACCATGCAATCTTCCATTCGATATCATTCTGGTTCTTGGCCCTTATTTCTCGTACCCCATAAATCACATTTCTCTTCAATCATGGCGGTCATTCATCGTCATCATTGTCATCCACCTCCTCATTATCCGGCGCGAACCCATCCGTCTCCTCAATCCAAAACACCGGAATGGCCGCAACAACCGTGAGTGCCGTCAAAATCCACCACGGAATAATGACATAACCCAACTTCACGCCCACCGTAAACGCTTCACCAACCAGCGCGGGACCAACCGCGCGTCCTATTGCACTTATACTAACGCCAACACCATTCAACGTCCCCAAAACTTTTAGACTGGACGCCGTATTCGTGAGTAAGATGGTGGTACAAGGAAACGCAAACATTCCGAGAATCATCTTCGTCATTAGCAGCAAATACACGATTATCATGCTCATAGACTCCGGCACAAGGACGAGGAACGGAGTGACAAAGTATATAAACGGGAAGCAGAGAGCGACAGCCTGAAAACAGCGCAGGACGCCGTAGCGCTGCGCACAGAAAGGGAAGAAGATGAATTGCACGAACATTCCGATTATGCCGTTGAGGGTGTAGAGGATGCCTATTGTTTGGGATCCTATGTTCACTTTTGTGAGTATACTGCTGTTGATAGAGAGGAGAGAGGGTGCTTACCGAGTCCGAAGCCGCTGGTAAATTTAAAAGGGAGCTCGACGTCCGGATCGTTGGTCATATCTTGTTGGGGGTGGTGTAGGAATACGGGGAAGAGGGAGTCGAAACCCATGCTGTGCATTGCTAACATGCCATAGACTATCAGGGTGAGGTTTGACTGCGGGGTGAAGATGGTTTTGAATTTGCTAGAAGTCTTCTTTTTTGGTTCGGCAATGTCATAATCTGGGCTGTTGTTACTAGTTCCATAGGTGGTGGCTTTTGAGGTTGATATCGTGTTGTTTCCTTCTTCGTGAGCGATGCTCTCTTCGTCCGAGGCGAGAAGGCCAGTTCGTTCATTTACTAAAGTGTGGATCTTTCGGTGATGCGGTTTTGATCTTTTCGAGGAACATGACTGCTTCAACGTTCGCCCTAGTACCAGACCGTAGTCAAGTTTATGCTTTCGACTTTCCAGGGTTTCCTACAAAATGTCAACCATGGCTACCACGCTTAATAGTGACTTCGATGAACCTACTTCAAGGAACAAAAACCCCGTCAAAATCCCCACAACAAATAAAATCGCAGACAGAATATTCGGCAACGCAAAGGGATACTTTTTGAAAATCTCCCAATTCCCAAAAATCTCAGGATGCTTAACGGCCGGATTGGCCAATGCACCTCCAAACGCCGGTCCAAAAATACTACCAATCGACCAGACCAACGGCATCATACTAAATGCCAGCGGCTGAAGCTCCTTTTCGCGCACGAGTTCGGCAACCATAGTCCTAATAATGCCGACGTTACCATTCATCAACCCCAGAAACGCACGGGACACGAGTAGCGTCGTGAGCGATTGCGAGAATCCAAAGACAAGACTGAAGAACATGGTTGATGTGAGACCCAGCAGGATCGAGTATTTACGTCCAATGTGGTCGGATAATGTGCCCCAAGGGACGGCCATGATACACTGGCAGCCGGCGACGATGGCGGAGGAGATGCCGACCCATTTTGCGATTTCGTTTTTGCGCACGCCGACGCTTTCCATCATTTCGGGCTATTCGCGATTAGAGATCAGTGGCCGTGCGGAGCTGTAGGCATACATACCAGATATGGTAGGACCGATGTATATACCACTTTGGCTCGTTAGATCTTGTACTCGTTTCTGGTGTATCCTCACTTACCAGGTTCTGCGAAACGACATATTGCTAGCTTACATGTTAACGACTCGACTAGACATGGGAGATATCAGATATTTGTCCATTTACCTAGTATAGTCAGCTGCTTAACAGGCAGCTTAGGTTCTTTGCGCAACATCTTTTAATTTTATGAAATCCGCCTCGGTTTGAGTTAGGTTTTTGTATACAGATGCATTAGAACGGTATCCAAGACAAGAATCAAGGAACAAATGAATATATAGTAGCAACAGAAGTATCAACAATAACAAGAAGCTTGCACCATCAACTGAGCAATAACAACAGCATCAACAAGAAAAAAGAAAGCAAAATCAAAATACCGCGATGGAAAGGTCATTGTCACAGTTCGTATTAATTTCGTACACCAAGTGGGGTTTTCCAATTACGACGGGTGTAATTGACGTATTTTGATCAGGTGGCGGTAAGAGATTTTTGCGCTGATCCTACGTATTTCGTTACGTTTTTGAGTATTGTTTCAATACTCGGAATAAAATCCGATGTATAGTATCGATCTTGAATTGAATTAACTGCGACGTACTTGCGAGTGAGTCAGTGATAGGCTAGTATTGCATGGTATCATGTATGGCACTGTCCTTGTGACGCCGCAACCCTAACTTAACAGGGTAAAGAGACAGGTCTAGACAAAGTACACCCAGTATCGATCGACTGGACTAAGCATTCCCGCTTTGACATCTGCGAGTTCTGTGTTGCAGCCTCTGCTAGGGTTTACATTGGTTACTGAAATGGGAAGATCGTTGTAGATGGAGTGGGGACTGGACTTTCAGGGTTCGTGCTTGTTGAACAGTGTAGAAAATGTGATGGCCGCAGTCGCTCAATCGTTTGCTCGTATTGTTCTGCAGGTGAGATGTACTAGTGACTCGATGGAATCTACTACTGATCTCAGTAGGTGTCTACCAATGCTGATTAAAGACGAAGAGCGGAGTGGTATTATGGCACTACACAACACGCGAACTCAATTATTCACATCAACCCACTCCAATGCCTCTGCCATCTAGATCCTCGCAGCCCTCTTATCGCGAAACGCCAATCCAAAAATCACCAATCCATACGTCGCAATCACACTAAGCGCAATAGGCACTGGCTTCCTCAGCCTCAACGCACGAGGCACAGAAGATCCTGCAAGAACAGTGGAGGCGAGTAGACCAATCTCCTCGGCGTAGGGCTGGTTGTTGCGGAGGCGGAAGAAGCTCAGGAGGTACAGAGCGCCGACAGATAGGCCGGCGGCGATGGAGGGGATGGAGCCAGTTCGTGCGTAGCCGATTATGCCACCGAGAGAGGTGAGGGCTGAAAGAGCCCCGGCAGAGGTTATGGTGAAGTCTTGGGAGACCTGTGCAGTATGCCATATGTCATTAGTTAGCGGCGTTGAGGTTATCAATGATATCACTCAAAGTAACAAAAGAGATGGTCAGCAAGGACGCACCATTGTGTCGTTGATTGCAAAAATTCAACTCAGTCGAATATCAAGAGCTTGCTCTGGGACCGTGAAGGCAAAGGAAGAAGATTGTATTCCTTAGATGTGTTTGAAGTGTGTTGCATGTTTGAGCAGTTTAGACTTGCCGGGGTCGGAGTCCGTGATTGGTGCCTCAGTGTTGTTGTTGCTGCCTCGGGAGCGGCGGGACCTTCGAATATTCCAACGATTTCCGATGGTCACAACATATCTTTTATGAAACGCACTGAGGGCGCTTTCTCTAGCTAATGAAACGATGGAATTTTCTCATGACCAAAATTAAAAAGCAATTAGACAGAATATGTCGTGGAGTTAGAGTAGTAAAATTTTGTTAAAAAACAAAAAAAGTTGATATCATAGCATGTCCTGGTTTCGATCCAGGGCTGTAGGTGGAATTAGTCAAATGTTGCAAATAATCATGCCGAAAAGGGCAACTTACACATCCAGGTTATGAGCCTGGCGATCTTCCTCTGATCTAACATGCTTTCGATGAATTACGGCACGAAATATTATCATATAAACCACCCATTCATCGGGTGCGTAATGTACAACGGCAAAAAAAAGTTAAGACATCTTAGCATGTCCTGGTTTCGATCCAGGGCTGTATTCATCATTAGTATTGGTGCTGTGAAATTGAATGCAAAGAGAACGTACACATCCAGGTTATGAGCCTGGCGATCTTCCTCTGATCTAACATGCTTTCGATGGGAATTTTCGTGGGAATTTTGTCACTATGAATAAACCAGAAAGTTTTGCCCTTTTTGTCATAGTTTGATATGCATGAAGCCATTTGAGCTCAGCGACATGTATAAGGTATACATTATATATTTCCACTATTGAGAGCCCCCGGCACTTAGTACTTACATAGGTAATTGAACACCTGCACATACAGTCAACTGGCCAACAATCCTTCTATAGTAAAGATACAACTACCCTACAAATACTTGAATGCTCAAATACTTGAAAACAGAAATCGACATGAGACCATATTATATTTCTAGAACCGGACGTTTCTTCACAAAAGTAAAAGGACGTGCCTACCTTATCTAAACCATGGACCAACCTGTAGCTCACTTGACCCCGACGAACCACAACGAAAGAGCCGCCCGTATATTTCTTCCGGCTTTGTCGTCGAGGTTGACCTGCGAGAATAGAGAACACCCGCGCAGCAGAGTACGCAGAGAGCATGCGCGCTTACTGAAAAAAGAAAAAAAATCATGCATAGTAATGAATGGAAGACACCCATCAATCAGCTTGTGTAGGAAGAGGCGAAAATGAACCCCTACTCACCGACGATGACCGTGAAAGGCATGAGGATATTTGGTGGAAAGTCTCGAGTCGCGAGTTTGTGTGTTTCCTTTGCATTCTTCTCTTCCAAACGAGTGTTTGTATACACATGATTCCGCAGTCAAGTCAGGCGCTCTTGTTGCCATGCTAAAACACATCAGGGAAAAAAAAGTGTGCTCTTGTTTCTCTTAATCAAGTGTTGGTGGATATTGATATGGTTCGTCGAACTTAGCTTGCTTGTCCAACAATAATCTCTTTTCTTACTAAATTTCGCTGATCTGAAAAACGCCGACGCCCTGCCAATGCCGTATAGCTTCTAACCAGAAGCATCGATGACATCGTCGGAATTCGTCGTTGGTCTGGCAACTGCTGGAACAGTAGCATCCATGAGTACAGTTTCCCTCCCCCCTACAAGAGAAGGAGAAAACGCATATCTCGGTATCCTTGCCATTTTTTCTTCGGGGCTTGTCTCGTTGTCGGAATAAACCAACCTTGTCTTTAATTTGTCCTTTTCCTTCTTTCCTTTCTTTTCCTCCGCGGTTGTTGGCTGCTTTTCAGCTGCTGGTGGCGTTGCCTGAGCCTGAGCTTCAGCCGTCCTGGCTGCTCCAGATATTAATTCGTCGACCGAAGTTGAGATATGTGCGGTAGATATGGCTGGTGTAGTGGTTTCTGGTGGAGAAAATTGACCATATCCTTGAGGGATATTGGGAGAAGGAACACCGGGAAGTGGATGTTGCATTAGAGGTAAGGGATGAGCCATGGCTGGTGCGCCACCGAAGGATGGTCGCTGTGGAAGACCAGGTGCCGCAGGAAGACTGCCGTGTCGGGGAGGAAAATGCGGCAAACTCTGGGGTGGCGTGTGTGTCCGTGCTGGAATTTGCTGCTGTTGTACGTATGGACGAGGAGACGGTGTAGTTGCTGCGTATGGGGGTGTCTGTCCAGATTGGAACTGTGGCGGGGAAGCGTATGGAGCGCCATATTGTTGCGGTGCTGGTGGTAGTTGCGGCGCGTTCGGTGGGTAGCCCGGATAAATAGGGCTTTGAGTATGTTGGTATGGAGAGTTGACGGCTCCGTAAGGTGCTGCAGGATTCGGAAATTGACTCGGTGCTGGAACAGTGGGCGCGGCTGGTTGATTCGGGGCCTGTTGAAAAGACTGACTCTGCCATTTCTTGTCAGTCATGTCAAAACGCTCTAATAGTACGAGAATGAACTTACAAAGCCACTTGGAGTCTGGCTAGCACTCTGACTAGCACTCTGACCAGCTCCAACAGGTGTTACTGAACCGCTACTAGCCTCCGACGGCTTACCCTCACTAGCCAACTTTGCCTTATGCTCTGCCAAACGCTTCTTCAGATCCGAAATCTCCAGCTTTGGCTTTTTGGCTGGACCACCATCCTTCGCGATTCCCGGCGGAGGATTTCCTGTAGCTGCGCGACGCTCAGCTTCAGCTTGCTGAAACTGTGCGAGGACGCGTTGGTTGTGAGCTTGAATGACGTCTTCGGGGACACCTTCCATGCCGAAGATCTCAATATCGAGGCTTGATCGGTTGGGTAGAGCATTGTCGACTTCGCTTAGTTGTTCTTTGTGGACCTGGCTCATGTGAACCGACAGACCTATAAAATTAGCTTTCTGAATTCGCTTTTTGTGTTTTGAAGTAACTGCGTACCTCCAGCCGTATTCAGTCGCCGTCCACATCGCTCGCACTTGAAATGCTTTGCTTTCTGATGCGAAATCAATATTTTGAGGTCATCAAAGTCTCGTTCGCAATAGTAGCACCACGGTCGAGCGAGTAATTCTTCCAGATCGGGATGACCGCGCTTCTTTTTACCCATGGTGGATATAGATATTTACAATTGACGGACGATATCTGCTATGCGCGAGTCAAGAGCAGGACAAATGTAGATGCAGATGCTGGTGTATAAGATGTTGAGATCGTCTACTGACGAGCGCAAGACGAAGAGCTAGAGGCGACGCCGCATTGAGGTCAGCGGCACACATCACGTGATAATGAGTATTTTAATCGGTACAATACTGGTTTCAGTGTAATATAACGACCAATCAGATATGGCTAAAGTTGGAGTCTTTAAGATCTATAGAGTTCTAGTCGTCTGCGAGTTCCTCATATTAACTAATCAATCGTGCTATTCAAACTTTCTATCAACAAAAAATATCAGGTCCCGGCCTGTCATGCAATGATACACCCTGTAATGCTAAACATCAATGCAAAATTCTCAAGGCCTGGGTGGATTCTGGAGAGGTGGAAGAGGAGGCCGAGGTCGGCGGATATCAAAAGGGTAGTTTGCACTAGGTTGCATAGTCTCGGGGCGACCAGTGTCAAGGTGAGGCTGATGAAGTTGAGTTGGGGGCGGAGGCGGTGGGTATTGAGTTTGTCCGTATGGATGGTACGGCGAGGGTGGTGGTGGTGGATTACCATAGCTGTAATACTGAGAAGGAGCAGTCCAGCGAGGAGGAGCTGTGTTTCTATCAACACTAGGCAAGACTGGCTGGGGAGTGTAAGATGTCATGGCTGGCTGACGGTCAGGCGGGGCGATCGGAATCAAAGGATGTAAAGATGGAAAGCCTCGCGAGGGTTGAGGTCGAGGGGGCTCGTTAAGCGGAATGGGGTAAACTTGGTTCATAGTCCTTGCTGGAGGGGGTGGAGGAGGAGGAGGAGGGGGAGGAGCAACTGATGCAATTGATGTTGACGTGGCAGCTGGCTGAATTGAGAGAGGTTGCAGAGACATAGTTGATCTAGAACCAGTCGCAGGTATAGTCGTGGTTGCAGTATTAGTTGAAGTAGCCGTGGCCATAGTCGTAGTGGTGGCGGTTGCAGTTTGTTGTTGTGTAGCTGCGCTATCGACCGTACTAGTGGTAGCCTTACGCCTACGCTTTCTGGGAGGGTTTTGTCCGTTCGCTCTGCGCGCTTCTTCTGCAAGTCTATCGGCTTCCATTTGTTCCTTTGTTCGCTTGGGCTTCCGAGTTCGTCCGTCCTTGTGGAATTTGCCCCAGTGATCAAGCATAGCCATTGTTCGGCGTGGATTCTTGGAATTCGCAATTTTGTCCCGACGTCTGAGTTCTGCTTCACTGAGTACTTCGCCCGGTTCAGCCAGATTTTGAGGCAGAGTAGCGAGAGCTGGAGGTGCTCCCGGTGCTGCAGGTGCAAGGGCGGGCATGGGAGCAGGAGTGATGTCAGCTTGCTCTGAGCCGGAAACAGACGTCATGCCCTCAGCAGGTGGGGAGGTAATAGCGCGTGATGATGGAGCGGTTTCATTGGCAGTCGAAAGCGTGTTGTCAGTCGGTGTGCCCGCAGTATTCGAAGTGACTGTTTGGAAAGTAACATTGGTAGCGAGATTAGTAGGCTGAGATGTGATGGTAGTGTTGTTGACAGGTTGTGCCTTCTGGCCTTTGCGTTTCTTTCCACCACGAGGGCGTGTGCCTGGGCTTGGTGGTGCAGTCTGAGTCTGAGGGTTTTCTGTCTTGTTGACCGAACGAGTGACACGCTTGAAAGGCTGACCATCAAGATCGGATTCAAAAGCTGTAGTGCTGTCGTGGACACTAGGATGTCTTAGGGCAGCGATTTCGCCTTGGGGCAATTTGCGCTTTCGGTTTGTAGATCCTCGTGCGTCGTATGGAATCAGTGGTGGGTCTTGGAATTTGGGAGTATACTCCTGTCCATTCCTTGTCATCGTCTTGAAGTTGTCAGGATTCGAATTGTTCTTCCCGACCTCGGTCTGCATCTTGCGTAGCTGAGCTGCAGTAGGTCTAAAGCCGCCTTGCACAAAAGGGTCTTGACATTTGAAAGTGGTCTCATTATTATTCGCTTCGCGTTTCTTTGGTTCATGAATCGAAGCGTCATACTTGTAGCCATAAAGCATGGCTTCTTTCTTATCCCGGAAGACTTCAGGGGGGTCCAACGCGCGAGGATTGGAGGGCTTTTTGGGTTTGGCGGTAACTCTTTTGCTGAGATCTTCGATGGCCATCCACTCATCTTGCCAAGTTTTCAAAGCATGGTAGACATTTTGAGCTACAGCTTGAAGTTGATCGGTAGGCAATGATTCGAAGTTGGCGAGTGTGTCGAGATATTTATCCACGGGAGTAATTTTCAAGAAACCTCCCTTTTCTGTCCTGTCACTTAGATATGGATCAGGGCGGGTTGGTTTCTTGCCATTGGTCTTCTTGTTTGTTGACTTGGAGTCACCGAAGACATAGCACCAAGTGTCTTCAAGATCTGCCCTAGCGTCATCGTAGTCAGGATTGAACTTGCGGGCATCATGCAAGTTCCAGCACTTCATCAGGCGTTTTTCTGCGTTGGCGGCGAGGACCTGCTGACGTTCGAGGTCATGCAGTTTGTTGTCAAGAGATTCAGCAGCTCTAGCACTCAAACCAAGTTCAGGAGTCTGCGATCCAAGAGGAGTAACGTCTGCGTCTGTTGCAGGAGCTGTGACGGCAGCGTGGCTTCTCAAAACCCCTTTCAAATGACCATTCACCAAGTCATGGTGGTCTGCCATAGTAATTTCTGAGTCGTCGTCTTTGATTTGATCCTCGTGCACCGAAAGATTGGCAATGCGAGGATGTGCAAGTGCGATATGCTCTTTCAAAGTGTCATGAGCTGAGATGACTCCATCTTCGGCAGCGTCAAAAGATTCCGAGCACCACGGACAGTTGATTTGATGGTGATCTGAGGATGGAGGAGAAAGAGAAACTTCAATTGAGCTGTTGTTGAAGTTTGGCAAACTTTGGGATGGTTCTGAGCGAGGACGTTTCATGGGTGGTGAACCGGGATGTTCATTGGTCCAATTGGAATATTGTGTTTCTTCGTCATAGCCGCGCTTGACGGGAGCCATGGTCGATGTTTGTGTAAAAGTTGAAAAATCGAGAGCCAAAGTAGCAGGCGGCCAAAGCCACCAAATTGGTGTTATCACTTGCAGTGGCAGCTGATTTTTTGTGAAGCCTGAAATTTTTGAGGTCAATACGTGTTGTACTTCGGGTTATGTAACCAACAAGCCAATGAGAGAAAGCGGAAAATTGGACACGATGAACTAGACGAAAGATGACTGCAAAAGACAGGAACAGCAGTACATTGTGAAAAGCCAAGTGAATGTGGCTCGACGAAGGTCTGCTATAAAATATGATCTTTGACTCGCCGGAAGAAAGTCTCGCATTAAAGACGGGAGACAGAAGGGACACGCGATGATGCAACAGCAGTATCTTGCCTGGACGCGATACGCAATACGAACTTGCAAGACATAAGAAACGGGGATACCCACGATATTGATAATGTGAGATACTCTCAAGCGATCTCTCGATCGAACTTCAGTGTAGGGTGGTTGGTGTTTGTAGACGGTGTAGTCCAAGAAAAGCTTGACTAGAATCAAGAAAAGAAGCCGACAAAATATTCCGAAGCTCTTCACGAAAAATCCTTACAGAGAAGTAAGAAGAGACGTTGAGGATACAATGATAAGGTAGTCCGAAGAGGAATACGAAGAGAAAAAGAGGAAGAATTGATGATTGAGAAGAGGATTATTGGGGAGTCTTCAGTCGAGGCAAAAGTGAATATGGACGTAGTAAGATCGAAAAGGGTTAGCGTCAAACGCCAGTGCCAGGAAACGTTTAGCGTGGGAATAGAGTCGGATAACAATACACTGCGTTTGCACGACACAATGAGAAATCTGACGGCCACGAGAGAGATACAAGACGGGCGAGAGTCGAAGATAATGTTTACCAGCTGAATAGAAGAGACAAAAATGACAATAGGAAGCGACAGACAGGAGATGGCGAGGGACGGAGCCAGAAAGACCAACGGGAAGATCGCATCAATGGCGGGTCTTGCCCGACGCTTGTCCCGATTTGGCCTGCAGAGTATACTTGTGTAGAGTGGCCTATGAGCGGCCGGGATTTGTCACTATATGATTTTTTCCTTTTCACCTACTAGTCACGAAACCTGCCATTTGATTTTAATATAGGTGTATCATTCAACTCATGCGACAACACATCGACTAATTGACTGGGGCCGGGCGTTTGCTGAACACATAATCTTGAGACTGTCGAATATCTTTGATGCTGCCGGTTAACACGGTGCTAATTAGCGAGCGATATCTACAGGGGTCATGATTGCTATTTCCCTCTTGTTATGACAAGTCTACAACTGTTGACCGGCTTTTGAAGAATCGGAATGGCAACACAGTTTCGATTACAATGTCTTGTCTGGCTCTATGGTCATATATTCGTCACAAGTTATCTGCTCACAGCATCGCCTGGAGTGTTGGCAACTCAACCCCGTTTCTCTCTCCCACATTGAGAGCCACCAAAAACCGACTGACACAGTTGTACCCCGCCACAGTAGCAGTAATCTCAACAATTTCCTTCTCCGTAAAAAGCTGCCGCAGTTCATCGAATATCTCTTCTGGCACCGCAATGTTCTTGGTCATCGCATCCGTGTACCGTAAGACCGCAATCTGTCGAGGATTCAAGACCTGCAGAACTTTGTCTTCTGTCCCCGTGAGATCCTTGTCGGCCAGCACTCCAAAAGCTTCTTGACTGAAGCCTGTGGCTTCCAAGAGCGGCGCATGCTGATCCCATTCGTAGCGGGCGTGGTTGATCGCAGCTATCCTGCAAATGGCGAGTTCACGAAGGTCGTCTGGGAGACTGGTCTGAGAGCGGATGGCACCAAAGAATGAGTTCCATCCATTCGCGACTGGGTATGAATGGAGCAATGCTCGGTCGAGTGCTAGCATGCCCCCCTCACCGCGTCGTGTCTGGATGCTGGATAAGATTTCTGCCTCCTCCGGGCCGGAAGTGGACGGAGGGTCTGCAACGTAGGGAATGCGCATTTTGATATAATGCCTATTGTCCGGATGTATTTCTCAAAGAAAAGGGGATTTTGGATTTCCGCACAGGATGAGTCCCTAGGAAAGGCTTTCACAGTGGCATCGTTCTCAATTTAAGCTACAGTCCCTGTTTCTTTGCCAACTCAGACATACAAAGATCGACATGATACATCATTCTGCATCGAAGCGAGCTGGTATGGTATAGACGCATCCCGAAACATCCTCTATTGTAAGGCGTGCACAATCTATGCCGATTCCCTACACTTGACGCCACATGACGAGGCCGTGGTGATAGAACCCGATGCTCTGATTCGCCTCGCTTGCTACGTGGTAATGCTAGGATGTGTACCATCTAGGGTTGCTAGATCGGATAGTGGTGTGCTCATTTGCTTTGCATCTGACTGTTTGGATCGATTTCCTTTTAATATGTTTTGCGGAGTATCGGCTATGGCGAGGATGATTAGAATGTGCATCCATATCTGTTTGATCGTCGCGAATCACAATCCAAAGTAAGCGATTGATCACAGATGATTGGAGATTCGTGAACAGCGATCGGCCTGGTGGAGATGGAGATGTAACTCCGAAAATACTATGGAGTATGAGACCCTGAACAGCCACTTACGCTTGGCTGCAGGATGTTCTAGTACATTTTACGAGTACGTGCGTAGTCTGTTCAACATGTAGCATTACATAGAAGAAGCTGGAGAAGTGGCTCGTCGTTAGTTACGTGCAAGAGATAAGACTAAGCTTGGCGCAGATCATAGGGGATCCACGCGCTCCACTTTGGACGACGTCTCACTCGCTGCGACCGACAGCTTCAACTACAGTACGTAGCTTAACCACAACCACTGCACCATCTGCATCGAGCCCGCCATGCCTCCCAAAGGAGCCAAGCCTACGAACGATGAGCTGCTAGCTCAATTTGACGACCTCGGTATCGACACGACGGGCAAATCCTCAGAACCGACGCCCGCCCCTCCGACTACAACCATCTCCAAGCCAGCTCCTACAGAACCTCCAACAGCTACCGAAAAGGATCCTCTAGCTGAATTAGAGAATCTCGCGTCCCAGAGACCGAGTACACCGCGCTTGTCAGCAGAAGCGCGTCGCTCAAAGCCCTCTTCCGGTCGGACAAGCGAAGAGAAGCCTGCTACACAACCCCGCGCCGCGGTCGTCGAGGAAGAACAGCCGTCAGAAAAATCAACACCGACACCTGCTGCTGCACAGGAAGAGGCCAAAAGCTCTGGCGGAGGATGGTGGGGAGGATTTCTGTCGACGGCCACGGCGACAGCCACTGCTGCGATGAAGCAGGCTGAAGCGGCCGTGAAGGAGATTCAGAAGAATGAAGAGGCACAGAAATGGGCAGAACAAGTCAGAGGGAACGTAGGTGCCCTCAGAGGTCTCGGTATGTCATTTTCTGATAATTGATTATGTATCCACGTTCAGGGATTCGGACAGCTAATTTGATTATCAGGAGGAGAACTGCGAACTCTAGCCCTACCAACCTTTACATCGATCATCCACACATTAGCACCCCCAATCTCATCCCACGAGCGACTCCAAATACACATCACGCACGACCTATCCGGCTACCCTAGTCTCGAACCCATAATCCACTCCGTCTTCGCCCGTGTGATGTCTCAAGTCGAAGGCGGCGATCTCCTCGTCATCCAACGCGGCCAAGAATCCTCGCCTCGTCGCGGGACAGACTTTGGCTTCCAATCTTCAATTACAGGATGGCGTGATGGGCCATGGTGGAGGACTATCACACCTGGTACCCCACGCAGCATCGCAGCTGTCCCCGGCGTCGTACCAGGCACAAAACTTGCTCGTGCAAGCGCGGAGGCTTATGCTACAGAATTTTATTCATCGCGAGGCGGGATCGAAGAGGCTGCTAAACAGGCGACGGAGATTTTGAGTGAATCCAATCCCGTGCGAAGCAGTGATATTTTTCTTTCGATTCAGGCTATCAGCCAGACTGCACCGAAGGATCTGTTTCAAGCTGGTCCTACAGCGGAAAAAGCCACGCCGGAAGGCGCAGGAGGTGTAGTTGAACCGACCGAAAATGGTGAAGAGGAGATTCTATTCGCTGTCTACCTGCACGACCCGGTCCACGGAATCGCTTTCAGCACTATCTCACAGACCATCCCTCGCAAGTGGATCGAATGGCTCGATGCATCGGCCCCGACAACAGAGGATCAAGAAGAGGACACGCGCACGAGAATCCCCGAAGCGATCCAGGATATTATCGAAAGCGGTGGTGTGGATCCTCGAGAATGGGTCTCGGAGTGGGTGGAGGAGTCATTGAGTCTGTCAACGGGCGTTGTTGCGCAGCGATACGTTGCGCGTCGTATGGGTGTTGGCGAGGGCGGAATCGCAAAGGGGAAGTTGAGAGCTGGGCAGGCTACAACGATTGAAGGTGGAGCCGGCGAGGCCGCGAGGACATTGATTTAGTTTTTTTTTGTCTCTTTTGATGTTTTATAATATATTAAATGATACTCCACACCAGTCTTTGCATGTCTGTGCAACTTGTTCATGTTTATATCTCTATCATTAAGTGATATTTCTATATCCAAGTATTTTGCCCTCATTGCGCATACATCGCATCTAACCATAAACCCATAAAGCCATGAGAACCGTCTATGCCAGCTAACAATCCAACTGCAAATCTCCACTAAACCCATCTGGATGCCAAAAATTGGCCTTTAACGGCGTGACACTAAACTCTACATCAGCACTTAATCCAGCGAGAGATGGAGGAATATAGAACTCACCTCGTAAACCCATCAAGCACAGTCCTCGCATCCGTCCCGTGCGGACTCTCCGCAAGACTCCTCTTGATATCTGATAGTTCAGTGTCCCAGCGGAACTGGCGTATCCTATTCGACTTCCCTTTCTGCTGTTTCTCAACTTTCTCAACAACCTCAGCGTAAAGACTGGCTTTGGTCCACTCATTCCTCAACGCACGCGTATACCTAACCGGTCTGGTCTCCACGTCCTCTCTCATTGGCACATTGAGGTTGTATAATTCAACCCTCTCATCCCAATTCCGGTATAGATACTCAATCACCCTCGTCGACAGCCGTGCTGCGGCTGCGATCGTTGCAGGCGGTTGCTCGTCTTTACTTCCAAATGAGAGCGCGATCCCGCGCTTGCCGCATGTAGCAGCCTCTAATGCGCCGCCCACTGTGCCGGAGGAGAGGTTGTAGATTGAGCTGGCGTTGCGGCCGTGGTTGGGGCCTGAAATGACAAGGTCGATGTTGCCGCGCGATGGGAACAGTGAGTAGAGGCCCAGCTGGGCGCAGCTGGCGGGGGTGCCGTTGCTTATTACGACCCAGTAATCTTCCTCCTTCTCGCTCTCGATCTCATCGCTTGATGGTGTCGAGACGTTGAGATGCTCACATGACGCCGCGGGGGTGGGTGGCATGTACCCATTTGTCGTCGTTGTCGGCGCCGCTGTGTTTTGTTCTTTTTCGCTCTCGTCAACCCATGTACCGTCTTCTCGAAATGAGTCGGGGTGTACATATGTAGCTGTCAACGAAGCGCCGATAATGTGCGCTTTTCCGATCCAGGAGCGCGATGCGGCGGGGATGGCGACCGAGACTCGATGTCCAGCATCTTTCAGAGCGTCTACAAGGGGGCGGATGTAGGGTGATAATTTTTTGGATGGGGGGCCATCATCATTGACGACCTTCGAAGCAGTCAGTCTCTCTGTCCTGGGATGTTGTGACCATGCTGGTGGGAACTTACTAGGATATGCATGGTTGAAAAGCAACTGAGTGGAATCAATCAGATGATAAAAAGCGGAGCAAATGAAGAAGCAATGAAACGAAGCACTAGATAGCACTTTCTATCTAAAACACACGGTAACTTCTGCTCGTATGTACAGTTTTTGGTCCTCCCAGCGATCAAATGTCTACAGGATTGGTCCCTAATCTTGCCGAGGTCCTTTCTTCTGCTGTTGCTTCTTTTTCTTGGACTTCGTAATTTGACAAATGTTCTCTCCTAGACTCCTAGACGTGAAGTATCGAAAAATCGAAGAAAGGAAGAAAAAAATAGAGCCAGCAGGCTTAAAGTTATTTCATTTGTATGTGTATGTATATCTTCACCGAGCTTCAAGGCTAAAAGCTTCCCCGACGAGGCCCAGTCGACTTTTCAACTAAGGCTCCAATGCACATTCCTGCCAATGCGGGGCAATTAGCCGGAAGATAATCTCGGTATCTCGAATTTATCCAGTCAGCGTCGCAAGAAGGTAGTAACGAACCCAAGGTTTGGTGCTGTTGCAGAGGAGTGTATTGGCGGAAGAATGCAAAATAAGCTGTTTAAGCGCTCAGCGCGCTCGGGGAACTTGCCGAAGAACTTTTTTTTCGGGATGTCGGTGAGCGCTGTTGCACTTCGATAAGGCGGAAGCCCTAATCAGTCTTTCCGGCAACAAATTCGTTGTGTTAGTATTACGATGTTTGTCCTCTTGATTGCTGTTCTTGGCTATCGTGATCGAGTGCTTGAGCAGACTACATAGTCGAACGAGTCCTTACTGAAGCGATTGTGCATATGCTTAATGCGCGGCAGTTCATTCGATCCTCGTGACGAAGCGACGCAATTGTCCGTTACTTCTCAAAACTGCATTTCGGTGAGCTCTCAGCTGCGAGCTAACATCCGCCTGCCCGCCTGGCAAACATCGACAATCGTATTCCCTGTTTGCTAATCTGTTCTGTTTAGTGCAACCAATGCAACCCCAGGTTGATTGTAGCATATCTCACGTGGTGTATCGCTGAGACATGTAATGGTAGCTTCCCATGAAGGCGATTTTTGAGTAGGCACGCACTATCAGGCCGACAACCCGATGCACCACGCTCTGCAATACAAGCACTCGTGGGAACCGTATCATATCTTCGGCGCTGATTGACAGCTAAGATCAGAAATACATAGAGCGCTAAAGCCAAGCGTCAACGATTGCCAGATCATCCACGCACTTTGGTCCCTGCAGGCAATTAGGGACGCTGCCAAGCAACAACAGCATGTTGCGGAAAGGGCGGATGATGGTCAGCGATGAGAAAATAATGCTTTTGACGGCTCACATGATAGCGATGATGCACCATTTCCAGAATTGACAAGGAGAGGAGGAGAACCAGCGAAGAGAGAGAGGAAGAAAAAGAAGAAGAAGAAGAGGAAGAGGCAGGAAGGTGAGATATCGTTTGATCCCCCAACGGAGGAAGGAGCGAGTAGTACTGGGTATAATAAATGCCACAGAGGTAGGTACGAACGTCTGCAAAAATGCTTGCAATTTTACCGGTCCTACCTAAACGGGAAACACCCGCATTTTTGCAATCATTTTCCGCAGCCCGCCATTCATCATTCTACACAGTAGAAGCAGGCACTGTACGTAAACCCCCCCCGACATCGTTGCACCTTTGCAAATTTAACTTGGCGTTTGCGGAGTGGAAAAGTCCGGCAAGCAACTCATCATAAATCCATCCTCTCCGATTCGATCTGGTACATGCGAGACATCCTCCCCAACCGGTCGCCCGCGGCAAGAAAATGCCGGCGAGCCACTTGATGAATGATTTTTTCGAGCATTTCGTTTCTTTTTTAACGACATGCCCATGATGCTTTCCATGCTGACCTCGAATGAACAACTCAATTCTATGGGTCTCAGTGCCCTCCGTGGAAATGGTAGACGTCCTATGGGTGTGGTCAGTGCCGCCTTGGAGGTTTGGCGCCCACGAACTAAGAAAAGAGGCATACAATTGTTACATCTAACGAGTCTTACGATACACATATTGTACGTATCCTGGCTTGGCAGCGTATATTGATTACTCAAATCAATACGAAATCAGAACCCGACCCCAGATCCTCTTTATCAGCCCCTGGCCAGCTATTGGAAGATTGGAAGGGGAAATAAAGAATCCTGCGTGGTGTGTAACCAGTAAAACATCGGACTCCGTAGGACATCTACTACAGTAAGGCTGTTGTGGTAGAAGGCCATGGATGATGCGCGTAATATGTTTTTTACTATAGCCACGATCCCAGCAGTAGTATCATGCACCCTCTGAATTGTATTTCAGCCCATCTTCCTCCCCTCATCCTGTCTGTCCAGATTCACCATTCTCTCCATCGCACCATCGGCCCATCTGCTTGCTTATCAACAACCTAATAATCATCCTGTACACGCGGTTGAGAAACTCCGTCTGCCCGCCGCCGACTGACGCCTGATTCCCCAGGCAGCCAGGCCAGCATTTAAGGCGCCCATCCACCCTCTCCGTTGGAGTCCGGTCTGTGCGTCTTCTTCCAGGTCCCAGTTGAACGAACATCCACCCTCCAACTCCTTAGCTGTTATTTTCACTGGCATAATTACTAGGGTGAACTCAGTCCTACTGTATTGTTGTGCACTGTCCTCAAATCAACACAGTCGCATAGGTGGAGCCACGCCCCAGCAGGCTTTCCGTGGTCGCAGAGTCGCAGCAAAGAGAAAAAAAAAGCAACCTTGGAAGAAGCGACTAAACCCCGCTTGGTGTCGACAGTGGATAGTCTCAGACTCACTGACTGAAGCGCTTTTCTCTCTAACCACCATCTTGGCGACTGCAAACCACAATCCAACGATCGAAAAACAGACTACGTCAACTACAAAGACCCTTCGACCGATCAGTCGCGGGGCTTGCTTATCACGACATTCCTCCCCCTCTCGTCGATATCGCCTGATGGACTGCGGGAGTGCTGATAATGCGCCGGGCGTCGATCCCAACAGTATCCTCAGCTCTTGGGATTTCACCAGCAACACCTTTTCTGATTTGACCTGGGACCAGAACACCTTTGAAAACCTGCCAGAACTAGATTCATACCAGGATTCTAATGAAGGCGATGCCGAACTATTCGATTTCCTCTCTGCCCAGGGCCCTCCCAGTCGCGACAGCCTTGACCCCTCGGTCATCGACGCGACAAGTCTAGACTTGAGGTTCGTCTCATCTGCCCTCCCCATATATGGAGTGTTCGGAATATCTGACATGAGGTGATCTCTTTAGCAACGCTTCAGTAGGTGTCGCCGATGGCGTCAACTTTGTGGGAGGAACCTTTAGTCCGCGAACGCATCAATCCATCGACGACAACTTGCTCTCCGACAATGCATGGTCGCAATTTCAACTTTCCCATACCAATGGCTTGGTGATGCCATCGGACTCGGTCTACTCGAATCAATACCCAAAAAATACGCTCGGACGGAGTGCGACTGTGATTGTCGACGATGGCGAGCGGGGAATGGACGCTGGACTGATAAACTATCAGCGAGCACGTAGCTTGTCTGCCTATCAACGACTGCGCCAGTCTGTATCATACAACAGTGTCAATCACAACAAACAACATGGATGGCGCAACTCTGTCAGCTATCCAACCTCGTTCGCTCCGACCCAGTTCCCTATATCACCGCCACTAGAAGCCCAGTCGGAAACATCGATGCCTGCCACATCAATGAATCAACATTGGTTCCCCAATACCGACATGTCAGTTGGTTCTTTTGCCGTTCTGCCGCAGGATGTGTCTATCTACAGCCGACCTCAACCGGCCAAGCCGGAACCTCAGACGGGATCAAGAAGCCCTTCGATACATAGCAACGGTGTTGCTGTGTCTGTTGACTTGAACAGTATAGCAAGCAATGGGTTGCCTTTAAGCACTGACAATAGTGTGAAAGATGAGCAAATAATTATACAATGGGATGAGCCAGTCTCACCAGAGAAGTCCCTGGAATCATCACCCGAGTTTCCCAAAGTTAATGGGTTCATGGTTAGTGAGGATTCTTCCGACATCCCACAAATGTCGCTCGAGCAGGAGCGACGAAGCCATGTCAGTTCTCGACATACACCATCAGCGTTCCAGCCAGCTTCAGTAGCACGCAAGCGCAAACAGAGGAACTCTTCAATCGTCAACATTGACCAGATCCAGCAACCAAGACCTTTACAGATTGTCCAAGAAGATGGATTGGGAGGGGCTATATCGTCTGAAGACTTTGTTTCCCCCCCTCGAGGTGCTCGCCGGAAGGGCCCTTTGACCATTGTGGGCAGGGCCAATGCCGGCTTAAGGAGGAAGAATAAAGATACATGTGTTCAATGTCGATTGAACAAACGAAAGGTATGCTTTCTACGAGTGTCGTGATCAACCTTTACTGATCGTGCTTAGTGCGATGGCAACTCACCATGCGATGCTTGTCGTCCTACCCTACAAGAGCAGCCTTGTGCACGTGCATGCTTTGCCAGTATTGTTGAGTACGGGACTTGCAACTATATCTGTAAGCGATGCGGACTTTTGATGATAAGTATAGAGCTAATATTCTATAGCACAACGAGCAATCAACCATGTTACATCCACTGCAGGCGATCACCGAGTCCGAATTGAGATTCCTTCAGCATTTGACCTCCATGAGCTGCTCAATTTCCTCGGCGAGCGCCGCGGTAAATTCAATATCCGCGCCAGCCAATCTTGGGGCTCTCTTTACGTGCTTGACCTTGGGGAAACATACAAATTCCTCAAGAGTCTCAGCGAGTACAATGACAATTCTCAGTCGACATTCCTAGAGTTCATCGACCATCGTGTCATTGACTCGAAGGATAAGACCAAAAATTGGCTTAGCTGCGTAAAGGACTGTGACCCCATGAACAATGTCTATGTAAGTCTAATAATATCGCCTGTAATATTTCTTACTGACGTGCATAGAAACTGCTGTCCCAATGGAACAACATGCCGAGCCGCGCATCATATAGTTTCGTTGCTTTGGACGGAACTTCCAACGACAGACTAATGGATGTATCTAACGATCAAGACCGTCGAGATATTTTACTGGCAGCTCAATTGTCCCGGATTTTCTGTCGATTACTGGAAGTTGAGGGATTCCGCAAACTAGAACGTGATTTCTACAACATCAAATGGAAGCGGATCTCTTTGGATGCCCATATACGATTCTTGGAAGAACTGGGCAACATCCTCCTGTCTCTACGCTGGCGTGTGTCATGGTGGAAGCGGCTCGGTGATGGCGGTAAGGAGCCAGATCCCAGTCAGCAGCACTACATCGACCGCGTCGAACTCCTCTGTCGAATCCTTTACGTCTACTATACCAGCGTCCTCACCAAACTTCCGGCATGGTCGGCCACGGACAATTTGAAAGGCAAGTACTCGCGGTACGCAGATACCGAGCAGGAGATCTGGGATAACTTCCCCGAAGATCCCAGTGAGGACGGATTCCAGCGATGGATGGCGCAGGGTCAGGAGCTCATTGAGCAGGCTGGTAGCCCCGTTCGGGTAGCTACCAAGATCACCAAAGTTTGAGCTTCTCGATTTACTGACGACGATCATGATATGATAGCGTGTTGTTAATCTTCTTGTTTATATTACTTTTGCATATTTTTCTTCTATTCAGTTGTTCGATATTGTAATCCAAACACAACCGAAAAAAAAGGGACGGAGCGATTTGAGATACCCAGGGCAAGCGATTTCATATTGACATTTGACGGATTCATCTTTACCACGAATTCATCTTTACCGGATCGGGTTCTGTTGAATGTTTTGGTTTCATTTCATGGCACATACTTTTTGTTCTTACTGTGCATAGTTGCTATTATTAATCAATGGAACTTTTATCTATTCAATTCATAACAGCAAAAAAAGAAATATGTACAATCGTGGTATGTTCAACAAACGCCATGACATGTAAGCTCGAGCAGAGTGCTGGGTATCTGTATATGGCTCGACCTGCACACAGTCGAACGGCATCCTCCAACGTTGCTTTCCTTCCATCACGCCCCGATCAAGCCCGGTGTCGAAAAGATAATCTCCTATTCTCTTCCCATTCTGACCGCTCCGCGGCTCCGCGGAGGGATAAACTCATTTCTTCTTATATTCAGCCCTCTTCTCCTTCATCTTCTCCTTCTTCGCATTCACCAGCAACTCCAAATGTCCCGCTCGTTCCGCAAGACTCCTCTCCGTCTTGTTGATCAATCCTGACGAGAGCTTCTTCATCGTCTTGCGCTGTTTTGCGAGTTGAGCTTTTTTCGGCGCGATTACGCGGGGTCCGAGTTTTGAGGATGATCTTTTAAAGCAAATGTTAGTTGACACGAACAAAGAAAGAATGGGGGTGGGGACGGAGGTTACTTTTTGGCAGTAGTAGGTTTCGCCTTCTTCAACGGGGCTTGGGCCATCGTGTATGCTCAGAGTCTGGTATTATTACTCGTAGAATTGACTGAGGATGTAGTTTCGTAGTGAGAAGGTTCAGGCGGGCTGATCGCCCGAGTTGAAAATTCCTTATCTGTTATCGCCGATATCACGTGATAATCGACCAAAACATGCACAGATTTCAGATCAACCAGGATACTGTTATTACTGACGATGATCATACTCAATTGTCACATCAAATAGGTATTATCAGTTGACCTTGAGATATGCCTGGCATCAACATCTTGTCGAAACTCACGTGAAGCGGGCCGGTGGATCGCAGCTTCTCCGTACTAAAACAAAACAATTCAGGGGACAACGGCGGGGACAAAACAAACATCTCCTTTTGTTCCCTAGCTTCCTGCTTTATTTACTGCGTACTTCCTCATCTTACTTAAATTATATCTTCAGAATCTTATTCTTGTTTAAGTAATTGTCGGAGTACCTGCCCCATGAGATAGTGCCCGTTCCTGATCGAGACGGCATCTCCGCTGATCGTTGCAATTGGCAGGCAATTCGGCATTCCTCGGTACATACCTAGGTAGCTTTCATCTGATCGAGGATACTCCGTCTCCATGACTCTCAGTTAAGTTAGCTTTTTTCTGCCATGGATTCATTCTCCATACCCCCGCAACTTCTGTCACCGTCATCGTCCACCAGACAAAAGTCACAAAGCACCTTTCGAAGCTCCCCCCGGTCCAGTCCGCCTTCTGTCTTCGTCCGTTCCCCGCCGTCTCCACCACCGAGGCCAGAGCCATTGAACCTCCAGACGCGACGGTTGCAACTGCGAAACGCGCGCTTTCAAGGTGCTCGCATCTCGCCAAACAAGGTAGCCGTGTCTGATCGCTTTGCGACATCATGGCGGTCTGCGTCACCCGCGTCTGATGCTTCCGTCGACAAAGAAAATCATTCGCCTTCTCCTGACACCAGCAACAATAACGCCCTTGAACAAAGGCCGCACAATAAATCCCCCGGGTCCGCACGGCGAAGAGTCAGTATCTTGCAGGAAATCCACGACTCGTCTCAAAGAGGTCGCAAATTGCGTCGTCCATCTTTGTCACGCCTCTTTGGTCCACCGCTCGATGTGTCGGATCATCACTCTTCTTTAAGTCGGCGATATTCATATCGTTCACCTTCATCTTTGCGACAGTTGTCTCCTTATTCTATTTTGAGGGACAATGATCCGGATCTCATGACGGCGACTTATAATCAGCAGAACCGGTCCTCGCCGCTGTCGACTTTACATACAAAAATTAGACCGAGAAGCAATAGTCGCGAGAGGACCGATAGCTACGCAACGGAAAGATATATCGAGCATCTAGAGGCACAACTCGCCGCAGTACAGAATCAGTCGAGTCCAATGCAGGCGTCAACCACCAAACCGCAGGTCTCCAAGCTGAGGGCCCTGAACGCTGAGATCAAGGTGCTACGACAGGAGATTGCAGAGTGGGAGGACAAGTTTGACGTTCGAGTGCATGAAGAAGTTGGACTTCGGACGGATGTGGAAAGTAAACTTCGAACCAAGATTATATTTCTGGAAGGTCAGCTTGAGGACTACGCTACTCGGATTAAAGACCTCGAATGTGAGCGAGACTTGCAGGCGCAGAAGTTACGGAATGTAGAGTCTCTGCGATCTACGAATCGGAGCCTTGAAAGACGTATCGACGTTTTGACGGAACTGCTTGCACAGTCTCCCACGAAAATAGAAGCTCGCAGTCCAGGAGTGTCGCCCACCCGAAGTCCTGGCCCTCGTCTGTCTCGGCCGAAGTCAATGCTCACGTCTGTACCATTACGCTCGGATGTTGTCTACCCAATGGTCGAACCGAGCTTGATTGATCCAGAAGCTGGAGTTGAGAAACACCCAGAGCCAGAGGTCCCTGACCTAATTCCTGATGACTCCACTATTGCTTCCTCAGTGGCATGTAAATCTCAGCGTTCGTCTACAATATCTCATCCATCAACGATCTCATCGCGATGGAGTGTTCCTCTTCCTTTCTCACCTGAGTTGCAAGGTAAAACTCCCGTACGGGCGCGAAATATGCGGCGGTTCCCATCCGGGACTTGCACTCTCAAACCTCTAATATTACCTACTACTACTACTCCAACACCCACGTCACCACAACGACCGTCGCTTACCGGCGAACATTTCTCTTCGATCTACAGTCCCGGTTACGAACAAGGCGCGGACGAGGCGACACGATTTGCGCAAGAAGAAACACTGGCTGCTTTAGAAGGTCGTACAAGCCATTACCAAGCATATGAAGATGAAGTGTCGGAGCCAGAAGATGACAATATGTCTGAGTCTCCATTATCGAGACGGTCTGGTCCTAACGGTATGCACTTTGCGTCAACACTAGATTCTGAACTCGAGGAAGCAGAACGAAACGATGAATTTATGAGGCCCCATTCAAGACTATCAAGTCAAGTTTATTCCCGTCTCAACACGCCTGTGGGGTCAACTCGTCTGAATATCTACGGTAGCTACAACACACCCAAGGCGTATAGGGTACCTTTGTCGGTACGCAAGGGCAGCGATGCCGATTTGGAAGCCGGCATATCCCGAGATTCGAAAATGTCATTTGCTCAAAGGTTGATTGTAGGGATATGGAGGAAGAGCATCAAGCAACTCGGGCGATTGTCTTGGTGGGTTTTGGGCATTCTATTTGGGCCTGAACAGCGGAATGAGTGGGCAAAGAGTTCATCCTCGTTACGTATGCGCATGAAACCAGAATCTCAACATCGACGTTCTCAACCTGTCTGTCATGCATGTGGCCAGTGTCAACAAACCAACAAGCGAGAGGACAGTAGCACTTCGAACAACGACAACCTCGACGGCATCAACCGTACGATACTCATGTGGACAAAGCTCTCTGTTGCAATGATGGTAGCTTTCGGACGCGCGATTCGCTACGGGCCTGAAACAGTGCTGTTGGATACTCGGAACGACGACTCAAAAAACGATTCTCGGCCATCGTCGTCAATCCGGTATAAACCTACCAGAGATAAGTCAATCGATCGGACGAGTTCATTCAATCAGCGCAACCAAGATGTCGATGACGAACATAATATATCAGAAGAACATACAACCTGGCCCACGAGGCTCTTGACAGCTGAAGACTTTTTCATCAGCTGATTCATCCATCCACTACTGGAGAAAGAGTCACTTTTAACGACTAACGATGTACAAACAGCAAAGCGACCCTGACAAAGGGGTTGATACTTGAATATTCCCTATTTTTAGGCGAGCACTATATACACACCCCTCGATACGCAGGGGCTCATTCTTGTAATTATTATCCCTACAGGAGCCGTCAATGTAAATACATAATCAAAGATACTACAAATATTCAATGATAATAGTTTATGCCAGAACTCAACCTGATCAGGCAGTTCGGAGGATTACCGGATTGAGTATCTCTTACCTCTTCCAGAAATAGTGTCGTTGGTTACACGAAGTTATCGATAACAAAGCAAGGTAATCGATAAGAAAATAGTAGTCATTAGAGTACACAGACATTAGAGCTTAGCTGTAAAATATAAACATACACATGGACAATGTATAAGAAGAATTTAATTCTCATGACTCCATTCGCTTCAACGACTATACCACCCCGCACAAACGCAACTCGCCTGAAATGTACATAACTGTTATGTAGATATGGTGATGGAATAAATTTGCTTGCTCCGATGAAAGAATTGGCATGCGATGCAGACGAATGGAATCAGGAGACGAGAATCCCATCAAACGATGAATAGACTCAAAGAATGTACAAGAAGGACAACAAGGAAAACTCATTTAGAAGGCCAAAAGAGCGGCAAGACCGGCAATAGCACCAACGGCACCGAAGCTGACCATGTTGCGGTCAGCGGCACCAGTGTACTTGGGAGCAGCGGGGACGGTGCTGGGCACAGAGGTGGGCACGCTAGGGGTACCAGTGCTGGTGACCCAGGGGATGGAGACGGTGCCAGTGCCGAGGGGAAGCTTGGTGCTCTCGGGGCAAATGACGGTGGTGCTGACGGAGTAGTCGACAACGGTGCTCCAGGCGGCGGCGGTGGTGGTGGGCTTGATGACGGCGCTGCTGCTGGGGAGGATGACGACGGTGGTGGTGGAGGTAGCGGTGGAAGAAGAGGCAGTGGAGGAAGAAGCAGCGGCAGAAGAGACAGAGACAGCGCCGGCAAGGACACCGAATTGAGTGGTGTATTGGTAGGCCTCGGTGGTCCAGTCGATGAGCATGATTCCGTATCCACCGGAGGATGTGGCGGAGGGAGTGAGGTCGGTGGGTGTCCAGGTGAATTCACCGCTGTTGGCAACAGAGTCGGCAATGGTCAAGATGGGCTCGCAGTTGGTGGAGGGGCCCTGGCAGAGAACCAAGGCGATGGGGCCGGGGGTGGTAGGGTCCCAGGTGATGGAGTAGGCCTCGCCCAAAGTCACGGGGCTGCCGGCATTGGGGGTGTAGAGCGAGTTACCGCTGGGAGCGGCGCCGCCGGCAGTTGGGTTGAAGGGAGTAGGGTAGCTGTAGGCGGAGACAGAGGCGACGAGGCCAGCAGCAATAGCGAGGAACTTCATTTTTGATGTTTTGGTTGTGTTGTTGATCGTTAGACGAGTTGTGGTTGAGAGTGTTTATGTAGTGAACTGAAAGTTCAGCTGGCAAAAATAGATGGTGGTGTTTGTAAAGAACGACACGAGTCAAAGGACTCTATTTCCAAAGAGAGACTGGAGTGAGGCTGGAGAGGCAGTGTTTGCGTAGCGAGAGAAAGAAAAAAGAGGAAGGAGAGGAAAGGTAAGGGAAGCGACGATGAAATACTTGGATGACCTTAGGGGAGGCTGCGGCTCTTGCCTGAATTCCCCCCTCCTGCTGTCTCCCTGCAATTGTGAGCGATACCTCCCAGGACCTTGTAATACAACAAGGTCAATACGGCCAAATTGCGTGCGTTCTGGCTGCTGATTGGGTGCGACAGCAAAATAGCTTGCAGCGCACGTGAGGCCCACCGTCTAGCGTAGGTGTGCAGGGGCGCAGTCGCCAATCAGAATGGGCCGACACTGCCAGCTGAGTTAAGGTTTAGTCCTGATCAGGATTAGCCGATGTTACTGTCCACTGTCGCATAGTTTGGTACTCAGGCACAGGTACCTGGCGGCACTTGGCTCTCCGCTGAGTCCCATTGTAGCGTATTGCCCGCCGTATTCGGGTGTATTCTCTGTGGTTTTGATGGCCTCGTGCCTGGCTAGACCCGATTGGGAACTTCTGCGCTCCACTCGGGCCGTTTTCTAATTTCCGATTGGCCCGTGCCTGTGTTCCCCTTTCTTTTTCTCGCTGTCTCGCTGCATTATCGCACGTCACGTTGTGTACTTCCTACTTCGAAGTGCATAGTAGGAGTAGAAGTGTACTGCATACGTGTGCTTTGCTGCTTTGCTCTGTAATATGGTACAGCCCGACAAATCCGAAAAGAAAGCAACAAGTGCTGCCGACAAGGCCAAGGATCAGCAGGCACCATTCCCAAGAGTGGCGTGTCTTACAATTGCATCATCGATTGGCCTGACCAGACTCTTAATACGAGCTAATCTGCGTAATTTCGCGATTCAATGACCCAAGAAATTAACGCGCATTAGCCCGTGAGCCAACGAAGCCACTAGCAGTCATTCTCGCGGTCTCCGCCCGGTACGAGTCTGGTCCTCATTCTTCCGCCCTCATACTCATGCCTTTCGCATTCTCACAACAATAATCTAGAACTGAAGCGTAGACTCCGAAATTCCAGGGCATGACAAATACACTAGGATGAGCCTAGTATGGCTGAACAGCGGTGACACTGAGACAGCCCAGACGAGGCGCAACGGGCTGGAAATGAGAATCAGCCACCCGGGCTAGACTCGTATTACTCTCAATCAATTCGCTGGCCTCCATTTGACGGCTGAAAGTCCGAGTGTTGCTTGGGCGAAAGTTGCTAATTATACTTAGATTGAATGGAGAACAGCAATTTATTTCTTGTGTCTGTCTTTGATTGGGCAGCGTTGCTGACTCCTGAGTCAGGGAGGAGGAAATCTCGACCCGTAGAAAGAGCGCGAGACTTGGATCTCACGAGATGATAGACAAAGAGAACAATTCGTCGCGTAGGACAAGTAAATTCTGAGAATCTCTTCAGAAGTCGTACCTCGTCGTACTCTGCAAGTAAGCAGATGTATGGCCAACGTTTCGCTCATTTTTGGCCCTGCAACGTCGGCCCGTGCAACGGTAACGGTGCGGTTTAGTCGGTCTATTACTCTATTGAAGGAGATCGTCGTTCAAACTCAGCAATTCGCCAATCACGACTGTCAATTGTTGTGACCCCCCTGAAGATCTGTTGTTGTGCATGTCAATCACTTAGATTTAAGAGAATGAGCAGTTCGACATTGTCTACGAAAATTGCAGGTGATGACATGCGCGACAATAGCGCCCAGCGTCGCCCGCTTTACTCGCGGGCGGCCTTCCCGGTCGCTGTTGATAGGGTTTTGTTCCCGTTGCCCTACATCCGTCGCTTTCCATGGCGATTGCAGACATGCAAATTAGCTACGTACTTGATGTTTCAAGCTAAGTACGCAAAGATCATTAGCAAGATTGTTGCCATAATCTAGAATGTATTTTAAAGAATGATATTGGGAACTGATAACAGGGGAATCGCAGGTCACATATCACACCAAGCACAATAGAAAATGGCAATCGAGGCCGAAAAATCACAAGCTCGAATACAAAAAGTATTAGTTTTACTGCAAAGAAGAATGAGCGAGCCATAAAATGCAGGCTTGCTCATCAAACTATAGCAGCTTGTTAACTTGACAGAAATGGAGTCTCAGCTGATGGAGGTCGCACTTCGACAACCTCGCCTTGTGAACTTCATCTGAAGACGCACCAAAAATATCCTTGAAAGCATTACCTGGCTGGTAAACAGCAAAGGCAAATACGGAAGTAGTAATCATTCTATAAAGATTGGCATCATCAGCAAATACTCTCAACCGGTTTAGGATTGAAAGAAACAAATCGTACCCAGACTCCAGACTGATGAACGGGACCTCCTCCCTGCAAGTGATTATTTCATCCACTAGTGAAATCGACGACACGATGAACACTTCCTACAAAGATGAGTAAAAAAAGTCACAATTGCCACAAGCAAAATTCCCCGAAACCGGCGACTGTTGCGGATATTACTGAATTCAACCTTCTTCCAATGAGGAAAAGTGCACGCGCCATGCAAACTCAAGACACAATGCAGCGAGACTATAGAGATAATCTGAACTATTGGACCGGCGAGCATAATGTTGTTTCCTATCGATAGCGTTGATTGTTTGCTGCTCGGCCGCCGCCCTGGAGGGATAAGGAGATCATGTCACAGGCGATGAAGACCGTCGCGGGTGAACCATGCTAAGCGGATGCGAAATATTTTCCCGCCGTATATGATGACACCGTCGATGTGATGTCAGTTGGAAATTATGTCGTCAATGCGGCCATTAGAAACATAGAAACATACATCCTAGCATGACACCAGTAGTATCAGTCGAGTAGAATTGTCAGGCACACAATTTGCACCAGGAAATTTGATATCAAGCTAGCAAACTTTGCATTAAGGTTCCGAGGTTCATTGAGCAGACTTGTGTGTTCAGATTGTAAGGGCCACTATGAAGTAATATCCGACCGATGTAGCCCAAATCTCTGCAGATGATCCAAGAACATAAGCGGCCAAAGAGCTCCACGTTCTCAGCCACGAACCCAGGAAGATTGACTAGGCGTGGCTTTTATATCTGATCGAAGCCAGGTAACCCATCTTAAAATTTCAGCTCCTTTTACGAATATGCTTCGACGATCTGCGTTGTCAAATCTGGGGTTGAAAACTGAAAAGCTCATCAGGATCAAAAGCCAAGGTCTGTAAGCTAGTACTCATACCTTCATCACCTCCCGACAGTTTAAGATTCGTCATGGAACTGGCTCTATCAGGATTATTCTTAGGGCTTGGCTACATTCCGTGCTAGGGCTGGGCATTAGATTCTCGGCCGTAGGTTACATGGTCCACCACCCTGCGAAGTACTAATGGAGTGCAAGCAACCTACGCACTGTTGAGTGAGTTTAGATTCCACATGGAACTCGTTTCGGTGATTGTGAACCAGCCATTCATGAAGGGGTCAGACGGGTGGGCTAGATATGTTCGATTTTGTATGAACTGATCATGGGCCTGCGGATTTCCAGAATCTTTCTTGTTATGCATGTATTACTTTCAATACAAGCCTAAGATCTCGGGTTCATGTCTTTATTGGACAGTTCCTGCAACCGTTGGTCCTGTATATCAAATTAATCACATACAAATTCACGTCCGCGTCGGAAAGTTCTCGCACCGACCCAAAGGCAGAACTTACATCGTGCAATGTTATGATTAAAATAGCTCAATATCGCATGGTTATTGATGAGTGTATTTTTCGATTTAAGAGCTATTAGATTTACGTGAGCAAGCTCTGAGATATATGTCCGCGCTTGTCTAGAGCTCTGTAAAGCAATGGGTCTGAATCGGCCCACACCGAAGGAACCGTACGTAAGTGGCCCGCATACCCGAGTGGCCCCACTAACCCGTAAGAAGAGCGATGCCCTAACCACATCCGAGACGTTGGGTCTACTACGTACGCTTGAGTCCGATGTCAACTCCAGTCTCAAGACATCTCAACAAGTGACATTGTCAGGACATAGATCTGATCATGGAAGATATTATTTGATTGAATTAATATGCCAAGTTATCGGACCGCGCAGAGCTTATAGCTGTTTAGTAATGAGGCGTCCATAAAATGCTAATGTTCGGATCGCATCCTCATGGAACTATAGACAGTCTCCAATGTAGTGTATGATAGGTCCGCTTACTCCCGCCCGCCCGGAAAGAAATCCTCTCCCTGCTCTCTTTGTACTCCCTATCCACTTGAGTAACCTGGACCCGTGCCTCAGGCTTTCGGCAAGAGCAGACTCGCAACACAGTTTCCCACTCATGTTTCACATGCCGTATTTTCACGTGCCCTCATGCGGCTGCGCCTGCTCTTCTATTAAAAAAGTTGATGTTATACGATCGGGGCGTTTGGCCGGAATGGGCCTTCTTTATCAGTGCAGCCATGAGTACGGATCAGCTCAATTGGATTGAACAACTCGCGGAATCGTTCTATCAGACCATCATTCATATCGAATGTCATCACGTAGTAGGGTTGTTTGTAGGGTATCTTTTTGCCATCGACAAGATATATGGCATCCAGGGCAGTCTCCACCCAGAACTTGTTGGGGTCTTGCGTCTCGTAAACTTTGGGGTTCAGCCACGATCCGGAGAAGTTCGCTGCATTATAACTGAAGTTTTCCTCCAGAGCCTGACGGCCCTTGAAGACAATTGGAGACGTGTTGTCTGGAGACAATGGGCTGGCGTGTGTCGCAAATGTGAGCTCTTTGATACCATCGGCGATGAAGCATTCAGCGCGGCTGAGGCCGCTCGTGCTTAGGTATTTTTCAACAGTAGCGCGGTTTTTCTGGCGAAGGAGCGCCTGTTGTTCTGTATCTTGCCAGGTGGACATAGTTGCTGAATGGTGGACAATAAAAGTGTACAATAACTAAAGAGATGGATGTCTGCTGTGAGGCCAGCCTTTGGAGGTGTGCTGTCGTTTAAGAACTGTTATCAACTACCAACATATGAATTTGCACCGGGCCGGGGGGGGAGCAATATCTTACTATATACTTTATTGGCCCTTCGTGATATTTGATAAAGCCCCTACGGCCTCATAGCGTCTTCTACCATTCTAATCTTTTGGAGTGGCTGTCCTGCTTTGACTTTGACCCCGCTCTTATCTAGAAGTCCTCTCCATACGGCTGTCTATGTCGGTAGTTTTTTAATATCAGAGGTGTAAGGGACAGCATCCGGTCGATAATCAAGTGAGTAACCGGCCCGGAAGGATATTTGATGTATTTGATGTTGGTGCTTATATAACCCATCGATTGCGTCTCAAGATAGCTGTATTATTGACAGCAGAACAACAAAGCTCGACCACAATAATGGCTCAACCCGACCTCGAAAATACGGTGAAGTACGATGTGATCCACGACGACCTTCTCGTGCAGAATAACGGCGAAATAAGCTTGATCCCTGTACCTGCGGCTGACCCAAGCGACCCCCTGAATTGGCCTCGATGGAGACGCTGGTCAATCCTGACCCTCCTCTCACTGTGGCTTGCAGCTTGCCTACTCACACAATCCTACTTGTCGAATATCACACCCAGCCTGGCAGCCCAGTGGTCCCATGAACCTTCTAGCAAGGTAAACTTGTTAATTACAATCATCACTCCCATCTGCGCTCCGTCGAGTCTCCTTTTTGTAGCGCTTTTCAACAGTTTCGGTCGCCGCTTACCATTGCTTCTGGCCAACCTGATTCTCCTCACCTCGCTCATTTGGGGAGCTTGCACTACTTCTTACAAGTCGTTCCTGGGCGCCCGGATTCTGCAAGCCATCGGAACCTCTCCGTCGGATGCAATTATTTACATGTTAATCCAAGATATAAGCTTTATCCACGAACGTGGAGTAATGATGGGCGTGGTGTTGAATTGCGGCTACGCGTTGTTTTATATTCTGTGTATTAGCCTGCCATACATGACAACCACACCCGCCTACTTTGGGCCACACTACGTCTTCATAGGCTTTATTTCCCTCTGCATCCTAGGCTTCTTTTTTCTCATGCCCGAAACCCGGTACGACCGCGTCGCCAACCCCCCGGCCGCCATGCACATGACACGCGAGCAGCATCGAGATCTTCAACATGCGCTCAAGTCTAGTCCTTATCCGCTCTCAGTCCAGTTATGCCTGTGGTCTGGTCGCACCCCAGGTAGTGAAGGCCATATCATCGATATCTTTTCCCGCATGGCCCACCTAGCAGCGGATTGGCGAATCTTGTGGTGTGGATTATTGAACACTGTCATCACGGGGTAAGGCCGTTCCAGAATGCTTGTACTTCACGTGCAATATAAAACAATAACCAGAAAGAATAACTGACATACGAGGCCAGAGGAATGGTTGCCTACATCACTTACTTCGCCGAAATTCTTGTCAGTCCCCCTTGGAACTGGCCTGGTTCCAGCATTGGCCTCATAAACCTTACTGGCATATTTCTCGCTGCTTGTACGTGTTAGACACTGCTGTTGAGATTAAATGCTCCCTGAAATAGTGGCTGACACAAATGAACATAAAATTAGGGAATTGGATTTTCCTAGGCTATGGCAGCGACAAGCTGCTTGTCTATATGGCCAGACGAAATGGCGGAAAGACTAAGGCGCAGCACCGACTCATTATGCTCGTCTTCCCAGTGTGCTTCGGCACAGCTGGTTTGATTGGCTTTGGAGGTTTGACCGAGCATTACTTCGACCCCAACCAGCATCATCAACCTCATTGGTTTTCCCTCGTGGTTATCCACTGCCTGATTCTTATGGCCTACGCAGGCACCCTTGAGGTAACCTTCACGTACATGATCTCCCAAGCTAGTACCGCGGATGCGCTGGCGGCTATGACACTAGTAGCAATCATCCGTGGTGATGCGAGCTTTGGCATGTCATATGGGGTGACTGGATTCGTTGCAAAATGCGGATATTTGGTGTCCTTTGGCGTCTACGGTGCCTTGGTGGGAGTATTGGGTTTGATGGGGGTTGGGGTGTATTTTGGGAGGCCTAGGAAGTGATTCTGTACATCTCAGTACGTTGTATGACGAGGAGTATTGACATTGAGGATGTATCAAGAGGACGAATTTGGACCGTAATCGTGAACGTTGATCTACACATGTAACTTCATTCCCTGAAGCTGCCGGGCTACCACCACGTTTTGTTACTTTGTCTCTCGGTCTGCATGTATCAAAGCTCCTGTTGCACTTTTCATTATGAAGAAGCCAATGAACTCTACAAAGGATTGAATGTAATCATTGAACTCATGTAGCAAAGGCCTGGCAAATTGATATTCTAATTCATAGGCCGCTCTGATTAGAATTTGATCAGTCAATAATGGTATTCAGAGTAAGAACTGCCATGCTGAAACTACTTTATCTTTGATTATTTTGATTAGTTTAGTCGTATGACTTCTCAGTGGTAGTACCGTTCGATACGTATCCGCTCCCAGAACTCCTTTTGTCAACTAAGGAAATGTCTTTCCCCCTACTTGTTATACTATGAAAGTATTTTTTCCCCGAAAATCTTGTAGTAAGACGAAATATCTAGCCCTAGGTATATGGGGCTGCTAGGGCTATGTTCCACGGCCGAAGCGGATTCAGCATCTGATTGGCTGTGTCGAGGAAAATACTCGACTACGTTTTCAGTTCAACATCTGCTTAACTATATTGATATCCTGATTGATAAATTAGTAAATATTGGCCTAATATGAGCTGTTATTACCCGTGATATGCATAGATGACCCTATTATTTCGTACGGCTAATCTAGAAAACCCCCTACTTCGTTCATGCCTGAACTTCAAACCAAGGAGTGCAAAATGTCCCGTTAATACGCTACAAAAAAATCATGAAGAAAAATTCATACCTCATCAAGCCCCGAAGCGACGCTCTTCTTTAAAACTCTACTGCCTCCAAGAATGCTGCATCTCAGCTCGGCAGAGCATGATCGCCACAATCTAAATCAAAGAGATTAGTATAGGACTTGTAATTCACATATCAGAACTCAGTGCTAACAAGGGCAAGGTCTACTCCACCGGCAACCCGAGCTCTCCAAACACTCCTATCCTGGGTAAAATTGAGGCGACTATGATTTGCTTCCGTCATCTGAATCTCAGCGACAGTTGCACCTCTGGCCTTGACCTGTACCGTCATACCGACTTGGTCCTTTGGCCGCACATGAACGAGTGTTTCCTTGCCACCATCGGCTTGATTGAGAACCGTCACATCAAGAGCTTTGAATTGTGTGAATGTAGAGGCATGTCGCAAAGAGCAGAGATCGAGACCACTAGGATCTTCCACGCCCCATTTGCGATTCACGCCGTTTTTGAAGAATTTCCGGAGATCGAAAAGAGGAGTGCCCGTAGCATCCTTGACTGTGCGGCGCCAGCTTGCTGAGGCTAGGCCCTTGCTTTCGACAGTGAAAAGTACTTGGTTTGACTGATCTCGGACTTCGACATCATTGAAAAGTCGGTCGTGGCATTGCATAATAATAGTAGTTTCCCCGTCTTGGATGAAACCATCCGCTATCGCTATGGGGAATGACTGTGACTCGAGGATTGTTTCCATTGTTTCTGAAGTATGTTTTCACAAGTCTCCTTGTGATAATTCCCGAAGGTCGGCAAATATACGAAAGGACCGGCTATTATCAATAAGCAATAATGTACAGAGGGGCTACAAGTCTTTTATGGAACAAGATAGAAACTTGTGATACTTTGAGGATGAAAAGGACACTCGATGGCAGCAGTAGCAGTATGAAGTAAACTAATATATAGCCATGCTACGTCAGTGCATCCTTTGCCCTAGTGACATACTAATCACAACCGTTCGGCGCTTAAGTGAATCCGGGCAGTGCCACCTTTGTGGTCTTCGTTGATGCAGCTGTGTTGGCATTCTAGCCTACCCATTGGTTGTAGTCCACCCCATATAGATTAATTGAGAGGACAGCCTCATTGTAAGCTCCAGAGATAGTTAAGATTTTCGTCCAATGCTGCTTAAAATATCATTTTGTATGGAAGATCTTTACAGAGACCCTCCGGCCCCCACCTCGGTGGATGAGGCTGCTTTTCTGTGCTGGTCAGTCTCGTTCGACCCGGTGGATGGCCAGATTAAGTTCGAGATATCGTGTCAAGAATGAGTTTGCGGAGATTCTAGGCGAGATTTTGGCATAGATTGGCAGGCCGTATACCGACTATGGTGAAGTACTTACACGAAGTCCTAGATTGAAGCCTGATTCTTTCAAGTTCAAGACTACTGTGGCTTGTGGCGTGTGTTTTTGCTTTCTAGCGTGACCCACTCGGTCGTGAATTGGCGATTTGGCATCGGGAATGGTACTTCTATATTTGGTCGTTCTTATTGAATTTTCTAGGATGCCCATCAGAGGTTGTCTGTCTTACAACCATCCCCAGCTTTGCAATATTCATAGGATAGTCTTAGGAGCTGAAGATCATCGAGGAGGGCTGGTTTGGAAATTTTGTTGGTTATTCATGGGTGATCCGATCTCCTTTTGGACTACTCCTGAATGGAAATCTCCAAACTTTATGAACAGGCTCTTGAGGCGAGGAACTGGTAATAAATAATTCTATTCTCGGGTCATAATTTTCAATTAAAGCTATCATTGCTATCGTCTTGTATTCATATAGGCCCTGAGCGATGGGATGTTGACATTATGTTAATGCTGCGTGCCTGATCCTCGACTTTGAATTATTTATCGAATGATGCCTACATCCCACGCTACCCATATTCTCTAGAATATCGAAGTTTTCAGAGAAGAAAGAACATCTAAAGTAAGCAAGTGAAATCTATTCCACCATACTTCTGGAGAAGTAACAACCAACACTAAGGTTCTGGGCTAAATCTCAACCACTGAGCAAAAATATCATCCGTCTCTTGAACATCAGTATTCGCCTGGGATTGTATCACTTCAGCTGGCAACCGATCATTTAACTCTGTGGTAAGGTCGAGGTCTTCCTCCTGGCGTTGATCACCACCAAAGAGAGCCCTATATTCAAGAGCTCCAATTGGCACACGCATTCCGTCACTTTCTTCATACACAGTTGTCAAATGCCGATGTTTTACCAGTCCTGTATAAAATCCTGGACGATCAGGGCGGATTTGAACATCGATACCATAAACCCCTTTTTGTGGAATAAACAGCGCCACGCGGTACCGTGCATTTGCCGTCACGCGCTCGCAACCCAAAAGAAATGCTTTATCGTAGTCTGGGTAGACTCTCGCGTAGAACCTGACCTCTGCTCTGAAGATGTCTGAACTCGACACTTGAAACTCGACAGCGAATAAGTGGTTGCAAATAGCGACTTCGGGAGGGACCAGACGGTTTGTGATATCATATGGATCTGTTGCCCATTCGAATCGATAAAGTCTTGGCTCTGGAGAAGGGCTGACAATTGATTCAGGGCTCAGTGGCTCGAATTTCTGATCTTTTTCGTAGAGTTGAGAAAGCTCTGCTGACATGGGTGTGGTGAATCGCGCGGCATTTTTCGGGTTCATTATTTCAGAACGCGATTGATCGATCGAGTTACTTAATTTTGAGAGATATGAATTCGCAATCAAGAAGCCTGAATTTCCGACGTGCGTGATGGCAAAAATGACTTGAGAGAAGGATAAGCATTTGCTGCAAACTAGCCAAAATCTGCCAGGAAGCAGAAGGTTGGAGCTGAAAGAAGAACCATGATAAGTTTCACTTTGACAGCTAGGGGAGAGAGAATTCTCGGCGACTGGTGACTATTGTTTGTCATTCATCACTGCGAAAGTCTGTCAGTTTCTGGCTTACGCCTTCACTTGCCAACTGATACAACAAAGAAGCCCTTTTGTCAGCCGAAAAAAAAAATACAATATTTTTCCTATTTTCCCTAATCACTAGATGCTACAGAAGAGTCATCTGAATCATTCACAATCTTCTTGCCATGCAAATACCCTTCTTGTTCAATCTTTACCTTGACACAATCATCTGCATACTCCTGACCATCTCTCACATACCACTTTGCGAACAAGTCGTTCTGAATCCATATGACTTTCCCTAAAGCCTTGACCAATGCTATCTTGCGATGTAATTGCATCCGAGGATGTGACAGTATGGCCTCTGTGAAGGTGTCTTGAATGAAAGAGAGACAGGCGCCAATATGAATATATTCGATATGAAGTGAATGTTCTCGCCCTTGACCTACATGCATCATACTGCGAGAACAGTTGTCAGATGGTTTCTTCCTTCAAATTAAGTAGCATTGATAAGCTCACTTACCCAACTTTATCCAGATATTCCCAAAACTCCATCTTACTGGGATCAGAACACAGTTTGACAAGGTAACCCCGTAAGAACATCTTTCGATGCCTGATTTGTGGACTATCCTCGCTGGGGAACTCGTCCAGAGGACCCTCAAAACTCGTACTCCGCGTTTGGAATGCCCTTGCAGTAATGTCATATTGAAGGAGCTTGCGATAAACGATGTTCACAACAGCTGGTATTAATGCCTTGATATATTTGGAGCCGCTGATGAGGGCTTCGATATCATCTAAGGTATAAGGTCAGCTTGAGTATGTCAGGAAAGGGCATGTTCAAAATCGAGATTGATTTTTGAAGCTTACTGGAGCTAAAATCGAGAAAGGTGTGCAGGTAATGTATACGGTCTTCAAGATTTGTATACAAGTCCTTCCGGTCAATATGCTGAATAGCGCGTGGCCACGAGTGCATTGGACATGATGCCGCTTTTGTCCCATTTGTCGAAGTCGTCGGCTCTACGACCATTGGTACCTCCACTGGACAGCTATTTTCGGGGCCAGGCATGTCGACTTTCGCTTCTGGCTTTAGGGAGCTGTTGTTTACAATTTGAGATGCGGAGGAAATTACCAGACTGTCTTGAGGCTGACCAATGTGGTACAATTTGCGCGACCGTGATTGAAATAATGATAGTCGATATTATTTACGAATAACGAAGATAAATCGATGCATTTGGCAAGGATTTATACGATATTAAGAACATGACCAACACCCCCAGGCATCAAGATCATACGGTCGCGACGTGAGGCCACAGCCTACCGCAAAACAGCCTAGAGGAAGAAGTAACTTCCCAAGTACATGGTCTATGAGTAACGACTACGGGCTATCCGAGAAGTTTTGAGAGAATTTGTTTATCATTGTATATGTTTTTCCGAGGGTGGTGTGATGTTTCGGGATCTCGGCGATAATACGGCCACAGCCCTAATACTACCCAGCCCGTTAAACCCACAGGATCGAGCTATGTATCTATGAGACTGGAAGATCGACCAGTAAAGCCCCGCTCATATGTTGTTGGTAATCTCGTAATAACACCCTTAAGACTTAAGACTCCTTGACTAGCGACTTGCTCAGGCAGCCATCCCCAGTACTAAAAACTACCACTGACGTAGGGCCACAATAATCCTCGTTTCGATTGGAAAGTCGACTCGCTAACATCACTGAGCTTGAGTACTTCTCTGATTGTTTTCCTAGAATAAGAGACGCTAATACTCGGCGATCTCCGCTCGGTTCCGTCGATGAAGTCATGTGAATAATGATCTTAAATAGATATTGATTAGTTTCAGAAATGCTACTGAGCCCGTAAAACTAGGGTAGTTTGGACCTCGAAATGATCCTATGGGTAGAATTTCGGGTTTAACTAAGCACAGATGAATTACGAATTGTGTTGAAAGTGATTAAGAATGCGCTCTTAAAGATCTCATCTCCCAGAATTGATGAGATGCATATTTCAGTATGGAAGATACGAAATATGTGTTGGCACCCCCCCCAATACCTATCCGATAGCATCCGAAGAGCTCACTGCCTCCCTAATACGGTAAAGATTTGGAGAATGGAGAAGCTCAAAGAGGCTCTGATATAGCTTACAATTTATATAGACTCAGATATGACGCAGTATATATGCTTGATTGTCAACTGAATGGTAGTCGTGCGGTGTTTCGGATACGGGGAGGAAGCCAACACATATCTTATCCCACTGTGATGTCTAGACGGGCCTCCTACGTCGTGATCGCGTACCGGTCGAGATATCTAATATGATTAAAGAAGCATCAATTATAAAGCATTCTAACTATGCTAACCTGTCAATCGAAGCTAAGAAAATATCAGGTTGACTAGTGAAGGTCTCATCAAAACCGTGTTCTCCCACCTCAAAACGACACAAGACACGACAGACATAAAATACACAATCAATAACCCGACTTAGGTTATACTTGGAGTATTCGAGATCATATAACAAGAAGTTTGGTTGTTCAATCGACATGTTATAAGATACAAAAAAAATATGAAAAGAAAAGATAATAAAGAATGGTGTTGTACACTTTCCGAATCGAGTTCGGATCTCTGCCGAGTAAGCCCAGCCTGGACACCCACAGAGGCAATTCATCAGTCGAAGTACCTGTAGGCCTCGATCGGGATTTCGCAGCCAGCAGGCTCCCGTTTGTTTACATATTCATCGACCCAGGGCCCTTCACCTTCAAGTTTCCAGAAATCTGGAAGCCCCGGAGGTCCACAGTAGTAGTTGATTGTTCGGTCGGCTTCACCCCAACACTGCTCGACTCCATGTGATACCACGTTAATGCCCCTTGCCTGTACACTACCAATTTGACCTGCGTTAGGTGCGTAGACAATACCCGTCCCGCGGTCAATGGTAGAAGACTCCCCACAGGCGCATACTAGCTCTTCCTTCACGTTTACTGTAAACGCTGTGACCGCTTGATAAAACAGAACACAGATAGACCCTTTTTCAGCAGCAACGCCATCACACGTGAATGTGTTGCTAACTGAGTAGGTCTCTTCTTCTGTCACGTCGATTCCAAAGGACTCGAACTCAGCGTCCAAGCCTAGGGACAAACTCCAGCCCAGAGTGAGTGAGTAGCCTGTTCCCGTAGATGTCTCGGGAGTATCGCATTCAACAGTAGTTCCGCCCTTCTGGGTGATAACAAAGTTCTGATGAGGATTTCCATTTCCTACTAGAGTATAGGAGTAGGTTGGAGTACATCCACCACACACCATATCTATGGTGTTTTTATTGTGGACTATGGTGCCGTCAGACCTGACTTTTATTTCCTTCATGTTTATGAAATCCTCTGCGGTGACATTGAGTGTAGTAGGGTATGCGAATCCTAGCACAGCTAGAGCTAACAAGAGACACAAGAGTGACGAGACGTTGACCGAGGACCCCATGATGTGCAAGATCAAGGTACGTATAAGACAAAAGAACAAAACTATGTGACTCTGGGTGATGGTTCTTTTGTTGCGACTGGGGCAGCTGTAAACATGAAGATGATGGTCATGAAAGAGAACAAACAGGAGAGGTTTTATACTTGATATATGACCATCTTCCGGCGAAGCGATGACTTAGGGACATTCGGACGGCGCTGAACATGATTGCCAAGTCCATATTGATAGAGCTCGGTGACAAAACCTTTCACACTACGTTCAAACATGAAACCAACATATTGCACTGTCATCGGATATGCTGTCATCAAAAGCAGAGATCCGGGGTAAGTGATGATCATAAAGTCTCCGGATATGAGGCAGTAGTTCAGGGGCTAGTAAGTGAAGCCGGTTGAAGTCAAGAAATATCTAGGGAGGAAGAAAGATTCTTATTTAGGGGATGGAAGCTGCTACTACGCAGCTGGTGCACATTGAAAGATACATTATCCACAATGCTTATCGTAGCGCTTGCAGACTTTGTCTATCTAGTGGTACGCACTTTGTATGTTGTTATTATTATGAATGGGGTGCAAACAAGTTTCCACGATAGTGAATTTGGTAAACAAGCTTGATAAGAAAACAAACGAGATAGTGATTACATCAATCGTTTGTGGAAGGTTATTATGTGTAACTCATCAACCCCTGCCTCCTATGCTCCTGTGAGATTGAAGTTCTGATATAACTCGATCCAAGCACCGTACCCATGTCAAGCGAGTTTCAATTTCGAGCAGTATTCAATTTCCAGACTTCAGTCTATCAAAAAGTCAGTATAGATATCATGCTAGGTATCACCACTGTAGATGTACCAACGTTAGTAAAAATATCTCACTTTGCCTCAGGTCTCATGCTGACTCCGCATCGTGCGCTATCAGCCGTCTAAACATGGTGGCCAATGAAATCTCTCAAATTGCTGTCTGATCAAGCATTTTCATGTTGGGCACGAATACAAAGGGATAGTGTTCTCAGCTGTTATCTGTATCATAAGCAGGGTTTGATTCAAGGATGTCAATAGTTGGCTAATCAAATACCAAAACACGACAGGGTTGTCTGCAGGTGACCGCAGCAACAAAGGATTATGGCACAGGCGCTGAAAGCCGTTTCAGGGCTGTGGGCTTTAATTTAAATTTAGTCGCCGAGACTGCTAATTTGGTATTTCTGCTTTATTTGTTAGAATTATAAACATCGAAGAGTTTCCAGTCAAGGAAAACCCTTCATTAATGAGAGCCCTCAACGTCAACAAGAAAGCATAAGAAATTTTCTCTTTCTTTGTCCTTATTGTTTCCAGTCTATGGGTTTGAAATCCGATTATTTCCGATTATTACCCAGATATCAGACTGAAGTGCCAAAACTAGCGATATTGAAAATGGCCGAACAACCTTCAACCGAAAGCTACATCAGAAAGAGCACACCAAAGCAATCCTCAACTCGAAGCCCAATGCTAAACGCATACCTTATTTTTGCATCTCTCTGTGCAATAAGTGCGCTCGTTGTTTCCGCGATCTCATTGCATCGAGCGAACGAGGCATTGGCATTCAAATCGTCAACTTTCGCTACCGATCTCGAGCGCACGTTCAACAGCACTGCATATGCCATTGCAGACTCTGGCACGAACGATGTAGCTTGTTCCAACCTTACTGCCGAGACGGTGACCGGCCAGACATCAATCCCGGGACAATGCGTTACGGTCACAGACAGTTATAATCTGTGGGTGACAAGGCTTGCTGAGAATTGCACCCCATATGTTTACGCAGATGCGAATTGTACTGGAACCAGTAGACCTATTGAGGATGGTAATAATCAAATCCTTATACCGCAATGTGTTGTTGCAGCTGGCGCAGGGGCTTTGAAAGGCAACGGGGGCAATACTTATAACAGTTTCCAGATAGTGTGTGCTTGAGTGATTCTACTTCTATTTGTGTGCAAGACAGCCAATTTGTACTTGTGGGCTGGGCCGTTGGAAGGGTTGAACAAGTTCAGGCTACGTTTTATGTATGTATTCATTTCTTGATAGAGAATTGAAAGTGCTCGAGAAACCGTGCTCGCTCAATCAAAGTAGATCCATTGCAACAAAGGACAAACTATAAGTCATTGTTTCGATATTGTTCCTTTTCTACTATTCAAGATTTTGATTCGACGACGCTCACTAATCCCCTGTTAGCAGCCAAAGTTACTGGATTGTTGCTCTCATGTCTTTTAAATCAGACCGAGGAAGCGGAACTAGGAAGTCATGCACTTGGACGACATCACTTTCATCTGTCTCGGAGAGCTCAGATCGCGGCCCACCTGGTCGATAGAGTACGGCCAGAACCAAATATAACTCTGCGTAAGCCAGGCTAAAAGGACATAATTAACAACCATCTTTCATCCCTTCTAAAGCCAGGTCTGAAATGAAGACTTACTTTTCACCCAAACACTTCCGTAAGCCCCGGCAAAAGGCACGTAATTTCTATCGAAAAAGATTTGATTTAACATATCGCTCTGAAAAAAATTTCAAAGGCTTCTCATACACAGAATCATCTATATGCATGAGGTGAGCAGACATTCCCAATGGTACCTACAAATCATATCGGCACTCGATTTATCTCTCTGTCCTAAAAGCTTACTCCTTTGGGAATTGTCCATTGTTTGCACTGAATTGGGACATCTGGTGAGACAATCGGTAATCGGTGCATTTTCCCGAAGCTTAGTCTATACAGCAATGTAACTCTCAGAAACTATGACAGAATAAAAGGGTACTTGGGATGTACTTGAGGCTTTCTTTGATGACTGCAGTAAGATTCGGTAACTTTTTGAGCTCGACAAAAGAAGGGATTTACGTCCAATACCCGGCTTTGAAAGTATTTGACTTGATATTGAGTTATACCCTTGATCGATCAATGACACGTACGGAGACCATCAACGAATAAATGCCTCAGTTTTTATTGTAACCATATTTCTCCATAAACTCGGCTTTCAAGTCACGAAAGTCCTTAGCCCAGACAGGATAGAAAATGTCCTTGAACCAGCCTTTTCGATTACTGCTCAGACCGAGGTTCTTCAAAATGGTATCCGTATACCCGATGAGCTCAAAGGTCATAGCATTGCCCCGAAGTCCGTTACTGAGATACCGACGTCGACACCACGTTGTGAATAATGCTACGGTCTTTTCCTGCTCTTCTGTAGTTGGCAAATTCAGCTTGCCGTCCAAATAGGCGATCGCCCAGATTGATTGACATTCCACAACGGGGTAGTAATTTCCTACCCCGACCTGCCCGATAAAGACAATAGAGCGATCTTTACCTGCGTTGCCAGATTCGCACAAAGGAACAAGGTGTCGATACAGCCGGTACGGGGTTTTTGCGGCTGGCTTAAGAAAGACAGCAGGAGGGTATGCAAGCTGTGGAAAGGTAGCGAGAACTTTCGCGTCAGCCTCGGTTTCGAGAGTAGTCCAGTGTCTCTTCTCATCTGACGACTCCTCTTCTAATAAGTGCGGCAAGCCAAGGTGCCTACACTGTTCTTCGGAGAAAAATTGAAGTGATGGTTTCCAGCCTGTGCCGCAAAGTAGAGCATCGGTACATATCTGCTCGCCATCTTTTAGACGAAGTATATTTCCGTAAACGCAATCAATGTCACCGACATAAATACGGACATTTTCTGCAATAGTGTCATAGAAGTCCTGATGATTAAGAAGCCCACCCGTACAATTTTGCCAAAATATCCTGTTTGATTCAGAGACTTTCACAAATAAGGTACTACTCAAACAGAATTATCAGTACTTACGGCGAGTGTGGTGACAATTTGTCGAAGTCCTTCAGGCTTTTTCGTTGAAAATTAGCCTCTGTGCGAGCTTTTGAGTCGACAGAGTTCCAGAAACCAGCCATTAGTCTTGGGCCGTAACTAGTGGTATGAAGAAGGCTTGTCCACCAATTTCTCCCGTTCATGAAAGATTGCGTAAATGTCGCGGCTAGTCGAGTCATTCCTATCTCGAACGCATTTTTGTATGGCCCTGCTCCCTTAGGAGACAGGAAAAATCCGGGACCAGCCGTATCCGTAGCCTTCAGTATCCAAGACACGGGTTTTCCGGCTTTGACTGATTCATAGACCATATCTGCGGATGACTTTCCGCCCCCTAAAACGGTGATATTTTTAACTTCCGGTGAGGTCAAACAATTGGACGAACCAAAACCGTCCTGGAGTAGAATTTGACCAAGGAAATCATCTCTTCCCGGTAGCAAAGGCATATTAGGAATTGAAGTCAACCCGCTGGCAACAATCAACTTGGTGGTTTGGAATGTATGCTGTCGTGAAGTATCTCGTTCTTTGGAGACTACAGTCCATCCGCCATCGGTTTTTTGAACTGACTGTACCTCAGTTGAAAGTCTGACTCTATCGCGCAACGTCCTTCCTGAGTAGCTATGTGAGTCGACGTAGTTGTTGAGATATTTTGTTGTATGCTTGGCTTTGAAGAACTCGAGATAAATGTCTTCGTCTGGTGGTCGTGGCATCGGCTGGTCCGAGAACTCGGCTGTTCCCACCGTCCATTGAGTCCAAAAAGGATCGTAGCCACGTCCTATGGTTCCCAGAAAGTAAGTGTAATCATAGAAGCAAAGGACGAAAGACGATGCTTTCACTCAGGCGAATTCCAAGTTCCGCCTATACAATTGTCCCGGTCCAAAATAACCAGTTGGGAATCGTGATGGGTGTCTAGCCAAAATTTGGCCGCTGATATTCCCGAGATACCTGGAAGGTATTTCATTGAGCAATAAATTTCAAAACTGGGAGATGCTGGAAGCCTACCTGCTCCAATTACAAGAACGTTAACCTCACTCACATCACCCATTTTGGAGCCGATAGTGAGTGTTTGTTTAGAATCACCAAGAATTACCCATCAAATAATAAATTATGGAAGAAAAATATAGCCCCTGACGTGAATTGCAGATATCACTGGGGGAACACTAGGCGATGCTGAAGGAACAAAGAAAAGGCGATGGTGGAGAGGTGATTGGTTACAGCAACGCAACAGCCCTGGAGCAACAGCTTGTGAGGCGAAGCTGCTACAATACGGCAGTCGGGCAGTATTGTTCCGTGTTATTGTATGATTGTCTAGGTCTCCAAGAGATAAAAATTACGTTCATATCTTTAAGCGCACGCACATCTACAATCCCTGTTCAATCAGCTGATATTCATTGAATTTCCGGTATGGTCGGGGATCATGTTGATATTTCCTTCGCCCTTGAGCTTTTAGTCGACTTTGTCTTGTACGCAATTTCGTAGTACCAGGAATCTAGCTGTTTATTTGCATTCCAAATCTCAAACTATCGTACTAAGTCAATCGAAGCCTTTTCCTTGTCTGTTAGTTCTTCGCTCAAGCCTTGATCTCGAAATGCAAAAAAGATATGAGGTTACATACTAGTAATTGCTCAAAAATTGGCGATGTCAACTACTGTTACCCGCCATCCTGTCAGATACTCGACTTTCGGGGTCTGGAATAGATCTTGCACGTTGCCCTCATCCTTCTCCGATTGAACCCTACTGGCTGGACGGGCTTCCAATCGATGACACTACGAGACAATTTTAGCGTCAATCAGATTTTGATAACTGCTAAATAAAATCAAATATTTCAGACATGATATATGTGCGGCGAGGGAAAGTCTCGAGTGCTGCGAACTATTATCGTAAGGGTCTAGTCGCCCCGCAGAGCTTGTAGTATCTATTTTAGTCAGTCATGGTCCGAACCAGTTGACATTCACTAAGTAGTTTTTTAAGATTTACATGACATAAATAGGTATCAATGGATTATCACCATGTCACGCAGAGACCAATGATTTGGAAAACGAGACAGGCCAGTCCTTACTACGCCGGCACGTATGTTAGAGACGCTACCCTAACCTGAGCTTATGTTGTATCCATAAGATATAATATGATGAACAGCATCTACTTCAAGCAACGTTGACGTACATGGATCATGATGTTTGGTAACCTTGAGGGATACAATGAATGCGGCAACATTCCGTTATCTGGCCGCTGTCAATAAGAGCACACCATTTGAACAACGTCCCTGGCAAGGACTAGAATATGCTGATCCTCATGAATCAGATCCAAAAATAATTTCAACGTCATTATCGAGTCCGTTAGTTGGCTGTTGGTTCAGCTGTTCATAGGTCATGTTCTACTATATCTAGGCTGCAGGTAGCGTCAAAACCCCCTGTTCCAACGTTAACCCATGAACAAAGAAATGGATACATGTAGGGAGGAGGTCAATGTGACACGTTGTTAAGCGAGGACTTGAACTTGCTTACTGTACCTTTTTTTAACCATCGTTTAGCAGTAATTTGTAATTAATCTTAAGAGAGGATGGAAGTACAGGTCATAAATCCATCGTGAAAGATGGTAAATTAGGATCTATAAGTATGATTAGAAATTCGTCATGATAGGCGAAGATCTCTGCGTTGAACTTGAACAGAGACTTCACAAAACCAAACGCAGCATAAGCTAGAGAGTATCCCTGATATAGGAGATAAAAGGTCGGCTAAGTGTGTCCATTGTCGAATGCCCTCGATTTGCGTTCAAGTGGCGTGGTTGGAGAACATAATGCGTTGTACTAAAAATGGGCTATTGGCTACTTACAAGCCAATAATTCAGGTTTCAGGGCCATAGCACGCAGCCCTCGAATTTTGCTTTACTGTATGCACGGTCACATTGCCGTGTCCTAAATGTACCAAGTATCCCTCTAGTATTGATGAAACACTTATCGAGTGCTATGCATGCTAATGTTTGATTTTCAACATGACGCAAAATGTACATTTAGTTCTATAATTGAACCGAAAATTCTTACAAGTTTAATGCAAGTATGCTCTTCATTTATGTTCAGATAAATATATTTAGAGACTTGGTTACTAGTTAGAAGGGCACAAACCGATCGGCGAGTCTGTTTTGGCTTGCCTTCGAGTTGGTTTACCAGTGCATGGCTATGTCATGTATGTGCATATGTACTAGGTAAATTCTGAGCATGGATCAATAAACAAAGAATGCTTCCATGAACCTGTTTTCAGCGGATTGGTGCCTGAGGCCACAAACGTAGCCCTAAGTCGCATGCGGAACATAACTGTTTGCAGCAACGACCGAATTCAAAGTACCTAAACTTTGATTGGTTTCTATATTATGGAGAATAGTATTATGGTTTTATCTCATATACGGAGAGGAATAATGAGAGAGGAACAGTCTGAATGTTTTGTTTTCGGAACTTGTCGAATTGTATCACCATTCGCGCCTGAATAGCAAGGCAGCAATCCCAAGCCCTAAAAGCAAGGACTGGACGAAGAGGAAAAAAAGTCACATTCCTCCTGTCGTCATGCCACGACTCTGACAGGCATGCGAACGTCGCTTCATGGCCCTGTTTCTCTCAGATTAGAGTCGAGACTGTCCAGGAAAATATGTTGATCACTGTCAATTCTTGCTTATGCTTAAATTTGCACAGGGATCGGCAGGATCGCGATAAGCGCATGTCGATGAAGATGGTGTAAAGATCTACCAGTTGATTGCAGGCCAAATAAAAGTTGATTGTACCTGAATCAGGCACCAATCAAGAACCCCATTTTTCCATACCCAAGGATAAAAGCTATAGCGTTGCAGTGACATATTTTCTTCCAAGACATCATCACACTGTCGAAAACATCTCTACATACATCATAAACAAATAGTGCCAACGTCCTTGAGCGGTTTTGCTGAGTGGGTTCTAACATGTGATCGAGTGCCATTTGCGGCAGAGTGTCAGTCATAACACCTCGCTGAGTTCCTCCATGATGATGGCTCTGGCAGTTCGGTACGTAAGCCTGTTAAATCGACAGGCTAGAATGAGTGGTTCATGGCACCTCGACCGTGGTCTCCGCATTCCTCAGCTGGCTCTATCGAGATCTAGAAAGCTGCCTAGGTGCATTGCAGCGGCCACGCAACAGGCAGAAGCAACAATTCCATGATTTGAAATGAGAAATACTGCTATTGACGTGGAAATGTTTGAAAATAGAAAACTATAGAGAGAAGTGGGTAAATTGACTCGTTTTCGAGAAAGAAGGCAAAAATTTCCTACTCGGACAGCTTGGTTGTGACTGCCTTCGCGGCACGTTCTCCTTCCTCATCCTGTTTGTCACGAGATTCTTCCTTTTGTTCTTCTCCCAGTGAAAATCAATCTTCTTCTACTCCACTCGGCTTCTCCCCCCAGGTCCGAATTCAGACAGAACGCCACAGGCCAATCGATCCGCTCTCTCGTTGAGTAACTGTTAGCCAGACCCTGAATCTTATCCACTATTACTACACACGTCTCTCCCCAGTTGCACCGCTCCCTCCACGACAATCTAGATCCACTCTGTTTCTCCGTTGCAGGAATCGGGGTTACCTCGGTGGATTGCCGCTCCGAAAGGACCTTTCACCGTCATTACCGAAGTCCTCATTCGCGTTCAATGGGGGTTTGTTATTCTGCATTCGGACAACAGCTGAGCAGTTCTTGTGAATACTTATATCGCCAAGTCATTCCTCAGATCTGAGTCCATCAAACGTCGATTGTCCATCCTGTTGCGTCGGCTTCAATTGACTTGAAGCTATCTTTAACAACCTAGTGTACACATCCGAATATAAACGACTTCTTCACTTCTAGTACTGTTGACTCGGTACACAACATGATGTTTTCAAAGCTTCAAAGCACTGCCCTGGCGGCACTTGCCTCATTTTCTGCTTTTGCTCAGGCAGCACCCGGAGTGTATGAGTTCCTTATATCTCTTTCGAAATCGTATGCTAACCCGCTCTTCAGTCGTGTTGTGTCGCGCGATCTTGCATTTGATTACAACTCCGAGAAAGTTCGAGGTGTCAACCTTGGTGGCTGGCTGGTTTTAGAGCCCTGGATCACACCTTCGCTCTTTGAACAGGCAGGGCCCGAAGCCGTTGATGAATGGTGTTTGTCCGAAGCTCTCGGCAATAGTGCACAGAGCACTTTGTCGCAGCACTGGAATTCGTTCATCACCGCTGATGACTTTTACCAGATCAGTGCTGCTGGCTTGAATCACGTCCGAATTCCTGTCGGCTACTGGGCGGTAGTTCCTCAAGGGGGTGAGCCTTATGTCCAGGGCCAGCTTGATGTGTTAGATCAAGCTATCGGTTGGGCTCGTGAGGCAGGCCTGAAGGTTATTGTCGATTTGCATGGTGGTAAGCTATGTCTCATTCTTGTTCGACTTAGAATGTTAAGCTAAGTGTTTAGCCCCCGGATCACAAAACGGGTTCGACAACAGTGGACGTCGCGGCTCGATCAACTGGGACAAAGTTCCCAGCCATATCAGTATCACTCTGGATGCCATCAGTGCTCTTTCTCAACGCTATGCTACTCAGTCCGACGTCGTTACATCTATCGAAGCGCTCAACGAACCCATGACTGTTATAGGAGATGCCGGTGTCAACGTGTGGACCTTACAGCAGTACTATTATGATACTTGGGGTCGTATACGAGAGGTCAACCAGGATACCGCCTTGACCATGCACGATGGATTCCAAGACATCAGTTTCTGGAATGGATTCATGGGTCCTAACTCCGGTGTCTGGAACGTGATGATGGACACCCATCATTACGAGGTCTTTGACAACGGTCTCCTCTCACTAGACACTGCCGGACACACCCAAGCTGCATGTGCATTCGGAAGCAAAGTCGCTGCTACCGACAAATGGACCATCGTCGGTGAATGGACTGGAGCCATGACCGACTGTGCCAAATACCTCAACGGTCGCGGAGTTGGTGCTCGATGGGACGGCAGCTTTGGACAAGGAAGTAGCTACCACGGTAGCTGTGATGGATACTCCCAGGGCGAGGTGACATCGCTTTCTGACGACACCCGCACTAACATCCGTCGCTTCATCGAAGCTCAACTGGATGCGTATGAGAAACACACCGGCTGGGTGTACTGGACCTGGACTACCGAAGGCGCTCCTGAATGGGACATGAAGCGCCAATTAGCAGCAAACGTATTCCCTAACCCAGTGACATCTCGCCAATTCCCTGGACAATGTTAGTTGACTTTTAGCGAGTCAGTCAGAATTGTAACTTTGTATTTTCTCACTGACTTGACTGTTTTGCATTATCCATACGACTCAAGTATGGATAATTTGAATTTCGTTCTGGTGTTCCTTCCTTTTTGGCGAATTTCGGAGTTCCAGCTTTTGGTTTCTACTTTTCTTGACGTCGTTCTTTGCTTATTGTTATTCCGAATAAACGCTTAGACTGGAGTTTCAATCTCGGTGTGTAGACCATTGACTGGTCTAGTTTCATTGCTTGCTATTTGACTACGTATATTGAATCCACTCCCTTTACTTGAAGCTAACCTGCCACTCTAACGCCTATCCTTCGCCCCAATAATGCATGTAATGTAAGTGGATATCTAAGAAATGAGACAGACACAACCCCATTCACTCAATGAGCCTAAGCTATTCCCAACGCCCCGAACGCGTTCACCACCTCCCTGTCAACATTCACCAGCCATTCTTCTTGGAACCGCTGCGCGCCACCACATGCATGCATCACGGCCTGTAGACGCTCTTGAATGAATTGGCGGATATTGATGGAATGTACCGCGTCGGAGTTTTCCCATTCCCTGCGTCGGACAGATTCGGGGGCTTCATTTTTGGTAGTTTCGTCGTCGGTCGTGGTGTTATTGCTGTTGTTGGGGTCGGAGGTTTTGTTCCAGTAGATTAGGTAGTCCTTCCCGGCGTGAGGGTCGTTGATGTTTAGAGATGACGGGTCATTGGAACCTTCGGCTAATTCGGTGACGATGTCGGTCCAGACGGTGAGGTACGATTGTAGATGGTTGAGAAGGTAAGGCGGTGGTGGTGCTTGTGTGGCGTTGATCGCTAGGAGTTGCGTGAGAGCGAGTACGTGGAGTTTCTTTTGTGTCACGAGTGCAATGTTGTCATAGTGGAAGAACCATTCAGTCAAGAGCCAGGATAGTGTTTGCTCTTCAGATGCCGAAGTTGCAGCTGATATGGCTGACATGAACACTCTGGGGTTTGCTAACGCTAGTCTTGCTAGAACGCTAAAGTAGTCCGTCTCGAGGTTGGCGTATATATCTGATGTCTTCTTGTATGGTCCTGTGGATTGACTAACTTCGTAAGCGGAGTGAAGGCCCTCTAGAATAGCGTGCAAAAATGAACTGTCAAGCAAAGACTTGGCGATCACATTGTACGAATTCTCGCTACCGCCGTCGATATGCTCAGTCGCGCGAATAAGCATCTCGGCAAGATGAGGAATCACTCCTAGGCGTTGACGCTTGACTGCCGCGAGAAGCGTTTCCAGAGAGGCCAGAAAGGGGACGCGCAGCTCGTCATGGAGAACCTCGCGAGGACAAAGGAGTATATAGCTCTCCGCAATCTGAAGTGCTAACGGTGCGCTATCTGTAGCTGCTTCGAATATCGGGAGCAAGCGAGGGAACAGTGATATAATGTCTGCCGATGCTGGAGCCGGGGTCTGCGACAATATTGCCGCCCAAAGTTCGAGTGCTTCATCTAACAGATACACAATAGTTTCCTGCTATATGTAAGCTGCTGGAAGTTGAAATTTCCATTAGAGAAAAAAATAACATACCGATCCAGGCTCTATCGAGTTCTGTATAAGTGGAAGCATATCTTTGTGATAATTGACGGAATCACTCTTGAGCGCATTCATCAAAGACGAAAGAAGAGTCAGGATAGCCTGTTTCATGAGGTGTTCCTCGCCTGATTGCTCCCATAGAGGGGGCAAAAGCGAGATGATTTGATCGGAAAATGGTAATATCTAGATCATGAATTTAGCCCATGTACTTTATACGATATCTGATGAGCACCTACATGGTCTTCCATCTTCACCACGGCAGTCCGTACTGTTTCCAGTAATGCCATCTTCGTTTCAGAAAGCTCAACTTCTTGAATCAAGGTAAGCAAGTTTTGCAGAATGGGTGTGGCGTAAGGGAGGAACTCTTGAGGGGAGAATTCAAATGGATCGAGCACGTTTTTCAGCTGCCGACCTGCGGTAATGCGGACGGGAAGGTCATTCACGGGGTCTGCTTTGTTGAAGAGATGCTGGAAAATCTGATAGATATATGGTCTGTTCATTTTCTCAGGTTGGATTGGCATCCACTGTCCGATCACAATCGCAGCTCTTCTTCGCAAAACCTTGTATCCTCGTTCATTGATTTGAACTTCGGGGACCAAGGCCTTTTCTATAAAAGCATTGAAATCTAGTTGCTGCTCTAGACTGGCAGCTGCCAAGCCAATTGCGGAATAGAGGGAGTCCTTCATCAATATATCCTGATTCTGGGGGTCTAATGAATCGTCAACTTTGATTAGATAAGTCGGGGGTTGGGGAACTTACTTGCAAAATTGTAAAAAACGTTGAGTAACTGCGGGACCAAGAGCGACTTGAAATGGATGATGAGATCCAAAAACAGCTTTTCCGAACAAGGTCGAACAGAAAACTCCCAGGCTTCAGACATTGTGTCCTCTTTCCGCTCCCACTCTTCAGGCTCTTCCTCCCATTCTTGAAAATCAGTCTGACGAAGTCGCAAGAACTTGGAAACAATGAGCTCCATGACCATAATGACAAAGTCTTGTGTGAATAGTTGAGACTTGATCAGCTCCACGGCGTTCTTCTTTTCCTCTTTGTCTTCTGGCTGCTGGTGCTTGAAGCTATGGGCCGGGTTGAATGCCATCTTGGCACATGCCCGAATGAGTAGTAGTGCCTTTAAGCCCAGGATTTCGATGACATTTTTCTCATCTTCTTCGCCGCCAATATTCTGTCTATCTTGCGAGGCTTCCGCATCGTATACCTCTCCGAGCCGAGAAACAACTGTCCAGTACGACTTGACTAGCGACACGCAGTCCGGAAGGAGTGCAAAAGCTGCCGGGTGGACCTTGGCCATTTCAACATGCAGCTTCGCAAATTGCAATAGATGTTTCTTGATCAATGTGTTTATCCGGGGCGAATTTGTGATAGTCTCTGAAAAGCCAAAGAACTTTGCAAACTGCGTATGACTCAATGTCCAGAACCCTTGAACATCTTTATCGCGATTAGGATGCTCGAAGCCGGCAACGACGAGTCTGCGTATGACTTTGAGAGACATTAGAGTCTGTTCGAGCAGGTCTGGTAGTGAAACATCATCCAAGCGGTTATGTTCCAGCAGCGCACTCCAATTGTTGACTTTTTCGACATATATACCGCCCAATAATTGAAATATCTCTGGTGATACAGCTTGTAGGCTGGCTCGGACTCGCTGCATACGGGCCGTGGAAAGCTCCTTGATTATTTGTAGTAATATCACAAGGGTTCGTGGGAATTGTAAGGGAGGCGCGCCGGGTTGTGCAGACGAACGAAGCGAGGAGATGAGGAAGGGAAGCGCGTTGGGCCTGGAAAGAGTAATCTAGTCAGCATGGATGATCGAACTGCAGGGAATTCAAGGCACACCATTCGTCACTAGGGAACTCATAGCGCAGGATCTTGGCAATAACCAAGGCGTTATGGAGGGCCAACAGAGGCGCCGGTTCCACAATACCTGCCTCGAGAGCTTTGTTTTTGATCCGTTCCTTATCTCCTTTTTTGATCGCACTGCATTAACTATTAGCACCAGATGAGTCGACAGTCACGTAAGTAGGTAGTGACATACTTTGAAGCCGTCTTTCGCCAATATCGGTCAATGCCATTCTTCAGTTGTATAATAGCCAGGTATCGAATCTCTATGGGTAGCGAATGGTCCAAGAAAGCTTCCTAAATGTATTTCCGCGTAAGCAACTGTTCAAGTCACAAGTCACGAACGACATTAGTGACAAACCTGGAGGAGGGGATAAAATCCAACTTGCTTCTCCCAATGTTGCAGTTGTTGGGTACCGATTTGGACTTGTTGTTGGACTGAGCTTGCGGCCGCGGCGAGTGAATTGAACAGATTCTGGGCAGTGAGAGGGTTGGCCTCGCCAGGAACCTCTACCACATCGTTCATGGTTGCTTGCCAACGCCGCGCAATCAGACAGTAATTGAGTTGATAGATGTTGATCAAATCATTCGAGTCGATTGAGTTACCCTCAGGAAAATGAATACAGATTCAAGACAGCTCTGGGTCTCGAAGAAGAGATCGATTCAAATAATGGCTGATTGAATGCAAGTCAAGGTTGAAAGTGTAGCTATCGTCCTTCTTTCTTTCCCTCTGCTGGACAAAAACAAATGTTCCCCGCGCGTTGATCGGCGGGCGGTCGAAGGACGGATGAATATTCTTCCTACGAGGCACTATTCCCAGAACAGTGAGTTAGGGCTAAAGGTTAGGGCATGATGAAAATGAAGTCACTCAATGTTTACTTTGAGCGCGACATAAATCACCTTAATGTTACTATGAAAACTATATTATTTCAGGAGTTTTCCTATTAGTTGGATCACTTAGCAGTATTGAAAAGATGCTGGAATACAAATCTCAGAGCATCTGAGGCGCTCTGGCCTGAGCATCAGCTGTAGCGTCCCTCCGTCGTTTCGTTCTCTTAATACAGAATCTAGAAGCTCTTTTCCCCGAAATCTCTTTCCAAACAAGTTTTGATCATCGAGAAGTATTTGCTTAACCATTACTCAAGCATGAATCAGTCATCTGGAAAGTACCTGCCTCTCAAAAATATGTGGAGAATGACATCGCCGTGATGTATACCAGAGTACCTCCCACGGATGATGCAACAACCCATTACCTTGCACGCGAGCAACATATAAGAATTTCTCTGTAGGCTCCCAAAATTTCGAAAACAATTCTTAAATCCAACTTATTTTCAAAGCTTTTGTATATTGGCATCTGACCTCATAACACACAATGGCGGACCTAACAGACATCGCCCACCAAGCCCAACGGGACCTAAACTCCTACCAAGCCAAGCAAGGTGTCGGCCATCAGAGCACTTCAAGTACTTTTTCACTCTCCCCATTCTCTCTCATTAAAAGTTCATGTTCTAATATTATGATTTTGTTTAGCCGACGAATCCGGCGTCAACGAAAACGTCACCCGCAACTTCCCCGGCGCTGAGGTACGATACGGCGAGATGGCGAATTCTGGTGGCAGCAGGAGGAAAAAGATTCCGCCACAGGAGGGTGGCGATTATGATGTGCGGGGACGGTGAGACTCTCTTTATGGTGATAGAAAGGTGTGATGGGTTGGGCTAACGTTTGTTCTGTAGGATGACTGAGGCAAAAGATTTCGAGGGCCCGGGCGGTCCCGAGGATAAGATGAAGATTGTCGAGGAGAGACGGCCTGGCGACGATGGAGTGCCGGTGCGGAGGACCAACTACTAAGTGGAAGTTTCGTTTTAGACTAAGAATCCGTTACCATGCACTTTATGTCCTACATTATACGTATAAAGAATGAACATTATTCATTGATATTTTTTATTTTTATCATACAAGATAATTGCAAGTTGATCGAAACGTCATTATTAAACATTGTCGTGGGCTTCGTACAGCCGTATAATAGCAAAATTCGGCAGAGGCCTGTTACTGATTATTCTCATAATCTAACTTACAAGGCCAAAGCCAAGACAGCACCGGCGGCAAGAGCCAAGACACCGGAAGCGCCGTTGACGGAGGCAGCACCGCTAGAGGTGCTGCTGGAAGACGAGCTGGTGCTGGTTCCGGTGGTGCTTCCGGTAGAGTTGGAGGACTTGCTGGAGGTCACATCAGTGTTGTTGACACCAGAGACCCAGGTTGTACCATTGCGGGAGAAAGGAACGTTAATATCCTTCTTGGAAGCGGTGTCGAAGGGGAAGGGGCTGGTGTAGTTGTAGGTGGCAGCAAGAGAACCCCAGGTAGACTTGACAGAGGCAAGGATACCGTGACCAGCAGAGCAAGTCTCGTTACCGGTGGCAGGGACGGGCCAGACGGAGGAGTAGTTGGAATAGGTGTTGGTGGAGAGAGGACCAATGAAGGAGGAGTTGATGTACAAGTTGGTGGTGTCGACCTGGTAGTTGGTGTATCCAGTCTTGTTGGAGACAATCTGGAAGATGTTGGCACCGCAGTCCCAGCGACCAAGGGAAGGAAGACCCCAGTTAGCCTGAACGGTGGCCAGGGTGGAGTAGTGAGTATAGAAAGTGTCATCGACGGTGCCAACCAAGTTGCTGGGGATAGCACCACCGAGGAGGACAGAGAAGACCTTGTTTTTGATGGGGTAATCACCGGTCTCGTCAAAGGTGAGCAAGATGAGAGACTCGTTCCAGAAGTCAGTGTAGTTCTCGAGCTTCTCGATGAAACCACGCTCCCAGGTGGAGGCGAAGCTGATGTTGGTGTCGTGAGCATCGTTGGTCATGTTGGGGGTGATAAAAGCCCACTGGGGAAGAGTGCTGTTCTCAACGTCAGACCACAAGCTGGAGAAGTTCTTGATCTGGGAAGCACGGGAAGCATTTCCGGCAACGTTGTCAAAGAGGATAAGAGGATTGTGCTTGCGGACGTAGTCGTTGGCATAGGTCTGCTGGTTGGAGTAATTGAAGCCCTGGAAGCCAGCGTAGGGGAGACTCTCCTGGTATTCACCCCAAGAGATTCCCTTGGTGTCCAAAAGATCAACGATGGTGGAGACGTTCGCAGGAATCTGGATAAAGTTGTCATTGTCCATGGCGAACTGGTCACCAGCAGCAGTGGAGGCATAGTTGGGCTCCGAAGGATGAGCGACAGCCCAGAAGTTGTTCAAGGTGATACCCTTGGAAGCCAAGTACTGCTGATTGCTATCATCGGAAGCATTGCCGTAGTCCTATGTCAATTAGCTTTGTTGTTACTTTGTTCAAGCCCAAGATAAGAAACGTACAATGTTCTCCAACCAGACCTGGTAGAAGTTCTTGAAAGCAAGACCCTGGACGTTGGAGACGGGGGAAGAGGGGACGGCGGTCGCAGCAGCCGCGTTGATGGCAGAGATAGCAGGCTCCGAGACGGTGGCCAGCTGGGCCGAGGCGGCACCAGCGGCAGCGAGCAACAGAATAGCAGATTGCATTTTCACTCAATTGACCCTGAGATGAATTGGAAAAAATGAAAGTCTGCGTCTTGAGAGGGATGTTGTTGTCGACAGAGAAAAAAAAGAAGAAGCGGGAACGGCCAGCAAGGGCGACTCGAGGATCCTTTTATTCCCCAACGTCGCATGTATGGTACAGCTTGCTGTGCACGTGGGATGCATAAATTAGGCCATTTCCAGCTTGATTAGATCTTTTTTTCACGTTCTGGAAAACTAGGATCCATCCCAGGGAATAGCGGGCAGTTCACTATAGAATTCCTCTCGAACAGTTAGCTACGCAGGCTAACAAGCAGAATGTTGGAGTCGCGACAGGCACAGCTTCTTTAATGGCCTGCATGACTAGCAAGTGGACTGGCCCGTGCTGGGGAATCAGAGCAGGCCAGGCGATCACGCCGTGTGGCGGCGGCATGTGACTCGTCAGTTCTCTTGGCCTGATCAGGCTTAGTCAGGAAGTTGTAGTAATTATTTCATTCGGATTGGCGGGAGTCAGGCACAAGGCCTCCACCTCTTCCGATGGCCTTAATATCGTTTCATGGAGCTATCCTGGGAGGCTAACCCGAACACGTAACGGGCGCTCACCTTCGCTGACCTGCCTGTTACATACTACATAGTACAGGTTCACGTAGTGTCTTCCTGCTCGTGTTGGCGGGCGAATGGGACGCGGGCAAACGTTACAATGGCCTACACGTGCTGCCGCTGTCTCTCATAAAGGGACTCGTTGCGAGTCTGCCTTCCACAGCCACATCGCTTATTCTTCTTTGTGCAACGGCCTGCGGGTTGCCCATTCTCGGAATCACCGGCTGGCAGCAGCACGATAGACTGCGTTATATCCCCGTCTTGGCATCAAGTCTTACTGCGATCAAAGAACCTTTCTTGCCTTTATCGCAGGCACCATTGGACGCAGCTCGTGTCTCGGACATTCCACTGTCCATGATTCTGCCATATTGCCGCCCACGTGGGGATTGTTTTCTTGTCAATCTTATCACGGAACTTTGCCCGAACGAAAAACCACATGGCTCGCAGAGCGTGGATACTGGCTATGTACTACGTACTGGATGGACCCTGCAGTCGGTGGATGCGATTCGATAGTCACTTCATGGACACTTTGGTTACGAAGATAGCTGCATCGGCGCATAGACCGGAGTCTGATTTTTCTCCGATCAGTTATTAGGGTTAGGTCTGTATGTAGAAGGCTGAGAGGACCGTGAGCAGCTTTCGAACTCTGATTCAACATCATCCAACTGAGGCGGAAGGCGCCGACTCGGCATCTGGGGCAGGTTGATTTTATGCGCGGCGCAGAGCCAAGAAAATGAATCTCTTTCATGAGAGACAATAGTGCATATTGCCTCGGTGATCATGTTTACTTCCTGACGCTTCTCGTACTCCATATAATTAGACATCTTCGAAGATATGAGCCAATCTTTGTTTCCGAGTATTTCTGCTCAACTACTGCAAGTCGCTAACAATGACTGCTATGGCTAGGAGCAACTATCGAGGATTCGAATATTAGGCATGTGTGCATACTTTGCACTTCTCCCAGGCACAGCCAATAGGATGAATCAGATCACGTGTAGCTACATTGAACCTCGGCCCGCGCGTGGCTCCTGGGTCCTGCCGTGAGTGACAGGTCAAAGAATGGAAGTCGACTTTCGTCATCACACTCGTCAATCACAACGACTTCTGCCAGGACTCCTGGACTACTCGTACTATAATTTCGCTATGATACAGCGATGACTTCCGCCAACTTTGCTGCCGCTCAAAGAAGGGTACTAGAGCGTCGCCAGCGTCTAGAGTTGGAAGCCCAGACTCGCCTTGCGGAACAGCAACGTACATCGCGTGTCAATTCTGCGGCACTCGAAAGATTGCCAGGTCCTTTGAATAGGCTAGCACAATCTGGCTTTCTGGTATGGGATAGGGTGAAAGGTCGGGATGGGACAAAGCCTATATTTAGGGTTGGTCAGGTCGATGCAGAATTATTAGACGAAGAGTTACTCGGCTTGCTTAAAGGCCAAGTCGGGGAAGCTCTCAAATATTTTGGGGTACGTACAGTCTTTTTCAGTTAAGTCCTAGACAATTCTCATTCGTTCTGGAATTGCAGGCCCATACCCGCGACGAATATTCGAGCGAGATTCAACTAGCACTGCGAGCTATACTCTTCAAACTTTCCATCTGGGACCATAATGCTTCATACGGCGCATCACTACAAGGTCTACAATACGTTGATAGCCGATCCAAATCTGTCGTTTCGACACCACCTACAACATGGCAGAAATCGTTATATGGTCTCTTCACCGTGGGAGGACGTTATGCCTGGGAAAAGTGGGAAAATTGGTTAATAGAACATGAAAATGGCTATGACGAGGTAGGCCTAGTGATTTCTTTCTGATTGCTCACAGCTAACCTTGCATAACAGCCGTCGACCGATATTCGACTTCTGTCTAGAATTACAAACCTCGTATCAACGACCCATTCAATCGCAGCCTTCGTTTCTTTCCTGGTCTTCCTCGTGAACGGTCGCTACCGCACTTTGATCGATCGAATACTCCGCATTCGACTTGCGCCTCCATCGAATCAGGTCAGTCGGGAAGTATCATTCGAATATCTCAATCGCCAATTAGTTTGGCACGCTTTTACAGAATTTCTTCTGTTTCTTCTTCCGCTCGTTGGAATTGGTCGCTGGCGACGCTGGATTGCTCGAGCATGGAAGAAGACAATGGATACGCTCAAAGCGTCAGATGACGGTACTGGCGCAGTGAAAGAGAAGCAGGGCCAATTTGCCTTTCTTCCAGAGCGAACATGCGCGATCTGTTATCAGGACCAGAATCCGACATCGACTTCGGAGGCTGATGTTCTTGGATCTGCATCGGGTGGTATTATTGGCTCGGCGCAAACCGACATCACAAACCCATATGAGACGATACCCTGCGGATGCGTATATTGCTTCGTCTGCATTACAGAAAAACTCGAAGCCGAAGAGGGCGAAGGCTGGTTGTGTCTGCGCTGTGGTGAGATTGTAAAACAATGCAAGCCTTGGAATGGCGATGTTCTTGAGGAGCTACCCCGGTCAAGCTCGAGCGGCAAGGTTGTTGGGTTTGCAGTCGCAGAGGACAAAGAGGAGCCTACCATACATGAGCATGAAGACGAAACAACAACTGATGCAGATGAAAATGATAATGATCGATTGAACGACAGTGTTGCTAATGATACACTTGAAAGTTCAAAGACGTGGTCTACAATAGACAGGGAAACGTCAGCAGACGAGTTTGAGTCGGCGACGTAGGTCTTCAGCTTATTGATATCTTATCTTTATGTAATATATAAAACGGACAATCGGAAAAAATTTAACTATTCTAACAGAGACCCATTTTCAAATGGCAAAACTTCCAGTCGTGAGTATATCAACAAACTTCTTCTATGTGATGATTTCAGTCGTACTCTACGTGTATACTGCCAAATGCTGCTGGCCATTTTTCGCTGGGGGTATTGGGTGAACGGTCTGCGCAGGAAGCAGTGACACAGCCATTCACGTCTGCTTCGCACTGGTTCCATTTCCGTTTCAATAATACCACCACGACCAGCTTTGATGCCTTTCATGATGTCCGGAAGTGATGTCTTCACCCTCGCTTCCAGTTCGCTCGATTCCGCACTCAATGAGCTCGGCGGAGTCCATTTTGCAATAATAAACAATATATGAAGCCTTCATTATAGGTTTCAGAGTGCAGGGGTCAATATGTAGTCCAGTCACCCAATGTGGGGTGTTATCGGTGGCGAAGTCTTCGTGATTCGAGATCACGCGAATTTCTGACCCGTATCACGACGCGTTGATAAGATAAGGATTAGGGTGAATTCAAGGCACGAAGCTACAACATTCATGTCGAAAGCTGTACAACATGTATGCAATTTATAACTGAATCGTACACCAATGCAAACATAGAGCACCCCAACGCCATACATGTATTTCAAAGATAGCGCAAATATAGACATTTTTCATGTCTAGTTAAGTCTTGCTTTGGCAACAATTGCAGAATTGACCTGTTACTATGGACAATAAGCATAGCTCATGACTCTGGAGAATGTCGGCCATGATTCTCAAGCGTATCGTCAGCTGACACAGAAATTCCTCTTCCGCCCCAGCGAGGACGAGACTCTTCCTCTCCAGCAGCCTCAGGGTCCAACGGTTCGTGCTCATCGTCGTGAGTATTAATCCTCCGTGAATTCAAGATCTTTCCAACAAACCAACTCTTTCGAAGATCGTCCGAGTCCACAATACCACCACGTCGCAGCTTCACGCGCTGACGTGTGTAGTATACCCACGCGAAATCGAGATAGAGCAAGGTCTGTACAACGCCAAAGATATCGGCAATTGGATCCCAGTAATGCTCTGGTCCAAAACCGCGGACTAGCCAATTCAGGATATACAGGGCTCTGTACGAGCCTAGAGCAACCAAGTAATATGAATCAATTACCGTCGGCACGGTTGTCTGGCGTAGTAACAGGAGTTGCGGCAGGACACAGACAGATTCGAGAATAATCGAAAAAGCCCAGCATGTCTACAACGATATGAATTAGTGAATCTGTTCCCAGAACGTCTTTGTAGGAATTGACACTGTTGTCTTAGGAGTAATACCTCTGTGAACCAATGGCGAGGATAAGACTCTTTCAGCGCAGCCGCATAAAGCCCAAGTACAGTGGGTGCGCCAACCACCGCGCCCAAAACACACCACGATGCCAGCTTCCAAGATTTTTCTCTTTCACGTGTTCGGGGGAAAAAATATATCATCACGACGATGATGTAGATGGACGAGAATATGTAGAACAGCTTAAAGAAAAGGTTGTATGCGTGGTCGGATGTCCATATTGAGCCACGGAAGAGGTCGAGGTATCTGGTCAGGAACACGAAAGCGTATAGGACCTGTGTCAGGAGTGAGACTCCTATATCGCGAGTGTTAGCTGAGCCGACAGCGATAGCGAAATGTGTCCACAGGTGTTTTGTTATTGCGTACCCTCGGAGCTGCTATTCCGATGAATAGCCCAGATCAAGATGCATTTCGACGAAATATGTGCCAAATCGGCGAGCACTCGGAATATGTTCATGTTCAATTTGGTAGTCTTCTAAAGAGCTATAACGAAACCCTTCAGAGAAGCTCAGATCAGACGTGCGTCAAGTTTGACCGAAGGGGCATCACCGGAAGGTCAATAAAGAAATGCGCTTATCAACAGTGACGCTGGGACGAAGTCGTTCAGACTGCTATATCACCGTTGAGATTCAAAGATAGTGAGAAATAACACGAAGGAGATTTCAGTAAATGGGTATGGAGGTCCTTATCGTTACATAAATGACATGAAGCTCGTAAGGGTGAAGCCTAGCGGCCCGCGAGCTAGGCCACGTCATTGGTGACCGTTCGAGCCAATAGAACGTCATCATCAGAGCTATACACGTGATCGTCCTTAACCATTTGACTTTATGAGCACCCGATCAGTTAGCAATAACGACGGGGCTGGCTAGCATCGACATGTTACTATTCTTGAGCTAATTAATATTTCTGAACGGGTGGCGTGGTATTCGGCATGAAACTGCACCCAAATATGACGGTTCTCAGAGATTCGGATTACTAGAAGTTCAAAAGAGATGGGTTTGAGAGACAGGACAAATAGTCTTTATATTGCTAAGGGACCTGTGTAGAAATTTTAACTGCCGTAGGAATATCCTGAAGCAGCTTCGGTAGACAGCCATTATCCTAACCATGCAGTCTATCCAATCGAACAAGGGCAACTTTTCGTTCATTGAACGTAAGAGGATGATAGATTCTTCTGCCTGAAGAAAGCGTTTCCTATGTTCTCAATCGAATGTCCGTCGTGACCATCCTCTGTATTTCGTATCGATCCTGACATTCCGACCCGTAATCATCATTTCGAACAAGACGATAATTTAAGCAACGAGCTCGATGACACCACCGGCCTCCTTGATCTTGCGCTCGGCTTCCTTGCTGACGTAGCGGGCCTTGACGACGATGGGGACTTCAGGGAGACGGCCCTTTCCGAGGACCTTGGCGTAACCCAAAGAGAGGAGGTCGAGGACAATAGCCTTGTCGGAGGGAGCCTTGCCAGCAACGTACTTTTCGCGGGTCTCCTCGGGGACGAGAGACCAGAGCTATTAAAAAAATTAGCCAAGTTCAGACGAAAAATATTCTCCCATCACGGTAATCGCTTTGAGAATTGGCGGACCGAGATAATTACCTTGTCGAGGTTGATGGTGGGCTTCCAGTAGTGGTTGCGCTGGAGGTGGAAGTGTCTCATACCAACCTTACCGAAGTAACCGGGATGGTACTTGTCGAGGTTAGTACGGTGGTGGTGCTATTCAAACGGTTAGCTATCTCTTCACTTCACATTTTCGATGTCTGAAAGTTCATACCTGACCACCGGCCATACCACGACCACCGGGGTGCTTACGGTGCTTTCCGACACGACCGTGACCGGCGGAGACATGACCGCGGTGCTTCCGCGTTTTGGTGAGTCTGGTAGGCATGGCGGCGGTTGTTGTCTGTTGTTGTCGACTTCCAGATTGCAAGGAGCGAGAAGAAAGCCGCGAAGTCAGATTGGATTGTGTGTAGTTCGCTTAGGGCCGAATTAGGTTAGCGCATCGTATTTCTGTGCGCAGATTAGAGTTGAGTGGGGCTGGCTTTGATTGGTTGGTAAGTAGCGGGACCTCAAGCCAGCCCAGTCTAACCGCTTCAAGAGAGGGGATCTTTTCCCCGCGTCATTTTTGAGAGCTTCAACATGATAGACTATCAACGTATCTCTGACTTGGCACATATAATGCCATTGAGCGCAACATTCAGGGAATTCTCGTTTCAACGCACTCGCCTGCTCCTCCATAGATCCAGTTCTGATCAAACAACATGCGGCTTATTAAAAGCAGCATTGAACACAATGGCTCAGGCGCTGTGACATTATGCCCCGAAGAGCCGGAAGACATGGTACGTTTCCGCACACCAAGCATTCTCTTGGGAAAGCACTAAGCAGAAGTGTTTAGTGGCATGCCTACAACCTGATCCGCCCAAATGATCTCCTCCGAGCCAGCGCAATCCGCAAAGTCACCACCGCCCAAGACAGCGGCACAACAGTCTCGCAACGAGTCCACCTCATGCTCCAAATCCGTGTCAAGGGGCTGGATTTTGACCCAAACAGTTCCCAACTCCACGTTAGCGGACAAATCATGAACGAGACACAACATACTCGAATAGGGCAGCATCATACACTCGATCTGGAATTGCATCGCAATTTTACGCTGGAGAAAGAAGTGGGTGCGGAAGGGGAAGGGGTTGGGTGGGATAGCATTGCGATTGATATGCTCAAGGATGCAGTAGATGAAGGCGGCAAAAGGAGAGCGGAAGCTGTTGCCGTCGTGATGCAGGAGGGGTTGGCGCATATATGTTTCATCACGCAGTTTCGAACGATATTGAAGCAGAAAGTTGAAATGTCGATACCGCGAAAACGGGCTGGAGGGGGAGATCATGATAAGGTTGCTGATATTTTTCTTCGTTGGCTGAACATACTTCGACTAACGTTATACAGGGACTATCGAAATTCTTCCAAGTCACCTTAGATACATTGCTACGCCAAATAGAGTTTAACACAAGTATAACAGCCAGCAACAATATTGACGAAACTGCAAGACCAATTCTTTTAGCCTCGCCAGGATTCGTTGCGGCAGGATTCCAAAAATATATACAGTCGGCAGCGTCGACAAATACGCCTGCTTTGAAGAGGCTACTACCGAGCATTGTGGTCGTGCACTCGGCTTCTGGATATCTCCATTCTCTCTCCGAAGTGCTCCAGTCACCATCTGTCAAGACATTACTTTCGGATACGAAGTATGCTCGAGAAACCAAGTTGATGGACGACTTCCTAGACCATCTCCGCAAGGATACCAACAAAGCAACCTACGGACCACGAGAAGTCGAACATGCCGTAGACCAAGGGGCTGTTGGCAGAGGAGGTGGTGTCCTCATAATCTCAAATAGATTATTCCGCTCGCAAGATGTGGCCGAGAGAAAACGATGGGTCGGACTAGTTGATCGTGTCCGCGAAATCGAAGGCGGAGAAGTTCGCGTACTGAGCTCTGATCATGAGAGTGGCAAACGACTTGAGGGCTTGGGTGGTGTTGCTGCACTTTTGACCTTTCCGGTTGCTGAAGAAGATTTCGGTTCTGATGACGACGATGACATGCATAACGACCAACAACGTGCTATTGAGGCGCATTAGCGATCTTGGATAGACATATAACCAATTCATATACCACAAGCAAGCATTTTGCAATTGCTTGGATTCTTCAAAATGCTGAGCGATAGGTATATAGTGGGGTTCCTCTGCCATTTTGCATCTCATCCATTACCTCAGGTGTAATCAGCCAAGACCAACCATACTGTCGAGGTCTCTCACATCCTGCGTAGATAGAGGCAGATCCCCAAACTCGTCTTCTGCATCGAAGTGTGGTTGACGATGCACTATCTGAGTTGGATATACTTTGGTGCTTTGGCTGACTAATTTCTTTGGCGAGAAATCATGTCTATTTGGTTGCATAGAAACTGCTATTACCGGTTTCTTGAACGCTGGGGAAGTATTATGGATTGTAGGATCGTTGATGTTGCTACTCGTAGCAGTGTTTTTCGATTGCTGCTTTTGAGCAAACGTTCGGCATTTTGGTTTGATATCACGCGGGGGCTGGGGAGTGGATGTGTGCAAGTTGGTTGCTGGTGACGCAATTCCAGAGTTCGTGGTGGTCAAATCACCGACTCGATGGTCCTCGCAATGTGCCTTCCTATCCATGGCGTTTGATGCAACATTGTTAGAGACCGAAGTTGAAGATACAGCACCATGTTGTGACATTTGAGCTGTATCTGAGATCGCTGTGTTATTTTCTTTCAAAACGACTTTCGGCTGAGTAGTCTCAAACTTCTCAAGGACAGTGGGATCAAGAGTTTGAAGCATCAGAGAAGTATCGTCTTCAAAAGACTCAGTCAATCCGGCCCAATCATTCGTCTTGACTTGCACCGGTTCCGTTGACTGGTCATTGTGCGTCGCAGCGGAAGAACGCAAGCTTTGCTGGGTATTCTCCATGCTTGCCATATGCTTTTCTAATTCAGGGTCGTCCAGCCAGTCATCTCCAAGCTCAGTTGCTAGGTCACTGAATTCTTCGGAGAGACAATTGGTTGTATCGTCTGTCTTGTCGTCTGTCTTAGTGGGTTGTGATTGTGATTGCATCAAATCTGGCTCTTCCTCCTGCACAGGAGAAAGACTGTCCCGCTTCCTCTCATCCTCCGCGTCTACAATCAATCTGTCTTCATCCGAAGCTTCACTCTCCTGTGTCATCTCAGAATCCTCTGTTTCCTCTTCCATTGATTCCCTCGCGTTATCCACCTTCTTCCTCCCCGCACCAAAGAAATTCAGCAACAAAGGCTGACTAGCCGTAATCTTGCACACATTCGGCTCCTGGATTCCTAAACGTCTCCTCTCCTCGCGCTCTTTTGCTTCTTTCTCAGCCCTCTTCTTTTTATTCGCCAATTTCTTTTTCTCCCGTTCCCGGAGCTGTTTGGCTTTCTTCTCTCGCTCTTCTTGTCTTTCAATTCGCTGGATTTGCGAGGCGCTGAATTCGAAACGTTTGTTCGATCGCTGGTATCGTCGGCGCACTGTCCGGGACTTTTCGAGGATGCGGCGTGGTTGCTGTTGCTGCGGTTGCGGCATTGCAGGGTTCAGCTCGTGAGGGTGTGTCGCTAGAGGCGTCAGGAGCGACGTCAGGGTCGAGATGACGAGGCATCGATATTTATATAGATCAATTTTATTGGGAAAGTAATTGGTTTCACATTTGACTATGTTTATCATCCGATAGGACGAAAGAGGATATTGGTAAACAAACGTCGTCCGAAGTATATGGCAGAATTCGGGCGGTGAAAACCGTAAATCGGTTTAAAAAGATATTACGCCCCTATATATACTACAAAAACTCAAGACGATCTACAACCTTAAAAGTCTACAGAGAAATGCTATTGAATATTTGAAATTTGATTGCACTTCTGTTTTATTAGCCGACATAGACCCCATACCACACATCCAATGAAGCTCTGAACGGAAACCCGATATGACATTCAGAAAACTATCACCAGACTTTCTCCAAGCATTCTCGCTCGAATAGTATCGCATGTAGGCCCACTCGACATCGTAACCACGTAGCGTACGGTTTTCGACTGTCAAAAGGATATCGTATAACCGCTCTCCAAGCTCAAATCATGTAGCAGCACGTCTATGTAGTCGTCCACAACCGCCCACCAATTTTTGATCAATTGAATATCAACTGACGAAGACAGCGGGTAAAAAGGGAATAAAGGTTTTAGGAGGATAAAGGTTGGCGGGAGATTTTCCTTTTGTCGAGGAAAAAAAGTAAAGTTGGTGACCATTGAAGAAAACTCCAGAAAGATAAGAAAATGCGAGAAAAACCAGTTATTCATTCACAGGGCATGTGGATGTAAATTTAGATAATTTACTCGTCATCTTCCTCCTCCTCGTCAACGGTGGTCTTGGCAATACGATCCAAATCACGTTGGCCGCTCTGGGTGATCCGTCGGCCACCCTTCTCCTCGTCAATCTCAACAACGCCAATCTTCTCGAGGGCCTGGAGGACGCGGCGGTCGACCTGACCGGAGGCGTCGACGTGGTGGGAGGGGCGGGAACCGCGGTTCTTGGGGGATCCGTGGACCTTGCGGAGACGACCGACACCGACAGTCTTGCGGAGGTAGATGTGACGAGCGACAGCAGCGGCGCGAACGTAGAACCTGTTACCATCAGAAACTATACTCGTTCGCTGCGAGGTATTTGGACATACCAGTCAGCGTCCTGGGGAGGGAGCTCGTTGGAAGCGGAGGTCTTGACAGTGTCGACCCAACCTGCTCAAGTCAGACTATATTCATGATAGTTTGCTGATTATAACTTACCAGGGATGGCGAGCTTTCCCTGACGCTTCAAGAAAGCGGAGTAAGCGCCGATGAACTTTTGGGCCTGAGAATGACTGTTAGTCCCATCGTCTTCAAAGTACTGTCATCACACAATGCCGCCGATTGTCCGCTTCGCATTTCACGTCCTCTCGTCTGTATAGTGGGTGCCCGTTCGCCGCATATCATCGATCCAATATCGTAGTGTCAGATGATCTGACGAACATCTTTTGTATCTCAAGACCGCATCCAACAACCCGAGCCTCATGTCCAGAGCCCTTTTCTTTCCACCTCCTGCGCAATCCCAGATATAGACGAGAGGTTCGAAAAACCAATAGCCAGACAATTCGTCCACAGATAACTTCCTCATACAAGCCCGCAACCCCCATCACCAACAATTGAAAAAACATAGAAAGAGCATGTCCTTACATCGACGTCCCGGACTGTGACACCACCCATATTTGCAGATTTTTATTCTTCGTTGATTGTTGTCGAAGAAAGGGAATAACGAGAAAGGGGGTCGGGGTGCTGGTCGAAAAGCTCGTCGTCGTCGTCTTCAGATTCAAAGGTAGACTTTGGTGGCCGAGTTTGCTGGTTTAGGCGATGGAGCGCGAAGATTTGTGGGATTACCTAAGCTAAGCGGTGAATTTTGTGCGGGAGCGGGTTTCGCTTGTCCTGTTACAGTTAGATTTCAACCTCATGGCTCTGATTGGTTGGTAGTTTTTATCTTCCCGTGGTTGAGGCCTGATTTGTGAGGCATCAGTAAAAAGAGTGCGGATACTCTCGAGATCCAGATATGACAACCTTTCTGAGACTACTTGATATGTTGTAATACAGAAATCGATCATTAAGAATAAGTAGTAATGCATTATATAAGTTGTTGTGTACAATCATCTCCAACCTCCAAACCAAGCTTCCTGAATACTTTCCAGAGGCTGCCCTGACCATCCAATATCAAATACCATCTATGCTGCGCCAAACACTATACATAACTCTATACGCCGTAGCTTATCATGCCTGAAAATAATAAAATCATTCCAGCGTCGTACTCCTCTTGAGCCCAACACAATAACGAACAAACAATGTATCAATGAAATGATCATGTCGAATACCCGGTGGCCGGCACTGTTGGAATTCATCAACGGCGTCCTGAACGCCATACCCTTTCCTCTCGATCAGATAACTAACGATCAGAAATCCTGTCCTGTTGAAGCCATAGTGGCAATGAACTCCGACCAAAGGACGAGTGGGGTCGCCAACTCCTTTGCCCGTTTTTTCGGTAATCTCTTTCTCGAGCTGATCGACCAACCCAATAAAGTCCCTAGTTTCATCGGGCGTAGGTGGAATCTTGGAGACTGTGGGATGTTTATGGTAGTGTATGCCACCCTTTTCCAATTCCTGGGGGTCATAAACCGGATTCTCATGACTGATATCAATCACGGCATGGATTTTACCATCCCATTGCGCCGAGAAATGGACTGGATTGTGCACTTCGTCTACTCCGCGGAGCATCTTCATAGCTATGAATGTGCGGGCTATGGGTGTCGAAGTAGGGGGCACTTTCTGCCATTTAGCGAGATTCTTGACATCCCACTTGCCAGAAGTGTTGAGATGCTGCAATTGCCAGCCTAGACTTAGACGGTTATCGATATGTTTTTGCAAAAAGTCTTGAATCAACCCTGCCAGAGTGCGATAGGTCGCACGGTCGTATAGAAGAGCGTGAGAAGCTGGAGCTGGCAGGATTCTGGTTCTGACCACCTTGCCCTTGGTAGACTGAATATCTGGCTGCTGCTTCTCTGAGACATCAAGCCCGTACAATTCTTCGTCGGCGCGAGGATCTGCAGATGCAGAACTTCGAGTGTCGCGCACCTGCGTTGCATCAGGAATTATGGCGTCTTGGGATCCGGTCCGCATAGTCGAATCAACATCAGAGCCTTCCATGAATTGAACGATCTTCGCTACTTCAGAAGCTTTGGTGATTGCATCTGCGTCGCCACCAACAAGCAAAAGGGGTACTCGTACATTTGCCCAAACTGCCCCGCCAGGCATGCCACCCATAGCCTCTCCGTGGCTGTTGTATACAGGAAGACTTCCCCACGCCATTCTCCTCCAGACGTCACTTCGGCTTTGTGAGTTAAATCGTATTTGTAGCTGCTTTGTGTCTGGGTCAGCTTGTTCACCGACGAATCGGAGGACACTTTTGCTTTTAACACCGCCTCGGCGGTCCCATAGACGCCACAAATTGAATATAGGGGTAGGTATATGAAGAAGCTGTCGAGCATGTGCTGTTTCTTGTGCATTTGGCGGTGAAGCTTTGGGACAGATGGCAATGACACCTTGAATATGCGGCTTCAGCTCTTTGCCTAATGTGGTGTTGGATGATGCCAACAGTGCAGACAGAGAGCACCCGAGACTGTGCGCAACCAAGATCACACCTTGATTCGCCGCTTTATCGCGATGTTCCTCGATTGCGACTGCAATTAGTTCCGCCAGGGCTTCAATCGAGTATGCTTCCCAGTTCGTGGGAGCGAACGAAGACAATCCACAACCAGGTAGATCGATTCCAAAACATGGGCCGACGTTTGACAGACTCGTCAAAAGCGGATGGAATTGCGCGAGACTGCCACCTAAGCCGTGAATGAAAACGAGCATGGGGATAGGCGAAGGCTTTGAGGGGAGTTTGTCCATGTGAGGATGCGGACTGAAAAATGTTCTGATGGCCGGGTATGTCGCAACGGAGGTGGTGTAGGAGAGGTGTGAGCAGTGTTTTTTCAAAAGACCGGGGTCGATATCTTCATCTGAATAAACAATGTCAGCTTGTGTACTCGGTGTACAATTGGAAAGGGTTGCGCACCATTAGGAGAGAAACGTCGGTATGCAGTCGCTGACTGTTTCTCATTAACCACGGCTGCCGTCCGTGTCGGCGTCAAACACCCATCGCTATCATCCTCGGACGACGTCAAGGTCAGGTTTGTGTTCGTGCGATGATGTCGTTTCCTTACCAACGGCCGATCGATATCAGACCGACGGAACAGACGAATCGACAACAAGCCACAGCCGGCCATTGTAGCAACACAGGTAGTCCAAAACAAAAGACCGAGCGGGTTTAATCGAACATGATCAGTATCAGTGTCATGAAACCACAGACGTATCAATTGTTTATATAAATCGTTCTGGTAGTCATGAAAGTAAAGCGCGAGGGGGTGGAGGGAGGCCGAAGGAATATATGAGGAAAGCCGTTTGATATCAACCATTGTCGATGAAGGATCCTAGCCCTCAAACAGGTTGAGGCGACCCGACCTAAGCCCAAAAAAAAAGCAAGCAAGAATAGAGAATCGATGTGTCAGACCGAATCCGAATGAGCCCAGCTCTGAATGTAGTCCGAATTCTGTATTGTATGTATGAGGAAAGCGGAGGATGACGATTAGCGGCGCGGCGCCAATGAAGTCAGCACTCAGCAGCTTTTCTCTCCTCCAGGATTCCCAGCACCCAGGAGTCGGGATCACGACTGAGGGCTAGACTGTCACCAATAGCATTTGTGACGGCGTTTTGCACCGGCGCGTTCGGGAGCGGGACGGACAATAGATCTATGAGCGTTTCGCAGTCGCGCAATGTGATTCGTTCGACGGATCGATCTCCTTTCTTTTCAATACAGGATGGTAAAAAAGAAAAGAAAGTGGATACGTATTTAATGATGACGAGCGACACTAAAGGAGCGAGCGAGAAATGGCGCCGATGGGGGGTTTGAGGCTTGGAGTCAACCAAGTCCGCAGTGCGCACCTGCCGGCAAATAGAAATTTTCGGGCCAGCACCAGATTGGCGCGACCATCGAAAGACAAAGTGAGGCGGAATCAGTAGTATGTTTGTTGTAGGCAGTTACACTCACGAACGGTGGGCCAATGGCGGGAGTAGACCGAGGGTGGTGCTGGTGTCGCTGGCAGAGAGTGTGCGGAGAGCCGAAAAGAAAAGATGAAACGGAAAGGTTTAGTGTGAGCGGCGGAAACGCGAGTCCGCACTAAGCTCTGTTATTGCGTCACTCCTCTCATGCTCCTCCACGGAGTGCAGTTCTGGTATTTAGATGGTCAACACTCAGTTGTACGACTTGAGCCTACATTTTACAGGATTCACCGGAACAGTCAATTAGCTGTCACTACACCAACAGCACACTGAGCACGTAGCAGCGCACGAAATCCAAACAACAAACCACGCCGCGAACCGCAACGACGAGGGGCCCCAGACTCCCCTTGCGTATTGCTTATTCCTTCGGCTCTGTGACACAAGAGTCGGTGAGACGTTGCTTCGTCGATCATCCCTGATCCTGGCTGTATCCTTGGTCTACCTTATCTGGATAGGGTGTAACCATGGGCCCATAAGACAATCGACTCTCTGCGGAAGCCAGTGTCTAGTTCCGGCTTCTAGAAAACAGCTTGGATGGTTGGCATTGCGCCACTTGTGGATATTCCCCGTGTTTAGGAATCTTCTGTGGCGGCGCATATATCCGCCCATGTGTGAGATGAGTGTTTTGATTCGTCCTGTATTTGCTATACTATTGCTTTTCCAGTGCATGGCATACGTGTTCCATAAGTAAGACAGATCGGCCAGGGAATAGTCAAGCGCGACACAGCCACGTGAATCGAATTGCCCTAATCGGGACTGCCCCTTTTAGCAGCCTCATCCATTCGGCTCTGTTATTATTGCCTCTGCAAACAGCCGTCGACTTTGCATTCACAATAAATCACTTCAGCTGAGTAACATTGAATTATACCAGTCATAGCCATGGAACGCATCCCAGCGGACAGGTAACTAGAAGTGGCTAACTATACAAACTTTCAAACTCGATCCAGGAAAGGGGTCTTGGGTACACGTCGCATAATCGGTGAATAGAGCCTCTAAACGATCCGGGTGCTCATGAAGATCGTCCTCTGCGAACAGATACATTCGCCCTATTTTCCTATATTGAAATAGGGACCTCGCACCTCCTCTCCAATTAAGCGCATGGCAGCGATTCCATTGGGATACAAAGCGTAGCCTGTGCCGGTATTGAGACATCGCTGAGCTCCTTCGTAAACGTGCACCCTCAGGTCCGGTATTTTCTATCAGGCCAATAGCCAGCTCTAGACCGGCGGATGCCGTTCCCTGCAATTGCTACTGGGATCTTCCTGAGTTCCATTATCTTTCTTTGTGTAAAATTACTTTAGTCAGAAAGTGTTCCGCGTATCTCTCCCAGCTATTACAGTGCCCAGTGCCTTGCTCTGTTGATCGTGCCTGCAATTATAACTTAATTGTCTGTGGGGGCGGGAGATCCTAAAGTTTGCTCTACCATTTAGCCGACATACATAGCACGTATTGGCCTTATGTTCTCTGATAGTGGCATCCCTCACCACCGCCTTCACATCCTTTCTTCGTCTTGTATTCACCTGAGTTACGCAATTCACCGCCTAAAAAGTATCCGCAGCAACGCCGTGGTCCGCCTCAATACCTCGATAGGCAGTCCAACTTTTGTTTATACAGTAGTACCATAGAGAAGAATCGACCCACCCAGAGATGAACGTCGCCCCTTCTTGGGGCTGCCCCTCAAGCAGTGCCAAGTTTTATCAGCTGTATTGTATTTTCTCTGTAGAAAGCCGTTGAATTTTAGTCAACCACAAATCATATCAGCTGAATGTTGTTAAAACAGGTCAGTCAACGCCCCGTGAGATGCATCCCCCACCAGCCTAGCATACTTGGCCATCACTCCCCGTGTCACCTGCGGCTTCGGTGGCTGCCAATTCTTTAATCGTCTGTCCAATTCCTCTTGCGAAACATCCATCTTGAGCTCGTTCGTCTCTGCATCAATCGTAATTATATCCCCATCTTGCACAAGGGCAATTGGACCGCCAACCGCAGCTTCCGGCACAATATGGCCAACAATGAAGCCGTGACTAGCACCTGAGTATCTTCCATCGGTGAGTAGAGCCACGTTGGTCAGTTTTGCGCCCATCAATGCTGCACTTGCTTTGAGTTGTTCGGGCATTCCGGGTCCGCCCTTGGGACCTTCGTAGCGGACGATCAGGACCAGGTTCTCGTCGCGAGGAATCTGGCTCTTGGCGAGGGCGTCGTTAAGTTCGTGTTCTTTGTTGAAGACGCGGGCTCTGCCAGTGAATTTTAACCCTTCTTTTCCCGTAATCTTGGCCACTGCACCTCCTGGAGCTAGATTGCCACGGAGAATCTGAATATGTCCGGTAGGTTTAATGGGGTTGTTCAATGGTCTAATTATAACCTGGTCCTGAGCAAGCGAGGGGAAAGACTCTACATTTTGAGCAAGAGTCTTGCCCGTCACCGTGGGGATATCACCATCCAGCAATCCGGCAGCAATCAAAAGTTTCTGCACAGAAGGAATGCCTCCAACCTCGTACAAATCGGCCATATAATGCTTACCACTCGGCGCCAAATCAGCAATAAACGGGATCTTGTTGCTGACTCTCTGGAAGTCGTCCAGAGTCAAGTCTACCTCGGCGGTTCGTGCCATTGCCAAAAAGTGCAACACAGCATTCGTACTTCCACCTAGAGCCATGGTCATGACCAAGGCATTCTCAAATGAGCGCTTCGTGAGAAGTTTCCGTGGCGTAATATCCTTTTCTATACAAACATGGATGGCATCCGCTACCTTGACACACTCGCGCATCTTCGCGGGTGACTCGGCCGGCGTAGACGAGGAACCCGGGAGACTCAATCCCATAGACTCGATAGCCGTGGCCATCGTATTCGCTGTGAACATTCCTCCACAAGCACCCGCACCAGGGCAGGCATGTCGCTCAAGATCCTCAATAATCTCATCTTTGTTTTTGCTCGTATCACCTCCATCGTCCGGTTGGCGGAGCGTATCATACGCATAAGCACCTGCGGCTTCGAAACAGCTGGAGATATTGATTCTCTTTCGTAATATATTAGAGTATCCGACGGCGATTGTGCCTCCGTAAATCATGATAGAGGGACGATTGTGTCGAGCCATGCCCATAATCACACCAGGCATGTTCTTATCGCAACCGGGGATGCAGATATTTGCATCATGATACTGCGCACAAGTGACCGTCTCAACGCTATCAGCAATCAATTCGCGAGTCTGCAGAGAGAACCTCATTCCTATGCGTTGTATTAGCGCATCTCCAACCTCACCCAGTCTGTGCTATTTCTCACCCTCAGTACCCATTGTGATTCCATCCGAAACACCAACAGTATTATACTGCCACGCAATCGACCCTCTATCTGTGATGGCCTTCTTCACCGTCTTTCCCAAATCCAACAAGTGCATATTACAGGGATTGCCTTCCCACCAGACCGACGCAACTCCGATTTGGGGACTCTTTTTCATGGCATTTCGATCGGGGACGCCGGCGGCGTACAGCATTGCCTGTCGAACATATCAGCTCAGATAATTGGGATCATTTGATGTGGCAGAGACAACCTGTGCGGCAGGGGAATCATGGCCGCGAGTCAGGACAGTGGAATATCTGTTCAGGACTGGGGTGCCATCCTCATGTTTTGAGCCGTGAGGGGCGGGAGAGTAGTCGATGTATTTTGCCTCTTCAGGCATTGTAAATGAAATTCAGGAGTCGCTCAATTCTACTTATAATCGATCTTCAAAAAAAAAAAAAGAAAAAAAAGCGAGTGTTCAATTGCAATATTTTTAAGTGTTAAGGTGAACTGGTGACTTCGGCCAGAAGCCCGTTTGGCAGGAATGCGGGGTACTGCGGACTTCGGCAGGAGCTAATCAGAGCACGTTCATTTCTCATCAATCAATTGTATTCTGTGAACTACATACCAGATATTTTATCTTGTCTATGTCGGAAAGTAGGGCTTTACCTGTTCTACCTAGGTTTTCCAGACAGATGGCAGTCATATTTCAATATTGGTACCTTAAAAACAGTTCAATGTTATTCGTCATGTAGCAACTTGGAAACATATGTTTACTGGAGACACCGCCAAATTGGATGTTTACTGATGGATCATTAAACCATCACCAGCAGCCACTCCAAGGTTGACTTTGTCTATGTAAAATAATGACAGCTGGAATGAATAGTACGAAGCAGAATGAACATAAATCAATTGATATTACCTAGGTATTCGAAGAGAGATCACGCCGTTAGAGTAGAAAAGGTGTTTAGGTATCATATACAACCAGCGCCCAGCAAGACCAGAAATTCAAGACAACAACCCAAAGCTAACAGCAGCACCCAACCCAGCTCCGGCCAACGGGAAAAGCCCTCTAATTGCATTGAGCAGCGACCACTTCTCCAGCTGACCTACAAACTCTTTTTCAGTCTGCTCATACTGCGCATCCTCCTTGCCATCAGCGGTGAGATCATGCTTTCCCGAAGTGTACGGCGCAATAACATTGTTTACGGCCACAATGGCCAACAACGTAAAGGGTGCGATCATGACGTTCAGCCCAGCTGCGGTGTATAGCAAACCAACGTGACGACCTGTCACGCTGCGTTCGCGGCTGAGTGTGTATGCGGCGAATAAGTAGAGGAGACTGGAAGTTACGGCCAAGGAGGGGAAGAGCTTCTTTCCGAGATCGTAAGCAGACTGCCATTGGCGCGCGATGTGGGATAGCGGTGCGCCGAGAGTTGTTGTGGTGCGACCGTTGGTTTGTGGTGCACGCTTGAGAATGAGGGACGGGATGGTGAAGAGAGAGATGGAGAGGATGCCGCCTACGCCATGACATGTTAGCGATGTTTCTAGGGAGTTGACTGACGGGTACAGACCGGAGGCAGCTGCAGCGGTCACGATAGCCGAGACCTGAGCTGTTTTGACGAGGGTAGAGTCTACCATTGTGATGTGGACAAGCGATGATCGTACAGTATGAGGAATTGAAGAATCGAGATTGTTGATTGTTGAATTAAAGAGTGAGAGGTGTACTGGAGAGGACGACGGATCCTCTAATAATAAGGTGGGTCAGAGCAAAACAATCCGCTCCGTCTTCGTATAGTTCGCTTTTTGTCGGTTTTAGGCAGCGCCCGTCATATGATTGTCCGATCTGTTGGCTTGAAGGAGGCTCCCCGGACTTTTCTGACACGTACTCTGATTACGTTGGTTTACGGTATTTGGTGATTAAATCCTGGTACATTCCATTTCGACTGCTAGTAAATTCACTTCCACTGACACAATGCATGGTTGCGATGGGACGGGTTATGTCAGTACCCTTGTACATGTATTAACTTAGCGAATGATGTAGTTACCTATCATAGATATACTACCTGAAAATGAAGCCTTCTTTCGGCTCGATAAATGTGATCTGCCTCGTTTGTATCGCAGCCATCAAGGGTAGTCTAACCCTAATCAATTCGACGCGTTGAGCGCGCTGGGACGCGGAGGAAAAGGGGAAGTGCGAACGGGTCTTGCCGTGTACTTTGAGACATCACCCTACTCCTGTCATCCTGGTGGATTCTACTTTTACTGAGTACATGTCAACGTACTGTCGAGTATGAGGTCAAAATGGAGCCAATAGAGTGTGCAATCAACCTATCTGCCTCTGACAGTGAAAATGATACTTCCATGACGAACAAGAGTGAAGCCAATGGGGGCCCGGACGTCATGGAGAAAGGTCTTAGTAGCCTCAAAGAAAATCTCGACCTTGCCTTGTCAGAAATCAAATCAAGCGGTTCTTTTATGACACAGAAAGCACTAGGTTCGGTCGTTATTCCTGGTCTTCACGTACCCCGCGTTGGAGCCATCGGGCTTCCGATTACAACAGAGAATGCAAAGGCAATGATCCAATCTTGTCGGATGAGTCCATACGGCAAGGGAACCGAGACGCTTGTCAATGAAACAGTGCGCAAGAGTTGGCAGCTTGATGTCAATCAGTTTTCACTTCAAAACCCGCTGTGGGAGAAACAAGTGGGCATTTTCAAAGACCAGGCCATTGCTGGTCTTGGTCTTACTACCGCAAAACCAGAAGAGGTCAAGGTCGAACTTTATAAGCTGCTCATTTACGAAGAAGGTGCATTTTTCTTACCACACCAGGACTCTGAAAAGGCGGATGGCATGTTTGCGACACTTGTCATCAGTCTGCCTTCAAAACATGAAGGTGGCGAAGTCATAGCCTCGCATAAGGGCGAGAGTCTAAGATTTTGTACAGCCTCAAATTCTGAATACGGCTTGTCATGGGCTGCTTGGTATGCTGATGTCGTGCATGAAGTGAAACCTGTCCGATCCGGCTATAGAATCGTGCTCGTTTACAACTTGATTCATCGTCCCTCAGCAGCACTAATCAAATTTCGTGGTGATAGGGTAGGAAGCCTCAACAAGCTTTTTGCAGCGTGGACTCGCGCCATTGAAAACTCAAAGCACAGTCTACAAAGCTGGGATTCCGAAGTCGAAGACAAGTGCCCTGCAGCGCTTGTGTATCTACTCGATCACCAGTATTCCATTGCTGAGCTCAGCGTTACTAGACTCAAGGGGGTCGATCGACATCGTTTCGTCCAATTACAGGAGGCCTGCCTGAAGAACGGCTGTGATATATACCTAGCGAATATTGAGAAGTCTGTTACAGGAGGAGTAGAAGACGACGACGACTACTATGGCGGCTATTACGGTCGTGGGCGCAGTCTTAACAATAAAGATTATCATCCTCTCGAAGACGTATATGAAGACAGTCTCGAATTACTTCATGTTGTAGACACGCAAGGCGTTGTGGCAGGAGTGAATCTTTCATTCTCCGAGACCATGATAATCCAAGATGATGCTTTTAAGGGCGATCCGGATGATGAAGACTATGAAGGATTTACAGGCAATGAGGGAGCTCATGCGACTCACTTTTACCGACCGACAGTAAGTTTATCTGCGTGATCACCTCAATCTCTGTTCTCCACGTCTCACACTATGATAGGGCCTTTTGATTGTACCCAAGGCAGTCAGCTTTCTATTTGAAATTGAACGGTTGAAAAAAAATCAAGGTGATGTCAAGCATATTATGGAAGAATGTGAACGCATGCTGACGCAGCATTCGGACGAAATTATGATGAAGAAGGCACTGGCACACGTCTGCAGCATCTTGGCTGGGTTGGAACATCATGCAGACGAAGAAGCTCGTGAGAGGTTCATAGATTTGATTCTAATGAGATCTTTAGAATTCGCCGACTTTGAACAGTTCAGACGGGCTCTGTTGCTCAATAAATACTTCTCATCCTCTCACAAAGCTTTCATCGCCAAGGCTATTGTAGATCATGGACTAAATTCAATACGCTCAGTGTAAGTCCAAGCCCTAAGATAGATCAAATTATTGTACTAACTCTGAAGTCTAGTCTAGACACAAAGCTCAAGGACACAAAGATTTTCGGGTACGGGCGTAGAGATGCCCTAAATCTGCGACTCCTTCATGATATCATGAGAGAATATCTATCGGTCTGTACACAGAGAAACCTAACGCCTTCGACTGAGGTGGCAGAATGGCAACAAGCGACGTATCTCGCGGCAGTCCCTGAAGGACTAACAGGCTCGGAATCAGATGGACAAAAGGTAGCACAAGACTTGAAGGAGATGCCTATACTAGGTTCGCTTGAAAAGTGAGATACCCCTCTGATTCTGCAAAAGACGCATCTGACATTAGCAGAATTGAAACATGGTTGCTCAGCCATGTGGAGAATACCACTTTTACCGCATCACTCATTCTATCCACAAAAGACTTACTAGGAGACGACCTAGACAAGAATTCGGTAGGCAGGATGATTAAGGGTCTTCTTCCGAGAATGATCCAGTCTTTCAAGATCGAACATGAAGCAGACTTGACTTTCCGTGTCACTCTTAGCGGCAGCAGCAAATTTGATCGTTTCGGCCTCGGTGTTTGGAAAAGACCTGAGCGAGGGAGTGTCCAGATTTCTCCGAATTTGGTGATCAAGTTGATCAAGTTAGCCAATTCTGAAAATACTGACACCAAAGGTATAATGAACGTTCTTCTCAAATATGCCAATAATGTCAAAGGTAGCGCAGCGAGCACTGCTTTCCATGAGCTTTTATTTCCTGTGGCAGTAACAATATGTGAGCTTATAGCACAGACAAGCAGACCTTCAACTGCCGACGAAAAAGACTTCATCGTCGAATTGCTCAAAGCATACGTGAATGGCTACGTCAGAAAAGTTCCTCCACCACCAGCAGACTGGAAGAGCAGGACTACCATCCGATGTCTTTGTTCTGATTGCATGGGATTGCGCCGGTTCATCGATGATTATGAATCGAAAGTTCAAGATTTCACAATGCCAGAGAGACGCCGGAAACACCTGGAACAGCAGCTTGATAGGTCTTACTTCACTTCATATACTATCAAAAACGGCTCGCCTCACAAATTACGTGTCGAGAAAAAAAATGCTGCTATGCTTGTTTCACACTACAACGCATGGCTTCAAAGAGTACGCGCAGCCAAATCTCTGTTGAATCAATTGTGCGAAAAGGGTCCTTTGGAAGAGATCATTGGAGAGGGTCATTATCGCGCCATCTTTGAGCATATGAATCTTCAAGTCCCTGAGGATAACCCTGTCAGCAATACAACGAATAAGAATTCTCGGCCTACGGTTCAGAGCATGGTGCCGCAGAAGCGTTCATGGCTGGGTTAGAAATGGACATGAAAAGATCGAATTTGGCCCAGATTAAAGGCACCGTCGCAAGATTATTACTGTGATGTGATTGTACATTATTTCGGGATTGTATCAACTGGTCAATATTACTTGAACCAACATTATTCCCCAATGACACTGAATATGTAAAATACATGAGAAGTCGTCATCGGGAAGTACTACTGGCTCATCTCCGCCGAGTAGACCGCTCAACAACCATGCATAGTCGATCAATACTGACACGGGCAAGTCACAGTTTCGTATTTCAAAGTCACCGGCGTCAGCGTATCTGTGTTTGAGCCATCACTCCAGATAGGTTGCCAATACCCACTGAACGCTCTGAAGTCATTAATATCCCTGGCAACGGGTGTCATGGCATACCATCCGGCACCACAACTCAACGTACCAGCAGCCGTGTCCTGGATACACTTCTGGTTCGTAACTGCGCTACTGCTCGTAAAGTCGCCGAACTCCACCCACATATCTTCAGCCGTCGTCAGAACCTGCATAGAAGGCAAAGCGACAAGGTCTCCTGAGCAAGTCATGTAGAATGTAGCGAGCTCATATCCGGCTCCCCATCCACCCCACACTGGGGAAGAGTGACCATCAGCTATGTAAAGTTGTTTTCCGTTGATGTGGTCTGCTCCTGAGGCGCTGACAGTGAAGCAGGAAACCTGTGATTGGAGTGGACAACTACTTGCCGTTGTGACGGTTGCTGTGCTTGTTGCGGAAGCAGTGACTGTTGTTGCAGTGTACGAGACTACAGCACGTGAAAAGGTCTCGGTGTAGAGTTTTCCAAGAACGTCTACGGTGCTGTAAGCGGTTTTGGTCACAACACCCGAGTAGGCAGTTACTGTCGAGCTATAGAACGTCTGGGTCACAGTTCCGGTGGCAACTTGTGAACAGGCGAGAGAGAGTTTGGTTGCATCCCAGGTAGAAGCAAAAGCCGGCTCCGATACAGTTCGTGCAAGTAACTTATGAGCAGCTCCAGTGGGCTTTGGTGCAGCGCCTCTCACACTAAAAGGATTTGTAGGCGCAGCAGTTTCAAGCGCTCTCTTGCGCATGTACGAGGCACCGAGAGACTGGGTGCCACTAGAGGTGACGTGGGAGGTAGGATTCACTGTGGTGGTTTGAGTGAACACGCTGGTAACGGTAGGATATTGATAAATGGTCGAAGCGGTTGAGATGGTCGTGGGAAGAGTGATTTGTGTGGTACTGGGAGTCGTGGTGGTAGTAACAGCATACGCAACTCTTGTTGGTGGACTGTAATTAAGGTACGCTGTACAGAATGCTGCACCTTGACTGCGCAAGGAGCTGATTTCATCTGCTGTTGGCACGTCGTTGGGGACGGTGAAGCACTTCGTCAGACCAGCAGCATCCCCACTGGACGAAAGAACCTTTGAAGAACCTCCAGTAAAAAAGAGGCTGTTGGTGACATTCGTGTAAGATGTCATCTCGAGTTGACCAGCAGAGCATGCACCGCCGTCAGTCTCAATCAGAGCTGCGTTGAATCCTACCGCCTCAGCACTGTTGATATAGATCGGCTGCGCTTTATATGGATTATTCTCGATATTGACGGCGATGGAAAGAGAGTATCTCACGATTGGAATGAATGAAACGGTGGCTGCCTTTGTAAAAACGGGGTAGGTGTACTCAACACTCGGTGACCAGTTGGAAATCTGTGAAGCAGTACTCTGTGTGAAATCGAGATACATAGTACCGCCAGTAACACTGATGGACGCACCACCCGTAAAGCTAACAGCGGCCGAGGTTGACCATTGAACGCCGAGACTGTACGTGATGGCAGGCGTGATTGTAAATTCTCCTGGAACCGTGATGGGGTCGTCAAAGTTCAATGTTGGGAACGAGTAGTCCCATTCACCGGACCAAGCATCAGTCGTGTCGAGACCCATGACAATATCTGCTTTCCAGCTCAGAGTGGGAGTCATGTATGCGCTCTCAATAGCACCGGTGGAGGTGGCAATCATGACACTACCGACGAATTGAACTTCAGAGATGGTCAGCGCACAGTCGACGCAGCTGACAGTACCGACAGAGGATGTAATGATATTTTGAGCAGGAATGGAGAAGCTTGTATCCCAAACGTATGTGTAGTTCCAGTAAGTAGCAATGGTCTCCTCGAGATAACATCCAGTAAAGGCACACTTGATGGCATCACGGTTGGCATATGCTTCCGAGACATCATCATACAGGTCTTTCATAGCACAGATTAGTTCAACGATTGCTCCGACCTCTTCATCAAAGGCGCCGATGATCTCATCCACAAGATCATTGCAGCCAGCTTCCCAGAGATACTTCCACCAAGATTCGTCATTGATATCGTCGGACCGTTTGGCGAGTACATGCATTGGGTCTTTACCGCGTACAGGGCTGAATTGAGCCGAAGGCAGATCACGCTTAGAATACACTGTAGTAGGAGGGACGTATTCACCATTGGAGCAGTAACCAGCTAGGCTGTTCGCAGTCTGACCCCATAGATCAGCAGGTGATGGAAGGCCAGCTGCTTGTAGTGCATCTTCCAGAGCTGCTTGTCCAGTTGAGTTGGAGGCCGCATTTGGATCGTATGACGGGGCTGTCACACTAGTAGTCGAAGCTGGCATGGTGACAGCAATGTTACCGTTGTCATCATATGTGTTATTGGCCGTGAGATAAGCCACGATCGTTTTTTCCTCCGGTGTTAGATCAGTGTATGAAACATCGGTGCTGGTAGCAGAGCTAGGCGAAGTGGAAGTTGCGATTGGAGCTGAGCAAGAAGGAGTGTAGGAGACTGAACTTCCAGAATTTGTGCTACCAGTACCATAGCTGATCTGCATAGTTTCAGAAACGTCGGCCCATGTTGTTGCAGAAATTTGCAAAGTGACGGTGAGACTAGACTCATCGGCTGTATAAGATGCTACCATATAGACTCCTCTTTGAGATGCGGAGTTGCAGCTTGCTGTGTTGGTGATCAGGATTAAGTTAGACTGAGGCCATTGGCTTACAATGTTATATGCAACCTTAGTTGACAACACTATGGTCATGATGTCATCACCTGAGCATACAACAGTATCAATGTCCTGAGAGTTCTCCAGTGTGACCTGTGGGTAAAGCATAGTGTAGACGACTTGCACAATAGTTGAACCAGAAGGTTGTGCATAGTAGAGTGTTGCGTACATGGATGGGGGTAAATTGAGGGGCGACGACAGATCGACATTTGGATCAAGGGCAGGCAGGACAGTAGTGCTAAGCTCGGGGTCAGAATTGGCAGCACAAGTAGGAATGCCTGTTGGTGTTGGTGTTGGTGTAGGTGTGGGAGTAGGAGTAGGTGTGATCGGATGGAGGCTACTTGAGGCAGTGCCACCGGAGCATATAGAAGCTGCCAAAAGTAAGATTAATCATAAGGTTAACATAAGATACGGGGTACACCGAAGATCAACTTACAGTATGGTACTGCGGTAATAGTGACTTGTGTACAGCCTGAGGGTAGTTCGGTATCGAAAACTGCGTATACAGTGCTGTCCATAACACAAAACTGAGCTTGTCCTGCAGGGAAGGCCGCGTTTGTCCAAGTAAGAATGCCATTTACGACAGAGAATGTGCCGGTAATTGCCCCGGGGGTTTGTGACCCGACGAACTGAATCTGAGATACATCGGCGTCTGTGGAGACCAACAGGTCTCCGTCGTACAGACTTGTTCCGTCGACGTGGAAAACATCCGCATCCGAGCAAGAGGCTGTCACATACCCTGAACCAATCAGGACTGCAGTGTTATACGTTTGTCGTTTGCGTGTCAATTGACTTGGCTCGACATATAGTACCAAAGGTGTCTGTGTTGCAGACGGTGACGAGCGTACGCCACTGGATGATTGTACCGTTTGAGAGGGATTGACACGTGCACTCGAGCTAGGTCTGACAATAGCTGATGAAGAAGCTGACGGCTGCAAGCTACCAGACAGATTCGTACTCGTAGATGAGCTGGTGGTTTGAGACAATGAAATAGAAGACAATGAATGAGAGCCATGCGTGGCAGACGATGTAGAAGGCAAAATGCGCGAAGATGAACGTGATACGGAGCCCGACGGGTGACCCGGCTGTGAAGGAATAGACGTGCCAGTATGCGCATGTGTATGATGATGTTTACTCGATGAATTCCTATTCACAGCCGAGGAAGAGAATACGGAAGACTGACTGGGTATAGTAGAGTGTGAAGTGAGAGAATGGCTATATGTGCTGGCTGTTCCTGATTCTCCTGATACCAAGGAGGTTGCTCCTGATGGATGGCTGGAACCAGTCACCGTTGCCAACGAGCCTGACGAGTATTCGAAACCAGCAGAAGTTGGGAATGCAGTGAGTCCTGTTGGAAGAGAAAGTGAAGCGGTAGTGCAAGGGCAGATTGTAGTGTAGCTGGTCCTCGTCACTGTGACAGTCCAGGATTCGTCATTTTGACTGTCAACATTGTTCTTTGAAAGACCTGAAACGAACGTAGTAATGAGCAATATGCTCAAGGGAGTAAAGAGCGACGACCACATGATAAGTGGTTTAAATTATCCAAACGAACAAAAGAGTGTTTTAAAACATAAACAGAGCAACTACATTAAATAAAATCAAAGAAGCAAAAATATACGCAGAGCTCAAAACCCATCAGTATTTGTAACTCCCAGTATAAGCGGTAAGAGGGTTTACTAGGCACAATCAAGCACTCCAGAGGTCGTGCTCCCTTCCTCTTCCAGCACTCAGGGCATCGGACTTCCAGTGGGGCGATAAAATCGGTCTTAGCGACATTATGACAGCCTCAAATGGCTCAAATACAGTAGACCAGCCACGGAGCCACTTATTAGTGGATTTACGTATTTGGTGTCGAATACTTCTCACCAGACAACATTAGACACATACTCGTTACTGCTATGACCAGAATAGCCGGGTTGTAAGGAGACGACATGATCTTTTCATGTCTTATAAAATCATTGCCTACTTATACCTTTGGTGGAAAAGAGCCGACTTGCAGAAAAGACACATGAATTTACTTCGCGTCTTTCACAAAGACTTCCATACAGATCCCCTCTTTCCCTCAAAGTCGAATATCGTTCCGGCATCACCGAGATCACCTGGGCCAGTTTGCCACGCGACTCGAACTAACTTCAGAGTAAATGATGAATTTGCAAATAAACAAGCCTCCTGAGTCCTGTACCTGGCATGTTTGCTTGGCACTCGGCTAACTGTTCTCAGATTGCAAGTTAGGGCTAGGACCTCGGGTGATATGGCTACAAAGCGGGCTGGCCATCATGATCCGAGAAGCTTAGGCCATGAAGCAGCTTTACCTATCAAGTAGGCAATAGTAGCAGTATAGTATTTTGTCAATAGGCCGGATAGGCTTGTGCTTAGAAAAGCTCCCTTTTACCAGGACACGCAAGCACCTGTTCCGCTCAGTCGGGCGCAAAAGTCAGCAATTCTTCGCATGTTTCTGGAACATGGCAAAAACAACCGACTAGCATTGCTTAGTTCAACCCTAAAACCCGAATTTCGTCTTATATTGAAAGTTCATCTAGATTCCCTAGTGAGCCGGAAGGCGGGTAAAAATGCCCCTGTCTTTCGAAATTGATGCTTACAGAGTAGCTATAATAACTCCAGGAAGACTACCAGCGCCAATAAAAGTATGTGCTAAGCTAGACGCAGTGCAAACATCTTCCATGACTTGCGATGGCGTTAAGAAACGATTGTACTATTCCCGGGTTCCTGCATAGAACTAGTGTCAGTTGCGACCAAAAGCGTGCCTACGAACGGTGATGATGGGACCCACGGAATCTAACTCGGCCCCAGCGATAAAGGGCTACCTTTTTACGTAGGCAGTTGCCATTGTGTGGCTTCGCTCTGTGCACTGCAAGTCTGCATGCCAAGTGAAGTCGGCTGGCTGAATGGGCTTGGATTAAAACTGGGAGGATCCCGCGAAACGCCTCAGTGCAGTGTGTAATTACCGATGACCGATTTGGCTTCTTTTGCCGAGAAAGCTTGGTATTTCAACCTGACTATTGAAGTGTAAGAGGAGTTTTATTTGGGTGGCCCCTGAATGGAGAAGGATCGTGATGGATTTTGACCTACTGCTTTCTTTGAAAACAAGCCTTAAGTAACGGTAGATTTTGATAAAGTCAATCCGAGGCTTCCGCGTGCAATCGCAAACGTCTCTTCACAGGACTTGTCAACGTCTTTCCTTGATACAATTTTAATTTTCGTTGGGGGCTTGCATTGCAGCCAATAACTTTGACCACAATGTTCAAGCAAGCACTGTTCCCAGCACTGCTTCAATTGGCATGGCAGATTCAGTCCGTCTCAGCTTCACCTTACCAGGCTCGAGTCTTGGAACAAGGCTCAGTTTTTCAGGCCCCAGCAGAGTATGGGACATGGCAGGTAGCCTGGTTCGAAAACTATTATGATGCCGACATGGTTTACATCCAGACAAGCAACCCAAGCCTCAGCAATGTCCAAGTTCAAGTCGCCCCTTCAACTTACGACTACGATTACTTGGCCTACAATGAGAACACAGTATTCTTACCGGGAATCAATGGAGTTTGGCAGCTTGCCGATTACGACAATGACGGAAACTTAGATTTGATCTACATTCAGAATCGAAATACGGTATCAGGAAAGGTGGAAGTCAAAATTGCTTCGGGTGCTTCAAACTATCAGACTCTCATACTGCAGACGGAAACTGTCTTTGATTCACAAATCAACGGAAGATGGCAGATGATTGACTACGACGGTGATGGAAGCCTAGACCTCGTGTATATCCAGAACAGCAACACAGCCTCCAACAGAGTCGAAATCAAGGTTGCATCCGGTGCATCCAGTTTTAAGACATTGACGAAGGACATCACAACATCTTTCAGTATCGGAAACGATGGGACCTGGCAGATTGTGGATTATGCAAATGATGGAAACATTGATCTTGTCTACATCCAAAACATCAACACCTCATCCGGCTACGTTGAGGTGACTATTGTCTCCGGTGCCTCAGGCTACGAGACGACTGTGCAAAGCGTAGCGACTACTTTTTCTGTCGAGGACAATGGTACTTGGCAAATGATTGACTGGGACGGCGATGGACTCCTAGATCTCGTTTACATCAAAGTACAGGACACTGCTGGCACAGTCGAAATTCATGTTGCTTCGGGGTACGATTATGCAGCGGATGATTAAAGTGGGATAATGATCACTTCATCATAATTGTCATTCACTTACTGGCGTCTCTTCGAACAAAATTAGAACATCTATGCCTATCCTTCGAGAAATATTGTTATACATATACATCCTACTGTCCACTTGACAAATTGAACAGAATGCTCGAGTTTCAAGTACAATCTACTAGGTACTGTGGTTCACAGTTGACAAATGACATTGACTGCTCAAGTCTTGAAGCATTTTTGGAAGTAGGTTTCTTGTAGATGGTACATGATCAAATCTGCCAAGTAAACAAATAAGTGTTTTACGAAACCCGGATAATATTCCCAACCAGGCTGTCAAGTAGAAGGTCAACTATTTCCTATCTCTTCACGCCGGCAGTGAGCCTCGACAGTCCCCGGAAATCCGCCAGCTGCCTTATACCCCGCTATGGACCGGCACCGGCTTTGGAGGGCACTGTAGATTCACTTGACTTAGCCCTGCTCTTATTTTCTTATTTCTTGTCAGATCTATAAGTTTTGCTCACACCAGGCACTTTATTCATCAAGTACTTTGACCCTGATTGAACCATATTCTATAGCTGCCTCTTAGCAAAATGCAGTTAGATATTATGAAGGAGCTACAGATCGCAGTTGATGCGGCTAAAGCTCGGTATATCGCATCAAACGCTCGATCAAAAGCACTCCACGAGGAGGCTGTCAACGTGCTGCCCGGTGGCAATACAAGGACTATACTTCATACAGATCCCTTTCCTATCTATATTAAACAGGGAAATTCCTATCAAGTAACTTCGGAAGATGATGTTACGTGAGTGGATGTGTTTGAGAATCTATTATTAATCTAGCTGACTTTGAGGCAGCTATATTGACATGGCTGGAGAGTATACGGCAGCTCTATATGGCCATTCTAACCCAGTCATTCTCTCTGCTATAAATGATGTACTCCAAAAGGTGGGAATGAATGTTGGGGCCACTACAGCTCAGGAAAAATTGTTTGCCAACGAAATCTGCAAACGGTTCCAATTGGAACGACTCAGATTCACCAATTCCGGCACAGAAGCTAATTTACATGCTCTAGCAGCAGCTAGGAAATTCACTGGGAAAAGAAAGGTTGTCACGTTTAGTGGAGGCTATCATGGCGCTGTTCTGACATTTTCTGGTGGCAAGCCTGCTTCGAATAACGTTGACATGGACGATTGGATTGTCGTCAAATACAACGATCTCGATGCAGCTAAGGAAGCCATTCGAGGTCCCGGAGTCGCTGCGGTTCTAGTTGAAGGAATGCAAGGTGCTAATGGATGCATCTGTGGGACTTTGGAGTTCTTACATGGCATTCAGCAAGCTTCATCAGAGGTATTAGCTTACGAGCCTTTCTTGCTAGCACAGGGGAAACTGATACGTGGAGTAATAGGCAGGGGTAATCTTTATCCTTGACGAGGTCATGACATCTCGCATATCCGGAGGTGGTCTCGCTGCGCTGAGAGGCCTAGAGCCGGACCTCAAAACCTTTGGCAAATATTTGGGTGGAGGGCTGGCGTTCGGCGCGTTCGGCGGTAGAGCAGATGTCATGGCAGCATTTGATCCTCGACTGAGCGGGTATATCTCTCATTCGGGGACATTCAATAATAATACTCTTGTCACCCACGTCGGCCATATTGGTTTGACTAAGATATTCACCCCGGAGGTAGCCCAGCGTTTCACAGAGGCTGGGGATAGCTTCAGGGAAAAGCTTAATGATGTGACAAATGGTACTAGAATCTATTTCACTGGCGTAGGAACGGTCGCCACGGCACATTTTCTCGCAAAGGGACCTCGGCATATAGATTGTGCTGATAATGTCGAGGAAATCCCAGAGCTCAGGACTTTATTCTGGTTTGAGATGCTCGAAGCGGGATTCTGGGTCACTTTGCGCGGGTTCATAGCTCTGGTCCTGGAGACACCCCCATCCGAGTTGGAAAGATTTGTGCAAGCAGTACAGAATTTTATAGCTAAGCACCAAACCCTTGTGGCACTGGAAGCATGATTCAGAGAGGGCCGGGAGTCGTGGTTTTTGACTCGCTAGTGTAAGTACCCGTGTACACGTTCATCTGATACAATCTTTTCAATAACGATCACACGCTATAGTTCATGAATTATTTGTTCTCGTCTATCGAATCTCTGTCGTAATCCGATGTGTTCAAGTATTGATACCTCATGCAACAGAACATTGAAACAACTAGGCCGCGATTAGGATTTGCCACTTACGATACCATAGCCCTAAAAACCAAATTAGGAAATAATCAATGCAAACGTTCAACCTTCAAAGTTTGACCTATGATAACTGTATAATTCCCCTTGTAATCAACGCGATCGTCATGAATCATGATATATGAGCAACTCAAGTTCTCCACGGTACAAGCTTCTGTCTCCCTGACAATTGGCCGCTCGCAAGCTAGCTGCTCGCTACTTACGATAACGGATTGTTCAAGCAGTTGCATTCCCAAGATTCCCAATGCTTCAAAAATTCGACGCTAAGTGCAAAAACTCCACGATCAGCTACCACTAACCTTTATCGCTTTGAAATTGATGATATCAATTCCATCACAATGCTGAGAGCCACAGGCGTTCATTTAAAACGCAAACATTTCCCACAGTTCTCGAAATTTACCACCATACAGCAAGTGTTTACGTAGGACCTTGGTCTTGACTTTCCAAGCCCCGACTCTTCAACTGTGAATGTCTAGCACCTGTACTATTCAACTTTACAAACCAACCTTTCTTCATGGGGCAGATACGGCACTTTTTCCTCCTTGGAGTGCACAGGAACATCTAGGTCAAGAGCGACGTGGTGGATATTTAGCATTTCTAGCGGCCAGTGTGTCACGGTCTATTGATCTCGATTGGCTTGACGCCAGGTAGACTTCATTGAGTCCTTGGACGCGGGGCTGTTCTTTTGGCTTTCTGGTCTCGTGTCGGGAAATCGCCAATTCAAATCCCCCACGAAGGAGTCGAGATGGTCGTTCATGTGTTCTAAATGGTTTCATCTGGGACTGCTAGCAGCTATCTATACTATTACAATCTTCCAACGGTACTCATATGCAGCATTCCTGGTTCATACACCGATTACTGTTCTTTTGGGCTTAGGTTTTGACAGGTTCCTTGCACATGTCGCTAGAGATAGAGCTTTGGAAAGTAGATATACAGAGATGATTAGGCTTGTTATAATGACTGCTATTGTGGGAACTGATAATGTACTAGGGTCGTTTGCTTCAGGCAAATTTCTGGTAGACTACGTGCCTGGTATGGGACAGACCATATGAGTTTGATGTCTCTACCTTGGAAGACATTAAAGAAGGTACAATGCATGATGTAGTCAATCTACCGTATACGCATGAAAGCTTTGGTATGGAGACTTCCGGCTTGCCCTGATCAAATCCACTCTCCCACTTGGCATACATAGCACAACAGAGAGTAGGAGTAGCCATGGAAACCTCCTTAACTTTCCAGGAAAAGTTCATGATCGGCCGAAAGGTGACAGTCATTAAGCCCCAAACGTCTAGTTAGGTAGTAAGTGGCATCGCTGTTCTTTCGCGAAAGAAAAAGACACGGCACGCCACCCGTGGATCACCTCGCACAGTACTCCGTGCCTATTTTTGGCAAACTACCAAATTGATGAGGCAACAGACGACGAAGACCCTGACAAAATTTGAAACTTCGCATGTATCGACATTAGAACTCTATCTTCATATTTCAACAGAACATAAAATTTCTGTACGGCCCGGACTAGCTCCATCAAATCCATACACACACAGACCACGGGATCAGCGAGAAGTAAAATTAGAAACGGAAGATCACGTCGTAGCAATGACCGGAAGAATTTTTATCAAGTTGTGCAGTCTGTCAAGACGGGAAGTTTATGTCTGAATGAAAAACCAGTCTAAAATCTCCACCTGGGCCTTTTCTACTTTGATTCAGATAAGAAGAAACGCAAACATTAGTTACCTACGTAGCACGTGCAATTGATTGGTACAGACTACGACATATTTGTTGTTTTACAAAGCAAAGGCGTAATGTAAAGGGTTAGTGAAGACGCGACGTGGGTGGATTATTTACAGGGCTCGGCTAAACTGATACTAGCTTCATACAAGAGCATTGTATACCCATGATGGGACGCCTGAAGCTAGTCAAGTTACTAAGCTAGCGGTAACTTTCAGAAACTTGAACCCTAATTAGTTCCAAGGGCTCAAATAAGTTAAATTGGAACATGAGTCAATACTAGTGACGATGCTCCATAGCACAATATAGATCTACAAATCCTATTGGCCAGCTGGCTATACGTCATCTGATACGCACTTGTGTTCATGATTTGAGAAATCCCCTTATGGGAGGATAGACTCATGAAAATTGTCACAGCTTCTACTTCAGGGTCGTTGTCTTTCGGGACGCCAAATTTAGACAAGGGAGGACGAAGATAGCAGAGAATAAAAGCTTGTTGGATGGGCCCTTTTGCTTGATACGTGCGTACGTAGTTTGGCCTAAAGTAGCTATGCTTGGCATATTGTAAACGGCAAATGCGGAAGTTGGTACATGATTTAGTGTATTTGATCATATGTACCATGACTAAAAAGACGGCGAAGCTTACCTGCTTCCTCTGGTTTTATCGATTAGTCTGTTGTGGCTGACCAGCCTAGAATCAATGCAAGATGTGTGCTTGTGGAAGATCGGGGGGTCGGACTTTAATCCCCTTACCAGACAGCCGGGGCACGGAAGGATAGAAGCGTGAGAGATCTTAGTAAGACATGACATGTACCTGAGCAGCCTGAAAAGTTTAATATGGACAACTCATCTACTTGGTCACTACCAGTGTTTGCCTGCTGTTTTTGTTTGTGGATCATGATAGAGACAACACTTTGGTGGGAAACCCAGATGTAGAATGAAGACTTGTGTCAGTTCCCAAACCCAGGCAAGAACAATGCATTCGACACGGCTCACAGAGAATTAAACATAGTGGTATAAATTAGTGAGAAAGTATCGGATATCCTGCGACTACCATCTCAAACTCTTGGCGCAGTTTTGAAAATAGTGCGTACTGTACATGTATGCATGCCCTGAATTTTATTTGAATAGCGAAAGAAATTTGGAATTCAGCTTCAGTCTACGTATCACCACATATACCCCAGAAGCTTTGCAGTTGATGCCGGTTAGAGAACCACGTCCTGCCGAGAGAACCTTATACGTAGTCAACAAGACCCTAGAGGACCCACCACTCCTGGAACCAGAGGCCTGAAGTGCCAACCGCGAACGAGATCGTCGCGTTGGTCAATGATTACTTACTACGTATTAGGGTTGTATAAACGGACTTTGAACTGACTGTTCCACCCGTGATTCGTGCAAACCTGATGGTTCAATTCGATAGCGTATCTCGGTAGGAAGCTGAAGATCAAGTTCCGTGCATGGTTCAATGTGTACCTAGGTACAGATTCTAGTCACAATACATTAGGAGAGAGTTTGAGGTCTAGAATAGATCGCTGCACGGAGTTCTCCGAATGGCGTGGAAAGTTTATTTGACATGTGTTAGGTAAAATATATGATTCACTAACAATTGATTAGTTACTAGTCGTAACATGCAGATTGCGTACTTAGCACCAATGACACTGTTGGTTCTATGTAGTAAATCACAAAACTGGGTCGAAGCGTCACAAGGTGCACAAACTCGGTTACAGAGTTGACTTAATTAATTTCCATACGAACCGATTACTTAATATACTGGTATTGTTCACCAGTACCTAGAGTGGACCAATCAGGTATCTGATTCGGAGACAAACTCTAAACCGAGATACTCCGCATGTCGATGTGTACTGACGCCAATCTGTGGTATCTTACTTGTTCTACCGGTCTTACTGAGGGTCGCCATAATCTAAGATATTCGTCAGATTAGTTTTGGAATGCTGATTCCTGGGACGGAGAATTTGCGGTTAATCAGAGATGATGTATGAGTTGAGTTATTTCTCAGAGAAGCTTGAAGTCTGGGCTTTGAAATTATTCAAGCTTCTCAAACTAAATGATAGAACGCCGGTGAGATTCCGAAGAGCCTACTATCATGGCATGATGCCATGATGGGGCAGGACAGAAGTTTCAAGTCGATCATCGAGGGGAGCTATGTATATGTCCCTGGGTAGAAACTAAAAATAGCAGTACGTCGAACCTGAGGTGTAAGCCGGTGATCCGACCAATCGTATGAAACAATACAATAGTCATACGTTCTGCGGATTATCACACGGTCTTTGGGTAGGTAGCTACACCCTGTGTCATCATGATCCCGCACTACCCGTCGCGACACCAACATGCCCGCAATACCCTATGACTCCGGCTCAAGGATGAAGGTGTGCAGAGGCGGCGCCGAGATTGTCGGCTACTGTAGCGCAGGACGGCAGTGTCAACGCTCCAGATGCCGACAGAACGGAAATATGGGATGGCGATAGCTAGTCTTTTAGCTCTAAAACTTCTTTTTCAAAAATATCAGGGCGGTTCCAGCCGATTGGTATGTTGGGGCTTGAAGTAGCCTAACATGAACCCGGGGGAAACCCAACATAACGCCTGCTTGAGATTCGAGATGCATAATTGAAGCTGACTATTAAAGCCTAGTAGATGGAACGGTGTTGCCTGTAATCTATTAAAGTTCTGTCCGAGTTTTTCAATTTCAGAACCTTCGGATGACAATACCATCGGATTTAACCAAGTATAGCGACTTTACCCCGAGGTTACGCCTCCTCAGGACCTAACAGGACATGGCTTGCCTGCAAGGTATAGGCGGCGAGTCACCGACTAGCCATACAGATGGCCCGAAGGCGCCGTTCGGTTTGTATTTTGGAACGTTCTCGCAAGGATATGGTAACATCAAAGTCTCGGAATGCACTAGTGATGTATTACAGGTAGGTGTATTCAGATCTACATGATCATCTCTGGATACTGCATCACTACATTACATGTTCAAAATCCTGGCTCTACCTGTAAGAGTCTGGATGCTAGATGACCAGTATTTGATTTCTTCAGACCCTAGAAACTAGATTATTACGCCTATATGACCTATAGTTAATAGTCACAATAATTCTAATTATTGGGCATATCGCCTGGTTGAATATTGCTACTAGTCGGGCCGAGCCTAAATCAATTGTCAAAGCATAGCTGGAGCTAACGGGTATCCGGTCATCGAACCCTAGATAGTAGAAGTTGGTGCATAAAATCAAACTTCATCTTAATACTACGTACTGTCAACATAAACATTGTCACATGATCAAGCCGACATGTAAGGCGGGTTGCACTGCAGACTGAACAAGGGGAAGTCGATTGATGGATATGTCGATGCAGGTTACGCGGAAAGATCTCTAGAATTCTAGAAGTGTTCTAGAGACATTCTTACCGGGGTCAGCGATGCAGTCATGCAAAGAGCACATGGCAAACCCTGGCTTACTCTCATTATGGAGTATGTCATCAAAAGTTGAAGGCATGTCAATTTGGGCGAAAATTGTTCCGTGCTCATTTCTAATTAAGTTCAGTCTTGCCTATTTTCCGCGTCTTTGAGCTTCAAAGACATATTATTGCTTCCTCTAGTTAGAGTTCTACATACTCTGCACGGAGCACCAGAAATGAAAGTCCCAGAAAGGTTAGGATTGGACGCCTGATCGGCGTTCATGATTCAGCTGTCTGACAGACTACACCTGCAGTGAGTAGACAAGTCATGAATAGTCTCCGGGGGCACACCGCGATATGTACTGTAGGAGCACTAAGTGCCACGGCGTCCAAGCTGACGTCTCGCCTACTTTAAATGGTAATTCCGGTAATTTACTCAGGGCTTGGTATCGTATGGCCGTCCATACGTTACATGAGAATTACAGTACCTGCTCGCATTTATAACCTTGTTTGGAATTATTGGCGGAACCGTAAGGGCTGTCATTGGCCATCGATATCGCGGTTTACGATTACGTCGGTACATGTATGGAAACTATGGATACCCGCTAAACCTATACCGTTACGCAGATATACATCCACATATTGGGTATCAATACTCGAATAATCGTACGTTCTACTGAACGGAACTTAGAATCAACCGTGGCAAGAAGAATGAGTTTGAGAAGAAAAAGAAGAAGAAGAAGAAATCAAAATGTTTACATCTGAGAAGAAGGATATATATCAAAAAGCCAACATAATGCGTGTCCCAATGCATGCTATAACTGTAAGACCTGGGACCGGGTCGTAATTCCGTAAACAACAAGGAAATCAAGCTCGAAAAGGCTAATCCTTGCGCTGGCGGCTAGCTCCACCAATGACGCGCGCTGTCCCAGCCTCCTTGATCACTATTTTCCAAATCATGGGTCTCTATACGGAGTGCGCCGTATGCTCCGTAATCGATTGTCGTCAACCCTCTTCGTCCTTTTCGTCGTCTAGCCGTCTTTTCCGTCTCTTGTCCGTGCAACAGATGGTTCCGGGCCTGCGTAGTCCCCTATGCTCAAGGTCCGGAGAAGTTGTCGCGAATTCCTTATCCGAATCGCCATCGTGTGAGCGCTTCAATTGCGATTGTATTTGTTCTCCGGTGTACTCTTGGCTTGCCCCTAGGTCTTGCAACTATGCTCTTTCTAATTAGTGTCTTCATTCGTGCCAATTGGGCGATCTGAAAATCGCTCACCTTGTGGGCAATTATTCGGTACTTTTCCGTCCGCCAATACCTATGCGCCTCTTGAAGTAGTGGAATCTAAGTGCAGGTTGTTAGCCAATTTATGAACCTAGATAAGTATTTGAGACTTGATGAGAAGGTGACACATACTCACATCTGCGTCTTGCCACGCCGCTGCGCTCTTTCTCCTCCGCAACATGCGCATCTGGAGTCGTGCTTCGCTAGTATTCTTGCCGTATCGTTCGCGAAACATTTCCGCCACGATCTTCCACGATAAATTCTGCGCCCGAAGATTCTCAACAAAGGCATCTTCTTCCTCGGCCTGGGGGTCGCGACGGCCCCTACCGCCCGGGCGAGTCTTCTGTGATTCTGCTTGGTTCGAGTTCATTACTTGGCCTTCGCGGCGCTCGTGTTCAAGTCTTTGTAGACCGTCGGGGTGTGGAAGTATTCTCACGGGCGAGTTGCGCTGCGATGCTACTGTATCGGGTGTCATTTGCCGCCTTGGTCGCTTAGAATTTGGCTGATCCAAGGCGTACGATGCGTACGACGAGCCGTAATCGTAAAAATTCATTGTTTGATGATGTTGTTGCTGCTGTTGCTGGGAATGCTGGTAGCCATAACTTGGAGATGAAGTCGGGGCGGGGATGTAATCGTGGTATGAACTCGTGATGCCGAGTCCCTGCGAAACTACTGTATCGTCGATATAGGGATACTCTTGAGAATGATGACTCAGTCCGGGACTCGGACGAGGTTGTATATATGGGCTTTCGGGTAAGCTCATGGGTGTCAGCACGGTCGATCCATGCTGTGGACTTTGGTACTGATGAGAGACTCCAAGGTAAGGGGACTGTGAGAAACTCTCCTGTTAGTAAACTAACACGCGATCCTGAGAGGATATTCAGATGACCAAGACGGTTAAACGTACGGAGTGAAGTGTAGACCAGCGAGGGTCCGTCGGGTCCATATAATCCCCGGCGCGGGACAAGTGTCCTGGGGCTTCCGGAGGGCCAGACATAACTTCGAATGTATCAGAATATGCTGGTGATAGAAGCATGACGCTGCCCGTAGACTCGACCAGTCAAGGTGATTGGCAGTCAATAATGAAAAAGGAAAGAAATATGCTTTAGAGATAGACGAAGGGCAGAAAAGTAAATAGAGATAGAGACCGGTATTCACTATGTATAAATATATTGAGCCCAGTGGGGGGTTAAAGGTGATTGGCCGGCTTTTAAGCAAGCCCTGGAGCTTGATGTGATCACTTCTGGAGGCGATGTCAGTACAACATGGACCTGCAGAACCCACGAATTGCCCAAATAGGACGACATATAGAGAATACTGACAATCAGTCTATTTGGCCCTTGCAATCGATAAGAATTCAAGAGCAGTCAGTGACTCTTGCTGTTGTGTTGATATTTGATCCGGTCACTCGGGTAATTTAATGGACGAGAAAGTACGAAATAACACGAGCGCATATATATCCTTCTCGAAGGTTGAGAAAGTTCCCAGAATATTTTGAGTACTGAATAGCAGCTGGAAGCGCGTCGAACCCTATATATGCAAGGCAGACCGTTCTTGTAAGGTTGACGTCCTCGATCTGGATATGACTGGCTCAGAGGTCTCAATAATTTCCGCAAGCGTGGGAACCAGTACTGCCGTGGAGGTGCTGTGCCACCAAATACTGCCCCAAAAGAGATCTGGACAGCAGCACGTATCCGTCTATTTGCCGTCTGTAAGTGCGAAATATCCAGTAACCTAACGTATGTAGGTATGCTCATAGGTTCCGGGTGCGGTGTTAAACAATCCTTCTACTAGTAGCTTCCCAAGGACAGGGATGACCTAAACGTTTATAGCCTGGAAATAAGCGCTTTATGACTTTTTAGACTACGGGAAACACCTAACTTACACGTCGACTCATCGACAAGCGTAAACGCTACGCTACTCTGACTAGGGTGCCTGTGCTGGAAGATCCACAATTTACAAGCCTGCAACCCTGTTTAGTTCGACTGGGCCTAGCCCCCAATACATTGCAGTTTACGGACTACAGTTATATGGGTTCTGAAGGCCCGGTTTATATTAAACAGCATGCTGGAAGAGTCTAGGGTATCTATTGAGCACGTATTTAATCATGGGTACGTACTATCTGCGTCCCATCAGTTGGCGCGGCGTGGCGTTGATGGGGTTTAAATTAGTTCACATTAGCATGGAATAGATGTGGTCAAGCTCAGCAGCATGGTACGCATGAATCATGAACTAAAACCGTTTGATAGCATCACTGTAGCGTACGTAACGAATCTCCAGCCCAGGATGCACATAGATCATGAGATCATGTAACTCGACACAGAGCTGAAGACCCACCGCCAAGAATCAATGAATGACCGACTTTTGTTAGTACTCTGTGTCGCTTTTTCAGGATCTGGAGTTACTAGTGGTCTCCGCATAGTGGGCAGTATTATCTGTCATTTCCGTAAAGCCAGGTACTAGCTCTGTGGAGCGTCCTGTAATAAACCCTAATTACCTTCTCACTGGCGTACAGGGGACCAATCATCGCGTTAGGAAGTAAATCAATCTTATTTAAGCCTCTGACATAGCGGTACCGTAGTATGAAGATTGCCATGAGCAGGCTTGAGATTCCATAAAAGACGTTCAAATAGATGATCCTTGAAGGCACCGCGTGATGAACATAGTCGATGTCGAAACACGGTTTCGTGTTTTGTTTTACGGTTTTTGTCACGTATCGGTTCTGACGTAACGTAAGAACAACAGTGATACTTCGTAATCCGTATAATTGACCCAAAAAGGAAAACAACGATACTGAATCCGAATTCGATGCGGAATACGCGCATACGCTTGTTGAACTGTCCAGAGGAACACGTATCGTCTATTTTAAGCAGAGCCTAGCTGTACTTAGTGTAGAGTTTAATCAAATGAAACTGATATCAGAAATTGAAAATCTAATCTAAAAGATACCTAATTGAGAAAGAATTGCGGTTCCGACTTCCCAGGTGCTCAGATGGGGTTTGCGGCAGTGCACTACCTTCGTGCGGTCACAGCGTCTCCCCTAACGATTTAGCAAATTTAGCAAATAACAGCAACAGACGGACTCCGCGGAACGTCCGCCCGGGACTAGTCTCGTAGATTGAGTCTATTTAAGCCAATTTGATAGCTCGTTGACCCAGGGTGGGCTACTTGACTTTTGGTGCCATCCTAGGTTGACTCTATCTCGCTAAATTATGTGGCCATACGATACGGCTATTACACACAAACGTTGGACCCTTTAATTACGGTGCGATTCACGTATCCGATTTTCCGTACGGAGTTCGCCGTACATATTATGCCCACGGGTCAAGGCGTAATATCCACTGGGGCCATTTTTGAATAGAGTAACTGCTTCTCACCTATCATGGATAGGGTGTCTAATTCTAGTGAGGTTTGGAGAAATACATCGTGTGGTACGGGCGGAGTACAAACATGGCCGAGACGGTGTATGTATTGCTTTCGGGTCCGTACAGAAAATCCGGGACCGAGTAGGGGTTTCAGATCCGAAAGCCGACTAGATATTGAATATCTGGACTCTATAAAAAGCTTTTGAAGCAGGAATCAAAGCCGATCTACATTGTATATACTTAGATTGACTTCAGCACTGCGCCAAGGTGCAACCCTTGCAAGTCCAACCAACACGATGACAACATGTGTAACGATAAAACCAGCAAGGGGAGTGGATTAGCCCTAACCTCCACTCGTTCTAGAAACTACGTATCCCTGAAGACTCGACAGACAGGCATGTATTCCAAGAATCTTGAAATTCTGTTCCATCCTCTTGATTTCTTGAACATTGCATCACAGTGATCACACTCCATTTTAGACCCAACCCTATCAAATTAAACATCTGCAGAAAGACCAACATTCACTGCAGGAATCGCTTGATGCCTCCACATCCCATGAAAATCATACCTTATCTTCGACTCAACAACTAAATTGACCTTCGGGACCGCCGTCCATAGGTCAGGTACGGAATACTCCGCCATGCTTTGCCACATGGATGCATGCATCCAACATATAGGACTCCAGATATAGATTAAATTACGGGAAACTCACACTGAGCTACAGTCTGCAACCAACGACTCAAGTAATTCATATCTATTGGTTTTCAGCCACGCCTAAAAACCTACTATCCGCCAGACCGTCGACTGGTCAAGTTCATACTACGTATAATGTAACCCTACTTCAAGGGCTAGACTACGTGGACGTACACGGCATGGATCAACCACGTGCACATGCGCAAGCCCATCAGCACTTACCTTTCCAAATAACCTTCTTTTATTTTTCGGGGTTGTTGGTTCCGCCAGTCGTATACCAACATATGCCAGGTCGAATTCGCTGGTAACTAGTCGTTGAAACCTGAGTAGCTTAGGACATAATGTGTGGCGGTAACAAGCATGACGGGATTGGTGCTCGTGTTGCTTCGTGCATGGGTGTTGAGTCATGACCGTTTGCGTGCTTGAAGTTAAGATAGAGTAACATAGCCACGCTTATTTTGAATATGGCGGAGTATTTCGCGATTCGGGAAAACCAACAGAGAGAGCTACCTGTTGGAAGACTTGCATATGGGTGGTGGACGGAGTGTATTGCATTCGCTTCTTAGGGCTAAGTCGACCCAAAACGGAAAACAGCCAGAAACATACCGAGTCTGGTAGGTCTTCGACCTCAATGAATGATGACACTTAGAAGACATGGGTGTAGTCAGATACCTTTGGATAATTTGTGCCGTAAATTGGATTACACCTCAGTCACAAGCAAGCAACTGATGACTGTACCCATGCAGATCGCATGTGGCAGAGAAGTGTAGATCAGCTTTAGTCTGTAACCACATTTATCACTCGTCAAAACATCCGTGATTCGAATCATAAACATCACCGATACGCATTGTGTTTTATCATTTGTCATGGACAGAGAATCGGTGTTTGTATGCGCATAGAAACGAGATGTGTGTGATCAACCACTTACTATTTTTACTAGAGCACTTCTGCTCTAGTCGATTCAAACACAAAACGTTATCGAATGCATTATTGAAACAGGTACCTTCCCGCTCAGACTGCACCCGCATTGACAACACAAATGTCATGCCCCTGATTAATTGCCTAATATCAAGGAGCATTGGTATCTGTTAATGGCATAATCGGCAGCCTTGCACATATTTCCACCCAAAAAAGATCCAGTTGATGAGTGCTGTCTAATCAAGTTCTATGCCTAAAGCGCACGCCTTCTCAGCGCTATGGCAGACTTGATCCGATCAATTGTCATATACTCTTTAAATTCATGTATTTGACAGTCAAGGCACAAATTTCGGTGCAATCGAAAATTTTTTTCCGGCTGTTTGTCTGTATTTTCAAATATCAAGATTGGTGATCCAACCTAAAGGCATCTAGACAGATCATGAATACCGAACTGTAATGCGCGCGGCATTTGGCCGATTGATGGGCCCTGTACTGCAAGCGACATTTACTTTATTATTCATGGTCATCTGATTAAAGTTAATTATGCGTTTGGGTATTTTTCGACCAGTCGAAACTAAGCCACCCACCTCGACGGAGTGCGCGATAGTATCACATCATGGTGTACTGAGGTAGTTTGATAGATTGTCGCATTTTCAAGGTTATCTTGCGTGGTACGATTTACAAGACATTGTTGCGAATGCTGCATGATCGATTGATATTCACCAAAATCAAGGTCATCTAATCCCAGAGATCAACTACATGTAGCCGTTTTTTATATGGCTCAAACTAGATGTAACATGATATCAATATCCAAACGCCTGTATCCATAACTCATATAGCTCAATTCAGCCTCCCATACAATGACAAGAAAGAAAACAGTATCAAAACACTCTATTGATGCGATGGCCTCACTTCTCTTTCCACAGTCAGCAAGGCAGAAACGGAACACCGGTCTGCTGAGCTTCGGCGGATGGGTTCAGGCTTGGTTTCGTTGACAGCTCGGAAACCTCGACTAATTGCTGGCAATGTATTCGATGTGAAGTCGTGTTGCTGTGGCTCTGGTGATGCCGCTGGACTACCGTTGGGTGTGGGAGGTAGATGTCCGCGAGCTTGGCCGTGAGAGAAGCTGCTCAAGATCGCTTTCTCCGCCCACTTGGGATTGATTTCACGGCAATCGCGAGAATACTCAGCAGCAATCTTTGACCAGAACGAGGTCGAGTATGCTTCATAGATGGCATGTAGGCGCGACATGTCAATGTAGCTATGGTAGTCCTCCTTGCGGTAGCTATCGTAGCTGCGGTTCACCGATGGCTCTAATGTAGTCGGCGTGCTGTGCCTGTCTGGCTTGGGGAGAATGGGAACCGGCGCACGATGAGATTGTGTTGAAGTATCATCCGATGAAGCTCTCTGTGAGGGTTCTGGGCTAGAGCGAGGAGACAAAACCGGAGATAATCGAGTATGGTGGGTATTATCAGCCAGCTCACCGCCAGCAGAGATTGAGTTGAATGATGCAATCGACGAGACAGATTCACTGCGTCGGCGGCCGTTGTTTCCGTATGACATTTGGTGATAATGCAAACGACATGCCAATTCTGTTTTCTTCAAGTGCGCGGCGATATGCTTATACGGCATCTTGTGCATTCGAGTTCGGACTAGATAAGCTTCCTAATTGTAATGTATTAGTGTCATTCTGTTGACCTTTCCTCTGCTGCTATCATACCTCTTCTTCAGTCCATGCTCTGCCTCCACCTGTCGAGGACACCCGACGATGATGCTTGTGCACCCGATATTCTGGTTGCTCCATAGTTGAGACTGTCGGCTTGCTGGCTTCAACTTCAGAGCCGCTGGGATAAGCGACTGGCGACATGGTGATATGGAAATGTGTTGAGTGTTTTCGAGTAAAAACAATGGAGTAGTAGCTGGTGATTAAGGTGATGGAATCGTTAAGACCTCCTAATAATAAAACGACAGAAAGATAAGTTAATGCACTAAATTTGCCCAGCCAGTGGGTTGTGTTGAGAAGTGAATGAGGAAACAACGGTGGACCAGCCTACTAAATGATGGATAGAAAACAATGCTCTGAAATGTTCCAAGCGAGCGCTTTTATGTCTTTCTTGAGCTCGCTGTATTGGTGGCGAGTCTGCCCGCAAGATCAATTGACCCCGTGTTGCTGAAGGCTGACACACTATAGCCTCTGGCACCAGTAATATGACAGCTCCGTTCCCGTCTTTTCGGTATATGGAATATGGATGAGAAACGTTGGGATCTCTGAATCGGTTTAGTGTTTGATATTTTTCTCCGTTTCTGGCAATATGACATATGTCCTGAGACAATGTGGCCTAAGAGCCGTGTATGAAGTAAAGACGAGGCTTAAAAGCCAAGTTTGGGATTATATTCCAAGTTACTCCTTTGGGAGGCCCAAGAACAGAAATTGCCTCCTGTCTAAGACTCTTAGGGCCAGAGGTCATATAGCTCGAACAGGTAGTCTGTTCTCCTTGTTCCAAGACAACTGGGGCTGCGGACCGGTTTGATTCGATTGTGCCCACCATGATCAACGGACTAGGTCACTATGCAGTCAATTTTCAGCGGGTGACATGCAATTACGAGAAGCACGGTCTCGTGAAAACCCACCTGCTTGCGGTCACTCAGCGCAGTGCCTCATAGTGTGTCGCTGGCGGGGTGTCGAGAAATAGCGCTGACAGCTTCCTCGGCCGACAAGGTTTCAATGTGAGTTTCCTGCGACTTGCCATGTTTCCAAGATGCTGCGACTAATGTAAGGGACCGTGCAGGTACTGGAGTTAGTGACGATAGTGACTGATTGATAAGGCTCAATGCGGCGAGAAGAAGAGGATGCGCTATCGAGAAAACAACAGCCAGAGTGAGGGGAGAAGCAAAAGAAGAGGTTAGCGCTGAGGGTGAAACTGCGACTAGGCTGATTCTGCTGTGCCTCCGAGGAAGGTGCGACGGAGGCGTCCCCGGGCTCCTTCCTGTGATTTCCCTTACTCTCGAATTGCCCAATCAGCGGCCGCCATCGCCGCAGCTTCCGTATCAGGTCTAGCGTGATCGCTGTGAAACCTTTTCTCAATCCATGACTTCTTCTAGCTTTTCTCTTGTTTCTGGATGAGACACTTCGGTCCTTATTGCTGTCTGTGGACGTTCTGCTCTCTCTACATGGAGGTGCAATCGATCCTTTCCGGTCATCGTTGAGTAGCTACTCATCTGGGCATTCGGCGTGGACGAGAGTTCCTCTAAAAGAACAATTGCTTTGTCCTCGAGTTTGAGCAATTGAAGTTGAAGTTTCAATGTCGCCGATATACCCTCAATAGCACAATGCAGTTTATGGCGCCAGACCAAGCACATGGTTTGTACACCAGCTCTCGCTTCGTTCGTGTCAGTGGTCCGGCCAAACAACTTTACATGATGCATGGCTCGATCCTCATCTCTGGGGAAACGCAATGAGTGACAGCGCATTTTGCATTCTGTGACCCGTGCTCTTTAGGAGATCGCCACCACTAAAGTGTTTCACCTGATGACACTCTATGTAGAAGGTCCCTACATTCTGCTCAGATGTATGCACGTTTGTAGACAGTGTGTGTCACCTTAGCGCCCACGACCTGGACCACATTAGCTCGATCAATGATAAGATAGCGATATTCTGACCACGCATTGACCTCAAACATACATTGTCAGGACCTCTATCGATGACTTTTGGTCGGAGATTTCTTGGCATGGTCGATGAATCGCTTGAAACTAGATCAACGCTCAGGGTTAATGATCGATATTCTTGATCTTACGTATTGTGTTCCAAGCTTCTAGCTAATATAGATAAGGCTTGGGAAAGTGACCGATCAGAGACTATGCTCGAGCCTCTTGGTGGGGGTTAGCCAATATGACGCTACCAATGACTGCAGCACATCATCGCGGGGATCCTTTCTCCAACTACGTATCTTCATCTCGGTTTGCCCATTTCCCGCGACATACGAGGTGAGCCACATAGTGGTTAAAAATGACGAGAAAATGTATTTCCCTGTTCGCTTGTCCTGTCAGAGTATATAGAGCTGCCCGGGTCTTCTTCACACTGTGACTTGCATGCAGAGACTATGCAGCCAAACGCCATTTTGTGCATTGCCAACCAACCCAAATGCTTCTGAAGGCCTGGAAGTGCACGGAATCGGCCTGATTCGCTGATGAAAGAATGTATGCAGACAGAGGCGTGAATGAATCGGTATCTCGTCAAACGCACTTAAGTATGTGCTCTTCGATCTCTCGCGCTGTCCAATGGCAGGACTGCCCATTGCTAGCGTAGCCCTAACTTGCCTTAATTTCTCACTAAAGGCAAGCCCCGGCCCACCATACGCCCGCCCCGGGGAACCCCAGAGAATGAGGTCACAGCCTAAACAGAGTAAACCACCGACCAGTCTGGACTCCTACCCTAACTGTCTACAACGTAGTAAACATCCCCGACCCTACACGCGACTCGGCTTGTTCATCACATCTACACCTGTCACTTGATTCTCCTGAACAGACCATCTCAACTTGATCTCTACTTGTTTCATCCAGCACTTCGCTCCCTCGTCGCCATGCTCGCTGCGTGACCACTGACCGGCTAGAATATAGCTACATCGCCTACCTACCCCTCTTCTTGTTCAACCCCTCCCTACACCTGCCTTGTCACCTCTGCGTAGACTTTATCCTGTTTACTCAAATCCGATCGTTGTGTTTACATGTGCTCTGTACTGGTTGTTTCGTTGTGTTGATATTCGCAGTCGTTGCCCAGTGTACATTACCTACATCCACCTCCTGTTGACAGCGACTATCCAAGCGTTCGTGTCTCTTGTCACACTCTCTTCGGTCGGGTCGGTCGGGGAACTCGCTCTCAGTGACTTTCTCAGTCTCCTTTCGCCAGCAAAAGAGCCAGTCAAAGGCCAAATTCAGCCTTACAACACTCTTCGCTCGCCACCTGTGTAACCCCCGAAGGCCAGCATCACTTCTGTTCCGCGTCTTCTCGAGTCTCAAGACAAGGCTCCTGCGAGTGAACATTCTTTTTGTATCTTCTCCCTCCGAATTCTATTCTATTTTTTGTGTTATGTATCAGATGAATTTCCAGATCTCCGATCATCGCCAGACACCAGCCCTGTTTTCCATGATGTCGTGAGTGCAATCTTTTATTTGACTTTATCCCTTTGATCGCGCCTTTCAATTTTAATTTGCTTTTATCGTTTTCTTTTATTTTCTTACCTCATGCATGCTTAAGTGTTATGTACATCACATGATGTACTCCGTTGGTATTTCCCGAAAGAGTATCATCTCTGGTCTCTCCCACTTTCTCCTCATGCTGTAGTCTTCTTGTATGCTCACCAAACACCGAAGCCCAACAAACAAAACAGATCTCTCTCAGGTCTACCTACTAAGCAACCTGACTTTAACTTTGATTTATCTTAGATCCTGCCCGGTGTCGAAACGTGTCAAAGGCTCGGCGGCGCTGAATCGGTCATCAGGTCAACAGCAACAGCAACAGCAGGCTGTTTTATCTGCGTCTGTACTAGCACCCGCTTATCCTCTCACTAATTCTACTGCGCAAACCCCTCCTCAGCCTCTTCATCATCAGCTCCAACCTCAACCTCAGCAACAGCAGCAGGTGAATCCCAGAAAAAGACGCTCACCTCCGTCTGCGACGACAGCAGCAACGGGTATTTCAGCAATTCCTGGTTCAGGAGTTGTTGCACCAGCCATGTCTGATATTTCTGGAGGAATGGCGGAGACTACACCCAAGAAAAAGGGCAGGACTAATACGCCATGGACTGCGGAGGAGGAACAGCGGCTCAAACAAATGCGCGATTTGGGCAAGAGCTGGAGTGAGATTGCCAAGGTAAGATGCGACAGATCGTAAGAAAGTGTCAGAGTCTCATTTGTTGGTAGACCTTTCCAGCTCGAACTGAAGGCAGCGTCAAAAAGCATTGGTACAAGGTATGTCCGAACCATCATCGCGCAATTCCCATTTTCAACTGACAACCCTCCTAGGACATGCACTACGCTGAGTTCGGTGAAGATGAAGTAATCGCCCCCGATATGTTTTTCATTTCGTATCACTAACGACACCTAAAACCTAGAGCGTAGCGCTGCGCGAAGCCATCAAAGAATATGAGGCAAACAAGTGGAAGTTCATTGGCCAGAAAATTGGGAAACCAGCGAAGGTCAGTCATCTTTTCGTGCTCTGCACTATAACAACACAGTGAGTCAATATTCATCGTGGCACATCATACAGGCATGCGAGCAATACGCCAAAGAGCATTTCAAAAATCTTTGAGTACTTCAATTTCGTTCGCGCAATGGGGTCGGTCACCGAACGAGCTTAACTAGCATGCCACGCGAACGTCATCAGTGACAAATTTATGCGAAAACGAGAATTTTAGGAAATTACGAACGACGATTACGGGCTCATGGTCATGAAAAACATGCAGTTCCAATGAGCAAAGGTCTCAGAGGAGGCAAAGGGGGGATATCGGCTGATCTTTTAGGCGTTTTGTAAGGATGCGACGATTACAGCGATTCACATCCGGGATCACGGCGTTTCTGTCTGAGTGCACTCCAAAGGGAACTGGGATTGGGATCGGGATACCTGACAGTACTAGCGATAGTGAGCGATTGCAATGATGCCAAATCACATACAGCATATTTTCTTCTCGTATAGCTCGTAGCAGATAGAGAGATGAGAAACTAATCGGGAAGGAAGGATAAGCTTTCCGCGGGGCGCTTATCGGGCTCTTTCCCTCCAGCAGGACGAACAAATTTCTCCTCCTCTCCCTCTTTCTTCCTCGCAACATCGCGGAACTTCTAAACCGCCAAAGATAATCAAGTGTCTGGACATTCACAGAGGTACGCTCAGTCTCGCCATTCCTCCAACCGCCCAATCCAATCAACCCGGTGAAAGCTCGGACAAGTCGTCATTTTTCGCAACTGGCTGACTCATTTCGCCTCTCCCCGCAGCGTGCAGATTAAAGCTCCCTCCGTTCTCAGTACATCTCACCTCTTCCATTTCTATCCGACTTCCTTTCATTGCCTCTGCCCAAGAGGACCTCGAAAAGAAAAGACGCAAATATGAGATTGAGCAGATACTCGGGTTCATCGCGAGATCAAGGTATCAAGGTAAAACTTGCATGCATGAAGACCGGTGTTCGGCAAGGGTGTGCCGGATAGAACAGAACAGCCGGGAAACGGCAACAATTCAATTGTCCTCTACGACTAGATTTGGCTGTGATGTGTACACCCTTCCGTTCTGAGAGTATACGGTTGAACTTGATCTGGTTAATTCCAGCGAAAGAACTTGTGCACGCTTATATTTCTTTTCCTTTCCATCCTTCCTATGATTCTGTCGTGAGATGTCGCTGCTTCGGCGCTTCTATCTCATGCGCAAACGAATCAATTGCATATACGGCGAACATCGTCAGTATTGTGATAACTAACACCTTGTTTTTGCAACAGAATGGAACACCAACAACCGGAAATCAGCTTAGCTGATCCGATCGAAGAGGCTCGGTCAATCGAAAAAAATCACGACTTCAAACCAACGGAAACCATCACCGATGATGACAATGCTCAACATTGGCATTCCCACGTCAGTCGGCGTCTCGCCGGCTACATGAAACGATTCGAGCAGCAGCTCCTTGAATACAACATCGAAGCTCGTGGAATTCAACGTGTTGAAGAGCAGGAGCGTCATGCGCTCACCTGGGTCACTTATCTCCAGGTATTCTTGCTGTGGGTTTCCATCAACCTTGCAGCGAACAACATCACTCTTGGTATGCTCGGCCCGTCTGTCTATGGACTTAGCTTTCTGGACTCGTCTCTGTGCTCTGTCTTTGGTGCCATCGTCGGCTCTCTCGCTGCTGCTTGGTCTGCTACCTGGGGCCCGATATCTGGAAACCGCACTTTGGTAAGAAAAATGCCTTAGGCACCACAAACCGAGTCATACTTACAATGTGAAAAAGGTCTTTGGCCGTTATGCAATGGGATGGTGGCCCAGCAAGATTATTGTTCTGCTGAACATTGTTCAGATGATCGGATACGGTCTAATTGACTGCGTGGTCGGTGGCCAGATCCTATCTGCAGTGTCCCCGAATTACCACATGTCGGTGGCAGTTGGTACGTAGCTTCGATTCTTCTCCGGTTTATGTATTCACGCTTACAATTTTCAAGGCATTGTTGTCGTTGCCGTCATCACTTGGTTTATTGCCACATTTGGAATCAAATTCTTCCACTACTACGAACGGTATGTCTACATCCTCAATCAACTCAGGAACAAACTAACGGCAGTCTTAGCTACGCGTTCCTCCCCCAAGTCGTCGTAGTATGCATTCTTTACGGGGTCTCGGCAAAAAAATATGATACCATATCACCTTCTATTGGAGACAGTTTGACAATCGCCGGTAACAGGCTCAGCTTCTTCTCCATCTGTCTCAGTGCTGGTATCACATATGCCCCTCTTGCCGCGGATTTCTTCGTGTACTACCCACCCGAGACTCCCAAGGTAGTCAGTTTTGGTTTGACTTTCCTCGGTCTAACCTTATCCTTTACCATGGCTTTCATCGTCGGCATTGGTCTGGCCAGTGGCATTGCTAGCGACACAGGATATGCCGACGCATACAATGTCGGTGCTGGAGCCCTAATTGTCGAAGGTTTCAACCCTCTCGGCAGTTTTGGCAAATTTTGCTCTGTCTTGGTGGCGTTGGGACTAATCTCTAACACCATTCCACCCACATACTCCTCTGGTATCGATTTCCAGATCCTCGGTCATTACGCTGAAATGGTACCCCGAATCATCTGGAATACAATTGCAGTAGTGATCTACACTGTTTGCGCTCTCGCTGGTCAGGCTCATTTGTCAGAGATTTTTACCAATTTCTTGGCTCTAATGGGCTACTGGGTCGCTATCTGGTTTGCCATCCTGCTTGAAGAAAGATACATCTTCCGTCGTCAGACCGGATATAACTGGGCAGCATGGGATGACCCAAGCAAATTGCCAGTCGGTCTTGCCGCCTTTGCAGCTTTTTTGGTAGGTTGGGCTGGCGCCGTCATTTGCATGGCTCAAGTTTGGTATATTGGACCGATCGCTAAATTGGTTGGTGATTACGGTGCTGATGTATGTTTCCTCTCCTCGTCCTACATGATCGTATACTAAGGCTCTGTATCTAGATGGGCAACTATGTCGGATTTTCGTGGGCGGCATTGGTCTACCCTCCTCTCCGATGGCTCGAACTTCGATACTTTGGAAGGTAGAGTACGGATTGGTTTTAAAATGGAATATACACGCTGTGCTGAAGTTCATTCTTTTCAAACATCCTGTCAGAATTACAACCAACTCCCACACAAATCTCTCTGATATATCTGATTGATCATTGTTATGATGACAGACCAGACTAAAAGTGAATCCCCCGTTCCGATTGTCTATCTATCATTATATATCACCCATATAATTTATCACTCGTTAGTGCGACATGATATCTTCTCAGAACTCCTTGCATATCTGAGGATATGTATTACTAGAGTTTAGAGGAGTTTCAATCATTTATCTCGTTCCAAATCTCAACTCGTGACCCTCAATCCATCAACAGGGAAAGTTACATACATCCGCGTCATACGTTTCTATATCAGTTATGTTCTCCAGCGATAAACAATCTGAAAACGATCTGCTCTATTCTTCATCCCCTCGCTCGACTATACTACAAAAGTTTTGTTGAACAGATAAGGTAAAACAAAAGCAGAAACAAAGGAAATAATATAAAAAGGTCATTGTCTTGTCTGTGTATTTTCGCAAACTTGGTCCTTGATATGTTCAACGCAACTCTAAACCGATCAAGAAGACCATTTCGAGATTATGAAATAAGGTCTGCCTTTAAGATATATTGTATCAAAGGTGTTGGTCAATCTATCGGTACCAGTATTCGGGCTTGACGTAGTCTGCAAAAGTCTTGGGCTCCTCGTAGGGGGCGTGGTGGCCGTGGCCGTGGTCGTCATCTGTATTTTTTTTGTGTCATTAGCGTTTGGATGGAGAGTATTGATGTGGAATGTGCTTACGGGCATGGGCATCGGTCTGAGGACCGACGTAGTTGAGCTTGACAACGTTGCCGCACTCGAGGCAGCGCTCAATGGGGCGCTCGCGGGAGACCTTAGACCGTTGTTAGCAATGCTTGCCGTATACAATTGTGCCAAAAGACAAGCTTACAGTCAACCAGTTGACAATGTGGGAGTCGGCAGGGTAGCCAGTGCAACCGGCATATTGCTCGTCGCCAGCACCGTTGACGAGGATGGGGTCCTCCAACGTTCCTATAGCCACGTTAGTATCATCACATCACACAATCTAGGCACAATGAACATACCCTTGCGGGAAGCATCAAGAGGCCTCATGTCGAACATGTCAATGCCCCGCATCTTTCCGAGCAATTCCAAACGCTCAAGACCGGTAGCCTGCTCAAGATCACTGGGGACCTGACCGGGCTTACCACCGGGAGGGAGAAGGTCATCCTCGGTCTTCACATCTGTGTAGCATCAAAGGATCTGAGTTAGCCTCGGGTCATGTTACTTCAGCGGTGATATTTCGGATATTGCGTTCAGCTGTACAGGCTCATGTCTGATGGGCTGGACAATTTCCATGACTGATCCGAATTTAGAGAGATTGAGGGACTGGGGGGCGGCGAACCTTCGTATGGGATGATCTTTCCCGGGACATTGAGCTTGTTATCGACTGCACAGAAAATACCCGTTAGCTGACTGGCTTGTAAACTGCGCACTTTGACGTTACAAAAATTTCCTCCTCTTGATTCAATTGACTCGGCAGACCCAATTGACGCATATCACGATATGATTTTCCTCGAAAAGCAGCGGGGTTACGTACAGCGAGACACGGACGAGGTGAAAGGACGAGCTTTGGTGAAAGCCCTGACAGGGGCGCGCTTGGCGAGAGCGGAGGCGGCGCGAGTAGCGAACATTGTTGTTTGTTGTAATTGCGAAATACCCAATGTCAATACTCCTGAATAAGTTGCAGAGGTAGTGGGTGGGAGCGGAGAGCAACTGGCGAGATGTGCGAAAAGAGAGGTTCGAATAGAGATCGGGTGAGGTGCGAGTTGCGTGAGGTTTCCCATCGCTCCGGCCCGTCATCCATTCCTGAAAGGGCTTAGCGCGTATCAAAACGGTTCCGATTATTAGAAAAATTAAGGGAATGCTTAGTCAGGAATTAAACGACCTACTATTGGTCGAAGCTCTGGCTTACTTGTCTACATTTTGATTATACACACATCGACAATAATAATGAAAATATTGTATGCTTGTCGTGGCATCTCAGTACTCGAACATTATTATGTCCACACTAAAATGGGATTCAAAACCACTTCACGTTGAATCCACCTTCCAGGCTTTCCCCCCCAACATCGACCGCCTGTAACTCGTAATTCGAATCGAGCTCTTCAATGCGAGCACGCTTATAGCGAGATTGCACATCATTAGAGCTTCCGGTCCAAAGCGCGAGCTTATTTAATGCTCGTAGAGTCTCGTTCCACAATCCGGACTGCTTTGTGTCCAGTATCAATCGTAAAAGAGTATTCATGTTTGGGGGGCGTGCCTTTACAATGAAATTCTCCAAGGTGATGAAACGTATGCCATCTTCACTGTCCGCCTGAGAATGACCTAGCCATTGTTCAAGGCTCTCCTGACTTTTGGGTTTGAAGAGAAGATGGACATTGCTATCAGCACCGGACTTTAGTAGCTCCTCCATAACCCAGAACATTTGCTCAACATTTTTATTCGGCCTTAACTCGCTTGTTCGAGCCACAATGAAAAGGAACACTGCCCAGATAGATGCGATAAAAGTCTCTCCTTCTTCTGGATAGGTGACTGGCACTTGTTGTCTGGGGGAAGCGCCACGCTTTAACAGATCCTGAACTAAGCCATGATTCGATGGTGATATAGCAGCTGTTAATAGAAGACTTCGCCCATCGTCGGTGGTGTTGATTAATGATGGATTGGACAACAGACGTTCAATTATATACTCTCGTTGGTCGTACGATGCTGCCCAATGAAGGTAAGAAATGTCGTCGCCCGATGTTTCACCACTGCAATCTTGTGATTCAAAGCGCTGGCTCCACGCAATGACACCAGGGTTTTCTTGTGTATCCCCTGGAAAGGAGAAAGGTTGGCGCCGATGATAGTCGAGAATCCGGTCATATTCTTTCAAAAATCGTAGCGGTGCTTGATCTGCAGCTCGTTCAAAAAAGCCCCAGAAGCAAGAGACCAGCTGGGTTTGTCCCAGTCCTTGAGTTTCGAAGTAATGTTTTGTTGTCCTAGCAAATTTGAATTCTGCAAGAATAAGGCGCCGATATGAGTCCTCAACATCAAAATTTCTGAGTCGCCCCTTGATTTCTGCGTATCTAGCAGGTTCGTTTACGTAGTCTCGTACTGTACGGTGGAAGAATTGGACTTCGTAGCCAAAGTATATGTCTCTTATCTGCGCGAAAGTTCCTGGTACGTTCTCGGCTATTTCTAGTAGGCCTTTGCATAGGCCATCCAACTGAAGGCGCACGATATCGTGTCGATCCCGTATCTCAATGTCAGAGTATGTTTCAATCGGCATGTTGAAGGGAAAGTCTGGATCCTCAAGATCATCGAGCCACGAGAACATAAGGACATTAAGATTTGAATAAGTAGCAGCCAAAATAAGCATTTTTTCGGATTTCTCCCGGTCACCTGAATCGATGCTGTCGAAGATCCTGTCGAATAAAAGATCTAGCTCTCTTGGCATCTTTTCAAGCTTTTGCTTCAAATGCGCTACAGGATATCGATGCCTGAAACCATCGAGAAGTGAGCGAACTACAAGGTGAACCCACAGGAAGACACCATCAGCGCTGTCGACAATGTCTCGGACGATTTCGCGGCATCCTTCATTTGTGTTATCAAAATTTGATTCTTTTTCAAACATTGCCATAGTGAACAGTTCAATATCTGCCCGTGTCAGGTAGTGAAGGTGCATCCGTAGATTGCTATCAAAGACATCTAGAAATTCGGTGTGAGGTCGACTACTCACACACATTTTCATGTCGGCCGAAGACGACCATTTGTGGAGACTTCTAGCCAGCGCGAGATGATCGGTGCTATCCCCTTCGTATTCGTCAAGTCCATCGATGAAGAAGAAAAATCGATGATGGGCAAAGCTGCACTTAGTTGTTATGGTTTGCATTGCTTGTCTCAACTCAGAAAACAATAACGGCATGCCTACCCATTTAACGGGGTTTGATTTCATTTTCGCCCACTGTTCTGGAAAAACCGACTCAATAAGCCCAGGACATTGGCTCAAAACCTCAAAGAGCAGCGATCTGTACAATCCCTCTAGAGATCTTTGTAGCCTATCTCCGGAAGCCCAGAAGAAAAAACTCGCACAGACGAGCTTTCGATTTCCAGCCCACTGTTCTAGTTCGTTAGTCAAGCGTGGGTTTTGACAGAGAAATTTCATGAGAGTGGATTTTCCAGAACCAGCTTTACCAGAGATGTGATAGATTCCGTTGCCTGATCTGAGCCATTCCAAGAAGGACTGACGAACATGGTTTTTCGATTTCTGCTCGTCTGATAAATTGGAGGACTCGTTAGTACTGTGATTTACCTCCGAACCATTTATATCCTCATCATATTGCTCATCTCTCTTTGCACCTGTATTTTGCTCATTCTTTTCGCTTTGGATCCTGAAAGAAGAGTCGCTAGTTTTGGTTGTGATTTCTGTCAGACCTGATTTTACTAGATGCAGCTCCTCCAATCTGTCCTCTAGTAGCCAAGCAAAAGTGCCCATTTCGGCCTCAGACACAGTATCTAAACGAGAATACATGGAGGAAAAATAAAGGCGTCGAAGGATATACTCCTCCGCCGTGTTGACTTTTGGAATAATCTCCATCTGCGAGAGTATTGCCGACAGAGAATTGCCAATTACCGCTAATGAATTTGCATTTTCGTCATCGCTCATTATCCACAAAGCAGAAAGCTCTTTAAGCAGCCTCTGCTCCAGACTTTCCATGGAGTTAGCTAAGTCAGTGAGACTATCCAGACTTTTTGCTGATAGAGAGAGTCCGATTTCTTCGATTTCGTCGAGCCGAGTTTTGACTGATGTTTGTTGTTCGCTGCCATGCTGGTCAGTTCAAAGGAAAAAAAATATCTCACGTTAGATAAAAATTTGACTTACCGCATTATAAGGTTCAGTCTTAGAAGAAGTTGTAACCGGTAAGTATTAAGCCTCTGCTCAATGCCCGCAATTTCTTTCTCCTTCCGCATATGCTTCCATGTTGCCTCGAGACTGCGCCACGCCTTATTTCCTTCCTTCCTTCTGAGTTTCTCGAGTATCAACGACAACTCTTGAGAGACCTCAGCACACCCGGCGGCGAGTTGCCGTAAATCTTCAAGGTGAGGGCTGTCCCCTGTTGCTTTGTGCTGCAGAGTGTCTATGACTTTGTGTAAGTCGTCTAGGATTGTACTTATTCTCGCATCATCAGTGGCCGTCCCTGTCGCAGATTGATGGATTTGATAAGAGCCTTTGACTAGGTTCCATGAGAAGTCGACAACGGTGAGTATGGTAGCCGCAAAATTGACAGCAGACACTGGGTCCATTGTTGATCACTAGCAGGAAATGTGGCTCATGCAGGCAATACTAATGAGACCTTAATTTGACCTCGTAAGATACAAAATCAGAAAGTTCACAAGATGGAATAGAGGAAAGGCAAACAGCTGTGGAGCGAGGCCTTGATCCTTGACACCAGAATTGGCATGCAGGGAGGGGCAAGGCTGAGCAGCACGACGCAGTTTCATGTCAGGCCAACAAAAAGCAAAAAGCAAGCCTGACTTTAGTATTCTCAACTAGCCTATGAAATCTCTCTATAATCAGATCAGGTTTGAAACACGATATTTGGGTCGAGGCCGTCAACTCACACGTCGATTGAGAGTCTTAGGTCGAGAAATGCACACAAATGGCATGATCGAGGCACGCAGTTTGGATAAAAAAAATCGGACAGAGTAATCAAAGGATTCATTCATCGCATGCTATTACGCACTCACAGCCTCGTAAAAAACACGCAAAGCCCTTGATGCTACATTACCCTAACCAGAAGGAATGAAAGGAAGAGGAATTCAAACCCCTGTTGCGAAAGAAAGGAAAAGGTAGAGAGAGAGACATGAGGACTTTAACAGAAACAACCAACGATTTTCCCCATCCAAGTATACAAAAGAGACCCGCGCGGAGATAGTAATCTAGCATGAAAACACATTTAAAGAGCAAAAAACTCCATGGCCAAAGCAGGAAACAAGAAAAGAGAGGAGAAAGACATAAAGTAGTCACACCCTTCTCGGTTGTGATTCGGGGCTTCCTCGTTGAACATCCTGAAACCATAATTCGTGGTGGGTTATCGAGGACAATTTGATCGTATGTTTGTCGAATAAGATTGGCTGATTATAACTCCGTTGCTTTTTCTCGACAGGCTGCCGGTGTAAAACCGTGCCCGACTTTGCCTGCTATGATCCGCCAGCGGTCATTCTCATAATCCTGAATCGCGTTCCGTAATCGTTGGACCTATAGTTGAAGTTGTCAGTCATAGGAAACGAATGCCGCAAAAGGGAGATCCGATTACCATTTCATCTGTCCAAACCGTGTCCTTGGCTTTCAATTTTGTACAGTATCGCACTTGTAGAGTCCCACTGGTTCTTCCCGGGAAGAAGTCGGATATTTGCTTCCACGTTAAATTCTTGTGCTCTTTCAATTCCACCAACAATGCGTCTTCCTCCGGGGTGAATTTAAGCTTCGGACCACGTGGGCGAGGCGCGGGATCAGGCATGCCTGCTTGTCCTACCACGCTTGGCAGCCCTGAAGGCACAGAAGTCGAATTAACATCGCCACCGGTTTGTTGCATTGTATGCATGACTGCTTGATTTGGTAATCGATGATGATGGTGTTGTTGCGATTGTTGTTGGTGTATAGGCGGTGGCAGCGCAAAAGAGTGTGCCGCCGCTCGCTGCTGGTCTCCATGGGCCGATAACATCATGTCTGGCGACGGAGTACCTTCTGTATGGGAGTCCGGCTTGAGCATCCCAAGATGGATGTCCAATCGATGGTCATCCTCATTGCCGTCGCCCCCGTCTAATCTAGGTCGTTTGTTGGTACGCTGAGCTTGGAAATGAAGCGGGTTGGAGCCATAATGGGAGGACATCGGAGAAGGAACCATTTGATGTGGGTTGAGAAGTAAGGGCTGATGATGGACATCCTGGAGACCTCCTGCTTCTCTCAGAGCTGGAGAGCCGCCGTGATGGTGATGCTGCGGGTGTTGTTGAGGTTGCTGCGCACCACGGGGCACATATGGCATGTCGGTAGGGGCCCCATGGTGCACGACCTGCGGCTGGCTTGAGTGGTAGACAAGCAAACCGGGTTTTTCTTGTGACTTGCTATGGTCTTGCGAGGAGTAGTCAAGCGAATAACCTCGATACGGATCCGCCAGCGTCGCGGCTTTCACCCTAGGACCTGCTAGAGCTTGGAGAAGCTCTGGCAGGTCTCATAAAATTCCAAATAATCACTAGGAAGAAAAGATGAAAAGATATGCTCGTTGTTCGCACCAGATGAACAGGGCCTTTTGATTGAATAATGTGATGGTTTGATGTTGTGTTGTTGTTTTGTTGTGGACTATCTGCGTCTGATTCGCAGGGCTGGTCTTCTAAGCGGAAGGAATATTATTGTTATTATTGAAGACAGAAACTGTCCTTGCAGATATTAAGCATAAAAGGTCGAGACCCCGCCCTGAAGACAGCGCTAAACCAATATGGAAGTAGGTGAAGTATAGCAGGATGGTGTTAAGGTTTCCCGTCACGCTTTCTTCATAATAAACATTAAACGGGGTTTCGTTTAACTTTGACCTATATGTCAATTCACCGGTAAGAGCGAGAGAGAGCTTGTCTGAGAAGAATGAAGCTGTAGCTCAGTGCGCTTGCTCAGAGGATGCCGACAGACCGAGGAAACGGTTGGAGTAGACTGCTAAGATCATCCAATGAGCTTTAACGATCGCTGTTCCGGGTCGCTCAACGCAACTTATACTCGACTCGAGTCTCTATGGAAACCGCTAAGCTGAGTTGACGTCGTCGAAGCATGAATTAGAGAAAAGGGGGAGATGAAGAAGGATTTCCAATGGTGTGGTCACTGTGATCAGGCATGTGAGGCTTACTCCTGTCAGCGAGATAGGTGGGAATCATTACTCATAGTATTTCAAGAATATGACAGCGATCGGGGATGTGGACTCCGGCTCGAATGGGAGACAGAAAAGCAGGGTTGACAAGCAATAAGGAAGATGTGTCCTAGATCAGATGAAAATCGCTTCCGCTGGTCATCGGTAGACCAATAAAACGAGCAGTGAAGATTTTAAAGTGCTCTAGGCATTGGACAAGGAATTATCGTACAGAGTACGTACTCGGGCCAACAAGACCGAGCTAGGGCGAAAGCAGGTTGTCTTGTCCCTAATCGTAAATGCGCAGTCCGACTGTGGACTGCAGTTGCACCCTGCACGTAGCTGCGAAATGAAGGAGACGGCCTGGTTAGTAACTGCGCCAACTCTGCGAGCCAAACCCAAAATAGAGAAGTCTGACAGCTACCTAAAAAGTTGACAGGTGGGTCTCTCAGTAGAAAAAACGTTTCGACAGCAGCATGAGGTATCGTCATTGATAGTCAGCTGTCTCTGGATCACAATGTCTGCATCTCGCATACTGCTGCTTCTTGCCTGGCACTTCGATCGCTCTTCCCCCGATGCTGTATTTTGATCGTTCAACACCTAATTTCCTCGGATTTCCTTCGTCTCCACAGTGATTTCCACTTGTCGCTTCGCACGTGTACGGCTCCTATTCCAATTTTCCGCTTGACATGCCGACTATTTTCTGACCACTATTTTGGTATGCTTTTGGCCTAGGGAAGCTGGAGGTGGAGAGATCATTAACCCTCAAGTGTACGACTTTCCGAGTGGACCCCGGCGCTGGGGAGAGCTAACGTCTAGTCCATCCTCGGTAGCGTCACATGCCGGGATCATGGTTGAATCAGAGTTTGGCGATGGGGTCCAACTTTCAAGAAACTTAATGCCAACAATGATAAAAGGCAGATAATTTACGGAGTGTGCTCCATACGGGAGGTTCCGAAACCGAATCCAGGCAACAGTTGCTCAGCTGGAAGCGGCTTGATTGGAAGTAGGCTGGTGACGAAGTCAAGGGCAACTATACAGGTTAGTCGTACACACCAGCCATTCATGATTCGCATCGGTCGCTGGACAGTTGGACGCACACTACGACGTCCTTGACAGTGGATAGGTCACAGACGAGTCGGTGGCAGAGAGCTGCAGGGGTGCCGTTGGAGCAAACCAGCGGCGCTACTGCGGTAGTCAACGGCCGGGAAATATGCTCGTCCGCTCTGGCTTCTTGGCGCCGTTAGAGGTGGACCGTCGCTGTCCTGCCATGCGAGTCAACTGTGCGAAGTCGTCCAATGGCCAGGCGCTGTTTCACAATTGCTGCTTGCATGAAGGGGTGATGGGCGGCGCCGGCTAATTTCTGTCGGTTTGCCTTTTTTTTTTCCGCTGCATGGCTATTGGCACGATGAGCGGTGCACGACTCGAGAGTTTCGGGTGCATCAGATAACGCGAGCGCGCTATGGACTTGGGAGTGACGTCTACTACAGGTTAGCCTCGGTGGAGGTTGAGCCAAGAGACGAGGTAGCGCGATGAGCCTAAATTTCCAGGTCGACGTCGACATACAGAATAGGAAACGTTGGGATCTCCGAGTTATAGCCGGGGCAGCCACGAATTGGCAGCTGAGTAAGCGTGTGTCCCAGCTAAGCTAGTTACATACTTCGATTTTGGCGTGCCAGGCGTGGTGACGGCTGAAGAGTAAAGAGTGAAGAGATGGAGCAGCGTAACTAGTGATGGTGTAGTGCTGTGGAGGCTAAGAGTGAGAGGAGAGCGAAACGGAGTCGGGAGGCAAGGGGAAGGAAGGCACTCCGTAGGCTGTTCAGGAAGGTGCGCGGGTCCGCGGCGGGTGGCAGGTGCGCAACTGCCGTCTCTCCATCCGACTTAGCGCCTCCACCTGCCTAAATGGATTTTTGTCTCTGTCAACAATCACTTTTCGCCGTTGCTTTCTCTGCGTCCTTGATTTCAGCGTCACTCTCCTTCCTGCGTGATGGAGTCTTGACGAGCGTCTCTCTTGCATAGAATATCTCTCCACCGACAGACGCACACGGCGATTCCGGATCTTCTTGCTTGGCCTTTCGTCTTCCAGTCCACAGTTCCATGACAAAGGAACGCTTGTAAATTGTCACGAACGTGCTCTACATGGCGCTAACAGGGATCTTCCTGAAGAGGTCTTACCGTCTCCCTATGATCTTATTCCACACCTTCCCAGCCACCTGCGGCGTCTTGCCCATACAAGGCAAGGCGCAGAGTATGGGGTGCTGGTTTGGTCGAGAGGCGAGAGCCATACTAACCGGATGGGATGCGATGCTCCGTACCGTGTCTAACTCGAGTGATAATAAGCATGCTCTCGTCCAGATCAACGTCTTCCATCTGTTGTCCTTCCGCCCATTGGGCCTATGTAGCTCCACTTGGGTGCATTCGATGGGGCACTCTATTCCAAAAACGATGCAATGCAATGTATGCTTATTTTTTTTTGCTTCTTGGACCGTGCAAGCGACCTGACCAATTCGGTAACAATGGGGGCTTTGTCTCTCTTTTGAGCAAGTTGTGACGAAGAAACCGCCTAATGCTTCGTGCTTCCTCCTTTCTGCCGGAGCCAATAGAAGCGCCGTTCCGGAAATGCGGAGTTGTTTCAGACAATGCTTTGTTGCGAGCAGCTATGGCGAGAAGCGTCTATCTCAGCAGGTTTTATGTGATTCCCAGGATAAAGTCACCTCCATCTCTTTACTCATGATTGGATTGGGGCGTAATTCGACTGCCGAGTCAAGAAATTAGTTTGTCAAGATTCAAGAGTCCTGAACTAAAACACGCCACTACATTGAGATAGGCCAAGGTTCTTATTGATGGACAATCTATTGTCACAGTGCGCGGGTCAATTTATCTGTTAGGGCGTGCATACCGAGCGTGAAGGTGCATCGCGTGAAGTTAAACACATTACCATTTCGAAGATGCGATTGGACACATGTACCAATGTCGCATAAGATATGCAACAATTTCGATTTGATGAATCCGCGTGCGGGTTAATAGAACATGACTGACTTTACACTTTCGGGATTTATTCGCTCCTTGATATTTGGGTATCTTTGACAAGAACCGAAAAGAGATCGCGTCAGCAAACATTCAAGATACGCGACAGTGTGGACATTCACCCGTGTCTGAACTTTCGGGGGGTGTGCGGCGCAGCTGAAGTTGAGCTGCAGTGGATTGAAATTCCACAGTCATGTTTTGTTGGCGTTCCACTTTATAAACCAACATACGTACCTTCTACCAGTAATAATTGTGTGTGTACGATCGGTCAGCTCTTCATCATCGCAGATCTTTTATCGGTTTATGGTTTCAAATTCAAATCTTACAAATTTTGCGAGATAGCAATGAGGCTATCGAACTATGTGAACCCGGGGCGCATAACGGTATTTCGAACAACAGTTTGAGCTCTTCAACCACAGCACACACTCCTCTTTCCGAAGACTGCACCAACAGATAACTCCAGACATTTGGTCATGAGTCCTGGTCAAATGAGAACACAAGTAGTCTGAAAGTAATACGAGTGAGCACTGTGGGTAGTTGTGGTAGTACTAACAGTATCGTAGCAATGAACAGATATCCCAGGCCACAGGTCTAAGGTTTGGGGTCTGATTGTCTCCGGACTTCGCTCTTGACATCGACCTCGAGATCCGATATTATCACATGCCCAAGCCCTGTGGTCCGATCTTTTGTGCCAGTTCGGATGCAATGTTCCGCGGCATCTCCATCTTATATTACTTTAATCTCCCAACCAACAACGATTGAACAATCTATCTCGAAAATCTCCTATCCGTACCTAAAACATGCCAGGAACCGAAAGTCAATCGCAATAATTGATCATTTATTACAATAATGATCGCGATTATAATAGCAGGCATCACTAAACATCATCGTACCAAGACCTGTGCCCATTCCCTCGGGACTGATTTAAGGTTATAAGCCCTAACTTCACACGTTTGTCTCGCCAGGTAACCCTAACTCAGATCCATTCTTGACTCTTCACGGAGTACTCAACTTGGTCAATAGTCAGGACACTGAATATTCCACGCGTGGAGCAGAAGGATTCCGTGCCTAGACACTATTTCGGCGCCTTACTTTGTTTGGCTTTTCGCTTCGTATAAACGACCCTATTAGATACGGTTATGACTATTGACTATTGATTTAGAATATCTATTTGGAATATGGCTAGGTATGAAGTGGCATGAACTCTACTGGGTATGATTGATGGTTCATACATATCTGAATCGATAGTTCGCAAGCTCCAAGTCAATTAATCATGTCCTTTAAAGGAACCTGGAAGCATAATACATTGAAATATAATTAAATTATTACCAAATCTATTGTCCGCCTAGCTCGGAGTATAGTTTCATTTCTGACCTTTCTGACCTTCCAGCCAAGTGGTTGTATTAGTTTCAGTAATATTTACGCTGATACGTCCGCATTCAAAGACAGAGAATTATAGTTCAAGGCCGAAGGAACCGTTTCCTCCACATTACCAGTAATTTTTACAGAGTTGCTGAGAATACAGAGTACACTATGACTGATTTGTACCTCAGCTCCGTGCATGACATACGTTGTTTTTCTTTAGTGCATGAATAATGGAATTCGGAAGTTTCTAGGAAGGGATGTTTATGCTTTTTTCGTCCGTTTTATTTTTTTTCTTTTTCTTTTCTATTTTTCAAATCTCACGTTTCTGGAAAATGTCTTAGTTTGCATGAATGATAGGATTAGTCTTTAGTAGTTGCGTTAGCTCACTAGATGGTACCTCGGAAATTATGCTTGAAAACACATACGTACCACCTGACTACGATTGTTTCAGAAAGTAGCCCGTTTCTTGAGCGGCTCCTCTCTTTTGACCTCGTGGAGTCAATAGTACTAGCCGGTGGAGAGTTAGCGAAACGGGCGCGGAGGATTCTCGGGAGGTCCCAAATTCAAATAATATTCAACGGGAGCTTTCATGTTTTGGTCTTTTAATGTTATTATGACATATACATACTAACTACCGTACACAGCTAGGTAGAGTAACCAGACCTACTTTGGCGATGTATGTTGTTTGGCCGCTGGCCTCGCTGAAGCATCATGCTTGCTGTGAACGTTGAGAGTAGGATTGACACGACGATGGATTTGAAAGTCTTAGACGTCCGGTGAGGCTGGTGAAACCCTGATCATACCCTTCAAAATATGATTGTTGAATTCGCTACACCAACATAGAGGTCCCACATTCTCGAGTGCCGACACTGACGCAAAACCGTTCCGAGACTTTTCATTTTCATTTTCATCTGTAGAACTAGACTGCATAGTAAGTAACATGACACAACTACGTACGCCTGCCCTTCTTCAAGTCACTTCTTCTCCGAATTCGCCTCCTCCTTTTTGGCAGTCTCCTTCGGTTTCGGATTGGGGTTTCCCTTCCATTCCAGTTTACGAGGTGTCATGAACTGTTTCAAGATTTCGTCCGAGACCTCTTTCCTTCGCTCTTGGAACTCCTTGACGTACTGCTGGATCAGTTCGATGGCCATCTTTTTCAGTTCACCGGTGAGTAGCTCTCCGCGTCGGTAGCTGTTTTCGATGTTCTTGAGTTTTTCGTCGTCTTCTTCGAAGTATGAGATATCTGTTATTTCCCATTGTTAGTTGAATGTGACCGGGCTGACGAAATTAACAGTTGAATGTAGGTAATACGAACATTGAAATGCGACGTCAATCTCCGGAATACCGCCTAATTGTCGATGCTCTTCTAGAGTCTCTCGTCCACCGCTGAACGCGTGTTTGTTGATCTTATTCTAGGGTCGAAGTCAGCTTCCAACGTCCGCATCCGATCAAACACAGCTTGTCGCCAAACTCACCTTAATCTGATTTGGCGTATCCGACATGAAAATTGCAGAACTGTTTCGAAAATCAGAAGCCGTAACGATACGAACCATTCTGCGGACAAACTTACTTGGGATCACTGGCACTCATCTTGCCGCCAGCGCCTTGCAGAGCAGTAAGGAATTTGGAGTGAATCAATGCGGGCTTCGGTGAAGGGAATCGCATGCGGTGAGCATTTTCTCGTACAAGTCGGAAATAAGGGTCCTGGTCAATCGCCATGGGAATCAAGACGGGAATCTTCGCGACTGCCTTTGTTCGGTCCTTTGCAGGTGGATCGGACCAGATTTCGGGGAACGATGTCGCAAATGCAGCCACACTGGTACGACGCGTGAGTATCATACCGATTTCCTGAATGATGGTAGAGGCTTACCACTGTACTGACGGGAACATGATTCGTCCGATGTTGGTGCTACGCAAGACGTTAGATCACTTCGCATCTTTCAAGGTATGCAATAAACTAGTTCTAACCTCTCGTTGAATCCAAAGGCTCCTCGCACCTGGTTGAATGTGACCAGTTTGGCGAACTCCCAAGTATTCATCAAGAATGCGCCTCCCATATATTCGAGATTGCTGAAGATAAATGTCTTCTTGGGATCAAAGCCTTGTGCGATAATATCCTTGGCGTTTTGTAGTCCAAATTTGTAAGTATCCTCAAATGTGAGCTTCTCCTTGAAGAGAGCTTTTTCGTCGTCTTTTCGAAGTCAGTATACGAGCTGAAGTGACGAGAGCAAATTGTCGGAGTAGTGTCCGGTCTCACCTGTAAGTTGAATAACTATGGAACCGTTAGCACAACCCCCAAATCACAACAACCTGCCAGCCACGTACCTAAAGGAACATCAAACACATCTTGCAGCCACTTCGTAAAAGAAAAAGGGATTGTATGTCCCAGATGTAGCGCATCACTCGAAGGACCTCGTCCGGTGTACATGAAGAAAGGTTCCCCAGATTCATATCTGTCAAGGATCCTGTCGAAATCGCGATGAGAAAAGAAAAGTCCTCGCCTTAACCAACGGTGTGGTTTGTGACCCGTGAGACGCTCGAATCGTTGGAGAAGCTCATCGTCGATAAGTTTCGTCGCCCACTTTCTATAGTTCCGTCAGTTTCAGGTTCTTTGTCACTTTCGCCGGGCGACAACTTCGAGGCGGACATACTTTGAAATAGCTTCGTAGTCGAATGCGAGAGCATTTCCATGCTCGTCAATTGCCGCCTGTACGTCCCAAGGGTTGATCTCTTGTTCTGCAGCGGCCCTCTTCACGCCTTCTCCTTCACGGATAGGGAGTACTGTCTCGGTTCCGGGCTCTGCCATGGTGATCAGATGAGCGCGATTTCGATTTTTAGAAATACGCGATTCCAATGATCACTCCACGACTGTTGCGACAGTAGAAATAAGTGCAATGATGGTGTACAGGGTGGTGAGTCAAGCAGCACTGCGGGGTGACTTTTTTTTGTAGTCGCAGCGGATGTGGGGTCCAGTCGCTACTCCGCCGCACGCTGAACTCATAAGCTAGGGGGTGACTCTCAAATGTTGAACAGAAAGACTTCGTATCTTATTCATAGTACTATACAACACCTCTGTTTATATTCTGATTACACTAATAATGACATGATGCCAATCAGTACAGAAGCACTGATTGACAGAACGAAAAGCTGATGACAAATAACATAATATGAGGAATAGAAAATCACGCTTTCCCCAACGCCCTGAAAACGAATCCCCCCTAGACATCACTTTTAAGCAAAGTTATCCGAACGATCAACCCAGATATCTTCCAACTCGGCAAAGTTCTGGAAGTGCAGAGGACGGTGCTGATCATCGTAAAACCGAAGAGGCGTATCAATCTTGACGTAGACAGGTCGCTTCTCGACACTGCTGAACGAGCTACCCATGAAGCTGTAGTTCCACACGTTGTCTTCAGGCACGAGGAAGTATCCACGGATCTTGTCACTAAGCAATAGCTGACATTTGTCACCCATGCTCGTGGAGAAGCCCTGTGGTTGGTCTGAGCTGGTGTCCTTGTTCTCGGCGCCCCATTTGTAACCCTGAGGAGTCAAGGCCCATGCTGCAAGAGAGACTGATCCAGGAGTGAAGGACACGGTCATGGTCACTGTCTTCTTATCCCATGATGGATGTTCGTTCATGAGACGTGCGTGCTGAGTAACATCCTGCGCGGTCATATATGATGGCTCGTTACCCGAGATAGTATGAATGACGCCCAATGGTTCTAAACCATTGAGATACTCATGTTGGGGCAGCTGTTGCGGGAGTTGGACATCACGAGTATTGCCGACCTGAGGGATCATAACAATAGTGCGAACCTCTTTGACCTGGTCGTTATCAGGTGGCGATCTACCATAAAGATAGCCAGCTACCTGGACTCGAAGATCGGCAATCATAATGAAGCGTTTCAGAATATTCTTGGGCATGACATATGTGTATAGACCGTCTTCGCGAATGTCATCGGATGAGATATAGATATTGTTGGCACGAGTACGAAGGTTAGATGTGGCAATAGCACGAGTTCGCCACTCCGTCTTTGAAGCAAACGACTGCTGTTCATACTGTGAGGTGGTTGTCACAATGATCTCCTCACCACGAACATTCTGAGTCTTGGTAGTAACAGCTGTAAGCTGTTTCTGATCCTCTTGCTGCTTCTCGATCTCCGCTGCTTGCTGACGTTGCAACGACGGTGCACTAATCTCCATACCAAGAATGATATCTCTGACTTCACTGCTGGTCAAACTTTGAACATTGACGTTGTTCTTCTTTCCATAGTCGTTCAAAATCAAGTCACGCAACTGGACTTCGACCTTGATCCAGTCGTCATCTGAAAGTGTCGGCCAGATATGATGTTCCTGAGTGATGACGGTCTTGTCTGGTCGAAGAATAATCTTGGTCTTGTCAGTATTGACGTGAAGTGCACGAAGAATCAAGATCAATCGGGAGAAGGCAGTGTAAGGCGAGATTGATTTCAACCATTCGTCGTAAAGGTTGAATAAGACCATCTGCGGCTCCGTTGCTCTGAGAATCATATCTGCGAGCTTCTCGACCTTCATGGCAGCTTGGAACGGAAGTTGAAGCTCAGATGCACGGATGGAAATGTTGGGGAAATCGAGTAAGTGAACTTCAAGAGGATCAAGAAGACCCTTTCGGGTGACAATTAGCTGCTTAGGTTGTTCTTCAACAGGCAACGAACGAATAAGCGCTGCGACTTCTTCCGCTGTTTTCCATTTTGCCAATTGACCCAAACGCTTCTGACCAGCCCAGACACTTGTGTGAATGATCTTTAAGAACAGTTGACCGGTACGAGGGTTGAAGATGAAAATGGCGCCGTTGATTGGCTTGGTTGTCAAGTTACCTTCGAAGGTCTTATGGATCGTGACACGATAAACATTTGTGTCATCGATGAAGAGCTGGATCTGAGGACTGAAGAGCTCGGAATAGTTCTGAGAGTTGAGGAACTCCTGGTTGTTCTCAGAAGCATAGAGTTGCAGACCCTTGCGAATACGTTCACGTAACACATACAAAGCCGGATTTGCTTTCATGATCTTGGCCATAGCTTGTTGAACAAGCGCCTTCAAACCGGGGAAGTATTGGCCATAGGCTGAGTAGAGATTGTAGGCCAGGTCGATACCAATCATCAAACCAGTGGCAGATGGGTATATACTCATACTATCTGTTGTATAATCGAGGTACTTCGCGCGTGTGTAACGTTCAATATCGTGAGAATCATAATCACCGTACCGAAGCTGAACATCAAGCCAGAATTTGTTTGTTGTTGTTGGCTCAATGACATCCTTGGTGTCGAAAAGTAGAGATGGCCGAGTAACATTCCATTTGTTTGTCGCGAATAACAGAATGTCTGCGCAGGAGCTGTTCATCTTGTATGACTTACGAGGATGAATAGTCTCCTTCTGGACAGCCTCAATGCCAAGAGCTTCCAATTCTTGATCAAAGACCTGACAAAGATCCATAACGACGGACTCATGAATCTTTTGCCATAAATGCGCACGGAAGATCTGGATCAGGGAGATCTTAAGCGTGGGAATCTTTCCGTGCAAGAAAATACCAGTCAAATCCAACTGGACTTGAAAACCAACATAGACATTGGCTCGATTGATTGTCGGGGACCACCACAGAGTGAATCGACGATTTGGGATCTGGTTAAGACCGGAACGCTGGGCGTTGGTGAGCTTCTTAAACTTCATCGATCTGAAAGATAAAACAGTTAGCATACTGAACAACCACACATTTGAGTGAAATATGTGATCTGGGAGTGATGGGAAGTATACTCGAGGGGACTCGAGAAGGATACCAAGGGCTCAATAGAAGTGCAATACGAGTGTGGAGGGTCCGGCAAGATGTAAGCGAAATGAGACGTGAATGATATGAGCATGAAGTGCTCGAGAAAATATCATTTGACATGGTTGGTATGAGATGGTAGCGTGTATATCATTGTGCAGTGAAGGGCTCGAGGGAATGATATGTATTGTTAGGGTTAGGGTAATGTCAAACGTGCTTGTGTAGAGGAAAAGGGCTCGGGAGGATGTCACGTGATATCACGATATGTAATTGTAGATCAAAATTTGATGAACTGAGATGGGAAAAGTGCAAAATGAGGAAAATTGAGGAAAATGAGTATACTCACTCTTCAAAACCGCTAGCTCTCTCCCAGAATAGGCCCTCCCATGATGGAAAAGCCGTTGCCTTGAACAGGGTGTGCTCAAGAATGGTCTCGACACCACCCAGTGCTTGTATCACGTCGGTACGGTAAGCGTTCAAGTTCCAGAGTTTGCCGTCATGTCTCTGACTGGTCCACCAGAACGGGTTGCTCTTCATGATCTGATAGATCTTGAACTCGGTTCTAGCACGGAAACCTTTGTCGAAACTCAATGTGCTTCGGTCCTTCTGGAACAACGTGTTGATACGCGGAAGACCGCGATCCCAGCTATCCTCCAAATCCTCCAATGTCAGGCGTCGGTTCTGTTGATTGGCCTCCTGTCTCTTCTGAGAATACTCCATCCATACTCGTTGTGAGTCAATAAACTCCGCCTCCCAAGGAATGATGTACCGGAAGATGTTGGGAATCAATGTCTCCTCGTCATGCGACATTCCCGCACGGTAATGAGTAACACCGGTATCAGTTTGCTTAGACCATCGCTTGTCACTTGCAGGAATAAGAATGTGAGAACCAGAAATCATTCCAAGACCACCCAACTCCTTGGGTGTGTAGAAGACCGCCGGAGGGAACCTGGAAGGCATCTTGGAGTTCAAGCCTATCTTGACTCGTGTCTGGATCTTGGTTTCGCACTTCACAATCGTATCAAGAAGGTTCACGGTCGACACTGCAGCCTCACGATAGTAGGTGAAGAGAGCGATCAGAGCGGTGTTCCATTTGTTAGCAATTTTGGTGAAAGTTGTCGAGCCAGAAGACATAAGAATTTGACGAATGCGGTTATTGAACTTTTGTATATCTTCTTCCGTAACTTGTAGGAACGCATATGCAGTGCGCTCCTTGGTCGTGTTGTCCACAAGAGACCAAACACTGTCTTTCACAGGGAATTCTTCGTTCTGGTTGCGAATCTTCGGGAGTATGCGAACTTCAAAACCACACATAGAGAAGAGTAGATTTGGGTTGTCCCTGCTGTACACGCTGGCAAATGTATCATCCCATTCAATAGTAGTGATAGATCGCGGCAACCTATTTTTCAAATCCCAGAAAACAGCTCGTCCGAGATTGACATCGTGACGCATGAGACGCATTCTGGAGTCACGCGGCCAACACTTCTTGTTTTTATAGCCGATCACATTTTCGAAATTGGGATCTGGTTGTTCAGTCAAAAACCGCTGTATAAGGTCTCGAGATTCATCTGCGCTGAAACGGAGGAAAACCCAGATCTTGTCGACGTAGCGGGTGTAAAGACGGATAGGGTGCCGGGTCTCAGTAGCACGGTCCTTGAACTGCAAAAAGTCGTTTGGACTCTGAGGAGGGCCAGCTAATTCAGTTGCTCGTTGAAGACCCAAAAGAAGGAGATCGATGACTAAGCCATAGTACTGGAATACGAAACCAGAGAATTGAAGACCTCGAATCAAACCGTAGCTGTTTGTATGGTTCATGTCCTTGTAATTCAACTGTACGTTGTTCTTGGAAGTAATGTAATCGGCCAAGTTGTGGTCCATGATCAAGCGGAGAAGTCGGTTAAGCAGAGTTAAATCAATCTTTTCGTAAACCTTTGACAACTTGGTCTCAATCATAACATTCGTCTCGCCATCAGCAGTCTCCCAGACGTTGGACAGGTTGTTGATTCCTTGAGCCCATTTGTAAGTCAACAGAGGTGGTACCTCAGAATCTGAAGGCTTGATCCAAGATGGAAACAGATGTCGTTGATCAGCTTGGTACCACAAATATTGGTCCAGATAGGCATCCGTGATCTTTTCGATTGGCTCAACGTCATAAACGGGATTGATATCGCTGTAGTTGTCGTTCATGTCAATCCCCACCTCCTTGAACGCTCGCTGTGTCAGCAAGAAACGTTTGATTCTGGCCAATGTAGTTCCAGGAGAGTCATAAGCCTGTTCGATGAGGGCAAGTTCCTCACGCTGACTCTGATTGAGACGGCCTTTGACCGAGTAAGACTCGCGAAGACGTTCAAGAGCCAGGATCAGAATCTTTGTGTCATGCTTGTAAGAAACACTGGGGAAGGGAATCGGTGAGAACTTTCGAGACTCCAACCAGTGAACGGTAGTGGTATAGATGGCAACAGCTTCTTCGGACGATACATATGGACCGTCTTTGAGGTAATTATGCTGTCGCTCTTGTTCCGCCTTCAACCACAATCGTGTCAAACGACCCAAATTCTTCTTTGCAACTGTTTTGTCAACAGTAGCACCCCGTCGGATTCTCTCACGATTGTAGTGGGCAACAGAAATCCACCAATCAGCCTTGGCCTTAACGTATCGGAGGATGATATTTTCAATAGGAGCTGGAAGACCGGGCACCTTCCAAGGAATGTTACTCTTCCAGCAGCGCCATGCTTCGGACAGATGTTGCAGAACCGTATTAACCTTGTTCTGCTTAATACCTTCGGGCATCATGTCAATGAGATCAGCCATGACTGAAGCACGTAATTCCAGGTCGAAGTGAGACTCCACACGTTGCTTTGTCACAGTCTTAGCAACACCCTTGCTATGACGACCCTCAAATTGACGAGAAAGCAAGTTGCCAAGCCATCTTTCAAGCAATGGGATAATTCCACGCATGAAGAACAACCAAACTCGCCATGCCGGGGCCCAGAAACCGCAACCTGGACCTTTACCGACCGGACCGGAGTTGAAACGGTAGTAGATCAAATGCTTCAAATCCTTGCAAGATCGAATTTGATGCATCAACTTGTACTTGTAACGGTACATACCAGTCAATTGACCGACATGATTAAAAGCGTAAAGAATACCGTCAGCGAGCTGGAAAGCGTCGATGTTGCCGAGTCGATACTGCACTTGGGCATCGACAATCAACTTTGTCAAGCGCAAGATCTCTCGCATAAGATGGAAAGCATTACCAAAACGAGACTTTTTTCGTTCTTTCGTGGTCAAAGTTTTCACGGGTTTGAGATTGAAGTTGTAATCAAGGTGGAGGTAAGTCAAGTTCTTTCGGTGAATAAGGAGATTCAACATGTTGAATCCTTGTCTACAGACCTGAAGGCCCGCTTCAACCCAGTCAATCGTGGTAGTCTGGAAAAACTTGGTACCCTTGAGCGTTCTCAGAAGATTTTGTTTATTGTGAGCTTTGGGCTTGGCCTTATGCAGCTCGTTGAGAACATATGTTTTCAAAAGCTTCTGGTACGAGACTCGGACCTTGACAGGCTGGCCCTGTGGGCAGTGTTCGAGGTACCATTGCTTCACCAATGGCACATCTTGAGCGCGAACCATTTTACCAGAACGGCGGTCAAATGGATAAGGAGCCCATAAAAGGGCGATGGCAGATGCGGTATCGCTGTTGTATAGTTCTTCGTCCGCTAAGAAAGGCTCGACATCGCCCGGAAGCTCAAAGTCGTCATCCTCATTGTTACCTTCGCCGAAAATCTCATCTTCGTGAGAGACAGTGATATTCTTAGGTGCGACGGATCGTGAAGAGATCGGGTTAATGACGGGGTCAAAGTAGAAGGCTGGAAGGTTAGGATCATCAGATCGGACATAAACGGCTTGAGGGTGCGAATACCACGAGAGCTTGACACTTCGTGGGAGAGAATTATAAAGATAAGGGAATGCCACACGGTATTCTGTGCGAATAGGGGAACGGAAAATGATTCGGTCGATCGCGTTGAATTCGCCAAAGTCCTCATCGTTGGGGTCGATATCCTTGTATAAAGGCTCGAATCGAGGTCCTCCGGGCATGGCTACGTTCAAAGCTTTGGCTGTGATGAAGCTGTTTAGTTCAAACATGTGGAAGTAATTTTTGTCCACCACATCACTCAATAGCTGATGACTCAATCGATAAAGAGTTGCCATTTGAGGTAGCGATAAATTCCACTTTTTATAGCTCGATCCGTTCACATGAGGCGTATCAAGAAGAGGCTTATGGTCGTAGAACCACTCGTAGACTGCGGCATCTTCAGTCTCATCTAACTCCATCTGTATAGGCTCCAAAGGCTCAACATCCTCAATGTTCTCGGACCATGAAAGTGGCGGTTCTTCGTCGTCGAATGGCGGAAAGCGCATACGTTTGAAATGGCGTCGGTCTGCCTTTTCTCTTCTCATGCAAACCCACATGGTCGCCCACTGAGCATGGTAAACAGGCTCGATGACTCGCGGTATTTCGTTGACGAGAGTAAGACAACCGTTCACATGGTACAAGACCTTAACCTCACGAGCGGACTCCCAAGGCATAGGCATATTCTCAAGTAGCTTAAGAACAGCATGAGGCATGAACTTTAAAGCTCCCAAATAACTGCGCTTGTCGCTGCTGAACTTTTTCTGCGACACATCACCAATATCCTTGACAATCTTTCGTAGATGCTCAGGTGGCATGTCAGTCTTCTGAGACTCGACGAAACCGCCCTTCCTCTTTTCGCCGAATCTGTTGCGCTGAGTCCTCAACCATTCTGTCTTTTTCTGGGCGAACTTTGCGACTTTGGGGTCGGCGGGAGGTCGATATCCGGGTGGCGGAGGTGCCGAAGGCATTGAAGGAGGAGGAGCTGGACCCCATCCTGGAGGGGGAGGAGGTGGAAGTGAAGCCATAGTGACTTTCTATTGACAAGAAGTCGAAGCTTCGTCGAGTTGCGAGATCAAGCAAGGTTGATCCGCTTCATCGAAGAAGGGCTTCTCGCGACAGTGTTTGGCGTCGTAAACTTGTCGCAAAAGCAGACTGATGATTGGAAGTGAGGTAAAAAATGATATAAAACACACTGCCCGGAAGAAAGACACTCCAAGGATAGCTAACTTCCTTCTGGCTGCGGGCAGATCTGATGGCAAATCGTCGACAAAAAGCCTCCAATATCCTTTCTGGACCGTCGCGATTCTGGCGTTCGGACTATTCCCAATCAGGCAGGCGGTAGCAATGGAGAAAATAAATCTGCAAATCTTGGCGATTACTTGACACTAGTCCTTCTCAGGTTAGCGTGCTCGCCAAAGAGCCCTAGTGCGGTCGCGAAAAAGCCCACACAATCCGTCTTCCCGATCTTGAATTTTTGACGAACTACGACGATACAACGACAAACGCCGCTGATTCCTTGGACGTCGACAATCAGATTCGAGGACAGTTACAATGGCGAACACTAGATTGCAATACGTGAGTTTTTCTCAAAATTCGAATTGTTGTACCTGGATGGATGACAGATGCTAATTTTGAATGTTCTACCAGCGCCGACGGAACCCGTATGTCCTCAATTACGAAATTTCATATAATAGCGAAGCGAAGGAAATCAATGCTGATTATTGCAAATCTGTGTGATATAGGTACAACACGAGGTCCAACCGTGTCCGCATCATCAAGACTCCCGGTGGTAATCTCCGTTACTTGCACATCAAGAAGAAGGGTACCGCTCCCAAGTGCGGTGACTGTGGTGTCAAGCTCCCTGGTGTGAGTGCTACCTAGTGGATTTTCGTACATTTCGAGATTACTTGTCGACATTACCTACACGAGACGCTCGTTATTGAACGAAAATCGCAATGCATATCCCAGAGCGAGAAGAACAAGGTCTAACAGTCAACCCAGGTCCCCGCCCTCCGCCCTCGTGAATATGCTCAGATCTCCCGTCCTCGCAAGAACGTCTCTCGTGCCTACGGTGGTTCTCGCTGCGGTAACTGCGTCAAGGACCGCATCGTCCGTGCTTTCTTGATCGAGGAGCAGAAGATCGTCAAGAAGGTGCTCAAGGAGTCCCAAGAGAAGGAAAAGGCTGCCACCCGCAAGCGCTAAATCAATCAATACCGAAGAATGAAATCTTATGGGGATTGGGTTGTTGCGTTTGAAAAAATATGTGAAACAAAAATCAGCAATAAAGATATGATTGTGTGAGAGGGGCGTTACTGGTCCTTTGGTGGGCCGGATAATTGTTAAGGCCACTACCAGACAAGATGATACCCTCTCATCTTGCTACAGATTTTTTGAAATCATAAAGGGTCATTTTTGCATGTTTGTATGCGTGGTAATGACCTCGGGCGAATCTGGGCGAGTTTTTTTTCGATGGTCTCCGGATTTCTTTTCATGGGGCCGATTGTCTACAATTATTACCGATATGAAAAGTAAAATATCAGTTGATGAATTCTCAACCTCTGCCATAACGTAGACCAGATCTGATGACAAAAAGTAGTCAAATCAAAGCTCCTACCACAGGGTTGAGTACTGATTCATTGCTCGACGGCCCATGAACAGATTTGAGCAAACTTCGAAGTTGAAAATTGTCAAGAAGACCTGTAACCGTGCCCAAGTAGTGTCAGGATACAGGGCTCTATTACCACCAACTTCAATTACATTTAATATGTTGTAGATTCGTACAGGTACAAATCTACAATATATGACGTTCATAGTCGTAAGAACAATGAACATGAACCTGAAAGTGTATGTATGCTATGCATCGAAATGTGTAAAATCATGGCCAAACTGATTAGCAGGGCGACGGGTCTCTACATGACCATACTGCGAACCGTCAGATTCAATGCTCGAGGTGATAATAATATTCGGATTCAAGCTCGGACAAATGAGCATGCTTGGATCTTGATAGTACAGATTATTCCTGGGCGCATCATCCAGCTGCTGTCGCTGGCTCAGCTGCTGTTGAGTATCATATCCTTGACTCGATCGAAACTGCTCAGTGGGACCGGACTCTGGATAATGACCGATACGGCGAGACTTTGACACATGCCCCAATTCACTGCCTTCTCTCCTTCCAACTTCGCTTAGTTGTCGTGTCATGTCATTGAATGCAAGGGGTCTCTTCGAAACTGTATTGCGGTAGCGTGTAGTTGATTGAACTCCATTCCTGAGGGCTTCGTCTGTAAGTGTCCAATAATTGTTCTTCGATTTTCCTCGGGCAGGATATTCGTTGTGCAAGATGAAAGCCTATCGAATACACGTCAATTCTCGCAAAGTTTTGAGTCGCCGCGGATCTGGAACGCACCTCATTCATTGAAAGATTATGGCGAATACTACTTTGCCAGCCTTTGGACTGCGGATCGTTCGCTTTGTTTGTGTTTTCTTCAAACCATCGGTATATTTCTTGCAAGGACATTCTGTGATCTTTCGCGGAGCAAAGCGCTTCATACAGAAGATATGCGTAAGGTTTGTCGTGATACCCAACATCCTCTGCAGAGGGCTTTCTAGATGGCTGATCGTGACTTCCCTTTGAGCGCGTTACCGCTGGTGAAAGACGTGAAGGGCTTGTGCTTTCCCTTGGATAATTGACAACGCCTGGATGTATCACTAACCCTCTGCTTTGCATCCGAGTTGCTGGAGGATAACGCGAGTCATATGGTGTCTGAATGTGGGATAGTGGATGAGATTCGCGATTGAGAGTCGAAGTCGGTCTGCGAAGTAATGATTGACCGCTGTTGCTACTGAGCAAGGGCGACTCATTTAACGCAATATTCGGATTCAAAAAGCTATCCTGAGGAGAATCACTGTGTTTAAAAGGAGTAGTGTCAGGCTGCTGATGTGGTGCCAAATAGTAACCGTATGAACTCGTAACATGGGCACGATTTTGCGCCATAACCTGCCTGTCCGAGTGTAGACCTAGCAAAGAGGGTTCCCATGCGCCTGCCATGAACATTGATGGCTCCATAGAGATGTTAGACTCGACCTCCGGTCGCGTAAATGAGTACATGTTGGACAAAGGTTTGTTCCCATCTAGGTGCGCTCTTGTGTGTTCGGTTATTGCCGGAAAATTCGACGAGCTGCTCGCGGATATCAATACGGTGCCCGGACTTGGGCTGTAACTTCTTTGTTGAAGTTCACTGCGATGCTGTTGTTGGTTACTTTCCATCGTCTTTGAGGTTTAAGGGGGTCTTTATGTCCGGGTGAGGGGGCTGGGCGGGTGGTCTTTCCTCTGACAAGGGAATAAGAGGATTCAAAAGGGATCCAGGAGGCATATTGACCAAGACGAGCTTATGGAGGTATTGCCAGCCCTGGAAGTAGATGGGCTTTCCACATGGTTGGAAAGCCCAGCCCTAATGGATACCTGCATCGCTGCATTCAATATTACGTACGTAGCAGATCGTATAACTCTCTTCACCTCTGCACCACCGCACACCGCTTAGCAGAGGATACGGTTTTTCGAAAGACTCGGGCAACGATAATCTACAGAATCACATTGCACCTTTTGCTTGTGTCTAAGAACAAGCAAAACTGCGAAGTAGAGGATCACTGTTTGAGTGATGGAGTAACCGTAAATGGAAGTGATGCGACTCACAAGTTAGCCAAGTAGCACTGCAGCACGAGGCTCCCCACAATACACTAACGCTAAAGAGATCTTCTGGACCACGTCTTTGAAATGAAAATACAACTGGACCAGATGCAAAACAATGGAT